>CM060935.1:224922911-226172911 GCA_030765085.1 Allium cepa
AAGGATCGGTATGGTAGGTGATACGGCAGAACTAGACAATGCCAGGGTAGATATACCAATTACGCACAAAGGCTGGTGGTGACGCGTAGCGCGCAGCTACCGCCCACCTCGAGCCACACCCCCAAAACAAAAATCAAAAGTGGCCAACGAATCAATCCAATAGTCAGAGTATAATATCGAAGGGATGTGTCCGATAAGGGGAGCTACCTCCTTGGCCCGAGATCGCTCCTGTTTTAGCCACCTTATGCCAACTCACGGGAGTTGGGTCCACATATTTACCTTAAAGGAAACGCTGTCGCCATCCTACTTCATTCTGGAATCTCTACTGCGTACACGGTTGTTAAAGTGTTTTTGGGAGTTGGCAGAGAGTATGACAACTTCCGATCCCGGTCTCTTCAACAACCAAACTTTATTATAACACCGCGGTTATTTGAAAATAATTTATATTTTAAAACCAGAATATAATATTCCTTTCAAAACCATATAATTACAATATCATTTCCGTTTTAAAAACCCAATCAATATGATATCTTTTTTATTTCAAAATATATCACTTTCCAAAGTCATAGCCCTTTAAATCCATATATCTTGAAACCCATAGCTTTGAAACATAACTTCAATTACTTAAACGGTTTAAATAATAAATTACTTTATATAATAAAATAGCTTCTTTAATTTCACAAATAAATTCCAAATTCCGATTTGAACCTCCAAATAAACCATTTCAAATTTCCATATATTTCAAAGCTTTAAATATTCCAACATTTCAAAACAAATTCTTTGATAATTTCATATATATAAAATTCAATTGCTATTATTAAGATTTGAAACGTTTACTTAATACACCCATATAATTTAAGTAAAACTTTTAACTTCAAACAACTGGATATTCTTTCAATTTATTTAACTTGATAAATTCATTTATCTCAACTTTATATTCATTTAAATCACTCTAAACTAAAATCAAGTTATAAAAATCATAACCTTTAAAATCTCAATTTTATTAAATTCCAAATAGATTCATATTAAATATAATTCTTAATTAGATAAAATCTCAATCAATTTCAAACCTATCTTCTCAACCTTGATTTATAAAATCAATATAACTCTATATTAAAATATAATTTAAGTAAATACTTATCCATATTATATTTAAATAAAATCAATCTTTCTTATTAATTTATTTTATGCTTAAAACCAATAATTTAACTATATATAAACATTTATAAAATATCCAAAACAATATCTCATATAATCATATATTCCTTTCCAAAACCATAGAAATCATTCCAAAATATTTTTATATATAGACCGCGGTGTCTGTACATAATTTTCTATTCTATGGTCAAGTGATATGGATATTTATCATTTCAATCCACAATTTAAAATAAAATTACGGTTATATATCATTTCAAACCGTAATCCCGAATGAAATAAAAATGCATAATAACTTGCAGTTTATGATAATATAAATAAACATCCATTCATCCATCATAAAACCATACATTCATTCATCAAAATCATCATCCAATTCAATCAATACATCAATATATAACGAATAATAATCAACAGGTATCAACTAGCAATTTATATTCAACAAAACTTTAATTAACTGTTTAACTGGCAGTTTATATGAAATAAAAAAATAAAAAATTTAACTGGCAGTTTATATGCAATAATTAAATAAGTAACGATTAAATTAAATTAATTTAATTTAAGTGAGACGATGACCGAAAATATGCCAAACAGTTATAAATTAATTTCTAAACACATCATAAATCAATTTAACAAACATAAGAAATGTTAGAAGTTGTGAGTGGGTTAAAACACTCACCTTTTGAATTTGAATCGAATTCAAATCCAATTCAAACCTAAAATTTGACCAGTCTCAGAATTCGTCCAAACCAGAGTCAAAATGGTCGGAATTTCAATATGATCCTTACAAGAAAAGTCACATGTGAAATGGATATCATATGCAGAAGTTACGTTGATTTGAACATTTAAAACAAAAATAAAAAGGAAAGAAAATTAAAAAACGAACAGGACCCACCCACTCACAGGCCGCCACGCAATCATCTTCCTCACGACCGACAGCAAAAAAATGAGTATGAACCTAGGAAACCCTAATTTACTCGTTAAACACGAACACCCATCATGCACCCACCCATCTTCGCACTCGCCAAACGCTGGCCCAACCGCGCCGTCGCCACTTTGGCCTGAGCTTGCGGACCCACGCGTGGCCAACGCCTCGTCACCCAGGAAACCGAGCCGCGTCCGGCACAAAAACTAAACCCTATTTGAGTTTATATGCCACATCTAGCTATCGATTCTCGAAACAAACCATACCGATCGACTCCCCTAGGTCACCTCTACAACACCCCAAACGATTTGATGATCCGTCGTAGTTGATCGTAGCGCGACGGACGGTCGAAAATTCTTCCTAAATTTCCAGTCAAACGAAAACCCAGATCGAAAAACGGACTGCAGATCTGACTTGCGCTCTTCGAGAGCTTCGAAATATATTTTTTTTTTTCTGAATTTTTCTTAGGAGTTTGAATTTTTAGCTTTGGATTGAAATTTGAATTGGATAGATTAGGGTTTACAACCATTGAGGAAGAGGAGAACATAGTTGCAATTTACGTAGACAAATGAGAAATAGGGAGGCTAGGGTTTATAGCAGGATATTTATAGGCAAAATTGAAATTAGAATGGGTGACCCAATTGATATACGCGTTGAACGATATATGGCGCGAAAAGCCCGTTTCGACTCTGGAATGATATTGGATCAACCCATATATCAAAATAGGTGTTTAAAAATATTCTAAACGCGATGGAAAAAGTTTTACGTCCAAATTCCATCGTATGGAGAAGTTATGACAAAATCAAATTTATTTCAAATTGATTTCAATTAAATGGATTTCAAGGCGTTTCGCGTTCGTATGATCAAATGACAAGTCTGATCGCTACGAAACTTGAAACCCCACAATAATTCACCGATACGGATCCGATGAAACTGGTTTCGTCGAATTCCGAGTCAGTGGCCAAAATGGCTATTATTATATAAATTAAATAAATAAATAATTGATTAATTAAATCAAATTTTTATTTTAAATTCTATAATTGACCAATTAAATCAATCTTAACATTCATAGTCCTTTATACAAATTTAAACAATTTAGGTGTCCATTTAGAGTTAATTAATTCATCAATTCCAGTATTAGCCTAAATTTATTGAATTCAAAATTTATAAATAAATTTTCAAAAATTCCATTTAAATACATCAATCAAAATTATATCCATTCATTATTGTCAAGTAGATGGATTTATCATTGGATTCAAACTATTGCATTAATATTTTCTTTTCCATCTTCATTTCACTTAACGAAAAATTTAATGTTTAATTCTACTTATTTCAATAAACTCAATTATCTAACTTAAATTTCAAATAAATAAATAAATCCTGATTCCCATTCTTTAAATTCACTATTTATCACATTTTCATCTTTGGTACCATTTATTTTGGTATATATCCAGATACATTAACATTTTTCCTATTTCTTTATCTCAATTGCATAACATTTAATTTATATTAACGTAACATTCAATTTGAATTTTATTGCAATTGATTACCCGTTTTAATTCAATAGACTAAATCAATGGTTCACTTATAATAATTGTTTTACATTCATTACATTAGTGCTCCCATTCCATCCTTTATTTATCGACTATTATATCTCCATTTACTATATTTTGGTCAATTCACACTTCCGTTATTATATTAATAATTACTAAAGTAATGTTTATTATCAACATAAACATTATAATTACTTAACGGACATTGATTTTATTCAATGACCGTTTATTATACTTTAAATTCCTTAATTTAATTCACTGCTTACACTTCGCTTTCATATATTCAATTTGTAACTAAGTATACATCTGCATTATTTTCATGGATTTGGCTTTCATTCAATTTATTAATAATTACCTTAGTTACTTTAACGTAATATTAGATTATAAATTTTTGTAATTGATTTCGAATTTAAAATCAACCAGCTACAAATTAGGTAACGTCCAAAATCGTTACCGTCAATACTTTAGTCTCGTTAATAAGCTTTTATTATTCACAAATCAAAGTTTCCATTTATTAAATCAACCAATTCATATTATGAATAAAATTAACATTACTTAAATTTATATTAACAAAACTTTAAATTTGGATTTATTGTAATTGATTACCAAAGTTTATTTACACATTAAATAAATAAACCTATATTAATTGTCACCTATTTGCTTTCCATTGCCTTTATTACTTACACATCACTGTTGCCATATTTTTCATACTACCAATTACGTTCACTTATTATTCACTCTTTCCGTTAAATCACCATAAAGTAACAGTTAATTACTTTTCTTTAAATTGGAAATTTGTAACAACCCGCATATTTTAAGATTGAGTATTTAAATATTTTATTAATATTACGTCGTTAGTCGGATTTTAGTCCGAAAAGCTACTATTTGCAAACAGTCAAATTAGGACTCGAGACCACCCCCATTGAGTTCAAAATGACATTTGCGATCTTTTTGAGTATAAACTTCGGTATGTTTGGAGATAGTAGAATTTTGCTACATTTTCACTTATGGCTTTGGTTTTGTTTCAGCTCATTAGACCCAAGCTTCACCCCTCTTCTCTTCATTAGTTTACTTCTATTTCCTAATACTCAAGCTTTAACAACAATGAAAAGAGGAATGGGAAATTAAAACTCCAGGCCCTAGTTTCCATTTGCAAATCAAGTTCCAGCTCCAAATTTATAGAAGAAGCTTTAGTAGGCCTCCTCCTCTTCTTCTCCAACGCATTCTCTTACCAATGTCAGAAATTCCTAAACATAATTTAGGAAATGTTTCCCTTTTAAGCTTAGATTCAAGCTCTTTGGGTTGGAATTGAAGAGCGATTGTCTTTGCCATTGCTCTTTAGCTTCTTCTGCATTTGTTTTGGGTTTAAAGGTGAGATTTTTATCTCACATCTATGACTATACCTATCTTTGATTATTGGGTATGAATTCCTAACACTTATTCATGAGCATTTGCTTTTGGTTTGGATTGAATTAGAGAATATTCCAAGTATTGGTGTTTTGAGTTCAATTCTTTAAAAATCCTAACTTTGTTGTTTGATCATGTTTTTGGTGATGAATCGAAGAGCTTATAGGACCGGGTAGCCGATAAGCATAAACCCCTAGCGTTCGTGCTTGTCCGATTGCAAATTGAGCGAGTATGCACTTCATTTAAAACGGGATAGGAAATACAGAAATCAGGTTCAGTCGACTGAATTCTCTGAGTCAGTCGACTGAGCTGAAGCCCACGAATTTTTCAGGCCTGTGTTCAGGCGACTGACTCAAGGAGTTTAGTAGACTGACCTGCTCCTGTTTTGCCTGTTTTGCCAATTTATGCTCAATTTGCTTTGCTTTCCAATCTTTAATCGATTTTTCTTCTTCGATTAGTTGTTATCACCCGTGTCAACTTTGATAACTTCTATTTTAGGAATTTTTGGGTATATCCACTTTGATGGATTCAGTGTCTGTTTCTTTGGATTTGATTCACGTCTTTGTATGTGAATTTTGATGATTGATTGTTCCTACAATCATTTTTGTCATTTGTCACTTTAAAAATATAAAGGTTTTAATACTAGTAGTAAGTATCAAAACTCTTTCTTCAAAATGATTTCAACACTATTTTATTATAAAGCTCGTTTTCTCAAACCGTTTTCCAATCTACTAGTATATACAAACCTTTACCTCACTCGTATGAGAAATCTAATTAAACAACTTAGTAAAACAATTGGTTTGAAACACTTGCGTTTACTTCGTCGGTTAACTCTTAGACTTGTTCGATTGAATCTCTTATGGCAATTTTCTAGTGGAGATTTACAGTTTGTTTGTAAATATTTAAGTTAAGCTAGTGGTTATAGGACATGAAGCTAAACTCATATATATATATATATACTAGCTTAGTGTAATTGACACTTCTTGATGGTCGATGATGATCATTTTTGTGATTTAGAATAGCAATGTGCGATGTCTCTTTGTCTACGGGGGAGACTAAACCCCGTTTTTAGTGGAGCTTCGGCTTGGTGGGGTAGCGACCCATGGTCTTCGGACCATTTTAGTGGAACTTCGGCTGAAAGGTCTTCGGACCATTTTAGTGGAGCTTCGGCTCAAAGGTCTTCGGGCCGTTTTTGTGGAGCTTCGATTCAAAAATTAATGGTTAGCAACCATGGAGTAGCGTTCCGTTTTGTGATACATGTGTTGGTGAGTTTTAGTGCTCCCGTCTTGTGATAGGCCTCATTCCCCCTTTTTGTGATTTCTAAATTTCTATTGATCGATTTCTAGAATTTGTGTTTCACCAATTTTCGTGATTTACATTGATAAGCTTTATCGTTATTTGTACATTTGTGAATTTATGTTTCAACAACTTTTACGATTGGCATTGATATGTTTGTCAATATTTGTGGTTTAGGGAATAAAACAAAGTATATGACATTCTTTTTAATGCTTCGAGATTTCTTAAGATATTGTATGATTTTTGTTATTATTTAATGTATACTTGTCGTAGTATGACATTTTCGTTATCAGATGTTTTTATCACATCTCTTTTTATATAACATTTTTCCTGATAATTATAGCTAGACTGATCCGTTTATTATTTTCATATTAAATAATACTCGGGTTAGACCGAGATGTTACAGGTGCTTCTACTTGACTCCTCACCCGGGAGTATTATCTGACTTTTGGCTAACTACTTTAGATTGGTAGTTTTTGTTTTGTATACATTCGAGATAGAGACTCCTTGATGTGTACTTATCCTTTTGTCTAGCACTTGTATCTATTCTTTTTGTTATATTGTGGATCTTGTTCGACCACTACTCTGATGTACACTTTTATGTGTAATATTCATATCTGTTTCCGCCTTTGTGATATGAACTTCTGTGACTGATTTGTGTTATGAAATTTCTATATTTGTTTCCGAAGATTACATATAGCCATTGTGTAGTAGCTTTGTGTTTGTGTCGGTATGTCGGATTTCCTCTTGAGATGAAAAGTTATATTTTTATCTGGCATATCGGTACTCGCACAAAGCAATTATACAGATGGTCGCTCCTCAACAGCCTTATTCTCCGTGCCAGTTGACGACATTACTCCGTAGTGTTCTTGGCTAGTATGGGTATAGAGGTGGGGCATCACAGCTTGGTATCAGCGCCAAACTTCAAAACAATGTAGAATAATCTGGCAAGGATCATTGTCCTAAGTCCATGTTAGGAGTCGTGCCTTAGGATTTAATTCGAGTCTTCGTACCGCCTTATCCTATTTTCTTTTATGATGCCTTGTTTTATCAATCAAGTTTGTTTGATATTCATTCCAAGAATAACCATTTTCCTCTTCTTTCTTTCTTTCTTAAAGAAGAGGAAATGGTTAGTTTTGGCAGTCTTAGCGCTGGCCAATCCAGTGGTCCTTCTCTGGATGGCGCATTCATGTCTGCCCAACAACTTTTGGATGTCGTAAAGAATCAAGAGTTTATCTGTGCTTTGAGTAAGAACCTTGAAATGGTTTTACCTCTGAAACTTGAAGTTCCTTTCATTCAGCTTGTGGATATCACTCTTCGATATGAAGAGGTTGGTAAAGGTAGTGATAGTGATATTGGGATTTCCAAGAAGAGGCATATTAAGTTCAAAAGCCCTTATCCCAATAAGAAGGTGAAGAAAACTACTTTAGTAGCAAAGACTCCAATCCCTAATTGTGGAGGATGCTATAATTGTAATTGCAAAGACTCAATTCTAAGGACCACTATGCAAAGGAGTGTCCGGAGCCATCTTTTGTCGTTATTGCAAAAATTCAGCTCATCATATTTCTGCATGCCTCAAACTTCAAAGCAAGAAGAAAGGGGAACAAGAAACTTCGGTAGCAAAGTCTAACCTCTAGTCGTAAACAATGCTATAATTGTGGTTCCATAGACCATTATGTAATTAAGTGCCCGAAACCCCTTTGTTGCCGCTATTACAAAGGCTCGGGTCATTACTTATCTACATGTCCTAAACTTCAAATAGGAGAGAGGGAAAGCTAAAAGCTCCTAGTGACACTTTTCTTGGTCAAGGTATTTCTCATTCAATCCTTGATGACATTTTATTGTGATTATCTTTTTCGAGTTCTTGTTGATATGAGTCCATCTCATTATTTTTTTATCAGAAGAACTTGTTGATTTCTTTTCTTTAAATATTTTGGGCTTAATGACTTTGCTGAGAATTGCGAGTCTGATTGGTGGATCCACAACACTCAATTTGTTTTTTTTATTGATGTCAAAATTATTTTATGCGATTTTTCTTTCCGGGCCGATTTGCATGTTATGCGTTACTTAGACTTCGAAATTGATTTTTGTGAAAGGATTGGCTTGATTTTTATGAAGCCATATTCCATGCCCCGAGTGGACTATTTGTCTTCGACAATTTTAATCTGTTAAGCAGATTTCTATTTTTCTTTGTGATTTCGATTCCAATTTGATGACATCATTTTATTCTTTAAACCCACATGATGAGGAAAACGTTATTTTTCTCACTCGGGTAGTTAGTGGAATTTTCTGGTATTTTTGAGCTTGTCTTAGGATTATCACCTAAGAAATCTATTGGGTGATGTTAAGGTCTTTTCAGCTCGACCTTGCCACCGGTTTTCATTTGCTACGAATTGCAGAAGTTAGCATTCCACTTACCGCATTCCGCACTCGTTATGATTCTTATGAATGACTTATTATGTCATTCAGTTTGTCCAACTTATTTCATCCATTTATGAATCGAGTATTCTACGAATATCTCGATGACTCCATTTTTGTATTCATTGATTTTGGATGAAAACAAAATTTAAAATTTTGCAATTCTTTTTTTATAAGATTTATTTATAAGTATAATTGGATTTTGTTCTTAAAACGAACAAAGAATGTTCGTAAAATTTTTAAGAGATATATTTATCATATAGAAGATGATTTGGTGATTGTATTGCCCATTGAGTGCTTTAATGTTCTGGTCGATGCGCTTGATCAACGTTATCGATAGGAATTTTCTAAACACTTTGATGAGACAGTCAGACACAATAAAGTGACTTGTAAAATGTAAATTTTTCTAGAAAGATGATTACATAAAGTTAATTATAATTTTTGGAAGTTTAGCTTTTCGAGAAAGAGGATCAATCAAAGGAACTCTTTTCAGATACTCTTATTCTTATGAATTCCCGAGGGGAATTAAGACTTTATTGTTTATACCGATGCTAGTCGTGTTGGTTTGGATGCCGTTCTTATGAAAAGGGAACGTGTTATTGCTTATGCTTCTCGACGATTAAAGCCTGCCGAGACTAGATATGCCACTCATGATTTAGAGCTCGCAGCTATTGTTTTCACCCTTCGAATTTGGCGTCATTGTCTTTTGGGAGAAATATTTGTTCTTTATACCGATCATAAATCTTTGAAATATTTATTTCCTCAAAAGAAACTTAATTTGCGTCAACAACGTTGGCTCAAGTTCCTTGCATCTTATGATCTTGATATTCTTTATACTCCCGAAAGGGGAAATCGTGTTGCCAATGCCCTTAGTCGTAAGCAACAAGCAGTTGTTTCTATGATGATGTCCGAATGGAACGATCTTGAGACTTTGTCCACTTGTGAGATTCGAGATCATGTATCCAATTTATGCGCGTCTCTCATTTTATGTAGCCTTGAGGCTCATCCTTCTCTTTTAGACCGCATTCTTGAAGCTCAAAAGCTAGATCCCGAGTTGGATCTTCTTAGCCAAAGTTGTAGGGATAAAATTGATATTGAAGGTTTGAAAGACTTTGATATTGATTCTCGCGGCAGTATTCGAAAATTTGGTAGACTTATCGTGCCAAATATTAGTGATCTTTGTAAAGACATTTTAGAAGATTCTCATCGTTCTAAATTCACCATTCATCCCGGTAGTAGTAAAATATACGAGCATATGAAGCAACTTTATTATTGGGATGGGATGAAATTTGATGTTGCTAACCTTGTTCAGTGTTACATGACTTGCCAACTCGTTAAGGCCGAGCATCAAAGGCCAGGTGGGTTATTGCAACCTTTGGACATTCCAATTTGGAAGTGGGACCATATTTCCATGGATTTTATTGACGGCCTTACCCATTCTCATTCGGGTCATGATAGTCTTTGGGTGATAGTTGATAGGCTTACAAAAATCCGCCCATTTTATTCCTGTTTGGTCCAACCGAACCGTGCATCTTTTGGCCAAACTCTTATTAAAGAAATTATTAAATTGCTTGGAGTTCGTACTTTTATTGTTAGTGGTCGTGATCCATTGTTTACTAGTGGATTTTGGAAGAGTCTTCAAAAAGCTTTGGGAACGAAGCTTAATTTTAGCACCGCTTATCATCCTCAGTCCGATGAACAAACCGAGCGTGTGAATCAAACTCTTGAAGCTCTTCTTTGTACATGTGTTCCTGTTTTTGGTTGAAGTTGGGAAGATCATATTTCTTTTGTTGAGTTTTCCTATAATAATAGCTTCCAATCTAGTATTGGTATGGCACCTTTCGAGGCACTTTACGGAAGGCCATATTGATCTCCTTCTTGTTGGCTTGAGGCCGGTGAGAAGCATAGTTTTAGGTCCAGATTTTATTCGTTATTCCACAGAAAAGATCGACCTTATTCGTCATAGGATGAGAGAAGCTCAAAGTTGGTAAAAATCCTATACCCGTAACCGAAGAAGGAGATTGAAATTTTCTGTGGGAGATTTTGTGTTTATTCGTGTTTCATCTATGAAGGGTGTTGTGCGTTTCAGTCGATCAGGAAGTTAGCACCACAATATATTGGTCCATTTCCCATCACCGAACCTATTGGTTCTGTGGCTTATCAGCTCTTATTACTGGCTCAATTTTCTGCTATTCATGACGTGTTTCACGTTTCTCAATTACGGAAATGCCTTCGAGATCCCGATTCTATCCTTGAGCCCGGTGTTGTGGAAGGAATTGAAGTTTCACCTAATTTAACTTATGGGCAACATCCTATTTGTATTATTGCTTCGGAGGTCAAACGCCTTTGAGATAAAGATGTCCCGCTTGTGAAAGTTCAATGGTCCTCAAATCCTAAGGATTGCTCTTGGGAATCTTGAAAATTCATCGAGCGAACACATCCGGTCTTGCTTTCTCTTGCTCTTTGAGGAGAACTTCTCGTTTCAAATTTCTTTTGCGTTGATATGCTTTTATGGTTGTTACTTTTATTTCCTTCTTTAATATTGCGTGGATGCAATTTCTTTAAGAAGGAGAGTCTGTAACAACCCGCATATTTTACGATTGAGTATTTAAATATTTTATTTAAATATTACATTATTAGTCGGATTTTAGTCCGAAAAGCTACTTTTTGCAATCAGTCAAATTAGGACTCGAGACCATCCCCATTGAGTTCAAAATGACGTTTGCGATCTTTTTGAGTATGAAATTCGATATGTTTGGAGATAGTAGAATTTTGCTACTTTTTCACTTAGGGCTTTGGTTTTGTTGCAGCTCATTAGACCCAAGCTTCACCCCTCTTCTCTTCATTACTTTACTTCTATTTCCTAATACTCAAACTTTAGCAACAATGGAGAGAGGAATGGGAAATTAAAAATCCAAGCACTAGTTTCCATTTGCAAATCAAGTTCTAGCTCCAAATTTATAGAAGAAGCTTTGGTAAGCCTCCTCTTCTTCTCCTCCAACTCATTCTCTTACCAATTACAGAAATTCCTAAACCTAATTTAGGAAATGTTTTCCTTTTAAGCTTAGATTCAAACTCTTTGGGTTGGAATTGAAGAGTGATTGTCCTTGCCATTGCTCTATAGCTTCTTCTTCATTTGTTTTGGGTTTAAAGGTGAGATTTTTACCTCACATCTATGCCTATATCTATCTTTGATTGTTGGGTATGAATTCCTAACACTTATTCATGAGCATTTGCTTTTGGTTTGGATTGAATTGGAGAATATTCCAATTTTTGGTGTTTTGAGTTCAATTCTTTAAAAATCCTAATTTTGTTGTTTGATCATGTTTTTGGTGATGAATCGAAGAGCTTATAGGACCAGGTAGCCGATAGGCGTAAACCCCTAGCGTCCGTGCTTGTCCGATTGCAAATTGAGAGAGTTTGCACTTCATTTAAAATGAGATAGGAAATACAGGAAATCAGGTTCAGTCGACTAAATTCTCTGAGTCAGTCGACTGAGCTGAAGCCCGTGAATTTTTCAAGTCTGTGTTCAGTCAACTGACTCAGGGAGTTTAGTCGACGGACCTTCTCCTGTTATGCCTGTTTTGCCTATTTATGCTCAATTTGCTTTGTTTTCCAATCTTTAATCAATTCTTCTTCTCCGATTAGTTGTTATCACCTTTGTCGACTTTGATAACTTCTATTTTAGGAATTTTTAGGTATATCCACTTTGATGGATTCGATATCGGTTTTTTTGGATTTGGTTCACGTCTTTGTATGTGAATTTTGATGATTGATTGTTCCTACAATCATTTTTGTCATTTGTCACTTTAAAAATATAAAGGTTTTAATACTAGTAGTAAATTTAAAAACTCTTTCTTCAAAATGATTTCAACACTATTTTATTACAAAGCTCGTTTTCTCAAACCGTTTTCCAATCTACTAGTATATACAAACCTTTACCTCACTCGTATGAGAAATCTAATTAAACGACTTAGTAAAACAAGTGGTATGAAACACTTGCGTTTACTTCGTCGGTCAACTCTTGGACTTGTTCGATTGAATCTCTTGTGAAAATTGTCTAGTGGAGATTTACAATTTGTTTGTAAATATTTAAGTTAAGTTAGTGGTTATGGGACATGAATCTAAACTCATATATTTACTAGCTTAGTGTAATTGACACTTCTTGATGATCGATGATGATCATTTTTGTGATTTAAACTAGCAATGTGCGATGTCTCTTTGTCTACGCGGGAGACTAAACCCCGTTTTTAGTGGAGCTTCGGCTTGGTGGGGTAGCGACCCATGGTCTTCGGACCGTTTTAGTGGAACTTCGGCTTAAAGGTCTTTGGACCGTTTTAGTGGAGCTTCGGCTCAAAGGTCTTCGGGCCGTTTTTGTGTAGCTTCGGTTCAAAAATTAATGGTTAGCAACCATGGAATAACGTTCCGTTTTGTGATAGACGTGTTGGTGAGTTTTTATGCTCCCGTCTTGTGATAGGCCTCTTTCCCCCTTTTTGTGATTTCTGGATTTCTATTGATCGATTTCTAGAATTTGTGTTTCACCAATTTTCGTGATTTACATTGATAAGCTTTATCACTATTTGTACATTGGTGAATTTATGTTTCAACAACTTTTACAATTGGCATTGATATGTTTGTCAATATTTATGGTTTAGCGAATAAAATAAAGTATGTGACATTCTTTTTAGTGCTTCGAGATTTCTTAAGATATTGTTTGATTTTTGTAATTATTTAATGTATACTTGTAGTAGTATGACATTTTTGTTTTCAGACTTTATTATCATATCTCTTCTTATATCTCATTTTGCCTGACAATTATAGCTAGACTGATCCGTTTGTTATTTTCTTATTAAATAATACTCAGGTCAGACCGAGATGTTACAGGTGCTTCTACTTGACTCCTCACCCGGGAGTATTATCTGACTTTTGGCTAACTACTTTAGATTGGTAGTTTTTGTTTTGTATACATTCGAGATAGAGACTACTTGATGTGTACTTTTTCCTTTGTCTAGCACTTGTATCTATTTTTTTGTTATATTGTGGATCTTGTTCGACCACTACTCTGATGTACACTTTTATGTGTAATATTCATATCTGTTTCTGCCTTTGTGATATGAACTTCTGTGTCTGATTTGTGTTATGATATTTCTATATTTGTTTCCGAAGATTACATATAGCTACTATGTAGTAGCTTTGTGTTTGTGTCGGTATGTCGGATTTCCTCTTGATATGAAAAGTTATATTTTTATCCGGCATATCGGTACTTGCACAAAGCAATTATACGGATGGTCGCTCCTCAACAGCCTTATTCTCCGTGCTAGTTGACGACATTACTCCATAGTGTTCTTGGCTAGCATGGGTATAGAGGTGGGGCGTCCCAAAATTCATTTAAATTCATAAATTATTAACTTTAAATAACCCTTTACGTTTCCTCTTACTATTTTCATTATCGCATCACAATTTTTATTAAGAATTCACAATTTTTTTATTTTCTTCAATTTTAAATTTTCAAAATCTCATTAATTTAACAATTTCAATTCTTGAAAATTTACGGGTCATTACGCCCTCTCCTACTCAAAACTTTTCATCCCCGAAATGGAAAAAAAGGGAAAGAAAGAATTAAATAAACAATACATCTTATTCAAAAATATTAACTTTATAAACAAATGAATTTACAAAATAAATTAATTTAAGTAAAATATATCAATTTATAACCATTATTTCTTTTTATACTTAAATTAATAAAGTTTGGAAACAATTTCAACATTTTTTCTAAGTCCAAAAATTTACGGAAATTTTGGCAGAGTCTCCTTTGTACGGAGAGACTCGGGAGAAATATAATATCAAGTATAACAATATATAACATATATTTCCAAAATAATATATATATATATATATATATATATATATACCCATACCGGAAAAACAATATAATAGCGCTATAAACCGTAATCCGAAAACATACCTATTTGTCGGGCAATTAAGGCTCAATTATGAAACCAAAAGCAGTAGCAATTGCTTCCATAACCTGTATTTCACCTGTATAGCATAAAAAGAGGTAATAATTATATAGAATGAAATATTTAAAGTGGTTTCAACCATCAACAAGCAAATCAATACAACAACAGTCAATTGCAACAGACAACATACATATCAAACAGAATCAACACAAATCAATTTTTCATTCATATTAATAAGACAAATAGTTGTCCGGATTCAAAACTTTAAATTGCACAGAATGAAAAATAACTACTGAGCGCACTATTTACTCAACAGTCTCTGATGACGCTAAATAGTTTATTCATACATCCAAACAATTTTAAAGTATCCTTACCCAAACAACCATAAACCAAAATAAACAACCGTTTAAACAAAATTTCAATTTCATTCTTATTAATTTCATTTCGTACATTTGTCGTTTGATTTCCTTTTTATTTATACAATGATTTATCTTTTTATTCACATATATTTCTTACAAATTTTCATTTTTAATTCGATTTCTTTGCATATAAATTCATTTATTTACTGCTTAATTTCATTTATCTAAAGTATTCATCTTTCTGCTTATTTTCAAAATAAATAACTTCAATATTTACTTAAGTCTATAGTTACTTACTTACATCATCTATCTTCTATCATATTTTATTATAGTAAGATTTCCATTATAACTTAAGTTTATAACTCTATAACATCAATTCTAATAAATAAAAGCAATTTATTGAACACTTTCATTTCATACTTTTACTTGTACAATTTCCATTACATTTCTTATTAAACATTTCAACTTTAAATATTTGGTAAGTTATATATAGGCTTTCAAAGAATGTAATTGAAAGTTATATAAGTTTTTATTAATTCTTTTATTTAATTTACTGTTCAATAATAATCCTTTGTTTTATATGTTACAAATTTCAATTTTCTTTTAATTTCATTCATCACCCAGCATTAAACTTCTTATCTTCATTATAGGTTTTAGTTATAAATTAGTTACATTCAATTTCACTATAATAATTGAAATTATTAATTATGGGAACTTAAGAACTAAATACCGTGTTTAATTTCAAATTATTTTAAAATAATAGATAAATGTATATACTTAAAGTTTATATATCCAATTATATTTAAAACAATTTTTAAATTTATATTTGTTTATCAAAAAAAATCTGCAGTGACTACTACAGTGGCCTTCCCACTTCGAAACTCGAAAATGCATGTCGATGATGTTATCCCACTTTTTGGCAAAGCTGAGATACCCAAAAATTAACTGTAAATCGATAATAAGTAGTCATGAATATCAACTATACATTGCAGGATAACCATGGATATCGATGAATTTTGTCCGAGTCCGGATCGGGCTGCAATTGACGAGACATGACAAGCAAAGCCATGGAAACCTGCATTCCAAATGTCAAGTCAATCCGACTTCATATGCTCAAGATATGATCGATGCAAGTTGATGCGAAAAGTCACATTTCGGATCCATCAAGCGACATTAGCTTCATATCGATGGAGTCCGTATTCACCATCACGTCTCCATTCGTATCCAACAACTCCACACCGATCAAGTTCGTATCCATCAGTGAACCATTGTTCGACTCGATCTAGTTCGTATCCATCACCCACATTGCATCGGTTGATTCCCATGGGTTCGTATCGATTAGGTCAGCAATGTTCGAATCCATCGAGATCGTATCGATGGACTTCGTACCCATCAACAGCTAGTACGGTTCGTATCAATTAGCCAAATGTCTGCTTCGTATCCATCATGGAAACCCCTCTTTGAATCCATCTGGGCTGAGCAATTCGTATCCGTCAGGTTACCTTACTTCGTATCCATCAAAAGACTCCGGTTCGCATTGATTGACTTCGTGTCCGTTAAGGAGCTATGTGGCTCGTATCCATCGAGTAAAGGCCTGTTCATAACCATCAACCTTCGTTAGCTCGTATCCATCGATGTAACTGTTGTTCGAATCCATGGCTGATGACTACTTCGTATCCATCGAGTCAACAAACCTGGGTGACGTGTCAAATTCGATACGAACAAGGCGAGAATTATGGAGTCGACACGGTCAACTAGGAGTGAAACCTGGATCGAGGCGAAGTGTGCGTGCCACATCATCATGAAACCACATGGGGTGATCGAATCGAAGGGATCGTTTCGAACCGATCGATTCGAACCAAACAGCCACCGAAAAACCCCATTTCGCAACGACCATTTCTCGAAATCCACCGATCCAAATGCTAAGAAATTTTCACAGAAGCTTGCGTACACGCTAAGGAATGTCTCTACCAAATTTCAACTCGACTGGACATCATCTTGATCGATACGAATGAATTTGTATCGATCGCAGATCGAGTCGAAACTTTCTGGAATTGTTCGTGTGGGCCCACTCACGTGCCAGAAGAAGTCTCCCGAAGTTTGAGCGCAATCTCACCCTCCTACGCCTATAAATAGCTCCCTAAAGCCTGCAGAAAGAGGATCTTTTTGGCCATTGAAAGTCCAGACTCTGCCGGATTCAATTCTACACCTTATCATCGCTGTTGTACTCAAATTACTTCATTGTAATCGCTGTAACCAGCAAGAATTATCAATAAAAAATAAAACTTTGAAGTGGATGTAGGCCGGAGATAGCCGAACCACTATAAATCTTGGGTCTTTGTCTGTTATTACTGGATTGCTGTTTGTTGTTTGCTTAGATCTGGGATTTTTGCTTGAATATTGCTGATTTGTGTTCATACACTAGTGTTTCACGGTATTTGGGATTTGTGATCAATTTTGACGCAAACACTTTGGTGCTTTCACTGAGAAGAACTAGCACCCGCTACATCGGATAGAAGTTTAGATTTGAAAAGCTTGAAGAATTCAGACTTAGAGAAAATGACTCGACAAGCAAGACAAAGAGCTGAGAGAAGGCAACAAGGAGGAAGTCAGGAGGCATCCTCTTGAGCCGCAGAAGGACAAGCTTCGATCTACATCACCCAGGATGAGATGGAGGCTATGGCTAATTTAATGCATGAAAGAATGATGAAAAACCAACAGGAGATGCTGCAGAATTTCTTTGAACAGATGAGAGCCGCGAACGCGCAGAACCTTGAACCAGCTACCGCGGCTGCAAGTGCAGGACAAGGAGTCAGGATTGCGGAAGCCAATGAAGCTCAGGTTCAAGACCGTAGTGTAGGACCTGAAGGCAATCAACAAGGACTTCGGGGCAGACCCTCAGGATCAGACGCTGGAAGACCCATAGATGAAGTTCAGCAGGCTGGAGTCAATGCTACTGTCACCGAGCTACATGAAGAGTATGTACTAGAGTTCCCTTCGAGACTTGGGGGGCAGGATAGAAACATGACAAGGGGCAGCCCCCGGATGGAGATGAAAGAATGATTGGTCTAGTGCAACGAATGATGAGAGGAGGATTGTCGAGTGGAGGGTTGGAAGAAGTCAGTCGTAGTCCGTTCACTCCGAATATCAGAAATGCAAGGAACCGTCCAAAGTTCAAACTGCCTATGCTGGATCCATATGACGGGAAGATGGACCAAACGATGCATATTACACGATACATTAGGCACATGGAAGTGCTGGGGGCACCCAAGGAAGTGATGGCTCGATGCTTCCCTCTGTACTTGTCGGATTTGGCTGCGCTTTGGTTTAGGCAGCTAGAGAACGGATCGATCGGAACATGGGGCGAGCTTGTAGATCTCTTCTTGAGACAGTTTAGGGTCCATGTGACGTGATCCACAAGTGTGATTACCCTAGCTTCAATAAAGCAAAGGACCGGAGAGTCCATGAAAGATTTCTTACTGCGATTCGATGTAACGGTGGCTTCTGCAGATCGCCCGGATCCATCGATGATTTTGATGGCGGCGCGGCAGGAGTTAGGGAAGGCACCGAATTCAAAGATTCTTTGGCAAGAGATCCACCCCAGGATCTTGGATAATTTTATCATGAAGCAGAGAGATTCATTCGGCTGGAAGAATCACGAGCCGAAAGGCGAGAAATAAATGCTGTGCAGGGCGAAGGAACCGCTAGGGAACAGTCCGGAGCGGACAAGGGAAAGAGAAAGCAGGACGATAGACGTGATGGTCCTGATAAATGGAAGAAATTCCGAGAGCCTAGATTCAGGCAATACACAGATTTGACGGCAAGCCTAGAACGGATTTACATTGAAACTCGGGGGCAGCTCCCCTATCGAAAGCCACCCAGGAGAGATCCCACTGAGCGGGAGCGTAGAACCGAAAAATATTGCCTATTCCATGAGCTGGATGGGCATACTACCGATGAATGCCTTCACCTAAAAGATGAGGTCGAAGAACATGCCAGGAGTGGCAGATTGCCTCAGTATATCAGAGAACGGACTGCGGCCGTAAGACCTGAACAACTGCCGCCTCCACCTAATAGAACTGATCCTGGATCGGGATCACGACTCGTCATCAATTGATTATAATGGCAAGGGCCAAGTTCGGGATGCGGACTTTGGTCGATTAGTTTTCTTAGATTTGATTTTAAAAATAAATGGCTATTCCACTTACTCATGTACGAGAACCAGAGAGATCCTAGGCATGCTCTGAGATGGAGATAGATCGATCTGCCCAGAGTGGCAATGTTTAATTTTCTCCTAATGTTTGAGATTGAACATCTAGGACCTGAATTTAATAAATAAACTTGAATTTCTTGAAATAAGCCTTTGATCGGAGAGTTAAAGGATAAATGTTAAATACCAACATAAAACTGATCGATTTATGACCCTACCCGGAGAGGCGGGGTCCGGAGTGCAAGAAGTGAGTTGCTTCGCCGGAGAGCGACATAATCGATTCATTTAACGTCATTTCCCATTCACCGGAGAGTGATTGGATCGGGATTCGATAAGAGCCCGGAGAGGCTGTGATCGGCCCACAATTTAGGCCATGACATCGCTTAATGTTCAGATACACTGAACCGGAGTGCAAGAAGTGAGCTGCTTCGCCGGAGAGCGACAAGATCAACTCACTTAACGCTGCTTCCCCTTCACCGGAGAGTGACAGGATGGGATCCAACAAGAGCCCGGAGAGGCTATGATCGGTTTAGAACAACCAAGACATCGCTATATGCCCTAGCTGGGGCCGGAGTGCAAGGGATAGAGAGCAACGTCGTAGTGCAATGGGATCTTTCTATTTGATCGCAAAGTCTGGAATGGGCTTGGCAAGGGTCCGGAGTAACCATCGATAGTCCGGAGAGACTATAGGATTTCATTCTTAACTTCCACTGGAAGAAATTGATAATGCTTTGGCTTCGAACAACCATGGACTTGATTGAAAATGCTATAAACTCTGAATAAAACATGAACTCACTGCATTCAATTTGAGACTGATCAAAACACACCTTTTACCAAAAGGCATGTTTTGGGGGGCAAAGTGTTATCCCACCTTTTGGCAAAGCTGAGATACCCAAAAGTTAGCTGAAAATCGATAATAACAAGTCATGAATATCAACTATACATTGCAGGATAACCATGGATATCGATGAATTTTGTCCGAGTCCGGATCGGGCTGCAATTGACGAGACATGACAAGCAAAGCCATGGAAACCTGTATTCCAAATTTCAAGTCAATCTGAGTTCATATGCTCAAGATATGATCGATGCAAGTTGATGAAAAAAGTCACATTTTCGTATCCATCAAGCAGCATTAGCTTCGTATCGATGGAGTCCGTATTCACCATCACGTCTCCATTCGTATCCATCAACTTTGCACCGATCAAGTTTGTATCCATCAGTGAACCCCATTCGACTCGATCCCGTTTGTATCCATCACCCACTTTGCATCGGTTGATTCCCATGGGTTCGTATCGATCAGGTCAGCAATATTCGAATCCATCGAGATCGTATCGATGGACTTCATACCCATCAACAGCTAGTACGATTCGTATCAATTGGCCAAATATCTGCTTCGTATCCATCATGGAAACCCCTTTTCGAATCCATCTGGGCAGAGCAATTCGTATCCATCAGGTTACCTTACTTCTTATCCATCAAAAGACTCCGGTTCGCATCGATTGACTTCATGTCCATTAAGGAGCTATGTGGCTCGTATCCATCGAGTAAAGGCCTGTTCGTAACCATCGACCTTCGTTAGCTCGTATCCATCGATGTAACTATTGCTCGAATCCATGGCTGATGACTACTTCGTATCCATCGAGTCAACAAACCTGGGTGACGTGTCAAATTCGATACGAACAAGGCGAGAATTATGGAGTCGACACGGTCAACTAGGAGTGAAACCTGGATCGAGGCGAAGTGTGCGTGCCACATCATTATGAAACCACATGGGGTGATCGAATCGAAGGGATCGTTTCAAACCGATCAATTCGAACCAAACAGCCATCGAAAAACCCCATTTCGCATTGACCATTTCTCGAAATCCACCGATCCAAATGCTAAGAAATTTTCACAGAAGCTCGCGTACACGCTAAGGAATGTCTCTACCAAATTTCAGCTCGATTGGACATCATCTTGATCGATACAAAATGAATTCGTATCGATCGTTGATCGAGTCAAAACTTTCTGGAATTGGTCGTCTGGTCCCACTCACGTGCCAGAAGAAGTCTCCCGAAGTTTGAGCGCGATCTTAGTCTCCCACGCCTATAAATAGCTCCTAGAAGCCTACAGAAAGAGGATCTTTTGCCATTGGATGTCCAGACTCTGCCGGATTCAATTCTACACCTTATCATCGCTGTTGTAGTCAAATTACTTCATTGTAATCTCTGTAACCATTTGTAACCAGCAAGGATAATCAATAAAAGATAAAACTTTGAAGTGGACCTAGGCCGGAGATAGCCAAACCACTATAAATCTCGTGTCTTTGTCTGTTATTACTAGATTGCTTTTTGTTGTTTGCTTAGATATGGGATTTTTGCTTGAATATTGCTGATTTGTGTTCATACACTGGTGCTTTCACGGTATTTGGGGTTTGTGACCAATTTGGCGCAAACAGATGATGCGTGCACTCATCACCGAAATTATTTTCCAGCGACAAAGAGGGTAGTATATAACTTATTTCTTTTCAAAGTTTCTTTTGAAATAATTCTTTCAAATTATATTGAAATATTTATATCAGCAAGTACTTCTAATAATACTATTATTATATTCCAAAATCATTTGGAAGAAATTTTCAAAACCCCGGAACTTAAGTTCTAAAATTTCCAATTTTTTATTTTATTTTCAATCTTATTTCACTATTATTTATAAATTTTCATTACCTAACAACCAATATATTACAACCAATTATAACTTTTATAAAAGTTTCTTTTATATATATAAAAAACCTAATATGTAAAATTGTTTCATTTACCTATATTAAAACCAAATATTATGTCGGTCTGTCCTATTAGGTGTTTAGAAATCCCTATCGATGTCATAGCGTCCCATGCACCAAACAGGATTTATATACAAAACGGAACAGATTAACACAATAATAAAACCTTTTTATAACACTGACAAATACACTCTCTCTATATACACACTCAGCGACACCTATAGGGTATTTCTGCCCTATTAGTAAGGAGTCAAACTCCACAAAGCTAAGGTTTATTGCTAAACCAAAGCTCTGATACCAGATGTAACATCCCGCCTTTTCGTACGCTTTAAATCGACGATAAACCACACACGTCAGACTTAAAACATACAAAAGGGCGGATTGTTATGTGGTAAATAAGAAAAGCAGAGAAGAAAAAAAATAAAACCGAATCTTGCAGCGCAACGATAAAATATAATAATCAATATACAGTTCATAAACTGTTTTACAAAACATCTGCTTTTCTTTGCTTATACAATATAATATCAGAGTACACATACTAGAGAATAATAATTAATGCAGTGGAATTAAATGGTGTAGTGGAATAATATAGTAGAAAATAGTACTACAAATCTTCGTCTTCGTCCTTCAGAATAAAATCTTCGATTCCTGAAATGCTCGGACTGACCCGAGCGAATTGAAAAGACAAAACACTGGAGTCAGAACTAAAAGATCTTATGTAAGTTAAATCAACAAGAATAAATATACGTGCAGTAACTTAAGAGATGCTCGGGATTCACATCTCCTAACGATCCGTTAAACTATTTACTATGTAGTAATATTTCGCTATTATAATAGTGCCTATTAGTAAAATAAACTTACTTTAAAATAGCATTAAGGGGTTACACATATAGCCCTTAACACAAATAATGCCAATAATCTATACAGTGCCTACATATATCCTAATCAAGAGACTACGATAAGACACTCCATAGGTACGACACAAATAGAAACTCGTAGTAAGGCTCGGTATGGTAGGTAACACGACACAACTAGGCAATGCTAGAGTAGATATACCAATTACGCACACGGGCTGGTGGTAACGCATTGCACGCAGCTACCGCCCACCTCGAGCCACACCCCCAAATCAAAAATCAAAAGTGGCCACCGAATCAATCCAGCAGTCAGAGTATAATATCGAAGGGATGTGTTCGACAAAGGGGCTACCTCCTTCGCCCGAGATTGCTCCTGTTTTAGCCACCTTATGCCAACTCACGGGAGTTGGGTCCACGTATTTACCTTAAAGGAAACGCCGCCACCATCCTACTTCATTCTGGAATCTCCACCGCGTACATGGTTATTAAAGTGGTTTTCGGAGTTGGCAGAGAGTATGACAATTTCCGATCCCGGTCTCTTCAACAACCAAACGTTATTATAACACCGCGGTTATTTCAAAATAATTTATATTTTAAAACCAAAATATAATATTCCTTCAAAACCATATAATTACAATTTCATTTCCGTTTTAAAAACCCAATCAATATGATATCATTTTTATTTCAAAATATATCACTTTCCAAAATCATAGCCCTTTAAATCCGTATATCTTGAAACCCATAGCTTCGAAACATAACTTCAATTACTTAAATGGTTTAAATATTAAATTACTTTATATAATAAAATAGCTTCTTTAATTACACAAATAAATTCCAAATTCCGATTTGAACCTCCAAATAAACCATTTCAAATTTCCATATATTTCAAAGCTTTAAATATTCCACCATTTCAAAACAAATTCTTTGATAATTCCATATATATAAAATTCAACTGCTATTATTAAGATTTGAAACATTTACTTAATACATCCCATATAATTTAAGTAACACTTTTAACTTCAAACAACTGGATATTCTTTCAATTTATTTAACTTGATAAATTCATTTATCTCAACTTTATATTCATTTAAATCACTCTAAACTAAAATCAAGTTATAAAAATCATAACCTTTAAAATCTCAATTTTATTAAATTCCAAATAGATTCTTATTAAATATAATTCTTAATTAGATAAAATCTCAATCAATTTCAAACCTATCTTCTTAACCTTGATTTATAAAATCAATATAACTCTATATTAAAATATAATTTAAGTAAATACTTATCCGTATTATATTTTAATAAAATCAAACTTTTTTATTAATTTATTTTATGCTTTAAACAAATTTTATTCATTGCTCAAAACCAATAATTTAACTATATATAAAAGAACATTTATAAAATATCCAAAACAATATCTCATATAATCATATATTTCTTTCCAAAACTATGGAAATCATTCCAAAATATTTTTATATATAGACCGCGGTGTCTGTATATAATTTTCTATCCTATGGTCAAATGATACAGATATTTATTATTTCAATCCGTAATTTAAAATAAAATTACGATTATATATCATTTCAAACCGCAATCGCGAATGAAATAAAAATGCATAATAAGTTGCAGTTTATGGTGATATAATAAACATCCATTCATCCATCATAAAATCATACATTCATTCATCAAAATCATCATCCAATTCAAACAATCCATCAATATATAACGAATAATAAACAACAGGTATCAACAAGCAATTTATATTCAACAAAACTTTAATTAACTGTTTAACTAGAAGTTTATATGCAATAAATTAATAAATAACAAATTTAACTGGCAGTTTATATGCAATAAATAAATAGGTAACAATTAAATTAAATTAATTTAATTTAATGGGAATGATGATTGGAAATATGCCAAATAGTTATAAATTAATTTCCAAACACATCATAAATCAATTTGACAAACATAGGAAATTTTAGAAGTTGTGAGTAGGTTAAAACACCCACCTTTTGAATTTGAATTGAATTCAAATCCAATTCAAACCCAAAATTTGACCAGTCTCAGAGTTCGTCCAAACCAGCGTCAAAATGTTCGGAATTTCAATACGATCCTAACAAAAAAACGCGTGTGAAACGGATATCGTATGCAGAAGTTACGTTTATTTGAACATTTGAAACAAAAAAAAAGAAAAGAAAATTAAAAAAAAACGAACAGGACTCACCCACTCACATGCCGCCACACAATCATCTTCCTCAAGACCGACAACAAAAAAGCGTACGAAACCAAGAAACCCTAATTTGCTCCTCAAACACGAACACCCATCACGCAGCCGCCCATCTTCGCACTCGCCAAACGCCGGCCCAACTGCGTCGTCGCCACTTCGTCCTGAGCTCGCGGCCCCACGCGTGGCCAACGTCTCGTCACCCAGGAAATTGAGCCGCCGACGCCACAAAAACTAAAGCCTAGTTGAATTTATACGCAACATCTAGCCGTCGATTCTCGAAACAAACCATACCGATCAACTCCTCTTGCTCACCTCTGCAATACCCACAAACAATTTGATGATCCGTCGCAGTTGATTGGAGCGCGACGGACGACCGAAACTTCTTCCTAAATTTTCGGTCAAATAAAAATCCGAGATCAAAAAACAGACTGCAGATCTGACTTGCTCTCTTCGAGAGCTTCGAAATATATTTTTTTCTGAATTTTTCTAAGGAGTTTGAATTTTTAGCTTTGGATTGAAATTTGAATTGGACAGATTGGGGTTTACAACCATTGAGGAAGAGGAGCACATAGTTGCAATATACACAAATAAATGAGAAATAGGGAGGCTAGGGTTTATAGCCAGATATTTATAGGCAAAATCGAAATTAGAATGGGTTAGCCCAGTTGATATACGCGTTGAACGATATATAGCCCGAAAAGCCCGTTTCGACTCCGGAACGAAATTGGGTCAACCCATATATAAAAATAGGTGTTTAAAAATATTTTAAACGCGATGGAAAAAGTTTCACATCAGAATTCCATCGTATGGAGAAGTTATGACAAAATCAAATTTATTTCAAATTGATTTCAAGTGATTTCAATTGATTTTAATTAAATCGATTTCCAGGCGTTTCGCGTTCGTACGATCGAACGACAAGTCCGATCGCTATGAAACTTGAAACCCTACAATAATTCACCGATATGGATCCGATGAAACTGGTTTCGTTGAAATCCGAGTCAATGGCCAAAATGGCTATTATTATATAAATTAAATAAATAAATAATTTATTAATTAAATCAAATTTTCATTTTAAATTCTATAATTGACCAATTAAATCAATCTTAACTTTCTTAGTCCTTTATACAAATTTAAACAATTTAGGTGTCCATTTAGAGCTAATTAATTCATCAATTCTAGTATTAACCTAAATTTATTGAATTCAGAATTTATAAATAAATTTTCAAAAATTCCATTTAACTACGTCAATCAAAATTATATCCATTCATTATTGTCAAATAGATGGATTTATCATTGGATTCAAACTATTGCATTAATATTTTCTTATTCCATCTTCATTTCACTTAACGAAAAAGTTAATGTTTAATTCTACTTATTTCAATAAACTCAATTATTTAACTTTTTCAAATAAATAGATAAATCCTGATTCCCATTCTTTAAATTCACTATTTATCACATTATCATCTTTGGTACCATTTATTTTGGTATATGTCCAAATAATTAACATTTTTCTAATTTCTTTATCTCAATTGCTTAACATTTAATTTATATTAACGTAACATTCAATTTGAATTTTATTGCAATTGATTACCCGTTTTAATTCAATAGACTAAATCAATGATTCACTTATAATAATTGTTTTACGTTCATTACAAGAATGCTCCCATTCCATCCTTTATTTATCGATTATTATATCTCCATTTACTATATTTTGGTCAATTCACACTTTCATTATTATATTAATAATTACTAAAGTAACGTTTATTATCAACCATAAACATTATAATTACTTAACGGACATTGATTTTATTTAATGACCATTTATTATTCTTTAAATTCCTTAATTTAATTCACTGCTTACATTTCGCTTTCATATATTCAACTTGTAACTAAGTTTACATCTGCATTATTTCCATGGAATTGACTTGCATTCATTTATTAATAATTATTACATTAACGTAATATTAGATTATAAATTTTTGTAACTGATTTCAAATTTAAAATCAACCAGGTACAAAATAAATAATGTCCAAAATCATTACCGTTAATACTTCAGTCTTATTAATAAGCTTTTATTATTCACAAATCAAAGTTTCCATTTATTAAATCAACCAATTCATAGTATGAATAAAATTAACATTACTTAAATTTATATTAACAAAACGTTGAATTTGGATTTATTGTAATTCATTACCAAAGTTTATTTACACATTAAATAAGTAAACCTATATTAATTGTCACCTATTTGCTTTCCATTGCCTTTATTACTTACATATCACTGTTGCCATATTTTTCATACGACCAATTACGTTCACTTATTATTCACTCTTTCCGTTATTTCATAAATCATCATAAAGTAATAGTTAATTACTTTTCTTTAAATTGGAAATTCATTCAAATTCATAAATTGTTAATTCTAAATAACCCAGTTACGTTTCCTCTTACTATTTTCATTATTGCATCACAACTTTTATTAAGAATTCACAAATTTTTTTATTTTCTTAAATTTTAAATTTTCAAAATCTCATTAAATTAACAATTTCAATTCTTGAAAAGTTACGGGTTGTTACACGGTCTGACCCAAGCATTATAATAAAATAATACCAGAGTTAGTCTGGAAAACCAGCGTGAGAAAACACACTCAATTTGAATTATTAATTTTTTTTCTCAAAATACTTTGAAAACAAAGGTATCTCGTAAGACTACGTCACCCATAAATACGACGGGTTTTTAGCTTAGGGTAATCAAAACATTTTTATCAAATCGTCTGATATTATAATAGTGTCTAAACCAAGTAAACAGAGAATAGCTGAATGCTTGCATCTCACGTTTCACCATAGTTGGGCACAATCAAAACCGTACGACGCTTAATTATGAATGGATTCCATCGAATGACTGGGCCATTGGGGTACCGCCCATCACAATACACTTTTAGAACAATGTACCGAGGACCTCGTCGGGATCCCCTGCTACATAAGATCGGCTTATCCCTTACCTGGATAGACTGAATATCTTATAACCGTGGGTGTTCTCACCCTTACCATCGAGTGCTCCTTCTTTCATGTAGTCGTATCCATAATATATATGTTTCCGAGGACATCTAGAAAGGCGATAACAAACCCTAATTGGGTTCGACACACTTAGCCTTGCTGCATCTCCCCTATTTTAGACATTCTCGGTTGATGAGGGTTGAGGCTAAGCGTTACCTTTCAAGAAAACAATTCCACTTAGAATGATCATTGGCCTCCAATGACGATGTTCTGATAGTATTCGACCATACAAGTTGCCCTGGGTCTGGACAAACCGAATCACCGTCTTCACTATCTTCAAAGTATCCATTCGCAACCTTCAAACCGGATCGAAGTGGATTTCAGATAATTAAATCCGATTCCGATCTCATCGAAACGATTGATGAAATTGGCCAATATTGATAGTCGGTTATTTAACTATCAATAAAACAACCATAAGCAGACACTAGGCCTTATTATACATTTTCAAAAACAAATATTCTTTTCCAAATACTTTTACAAGGTGTAAATTTCAAATTCCTTTCCACATTCAAATATCTGAAAATAATTTTCAATATTTAAATCCATAACAGGATATCCCACAACTTTTCAATGCTAAGGAAAATATTCTAAGTCTATTTTTCCAAAACCATCTCAAGCATCAAAACATAGGAATTTCCTCAGCTTATCTCCTACATTTCCGAAAATTATTAATAGATTTCTTTTCGTAATTTCCAAAACCAATTATATTTATTCATAATCCCATCTAACCATTTATAACTTCTATATTAAACTTGAATTCATTTTTTTTAAGTTTCAGTATTCCAACATTTAGGAAATGTCTTAAGTTCCCAGCATACCATTATAAAACTCCTCTTGTAAAAACCTTCCCGTTAAATAAACCCACCTGCAAGTCTTCATAGAATAAAGTAAAAGTTATTTCAAACTCTTATATTCATATATAATAAGTATTTAAACGAATAGTAGTTTATTTTTAAAAAGTTCAAATAATTATTTAAAATATCCAAAACACTTTTATGACCATCAATAACTCATTTCTGGATAAACTAATAAATTTCCAAAGCTGATTTTAAAAATTAAAACATACTAAAATGAATACTTAATATTTGAAAATTTACTTACTGAAGTATTTCAATCCTAACTAGTTTAAAATTCCATAGTTTTAAATAATAAAATTTTCCTTTTAAAGGCAAACTTAACTTCTTAAAATTACTTTTTTTAAACTTCAATAACCAATTCAATTTGTAAATTTTTCTCGAATCACATTACATCACTTCCATTTCGATCTCCTTGACCATTTTCACTTTCAAAAAAAATCGTATCCACTATTTTATAACCCCTATTTCCGTTTCCTAATATAAATTCACCTACGAATTTATTTTTCCAATATCTCCATTGACATCACTTACCTTATTTACAAACATCGTTTATACTTTTTATACTCTTTTGAGTTTTACCTGTTTTTAAAAACAATCTTACATAAACAATTCCATTTTTATAAATCCATTTCTTTATAAATCCCACTTATCAATTCCAAAATTTATTTTTAATATTGACTTAAACACCTTTTTATATTTTTCGAATATCATTTATAAATTATTTTATAATTCATATTTAAAATCACTATCTTAAAACAATTTACAAAAAATCAAGAACAACTTAAACAAGAATCTATTGTTTTTATTTTTTAGTTCAGCAGTCTTTAAAATCACCCAATTTCCAATATAAATATTTTTATATCCAGAATCCCTTATTTTATTCCTTCGAATTTCTAAGAATAATATTTATGGTATTTAAGAATACCAAAATTATATGCCAGTGCTACTAAAGTATCCAATAGTTCAAATTTCATCAATAATCGACTACAGATTATCTACACACATCATATATCACTATATATAAAAAATAAAAATAATATTTTTAGGAATCTAGTTGGATCCCTCCAACCTGTTTCCCTACATCCACAGATTTTAATGCAACATCAAAAATACTAATCCCACTTCGAGTGGGATATCGCTGAATACAGGGTCATCCGATATTATGCGGGGCGCATAGGGTCTAATCCTCTATAATGTGCAGGAATTTCACTCCAAATGCTAGTATATATATCCACACACTGTATATTATATAATCATCCAACCAATAATTAATATTTATCAATCCAATCAGCATCCAATAATTTAAATTCGATATTTAAATTTAAATGTGGCAATCCCAAAATGAGTGAGAAATTCTCACATTGATTTTCGAGTTTGTTAACCATTCCAAATTAATCTCAACTTGCATATTTCTCATCTACGAATCCACACTCGTCTTGTCCTATTTCGTTTGAACCTTGTATAAATTTTATATGGATTAATAACTTCTTAAAATTTTAACTAAATTAATTTAAATTAACAGTAGTCTTTTTTAAAAGTATATACCCATTAGAGAACGCCCTTAGAAAATAATGAAATCCCCATGTTGCGACCATCTGCCACTGTGCTTGAACAGCACCAAGCCGAGAAACCCCTTCTTCCATCGCGACCCAAGTCTTCCCCTTGCCTCATGCCTCCACTGCCCTCTCTTTGCCATAGCCATGATCCCTTGATTTTGCGGTCGTACATTTCGTCGAATACTCTGACACTTCTCCCAAACAAAAGTGCCGCTTTCTCTCAACTATGCGAGCAACCTACTTCGTGAGCCACCCATCGCCCCTTGACCGTCGCTGCAGCCTACGGCAACCCCAACACCCCTAACCTAGCGGTGCCTCATGCGCACGTGTTTGCATCCCTCACCATGCTCACGCGACTCGAAATCGTGTTCCCTTCATTTGTGCGTGCTTTCCCGTGTCGAAGTCGAAATCGCGATCGACTTCGATCATCTTTTTTTTCGATGTGCAAAATTTCATTAATTTTGAAGTTGAAACTGAAGAGGAAAGGAACTTGCCTTTATAAAAGTAAATTAGTGGCTTCAGTTATACAATTAACCAGTTATAGGGTGTTCAAAAGAGAGAGTCATATACATATGTATTATTTATTTCTCAAAATATCTCGCTTTACATAACAAAAAATCCTGAACCTCTATTCAGGCAAGCCACTAGGCTTTTTGAATGTTATACCCCTATTCCGAACACAATGAAAAATGTTCCGAGTCCTAAATCGATCGAATGGAAAAGATAGCTTTTTGGACCAAATCATTATATTGAATTTCAACATTAATTTCAATGCGTTTCTATCCTGTACGTAGCTCCAAAAGCTATGAAATTTGAAATCCGACAATAATATATTATTAGGGATCCAATGGAAGATGTTTCGCCGAATTCCGAGACTGTGCATCAGAAGGCTATTTTAAATGTCAATTTAAACAAGCTTTTTTTAAAAATTGAACAAATCGCTTCAAAATTCAATTATTATCTTCATTATTATTAATATGAATTTTATAAGCCTTTAAATTATTTTTATTGAGCTTAAAAGTCAGGGCAGAATAATTTAACCAATATTCAATTATTAAATTCAATAATTAAATTATCCAATAAATCACTATATTTAATTGCTAAATTTATTTTTATAAATAAACAAAAAATTTCTATTCAAAATTAATGTATAATTCGAATCCATTATTAAAACCATTTAAATATTAAAAATCGAACAACGAAAAATCAGGGTCGTTACATTCCTTCCGCCTTAAAATAATTTCGTCCCCGAAATTGCTAAGGTAGGAAAATGCTCAGAACCCACTAACTTATTAAAACAAACTTAGACAAAATTCAATATTTCACTTTTCTAATCTTTTTCCTTTATCCAAAACATCTACTTCCCCATCCAAAACCAAAATCCTTTATTTTCATTATAAAACCGAAATCGCTTTTCGTTAACAAAAATATTTTTCAAAATTTTTCCAACACCCTAAATTATTAATAGTTTTTGGCAAAGTCCCCCTTGTACGGAGATCCTTTTGCAATATGACAAGTGATATATATATATATATATATGTGTATATATATATATATTTATATATATATATATATAAGATGGCGACTAAGGTTGCTGTTTCCATTTTTAGAAAATTTCAAGATCACAATGGATCTACGATAAGATCGTTTATTTATTTACAATTACAACGGAATAGTATACAAAGTCAACCGATCTCAACCAATGATTAAATAGGATTTATGGCTACACAAACCGTTGAGGGTAGTTCTAGATCTAGGTCAAGACAAACTACTGTAGGGAGTTTATTGAAACCACTGAATTCAGAATATGGTAAAGTAGCTCCGGGCTGGGGGACTACACCACTTATGGGAGTTGCAATGGCTCTATTTGCAATATTCCTATCTATTATTTTGGAAATTTATAATTCTTCCATTTTACTGGATGGAATTTCAATGAGTTAGGTTTATAAGAACTATGAACCTCTAGTTTTTCAATCAAAAAAAAAATTTATATATATATATATATATATATATATATATATATATATATATATATATATATATATATATATATATATATATATATATATATCGACCCGCACGGTCGAAAAACAAAATATATAACAAAATTTTATATTTTCGCAGTGTTTAATCCGAAAACATACCTTATTTTAGCATTTTTAAGCGACCGACTTATTTTATTTTGCAATTCGCACAATGAAAGTCAAGCAAAACAGCTCTAGGTACCTGTTCTTACTCAATTTAAACACGTAAGTACCAAATATTTGAAATTCCATGACATTTCATTTATTTAACTAGCGTAAACCATAAATTTCATAAACTAGCATGCTAAACATATATCATAAGCAATTTATAAGGTTCAAATACTATTCTAATTGCTTTTAATCAATCCATATACTATTTCATTCAATCTGAAATGATTTACAATCTAATTTGCTCACATTCAATTCACATTTGTACTAAACAAATTAATACTCATTCTAAATTGATTAAAAATCAATTTGTTCACTTTCCATTTAATCGTAGAATTTTATTTATTTTCGTTTACGTCAAACGACCAATTTTTCTATGCAAATTCGACGATATTCATTTAATAGAATAATCATTTTAGCTTATAACTATTTTAAATTGATTCCAATCAATTTATAGTTAATTTTATTCCGTTTTAATCGATTCTCAATCAATTCAATTAATGTCCATCTTCATGTCCATCTTCATTGCGTTCAAATCCATTTTATTTAGCTCAGAATCATTTCATACTATTACATTTAATGGCCATTTTACGAATTTATTTGTGTCAAGCTTTTATTCAAAATATTTGCTTAGGTTAATTTATTTACTTCAAATTATTTCAACTCCATAACTTAAGTTCATTCTTCTGGTAAATAATTTCCAATTCAAATTACTAATTTGATTTTTATTCAATCAAATTTCATTCCGTTTTGAATTAATTTAATTAGTTCATTCATCCAATCTACTTCAATTTTAATTCCGAACACAATTCACTAAAGTAATATCCAAGACCATATTTAATTCATTCATATTCAAATTGGATTTACTTGCAACTCAACTCTTTTTTATTTCCATGCAATTCCATTTTATTCGACATGTTTTCCAATTGTATTTAATTCACTTACAATTTAACTTGATTTTTATTTATAGCTCAAATTTCATTTCAAAATTCCATTTTTAACTCAGAATCCAAATTTATTCAACCCAATTAATATTAGTTTTATATCCAATTAACTAATTAATTATCTAATTAGTTCATATCCACTTTATAATTCAATATCTGTTTTTTATTTCAAAAGTCGCTTCAACCAATTTACTTAAGTTCAAATTTATTTTATAATTCAAGTTTGGGTTTTTATTTCGTTTCAAAATATAAACTCTTTTTATTTTGGCTTATCTGTTCCAATTTTCAATTTTATAAGTCACATAACTTATTTTTCCCATTTCCATCAATTTTATACTCGAATATATTCACACTTCATTTTTAACTCAAGATCTACATCACTTTCTAGCGTAAGTATTTCTATATTTTATGCATTTCAATCTTTATAGGCTATATAGTTTATTTATTAACCATTCCATAATCTTTCCTTTAAAATTTATTTCATTCGGAAAATTTATTGCTTATAGTTATTCCGTCACTTTATAGTTCACATTTTCATTTTTAATTCAATTCCATATGATTCAAATTCAATTCACTTTTTATTAAATTTGAATTCCTTTTATTATTTCCATCAATACATTTTTAATTCCACTTAACTATGCTTAGTTAATTCACCATTTTATTAATTTACTTAAGTAAGAATTCAATTCCATTCCATATTTTCTGTAACTCAATCCAATTTTTATTTTCAATCCAATTCAAATTCAAGTCCATTTTATTTAACTTAGCTTAAGTTAAGTTTTTATTCATTTTAACTTAATCAAGTTAAAATCTACCCCAAAATTCAATTTCCATATTTTCCTTTCATTATTTAGAATCATTCTCAATTTATAAGTTTACATCTTTTTTCCCGATGATTTCTAAATTATTTAAATAAGGATTCCAGAATTCAAACACCCAGTGTTTATTTTAAATCACTTTGAAATCAATTATATACATACATACATATACATACACACACACACACATATATAATCCTTCGTTTAAACAAAACATTCCATTGGAATTTTCAAAATTCACTTGGCTCCATCCTAAAACAATTCCCCTTAGCAATTTTCAAAACAATCCAAAAAAACAACCATAGTGGCAATGCATCACTTAGAAACTCGAAAACGAACACCGATGATGTCGCGACCATCATCGAAATAAATTTCCCGCGACTGTAGTGAGTTCAATGTTGTATCCCTTCCAAAATCCATTTAAAACAATTTTCTTTCAAAAACATCTCCAAAATAATATTACTATTATTTATCTTTAAAAACATTGGAAAATGCTTCTAAAAATATCAAGGAATTAAATTTTCCATATTCTGGTTCGACTCTACTTTTATTTTCAATTTATCTGTATACTTCATGCTTGTACAATCTCTATTTGGTTTTTATAACCATTTCAAGTTTTAGAATCTTTCTTTGGTTATATAATAATAATCCATAAACATCACTATAATAATTTTTTAGAAAATTATTCTCTTTTATATCAAAATATAATTTAGGTAAAATTATTTTATTTACCCGCTTCAAAACCATACAATGTCGAATTACTCTATTCAAGTGTTTAGAAACTCCTAAAAATTTAGTGGCATCCCACCACTCGAACAGAATTTATATATCCCTCAACTAATAAATCAAAAAAATACAAAACCATTTATATTCACTAACAAATACACGCTCTTAGCTATTGTTACACTCAACTCATTCTAGAGTACTACTGACTCTATCTCAAATGAGTAATCTCCACCAGAGCCAAGGTTCTCGCTTAATCTTCAGCTCTGATACCAAGTGTAAAGGCCCGTAAATCAATATCCTTTGAGTCAACCATAATTTACATCAGCCCAACTCAAACAGAATGGAAAATATGAATCATTAGGGCAAAAAAGAAAAAGTAGAAGAAGAAACAAAAACAACATCGCATAATCTTACAATCGCAACGGAACAAAATATAGTATATAATAACTGATTTTTATACAAAATGTCTATAACAGTTTATATACTTACAATCATCAGATACAACAATCCATACATCAATTTGAATGGTTATAATAACTTGTCCTCATACAGTGGAAATATAAGTCAATTACGGAAATACGTCTCTGTTATCCAATTCGTTTCCTGAGCTCCATAGCATCCTATCATGAATCTATAATACTTAGTCTGACCCAAGCATTATATTAAAATAACACCCGAGTTAGTCTGGAAAACCAACGTGAGAAAACACAATCAATTTGAATTATTAATTTTTTGTCAAAATCCTTTGAAAACAATGGTATCTCGTAAGACCACATCACCTATAAATATGACGGGTTTTTTACCTTATGATAACCAAAACATATTTATCAAATTGCTGATATTATAATAGTGTCAAACCAAGTAAATAGAAAATAGCTGAAGTGCTTGCATCTCACGTTTCAGCATAGTTGGGCACAGTCAACACCGTACGGTGCTTATTGGAGAATGGATTCCATCGAATGACTGGGCACGTAGGATACCGTCCATCACAGTACACCTCTAAACAATGTACTGAGGACCTCTCCGCGATCCCCTGCTACACAAGATTGGTCTAACCCTAACCTGGATAGACCGAATATGTTATCACCCCGGGTGTTCTCAACCTTACCATCGAGCGCTCCTTCTTTCATGCACAACCGTACCCATAATATATAGGTTTCCGAGGACATCTAGAAAGGTGATAACATACCCTAATTAGGTGCGACCCAGTTAGCCTTGCTGCAACTCCCCTTTTTTAGTCATTTTCGGTTGATGAGACTTGAGGCTAAGCATTACCTTCCAAGGAAACAATTCTACTTAGAATTCTCATCGTCCTCCAATGACGATGTTCCGATAGCATTCAACCATACAGTTTGCCCTGGGTCTGGACAAACCGAATCACCGTCTTCACTATCTTCACGGTATCCATTCGCAACATTCAAATCGGATCGAAGTGGTTTTCAAATAATTAAATCCGATCCCGGTCTCTTCGAAACGATTAACGAAATTAGCCAACATTGATAGCCGGTTATTTAACTATCAACAAAACATCCATAAGAAGACACTTGGCCTATAATACATTTTCCAAAAACATATTCTTTTCCAAATACCTTTACAAGGTGTATATTTCAAATTCCTTTCCATATTCAAATATTTGAAAAAAAATTCAATATTTAAATGTGTAACAGGATATCCGACAACTTTTCAACACTAAGGAAAGTATTCTAAGTCCATTTTTCCAAAACTATCACAGCTATCAAAACTTAGGAATTTCCTCAGCTTATCTCCTACATTTTCAAAAACTATTAATAAATTTCTTCTCATTATTTCCAAAACCGTTCATATTTATTTATAATCCCATCAAACCATTTATAACTTCTTCATCAAACTCGAATTCATTTTTCTTAAGTTTCGGTATTCCAACACTTAGGAAATGTCTTAAGTTCCCAACATATGATTATAAAACCCCTCTTATAAAACCTTCCCGTTAAATAAACCTACTTACTAGTCTCGATAGAATAAAGTAAAAATCATTTCAAACTCTTATATTTATATAAAATAAGTATTTAAAAAAATAATAATTTATTTTTAAAACATGTTCAAATAATTATTTAAAATATCGAAAACACTTTTATAACCATCAATAGCTCATTTTTAGATAAACCAAAAAATTTCTAAAGCCGATTTTAGAAGTTAGAATTTACTAAAATAAATACTTAATGTTTGAAAATCTACTTACCGAAGTATTTCAATCCTAACTAGTTCAAAATTCCATAGTTTAAAATAATAAAATTTTCCTTTTAAAAGTAAACTTAACTTCTTAAAATATAAAATATTTTTTCTTTAAATTTCCATAACCAATTCTATTTATAAATTTCTCTCGAATCAAATCACATCACTTCCATTTTGATCTCCTTGACCATTTTCACTTCAAAAAAAATAATATCCACTATTTTCTCACCCTATTTTCCATTCCGAATATAAATTCACCTACGTATTTATTTTTCCAATATATCCACTGATATCGCTTAGCTTATTCATAAACATTTCTTATAATTTTTTATGCTCTTTTGAGTTTTACCTATTTTTAAAAACAATTTTGGATATACAATTCCACTTTAATAAATCCATTTCTTTATAAATCCCGTTTATAAATTCCAAAATCTATTTTTAATATTGACTTCAACTCCTTTTTATACTTTTCGAATATCATTTATAAATTCTTTTGATATAATTCATTTTCAAAGTCTCCACCTTTAAACAATTTACGAATTATCAAGTACAGCTTAAACAAGAATCTATGGTTTTTATTTTTCAGTTCAGTTTTCTTTAAAATCACACAATTTCCAATATAAATATTTTTATATCCAAAATCCCTTTTTTATTCCTTCGAATTTCTAAGAACAATATTTATGGTATTTAAAAATACTGAAATTAAAGGCCAGTGCTACTATAGCATCTAATAGTCCAAATTTCAACAATAATTGATGATGATTATCTACACACATTATATATCATAATATATAAAAAATAACTATATTTTTTTGAGGAATCCAGTTGGATCCCTCCTACCTATTTTTATGCATCCGCATATGTTAATATAACATAAAAAATACCAATCCCACTTCGAGGGGGATATCTTGGTATTAATGGTCATCCGCTATTATGCGGGGCGCATAGGGTCTCATCCGCTATAATGTGCGAGAATATCACTCCAAATACTAGTATATATACACACTGTATATTATATAATCATCTAACCAATAATTAAAATTTATTAATCCAATCAAGTATCCAATAATTTAAATTCAACATTTAAATTTAAATGCGGCAATCCAAAAATGAGTGAGAAATTCTCACTTTGATTTTCAAGTTTGTTAACCATTCCAAATTAGTCTGAGCTTGCATATTTCTCATTTATGAATCCACAGTCATCTTGTCCTATTTTGTTTGAACCTCATATAAATTTTATGCGGATTAATAACTTCTTAAGTTTTTAACTAAATTAATTTAAATTAATAGTAGATTTTCTTTTAAAAGTATATACCCATTAGAGAACGCCCTTAGTGAGCAACGAAATCCCCAAGTCGTGACCATCTGCAGTGTGCTCGAACAACACCAAGCCGAGAAACCCTTCCTTCCATCATGACCTAAGTCTTCCCCTTGCCTCATGACTCTACTGACTTCTCTTTGCTATAGCTGTGACCCCCTGATTTTACAGTCGTACACTTCGTCGAGTACTCTAACGCTTCACCTAAACAAAAGTGCCGCTTCCACTCAACTATGCGAGAAACCCACTTTGCGAGCCACCCATCACCCCCCGACCATCGCAATAGCCTACGGCGACCCCAACACACATAACCTAGCAGTGCCTCATGCGTACATGGTTTCCTTCATAGCTCTGCTCGTGCGACTCAAAATCGCGTTCCCTTCGTTCGCGCGCGCTTTCCCTTGTCGAAGTGAAAATCACGATCGACTTCGATCGTCATTTTTTATTTTTCTTTTGGTGAGCAAGGTTTCATGAATTTTGAAGTTGAAACTAAAAAAGAAAGGAACTTGCATTTATAAAATGGAAGTAGGTGGTTTCGGTTATACGATTGACTGGATATAGGGCGTTCAAAAGAGAGAGTCACATATATGTATATAATTTATTTCTCAAAATATCTCACTTTACATAACAAAAAATCGCGAACCCTAATCTGGCATGCCGGTAGGCATTTATAATGTTATACCCATATTCCGAATGCAATGAAAAAGATTTTGAGTCCTAATTTGCTCGTATGGAGAAAATAGCTTTCTGGACTAGATTATTATATTGAATTTCAACATTAATTTCAATGCGCTTCTACCCTGTACAGATCCAATGGAACAGGTTTCGTCAAATTCCAAGACTGTGCCTCGGAAGGCTATTTTTATATGTCAATTTTATACAAGTTATTTTTAAAATTGAACAGATCGCCTTTAAATTCAATTATTATCTTCATTAATTATATATATGAATTTTATGAGCCTTTAAATTATTTTTAACGAGCTTAAAACTCAGGACAGAATAATTTAACCAATATTCAATTATTAAATTCAATAATTAAATTATTCCATAAATGACTATATTTATTATCTGAATTTATTTTTATAAATAAACCCAAATTTTCATATTCAAAATCAATTTATAATTCAAATTCAATATTTAAAACCATTTAAATATTCAAAATTGAACAATGAAAAAACTGGGTCGTTACAATATAAGTTAATTAAATTATAAAAGTATGTAATAATTAAATCTTATATAAGACGAATGCATAAACTAAATGTGGAATAGTAATAAACCCTAATAGACTTAAGAAATAAATACATATGCATAGTACGTGTACCATGGTTTCTGATATGTTTGACACTTCAATCATAGGGTATTTCATAAGAAATACATTTTAAATAAGTCGACATCACTGAATTAAATATATTAAAGATTGTGAATCTTAAGTATAAATGTTGTCCTCTACCATATGTAAATTAATAAATTGCTTACATAGTCTTCGGTTGTTTAGCCTAGAGATGTTATGCGTAGTATTATTAATATATAGACTTGATGAGATAAGATAATTATATGTATTTGTTGAGCAAACTCAAGGTAGTTACATATACTACACTGAGGCCGTTAAATGATAAGTACGAGTGAATAATTTCTATCGATTTGTTGAGCAAACACAGGGGCAAAATGAGAATAAAACAAGGATTCTTAGGTTAAGAGTAGTATATGATGCAACTGATAAGGGGTTATGTAACGTCCCGAAAATTTTCGACTTTCGAAAATTCAACATCGATACTCACTTTATCGACTGCCGAGAAATCGAAGGCCGGAAACCCAAAATGTTATGGTTTAAGAAAAAGAAAGACAAAGAAAAAGAGAGAAAAAGATAGAAGATAGAAAATAGAGGGAAAAGAAAAATGGAAAATGACAGAGAAAATAGAACAAAACAGAGAATAGAACGGAATAGAAAATAACAGAACAACATCAGAATCTCACAATTCGCAGCTGAACAACATATAATAATAAATGAATAATCTTTAAACAAAGAACTATATTAGTTATTACATTTTACACATTACATTTCATTACATCATATCATCAGAGTGTACAACAACAACAACAACATACAGTGCAGCGGAAAAAGAAATACTATATACTAGTAATACGCCATGCCATCCAGCTTGCTTCCAGCAACTCCAGAATATCCAGAATATCCTGATAAACCTAACTCTTGACTGCCCGTGTGGAAATTGGTGGGCACCCAGAGTTTAGGAAGGAAAACAATAAACTCCGAGTCAGTCATGTGACTGGTGTGAGAACTCAAAACCGTTTATTTATCTTTAAAATCAAAATAGAGGAATATTTTTAAAGTCAATTCGCAATGCTTTTTAAAAATGAGACTACCATAAGGCCTCCCGCACACACACACATGCAAACGCAGAATCAGAGGAGATTTCTCCTTATGATAGTCAAAGATGCTTGATACGCATTTAAAATAACATTTGATATTATTACTAGTGCATAGTGTAGAAAAAAATATTTCGAAAATAAAGATATAAATCTTAGTCAACATACGACCATTATCGTATGCCTACTATAGCTACCATCCAAACAGTGGTGACCACCATAAGTGAATGGCAGGTTCTACAACTAAAACCGTACAAGTCACGTATTGTTTCTTTGGATTTCCAACGAATGATCAGGCCAAGGAACTTCCCATTGCCACATGAGAATGCCTCTGGATGGACATCCCCGAGAACCAAACCGGATCTCTACCAACACAAGGCCGGGTTACCCCTAACTGAGTAACAACTGACCGAATATGCCATCCCCCGGTCCTTTGGGACCTTTTCATCGAGCGCTCGAAATCAATTCACACAATCATAACAAAGTGTTTTCAACATGAGTAAGTATCTGGGCTCCATACCATGATACCACCCTTTTCCAGAAGGAAATGCACACATCCTAAAGGGCGCTACCCCTCATAACCTTGCCGCATCTTTCCTGTTTTGACCATTCACGGGGTGTGAGGCTCGACGAAGTCACGTCCACAAAAACATACTTTATACAAAAGCCATGCTTTGGGTCAACAAATGATCATAGAAATGATCACAAAGATAGACGATCAAATAAACGATCCTATCACAAATAATCAACACAATGATCATTTCACAGCAATACTCAGCATGTCACATTACCAAATTGGGAATATATCGCTGATAACATTCAACTACATAACCTCTAAGCTCGTACGTCTCAGAGAAGGGTGTTAAGCTAAAAGAATAAATTCTCCGCCACCAACAGAAATATATTTGAATGAAATCGGCTTTATATCTCAATTTGTAATGTCAGACATACAATCCATACAAGTCTGTTCCGGGCACGAACAAAACCGAAGGCACTTCTTACGAAGCCCTTACAATCCGGGTATTCACAATCCCGATCGAATTTCCCATCACTTAGGAGATCTCTATACCAGGAGCTACATAGTGCAGAGACACTCGATAGGTCATCCTATCGCTTTCGCAAATACTCGGTCTTCAACACCGATCTTCAATGCAATTCACAACGACGTATCACATATTCGGAATGGGTTATACGACCCCATGGTCCTTTCCCGGTTAACCCGAATAGTGAGCGCTTATTCAAAAATAAGTGTGGCATTCAAATTCAAACAAATCACATCAATTACCCATTCAAAGGGAAATATTGATAGTCGGTTATTGAACTATCAATGGATATGCACACATCACCAGATTCCAAATAATTTCCCAAATTATTTATTTTCCAAAATATCTTTACAAGATATATTATTTTCAATACTTCAAAAATAAATCAATATTTATTTTTAAACAAATTCCACTTTCTTTTATAAATTCCATAGTGAATTTATAATCTAAAATATCTATGAATATTCGATTTCAATTATTCATTTTCAATTTATCTTCAAAAAGATAAATTCTCAAAATATTCCCTTTATATCGGAAAACAATTCCATACTTATTAAATAAGTAATTCACCAATTTTATTTTCAACACTTGGAAAATATTCAATATACTTGAATCGAGATTAAGTATATATTTCATTCTTTAAGGAAATCATTCTCTTAAACATATTTATTTGGGCCAAAACGAATGTTGCGTAAAACATCGTTACGACAACCCAAAATCACTAGTATAGGGATTCGAAATTAAAATAGATATATAAATCCCAATACTATACAAAACATTTCCTTTTGGAAATCATTTACTATAACAACAGTGTTATAGTCCACTATTTCCTTTTATTTCTCGAAAACGTCTATTTCAACAATGAATGTTGAAATCTATGGTTTCGAATCTTAACATATTTAAAACATCGTTAGATCGTTTTAATTTAATTTCAAATATCACATTCAAAACAATTTCTTTAATATATTATTCACTATTTAAAAACGTGAATATCCTACGTTAACACATTTCATCCTTTTATACATTTCATTTTAAAGGATTATTCACAGTCAAAGATGTGAATATAACTCCATTAATAGGTTTCAAAAATTTTCTTATCAAAATAAGCCGTTTGCGAATTTATAAAACAATGTTTATAAACTCCATTTCTATTTATTTTATAACAACTTCCTTTTATAAATTCCTTTATTAACCTATTCGATTTATAACTCAATTATAAACTAAAGGTTCATATTATAAGTCAAATACTTATAAAACGATTATTTTACAAAAATCGTTCTTTTAAACTTCATAATTATAAATCTTATAACTTATAAGATTCAATTATTTATTCAAAACTATCCTTTTAATAACTTCACAAAATTTATAAATCTTACCATTTATAAATTTCATTTATAACTTCACCATTTATAATTTTATAAATTCCATTCATTTACAAAATTCATTTTCACTCGATTCAAACACTTATAAAAACTCGTTTTATAATGTCAATATTTCAATTCATAAATATCCATTTATAAATCTCTTAATATAAATCAATTTATATTATTCTTTAAAACGTCTTTAATCTCCTTTATTATTTCACCATTTTGATTCATAAAATAATTAAATTTTATAAATCCTATATTTAAACTTTTCACAATAATTTCAAATTTCCCAAATTAAACTATTTTATAAAATCATTAGCATCGTATTCTCAAAAATCAGTTTTTAACTATATTTCTCAAAAATCATAATTTTTATAACTTTAAAAATATAACGTTTATTTATTTAAAATGAATTAATTCCAAAAATCTTTTATAACATATACTTTCAAAAATCACATTAAAATCATTTTAAAATTTCAAAATTTGGTCCAATGATGCTACACACCAAATAGTCAATCACGACAACAACGATATCATATATCGATATGATAATCCATCAAATATGAAAATATCTGAAATCAAATAAATATTGTTGAGGAATCCAGTTGGATCCCTCCAACCTGTTTTCCTGCATCCAAAAACATTAGCACAATACCAATTTCGTTCCAGTACGAAATTATCGCGGTATATGGGATTTAAAATATTATCCGCTTAATAGACGGCGCAATAGGGTCTCATCCGCTAAACAAAAAATGCGGGAAATCAATAACTCCAATATATACATATGCCAATATATATATATTGCTATTATATATAATACCAATTTCACTGTTTATGAAATATTCGTGGTATATGTTTTTAATAAATAACATCTGCTTACTAACGGCGTATAATGTCTATTTTAACAATCAATAGATAACAATCATCATTCAAACATGCATTCAAATATTTTAAATCTAATTATTTAAAATAAAATCGAAACTGATTCGATTGAGTGAGAAGTTCTCACCTTGGTTTTAAATTCGTTTTAGCGATTTATTTCGAATAAAATTAAACGGACGTTTAATTTTACCCAAAATTCTCACTAACTCCAAACGACTCCAATCCAATTTCATCGCGTAGTGCTCATCCATACGATTCCAACGCAACTGGTTTCGCGCGTTTTCGACCTCGTATGAAAAAGATATGAATATTTGAAGTTTACTCGATTTTATTTATATATATTACAACATATAATTTACTTTTTATAAACCTAAATCAATCAAGACTGTAGGATCCAAGCCCATTGCATCACGACCGCACCATCCTTCTTCCTCTCCCTCTCGTTCTCCTTCACGTTTCCAGGCCGCACCACAAACCCATGCTCGATAGTTAGGGTTTAAATTTGCATCCTCCTCGTTCACCTATACTTCGATCAGGGAGTTCCATCGCGAAGAGCATGACCCCCTCTACCCACGCCTGCCACCATGTGACACTCGGCCACTTCGTGATACGTGCGCACGCAAGTGAACGTGGCACGTTTGCGCTCAAATTCCCATCGATCGCTCAACTATTCTCGATCATAACCGTTGAAACCCAAGATCTCTCTATGCTCTTCGATTCTCTAGTTCATAGTTTGTTGAATCGTTTGAAGGATTGGAAGAATTTTAAGAGAGAAAATGGCGACTTTCTGGCCATTGAAGGAAGCAACGGCGGCTAGGGTTTTTAGGTTTTTTTTTTTTTTTTGTGAATTTTGGGCCTATTTATAAGGAACCGACGAAACACTATTCATCACGGAAATTCCAAACTCTGATTCACGCGCCGTAACCAGCGTTTCTAAGGTTTACCCCGCGTTCCGGACATAATGGAATAGGTTTCGAAAGCTAATTCGGACATCTGTGCGAGTTATGGCTATAAACGCTCAATTTAAATTAAACCGATTTAAATCGATTTCTAGGCGTTTTAATTTGTACCGGACAAACGCTAAATCCGATTGACACGAAATTTGAAACCTTACAATAATATCACATTACGGATCCGATGAAACTGGTTTCGTCGAAATCTGATACTTTTTGAAAAATGGCTATTTTAACTCGCTAAATTAATATTAAAAATAATTCGATGCCTTTCGAGCTGCCACGATCAAACGATAGCTCCGATTGACACGAAAATTAAAATCCGGTAATAACTAACTATTACGGATCCAATGAAACTGGTTTCGTCCAATTCTGAGACTGTTCAAAAATTGACTATTTTCACTAGTCGATTAAATATTAAAATATTCAATTTTCACAAATTAACTTTTAATTCGATTTTAAAAGTTCTAAAATATCATTTTAACTTCAATATGATAAAATAAAATTTTACAAATCATTTTCAATCATATTTAACTCAATTTCCAATTATTCCCATAATTTAACATATTAAATTATCGATTTAATAATCCAATTAAATCCAATAATTCAAAATAAAATTTATTCGACTTATAAATTGACTTATTAATATTTAAAATTAATTAAATATCCAAATTTTAATTACTAAAAATTCTGGGTCGTTACAGGTTACCCACCATTTCTGGGGCTATGACTTGCTGAACACAATCAAGATCAGAATCAAGACATGCGAGTCCTAACACCCACTCTTAAAGTTAGAAGACTTCCATGTTTCGTTTTAAGGTCTGGAGAAACATAAATGATTAGTTGGAACCTTATGAGAAAAATGAAATAGTAACATTTGAGCATTCTAATATTGTAAGAACATCTACTAGAAGTTTAAGTAATCTACATTGATAAATTTGTCCAATTAATATAATTGATTAAATGTTTATCGGCTAAAATATACAAAGGAATTGAATTGTGATTCACAAATAGAAATATAAAAAATATACACCAACAAATATTTTTGTATGTTAACCCATGCTAGTTCTTAATTATATAACTACTAAATACGTTTTTAAGTTGGTCATATACTTGTTTGTTCACCCGATGATTGTGTATTGTCTTAAATAATTTTCAAACCCTGAATGCAATACAAGAATATGAATATTTGATCCAAATACGATCACATGTAATGTTATATGGTGAATGGTCATTATTTGTAATGTATGTAACCTTGGTGAAGTTTTTCATTCCAAATATGCAAGAAAACCACAATGTCAAATCGTGTATTAAGTCTAGTTGATTACTATTATCTGTATATTTCCTAACAACTATATTTAGAGAATAAGCATAAGGAATAGGAATAATGGTAGTTAGTGTAACTATAAATATGCATGTTGTGCATCTAAAGAAAGCACATTGAGCTTATAAATGCATGTTGAGTTAATAAATCTATAATTATATATTGAGCTCATGAGTCAATAATGTAGCAAACATTTAAGATGAAGATATCAAGCTACAAGGAATGTAGAGTTCAAAGGCAGGAAGGATGTTAAGACATTATTGCCATAAAGAATGGTATCGAGCATAAAAGTGATCTTGAAGATATGTATAAGTGGTGATATCGAGTTTATAAAATGATAAGGTTGCCGAGCATGTAAATATAAAATGTCACAAGCTTATAAAATGTGAGGTTAACAAGCTTCTATAATGGAAGAAGGGATGTCAAGCCACTACAACAAGGAACGGTGCTAAATATGTATCAGAAAGGGGATGCCGAGCACATAAAGCAGTTGGGATATCGAGCCTCGACACATATAGTGGATATCGAGCATCTAAGACAGGAGGTGAAGACATACCAAAACTTTAAAGGGTATCAAAAAATAACAATAAATAATATTGTCAAGCATTCACAAGTATCGAACACCAAATAACAAGTAGTATTGAATTTATAAAAGACAATAAATATGTCGAGCCATTATAACATAAAGTGCTATAGAATATAAAATAAATAGGGTACCGCAATGTTTAACGATGGATTTTCTGTCGGATTAGAAAGCCGCCAATAAATTTCAAATTAAAATAACCAAAAGCGCACGGCGTACAAAAGTTAGTATGTGGCGAGTTTGGGTCAATCTGTAGGGAATTGTTAGATTTTAAAATTTTATTCAATCAAATTATACAAAATGGAGAGGATATTGTTAACTAAAAGTAAAATGAAGCTAAAATTAGAATTAAAATGAGATTAAAAACTATGAGACTAAAGAAAATTTTAAAGGCAAATCCGCTCTTATATTTTTTTGTAAATCAACAAACAAGTAATTTGTGATCTCTAGTTTTGATATTAAGTGAAATAATTATTGCATTTATCATAAATTTGGTTTATTTATGTTATTAATTAACATAACTTAAACCATCAAACTATAATACTACAAATAAACCACTAATAAATTCTCATGTAAATGAAGCCGAAGCAAAAGCTATTTTAGGTATGATCATTTTACTATTGTAATTAGTAGTGTAGATTATCAAATTTTGTTTTTACTTACATTTCAAAATAAAAAAACAATTAGCAAATGATGATGTAAATTGTGTTTATGTTGAATAAGAATAGTTCATTTGTAAAAGCAACATAAGCTATCAACCCACTTGTATAAACTTATATCAAAATTCACTTTCATGAAGAACAAACAAAAGATATCATAAATCATAGAGATGTTGAAATTACATAAAGTTAGAGAGCTTCATTACCCCTAAATTGAAGGGGTTTAGCTACTCATTTGTGTTATCAAATCAACACTTGTAAATTTCAACATTAAAAAGAGAAGAAATGAAACTAAGCAAAGGAAGAAAAAGAGATTAACTACTAACTGTTTGCATAAAATTAAAGCTACACTACTTGCGTGAATGTAAATCTAAGCTATAAAAATGAATGAGAGAAAGCACAGAAATAAACATCAACATAAAGTAAAGACAAAAAAATAGAAAAGAGAAAAGAAAGAGGCTAGGAAGCCATTTTTATTTCATGAAACATTTTGTTTATAACTTGCTTGCTAATTTTGCTAATTAGAATAAAAGAGTAGAAGATCATTTACATGCACATAAGAAGGCTATTTATGCATGCATAAAAGCCTAATTCAATTTTTAGGGTGCTCCTCGAAATTCCTTTTAGGAAGTGTGGCCACCAAGTAACCATTAGCCCCTAATTAATCCATCATTAAATGCGCATGAAGCTTTAACCTCCACTTAATTATCCATTAGCTTTTTAATTGTAGTTTAGGTAAGTGTCCTCCATGTTTATGGGCTTGAATTATTTTCCTCTTCGTTCCTTTGTATTCATTTGTGCATGCATGTATCTTCATAAAAGCCTCTTTCATATGCATCCAAATTCATATAAAAATAATAAAAAAATGTCCAAATAAAAATTCTCAAATTGACACATGCACCAAAATGACTATTTTGCCCCATATTGACGATGAATATACGGTGATTTGAAAATAATTGAATAATGGTTTTAAACATGTTAAAATGCCCAAACGCGACATTTATTTAAATAAAAATAGATAAAATATGGATGTAAATATATGCACATTTACATGCATATCATGCAACACTAAAAGATATCAAACACCTAGTTGCAAAGAGGGTATATTGAATTTCTATGAAAAACAAATATTAGATGTATCTATTGTTATTGAGCCTTTATCGCATTATCTACTGTAAAGCAGCAAAAGATATAAAAGCTTCAACAAGAACAACGAGCTTTGACATCAATAAAGAGTTCTTAGTTTTTACGAATAAAAAAGTATATCGAGTACCAAAAAGCAAAGAGGATGTCAAGTAATAGCAATGCAAAGAAGTTATCGAGTATCTAAAGGTAAGAGGTTGTCGAGTGTTAATAATACAAAGGGATAACATGTATTTAGTTGAGGGACACGCGACAACTATCCTGCCCACCGTTACCATTATAAATAGACCTATACGGCTACTTGGATATGGGCGATTAATACTTCTATCTTTTCTCAAATTAAAAGTTGTACACCCTAAATTGATTTGAGGACTTTTAGAGCCGATCATACAATTTTAACCTTTTGCATAAAGGCTTGCACAATAAATATTGAATATAATTTCGATTTTTGTATCTTTGATTATTATTATGAGAGTGGATATGCATATGACTTATGCTGGGTCTGAAGTTAAATTTGGACTTTCATATTGATAATTTGAAGAAGGATACTTAAGCTCTTCCGTAAGTCAACATTTACATTGCATAGGTCTACTATGCCCAATGGTATATGAACAAAGGATGGTGATATGAGCGAGTTGCCTATTTCTCCAATTAAACAATGGACTAGTGCCCATTTATGTGAATTGCTTATTTTATCCTTAGATGTAACGACCCAGAATTTCTGTTAATTTAATTTGTATATTTAATTGATTTTAAATATTAATAAATGAAATTAAACAGTCAAATAAATTTTATTTCGAATAATTGGATTTAATTGGATAATTAAATCGATAATTTAATAGTTGAAATTACAGAAATAATTGAAAATTGGGATTAATGTGATTGAAATTGATTTGTAAAATTTTAATAAATCATATTGAAGTTAGAATGATGTTATAGAACTTTTTAAATTGAATTAAAGTTAATTTGTGAAAATTGAATATTTTAATATTTAAATCGACTAGCGAAAATAGCCATTTTTCAAACAGTCTCGGATTTCTACGAAACTAGTTTCATCGGATCCGTAATGAGATCTTATTGTAAGGTTTCAAATTTTGTCTCAATCGGATTTACGGTTTGTCCGGGGCAAGCCAAAACGCATAGAAATTAGTTTAAATCGATTTAATTTAAATTTGATCGTTTATATCCATAACTCGCACAGATGATCGAATTATCTTACGAAACATATTCCATTGTATCCGGAACGCGGGGTAAACCTTAGAAACGCCAGTCACCGCTTGAGATTTGGAGTTCGGAAAATTTTGGGTGAATAGTAATTTGGAAATTTTCTATAAAGGGCCACCATTTCTCAAAATTTATACCAAAACCCTAATTCAGAACTCTAGCCGCCATCAACACTGTTCACGGTCAAAAATCATTCTACTTCTCCTCCTCTTTTCTTTAAATCTGCACACCAATTCGAAAAGTCACCAACTATAATCTTGAAGAGCATGTCGAAATCTCACTTTCCAACGGTGGTGACCGGAAAATACAGGGTGGATCGATGGGAATTTGCTTTCAAAGTTGCACGTCTCGTGCTCAAATTTCGAAGCCACGATGGCACTAGGGGGTGTGGTTGGCCGGCGTGGGTGGTGCTCGGCTAGGCGCGCGTAGTGGGGGGTGTTGATCTACGTCACGTCGCCGATAGGAGGTGCGAAATTTCAAGAATATGCGGCGGCGTCGGGTTTCGTTCGTTCGTGTTCGAACTGAAGGGGGGAGAAGATGAAGCGTGCGGCTTGGATCTGCAGAGTAAAGGAATGGAAGGCCCGGATTTGCTAGGTTTTAAATTAAATAAAGAAATTGTAATTTAATCATATAAAAATTCGTTTAAACTTTAAAATGTTGTAACTTTTTCATACGAGGTCGAAAACGCACGAAACGAATTGCATTGGATTCGTTTTGTTGAGCACTACGCAATGGAGCTGGTTTGGAGTCATTTGGGGCTAGTGAAAATTTCGAGTAGAATTAAACGCACGTTTAATTTTATTCGAAATAAAACACTGAATCTGAAATGAAACTCTAGGTGAGAACTTCTCACTCAATCGAACTGTTTCGATTTAAAATTTAAATTGTTAGATTTAAAATTGCTTGATTGTAGGACTGGATGATAAATTATTATCTATTGATTGTTAAAATAGACATTATACGCCGTATATTAAGCGGATGTTATTTATTAAAAACATATACCGCGATAATTCCATCTTGATTGGAATTGGTATTATATATGTACTTGGAGTTGATTTTCCCGCATTATATAGCGGATGAGACCCTATTGCGCCGCGTAATAGCGGATAATATTTTATAAATCCCATATACTACGATATTCCGTATTGGAACGGAATTGGTATTATGCTAACATCTGTGGATGTAGTGAAACAAGCTGGAGGGATCCAACTGGATTCCTCAACTATATTGATTTATTTACAGATATTGTGATATTTGTTGATTATCATATTGATATATGATGTTTTGATTGTCGTGATTGATTATTTGGTGCTGTTGCATCATTAGCCCTATTTTGAAGTTTTAAAAATGTTAAAGTAACGATTTTTAATTTAAAAGGGTTTTAAAGCGATTTTTTGAAAATATACGTTCTGTTAAAATTTGGAATTGATTTATTTTAAATAAATAAACGTTATAATATTTAAAGTTATAAAGGTTATGATTTTTGAGAAATATAACCGAAATGTGATTTTTGAAATAAATAGTCAATTAATTTATAAAATGGTTTAAATTGGGATTTTGAATTATTATAAACGATTTATATAAAAGATTTAGAATATTGATATTTATAAATTAAAATATTGGAATTGTGAAACGAGTTTTTATAAACGTTAAAAAGAAGTATAAATGGATTTCATAAGTGATTGAAATTCATAGATTTATAAATTATGAAGTTATAAAATGAATTGATTTTGTAAAATAGAAAATTATAAAGAATTAACTTTAAAATTGGATTTTTGGCATATAAATGAGATTTAAATGGAATTGGTTAATAAGGGATTTTTATAACTTGAAGTTTTTATAATATATAAATGTGAATTTATAAACATTGATTTATAAATTCAAGATTGATTGAATTCGATAAGTAAATTTTTATAGCTTATTAAAGGAGTATATTCACGATTTTGGGACAGTGGATAATTTTTGAATTGAATATGTAAAAGTGTTGAATTTGGTTAATGATTTATATTCACGATTTTGAACAGTGAATAATATATTAAAGAAATGTTTAGGGTGTGATCATTTAAATGGAATTAAAAACAATTTGAAGTTGTTTTAAAATGTATTAAGTGTCGAAACCATAGATTTCAACATTTATTGTTGAAATAGACATTTTCGAGAAATAAGGAAATGGTGGACTATAACACTGTTGTTATAGTAAATGATTTCCGAAAGGAAATGTTTTATATAGTATTGGGATTTATATATCTATTTTAAGTTCGAATCCCTATACTAGTGATTTTGGGTTGTCGTAACGATGTTTTACGCAACATTCGTTTTGGCCCAAATAAATGTGTTAAGAGAACGTTTTCTTTAAAGAATGAAATATATACTAAATCTCGATTTAAGTATGTTAAATATTTTCCAAGTGTTGAAAATAAATGGATTGTGAATTACTTATTATTAAATAAGTATGGAGATGTTCTCCAATATGAAGTGAATGTTTTGAGATATTATCTTTTTAAGATAAATTGAAAATGAACATTAGAAATCGATTTGGAAATCATATATTCATAGATATTTTGGAATTGTAAATTCACTATGGAATTTATAAAAGAAAGGGAAATGTGTTTAAAAATAAACGTTGATTTATTTTTGAAGTATGGAAATAAATTTACGAATTTGGAACGTAAATATAAAGTAAATCAGTAAGGATTTATTTAATTGGTTTAAACGAACCATTTTGAATGAAAATGAATAAAGATTTGTGAATATATCCTGCGTAGGGAAACGATTTGAAATTTGTTTTCAAAAGTTGTAAAGTTGAAAAGTGATTTGAAATTGTTTTCAAATGTTAAAGTATGGAAAATATATATCTTGTAAAGATATTTTTGAAAAATAAATAATTTGGGAAATTATTTGGAATCTGGTGATGTTGTGCATATCTATTGATAGTTAAATAACCGACTATCAATATTTACCTTTAAATGGGTATTTGTTGTGATTTGCTTGAATCTGAATGCTACACTTATTTTTAAAATATTGCGCTCACTATTCGGGTTAGCCGGGAAAGGACCTTGGGGTCGTATAACCCATTCCGAATATGTGTTACGTCGTTATGGATTGCATTTGATGACCGGTGTTGAAGACCGGATATTTGTGAAAATGGAAGGATTACCGCCGAATGTTTCTGCATCGGCTGATCTCCGATTTATAAATTTATTACCCTTTGTGATGGAAAGTCCGGTCGTGATTAATGAATATCCGGATTGCAAGGACTTCTTTGTAAGTGCCTTCGGTTCCGTTCGATCCCGGAACAGACTTGTGTGGATGTGTGTCTGACATTACAATTTGAGATGTAAAGCTGGTTTCTATCAAATATATTTCCGTTAATGGTGGAGAATTTATTCTCTTAGCTTAATACCCCTAGAGGTTATGTAGTTGATGGTTACTAGTGATATATTCCCAAATTGTTAATGTGGCATACGAAGTGCTGTTGAGCATTTGATGATCAAAGCACAGCTTTTATATAAAGCGTGGCTTTGTGGATGAGACTTCGTCGAACCTCACACCCCAAAAATTGTCAAAACAGGAAGGATGCGACAAGGTTATTAGGGGGTAGCATCCCTTTAGTGTATGTCATTCCTTCTGGATAGAGGTGGTATCATGGTATGAAGCCAAGATACTTAACCTATGTTGTTGCTGCAAATTTATTACTTTGTGGTTGTTGGAATCGAGGATCCTCGGATATAGATCGTTTACGATCGGGGAACGACATGTTCGTGTCAGTAGTTACCCAGTTTGAAGGGTAACCCGGCCTTGTGTTGACGGAGATCTAACCGTAACGTTAGGTTCTCGGGTCGTCTTTCCAGAGGCGTACCTGTGTGGCAATAGGAAGTTCCTTCGCCTGACCATTTGTTGGAAATCCAAAGAAACAATACGAACCTTGTACGGTTTTAGTTGTAGAATCTGCCATCTATTATGGTAGCTATAGTAGGCATAATATAATGGTACATATGCCAGCTAAGATTTATATTCTACTTTCGAAATGTTTTCTACACTATGCACTAATAATAATATCAAAAATGATTTGATTTTGCATAGTAAGTGATGTGAACGTAAATATGCATATTTTTACCACAATACTTAATCTATTTAAATTGAATAAATGATCATATTGGGTATTTTTACTTGTTTAAACCAAATTCAAATTGTTTTCAAATTGTCACATATTCATCTTCATATAGGGGCAAAATGGTCATTTTTGTGCACATATCAAATTGAGAAAATTTAATGGGAAATTTCTGTATTATTTTGTAGGAATTTAAACTCAATTGCAAGAGGTTTCATGAAGGAATATGCATGTACAAAGAAGATACAAAAGAATGAAGATGGAAATAATTCAAAGTGAAGAACATGGAGGACCCCACCTACCCACTACCTTAATGTACAAATTAAAGGCTAATGCACATGCTAAAAGACATTTAAAGCTTCATGTACATTTAAGTGGGAGATTATTAAAGCTAATGATAACTTGGCCACCACACTTCCTCCAAGGGCATTTTGGGTACTCCCCAAAAAATATGCATTAGGGTTTCTAACTTGTATAAATACCCCTTATGTTTCATGTAGCCATCTCTCCTCTCTTCTCTTAGTCTCTCTTAGGCCCCCTTCTCTTTAGTTTAGTTTAGATCAAATAAAAGAAAGCTCTCTTTCTCTTTTCATGGCTACTTAGACATTTTTATTTTATGTAATTTTCTTTTCTTTTTATGCAATGTTAATAAGTGTTTCCTCTTACTTACTTGTTCATTTCCTTTCATGCTAGTGGTGTAGATTTACTTTTATGCAAGTAGAATAGTTTTCTTTTCATTTGCTTTCATTTTACTTTCTTTTTTGCTTTCATGTTGTTTCTACATTTGTTAATAAAATGACAAATATGAGAAGCTAAACCCCTTCAATTTAGGGGTAATAAATCTCTCTAATTAATGTAGCTTCAACATTTTTTAATTCATGCTCTCTTTTTGTGCTTAATGATGATGATAGAAGTGGTTTTATTTGTTGTTTTTTCTTTGAATTTGGTAGTCTATATTGTTGACACCAAATAGGCTATGCTTAAACAATCACTAACACAAATGCCTCTTCATCAATATATGATTATGGCATAAGAAAGTGATTTGAAATTAAAATTTGATGGTCTATGTTTCTAATCAATAGTTAATAGGCCATACTTAAAATAGATTTCATTCTCATTTTCTTTGTCAAGTTTCATGAAAGTTAGTAAGTTTTTTTAAGGGGTGTGTTATAGTTTGATGACTTATGTTGGCTAATCAATAACTCAAATATGTCATACTTATGATAAACACATCAATTAAAACACTAATGACCATAAAAGAGAGATCATGATTTCATGTGTTGAACTACATGATCTAGAGAGTGGATTTATTCTCTAGATTGTCATTTAACTCTCATATTTGCATTTCTTTTCTTTTTGTTAGTTAGTTAATTTTCTAATTTTATAGCTTAACATTCTCTTCAACTTTGGTTTAATTTGATTGAATAGAATTTTAAAATCATCAATTCCCTGCGGATCGACCCGTATTCGCCACGTGCTACATTCGTACACCGTGCGCTTGCGGTTATTTTTATTTCTAAATTCGTTCGACGGTTTTCTAAACCGATAGAATTTCCGTCGACGAACAAGTTTTTGGCGCCGTTGCCGGGGAATTTGTCCTGATTTTAATTTTCTATTCTTTGAATTATTTTCTTTTGATTTTTGTGTGTTTTCCTTTTAAATTTTTTTTTGTGTTTTCTTTAATTTTTGTATGTATTTGTGTGCTTATTTTCTTTTTGTTTCCATTTGCATTTGTTTTTATTTTATTTTGGTGATATATATACAGAAAAAAAACTTCAAAATTTCAAAACAAAAACAAAAACATTTTATTTCTTCCTCATTTACAAATATCACTCTGTTTACAATTTTTCTTTTCCTCTCTGCCTCACTGTTTACTGTGCACAAAGCCTGCACATACCCTTCTATACATCTGTTACCACAACTCAAACTCCCCTTGCCTTCTACAACTTGCTCTGTCTGCAACATTCAAACTTCTACAGTCATCACATTCACTGCTTCAACTCCTCTGCTTCACAGAACATTTCTGTTACACATTCAGCTTACATTCCTATAACCACCTTTCTTCACACCATACTACCTTTCCACTCCATTGCAAGCCTCCACAACCACAAACCTTCCGCTACCATTTACATCCTTCCAGTTCAAACGACTCACTGCCATCATCAACCATCCACTGACAGCAGCAATTCCCATCACCACCCACACCACATTGAAGCCACTCACACCTACAAACTGTTACAACATTACTATATCATCACCATTCCCACTGCGTATACACTTAACCATACCCTCCACTGCCTGCCAATCAATTCATACTGCTGCATTACACGTCTGCCTTCATCCCACATCAATCATACAAACCTTCTGCCCCTGCCAAACTTCATCAACCATCATCAAACCCTTGGCCTACAACTTCAACTACACTACATTGCCCCATTTCCAAACATCATCACTGCAGCACATCCTTCTTCCTCATCACCATACATACAAATTTCACCACTATCAGTACAAGTTCAACATTCAACAACTCCATCTGCCAAACCATACTCCTACCCAAAACTGTCACTGCCAATATCAAGTGCTAAAATCATTCACCACAACCCAGTACTGCAAACAAATCAGCCCACTGTCACGCACTCAAAAACTCCATACTACCATAGACCAGCCGACAGCAACAAAACCACATCCACAGTCGAGCTTCTCACATCGCCACACATCAATCACCTCAACCACTTCTGCCCACCATCCTTCTGCCCACCATCCTCCTTCAATACATAACCCAATAGTCCCCAGAGTCATCAAGCTACAACAGTGCAACTTCAATAACCATTAACATCTCCCTACTGTTCAACATAGCCTGAACCACTTCAGTTCAATCACCACAGACCAACTTCACATTTACCTTAAATTTTGCATTACCACTGCCACCACCATAAAACAATTTACTTCCAAACATTATACTGCAACAGCACTTCATTTCACAACAACCACTTGTTCCTCCTACAGCATATCCACATCAATCATTCACAACATCCCCAAACACACTGCTGCTAAGCTGATTCTTTTGAGCTAAACCACTGCCACCATCTTTCAATTTCATACCATACGGTATCAAACCAATTTCGTCGCTCCCAAAAACAACCTTCCCAATCGCCTGACCACACCATATATATCCCCCATTCGAATCAACAAACCAATTCCACTGCAAACACAGAGACAATCGACAATCGCCTTCATCATCTCCTAGAATTCCAGCGCCCGAACCCAATTCGACCTCGAACGCGATGACCCACAACCTCTCCATACCACAGCAGCGTCGCCACAACCACAAATTCATCTACGTTCGTACTCGAGAATTTGGGAACAATTAATTGATTTTGAGCTTCGAGAATTTTGGATTGGAATTCGAACTTTGGGCAGTTCGAAATGTTTGAGTGATTTTCTGTTGAACTAAGGTCGTGAGAATTTCATGCTCATTTTAGTGTAATTGATTTTAGTGATATTTGGGCAGTGCGTTAATTGATTTTAGGCCGAGTGTTTTCTATGTGTTGAGTTTTGTTGAGTTTTTTTTTTTTTTTTTAGAAGTTGGGCCGGGTGGGGTTGTGAATGGGCCGAGTCTGATAAATTTTTTTTTTGTTAACTCTTTTGTGTTGATTTGCTTTGGCTTTGATTTGCTTTGTTTTGCTTTTATTTTGATTTTTTTAAAAATAACAAAGAAACTAGTTTCAATTTGTTTTATTTTCTCTTGTTTAATTTGTTTTGAATTGATTTCTTCATGATATATATTTAAAATAACACTTTTTTTTAAGTAAAACCCTACTTTTAAGTTTCCTTTCAAAAAAAAAAAACAATTGTATATGTTTTGTTTTTAATTTCAGGTTGCAAAAGCAGAATTCAAAGGAGAGGAACTGCTGCCAATGCTTCGCTTTGCTTTATAAAAAGAAAAAAAAACTGCTTGCTTGATTTATCTATTGTTTTTATTTGTCTTGCATTGTATATATCTCTTGTTTTTATTATAGTTGCATTGTTGATTGCTTGCATTTGCATATATATATATATTTAAAAAAAATTCAAAAAAAATTACATTCGTAATTGCATTGTTAATACACGTTTATTTTCTACTTTGCATTTCATCTTAGATTTTGATTAATAATAACGGTTAGAAATCAATAACACTTAATTGTATATTGACAATTTGTCTTCTTTGAACAATTTAATTTCTTGGTGTCTAGGCTACGGCAGAGTAATAACCATTTATAAATATTACGGTGATTCGTAAATATTATAGTGGTTGTTTCTCTGAAGGTACTTAAACCTTCGGCTGCATTGCTACGGTGATTCATGGTGCACTGATAACCCCTGTCCGTTACCTGGCTGAGAACTATCTTGTTTATCTAAGACAATTTGCGATTATATAATTTTGGGTTAACTTAGGATAAATCATTTGTAATCAAGCCTTGCATTCATTTAGTTGCATTAGTTCATGCATATTTAAAAAAAAACAAAAAATTCAAAATCCAAAACTAAAAAAAAATTGTAAACATTCCTTTTCCTTTGAAATTTTTAAATGTTTTTCTATGAAATTTCAAAAAAAAAATACAAAAAAAATTAAGAAAAATCAAAAATCGAAAAAAAAATTTGAAAAATAAAAACAAAACAAAAATCGATTTCCCTTTTCAAAAATAAATTTTCTTTGTAAATATTTTTCGTTTATAAAAAAAAACCAAAAAAAAACATTCTTGAAAATGTCTGAATATCCATACACTTGAATTTTACAATAGTTGTGAAAATCAATATAATCCATATGATTTCAGTCCAAATTCGTATGGATATTTTAACAACAACTATTTTGTAAATAATTCAAATTTCGAACAACAAAATTTTCAAAACGATGACCAACGTTCGACTCTTGAAAATAGCATTGAAATGATTTCATATTTACTCGAACTTTCTACACGACAAAATCAAGATATAAATGATTCATGTAATTCTGATTTGTGTAATAACTCGAGCCAAGGATTTCAAAATTTGAATTCAATTCAAAATTCAAACGATTACGATTATAACCCTTGCCAATTTAATTTCGAACTCCAAAATGAATTCCAAACTCAACATGAAAATGGGAACAACTTTTCAAATGAATTTAGCAATGGGAATAATCTTAACCATGTTACGAGTGAAATTTTTTGTTCTCAACAAATCCAAATCGAAAATTCTCAATTTAATAACTATAAATTGGATTTTGTTGAACAAATGAATGAAATTTACGATGATCACACAGATTTGTTGTTTGAAACTTATATGAAACAACGTGAACAACAAAATCAAATCTCAACGTGTGATGAGTCAAGTGATAATCCACCTTTTACCCAAATCGACGATTTTCAAATAACAACTTTTGAATTTGATAATGACGATCTTAATCAAGTTGTTGAAAATACGGTAATTGAGTTGGATTTCAATTCTTTTGAGGGTGCGAAACTCGATTTAAAATTCGATCTTCCTTTTTCTGAAAATTTGAATACGACAACTTTGAAACTCGATTTACATGATGAAGTTGTTGATAATCCAACAAAGGAAGTCGCATTTAACGAACATGAGTTTTATGGACTTTTTGAAAATGTGTTGTTGAATTCTAAAGGGGAAAATTTCGATCACTGTTTTGATTTTGAAATCGATAATTTTGAAGAAGTTTTCAATGATAAGTTTGAACTTCAATTTGGTGAAAATAAACTTGAATTTCAATCAATTGTTTTATCAACCCCAAAAATCATCGAAAATAAAACAACTCATACGATTTTCAATAAAAGGACTTTCGTTTTTCCAAATCCACACTCAACTTCGAAATCTTACGATTTGGTTTTTCGAGCTTAAGCTGTGTCTCGTATACTCAACGAGACAAATGAATCGGTTTTTGGACGACCGTTTCATTTACTTTTTGACAATATACTTTCCGATCTCGTGCAAATACCGTTCGTTTTCATGTAAATAATAATAAACATCCCTTTCAATTGGGTTGACTGTGGGGACACAGTCAAAATCAAGTGTGGGGGGAGACTCATCTTCTTCTTGATTTTTCAGGATTAATTTTTCATTTTTCTTCCAAAAACCCAAAAAAAAAATCCAAAAACTAAAAAGAATTTATTTTTAGTGTTTTTGATTTATTTTTAAAGAAACACTATAGGATAAATATATGGTTTTGGTTTATTAAATTGAAATTATTGAAAATTTATTTGTCTTAACAAAAATAAAAATGAAGTTTGATTACAAATAATAATGGTTTAACTAGTATCTAGGAAGATTCATATGTGTTAATTATGAAGTACATCCTAATTGAAAATCTTTGTTTTAAAAAGTGGTTGATTTAAAGTAAAGAATATAACATTTTTTTTGTCTTCTAAGTTAAATGGTGCTAAGATGATTTTGCAAAACTCCCTCTCAAAAAATATAAAAATAAAAAATAATAACATCCAAGTATTCACTCTCATTTAAAAGTCCTCACGGTTGTGCATGGGTGGTTACTTGGAATTTTTTATTATGTGATTTCATACTCATTTAAAAGTCCTCACGGTTATGATGTAAAAAAAAACTTAATAAACACCACCTACGGTCGATAGTGTATGCATGAAAGTGTGTGCACTCGCCATGCTCTGTACTCCCCTCACATAAGCCCGAAAGGCAGTGCATGGGTGGTATATCTGGCCTCAGTTTATCTGAGTTAGGTGAGTAATTTTTCTTGCAAATAATGAGAGAGCAAGCAATTGAAATCCTAGCACTATTTTTACTTAGTTGATTTGATTTGTTATTAAAAAGAAATGAAAATACCACTTTGATAAACTTTGATAATCAACTAAGGATCCATTTCATAGTTACACTTTGTTATTAACCAAAACAACGAGTTAAACTATAGTCTATTTGATATGATAACTTGATTTTTGTTGGAAATTTTGACGAGTAAATGACATAAATTTTCAAGATAATAACCAAAACCTATATTTAACTTATTCGTGTCAATTTAAAAATAAATCTTTCATTTGTAAATATTTTCAAAATTTTGCATTCTTCTCTTTGTAAATGTATCTTGCATTTTGTAAATATTTTCATCCTGCATTTGGATTTTGTGGGTAGTATCCACTGAAAACCCTCACGTGACAACACTTGTCCTACTGGGACACCCAGAGGTTTAACGGCTTGTTGCATACGCTCAATGCAATCGTGCTCCCTACGAAAACGGATTTATCTTAGTTTTTCTTTATTCGAGAACGAATAAAAAGATAAGTGTGGGGGTATTTAATGTGCATGTAAATATGCATATTTTTACCACCATATTTAATCTATTTAAATTGAATAAATGATCATATTGGGCATTTTCACTTGTTTAAACCAAATTCAAATTGTTTTCAAATTGTCACATATTCATCTTCATATAGGGGCAAAATGGTCATTTTTGTGCACATATCAAATTGAGAAAATTTAATGGGAAATTTCTGTATTATTTTGCAGGAATTTAACTTAATTGCAAGAGGTTTCATGAAGGAATATGCATGTACAAAGAAGATACAAAAGAATGAAGATGGAAATAATTCAAAGTGAAGAACATGGAGGACCCCACCTACCCACTACCTTAATGTACAAATTAAACGCTAATGCACATGCTAAAAGACATTTAAAGCTTCATGTACATTTAAGTGGGAGATTATTAAAGCTAATGATAACTTGGCCACCACACTTCCTCCAAGGGCATTTTGGGTACTCCCCAAAAAATATGCATTAGGGTTTCTAACTTGTATAAATACCCCTTATGTTTCATGTAGCCATCTCTCCTCTCTTCTCTTAGTCTCTCTTAGGCCCCCTTCTCTTTAGTTTAGTTTAGATCAAATAAAAGAAAGCTCTCTTTCTCTTTTCATGGCTACTTAGCCATTTTTATTTTATGTAATTTTCTTTTCTTTTTATGCAATGTTAATTAGTGTTTCCTCTTACTTACATGTTCATTTCCTTTCATGCTAGTAGTGTAGATTTACTTTTATGCAAGTAGAATAGTTTTCTTTTCATTTGCTTTCATTTTTCTTTCTTTTTTGCTTTCATGTTGTTGCTACATTTGTTAATAAAATGACAAATATGAGAAGCTAAACCCCTTCAATTTAGGGGTAATGAAGCTCTCTAATTAATGTAGCTTCAACATTCTGTTAATTCATGCTCTCTGTTTGTGCTTAATGATGATGATAGAAGTGGTTTTATTTGTTGTTTTTGCTTTGAATTTGGTAGTCTATATTGTTGACACCAAATAGGCTATGCTTAAACAATCACTAACACAAATGCCTCTTCATCAATATATGATTATGGCATAAGAAAGTGATTTGAAATTAAAATTTGATGGTCTATGTTTCTAATCAATAGTTAATAGGCCATACTTAAAATAGATTTCATTCTCATTTTCTTTGTCAAATTTCATGAAAGTTAGTAAGTTTTTTTAAGGGGTGTGTTATAGTTTGATAATTTATGTTGGCTAATCAATAGCTCAAATATGTCATACTTATGATAAACACATCAATTAAAACACTAATGACCATAAAAGAGAGATCATGATTTCATGTGTTGAACTACATGATCTAGAGAGTGGATTTATTCTCTAAATTGTCATTTAACTCTCATATTTGCATTTCTTTTCTTTTTGTTAGTTAGTTAATTTTCTAATTTTCTAGCTTAACATTCTCTTCAACTTTGGTTTAATTTGATTGAATAGAATTTTAAAATCATCAATCCTTGCGGATTGACCCGTATTCGTCACGTGCTGCATTCGTACACCGTGCGCTTGCGGTTATTTTTATTTCTAAATTCGTTCGACGCTTTTCTAAACCGATTGAATTTCCGTCGACGAACAGTAAGCATCTTTGACTAACATAAGAAGAAATCTCCTCCAAGTCTGCGTTTGCATTGTGTGTGCTGGGAGGTCTTATGGTAGTTACACTTTCAAAAAGCATTGCAAATTGACCTTAAAAATATTTCTTTGTTTGTTTTTAAAAGAATAAACTGTTTTAAGTTCTCACACCAGTCCCATGACTGACTCGGAGTTTATTGTTTCCTTCCTAAACTCTAGGTGCCCACCAATTTCCACACGGGATGTCTAGAGTTAGGTTATCAGGATTTTCTGGAATTCAGGAGTTGCTGGAGGCAAGCTGGATGACATGACGTATTCACTAGTATATAGTATTTCTTTTCCGCTGATGGTTGTTGTTTGTTGTTGTACACTCTGATGATGTAATGTAATGTGATGTGATGTATTGTAATAACTGATATAGTTCTTTGTTTAAAGATTATTCATTTATCTATTATATGTTGTTCTGCTGCGATTGTGAGATTCTGATATTGTTCTGTTGTTTTCTGTTTCTTCTTCTTTTTTCTCTCTTCTTCTACCTTTTCTTCTTCTTTAACCCTAAAGACTCGTAAGTTTGTTCCTCTTTGGCTAGATTGTTGTGGAATGTTGCCAATTCAAAGGAGTACGGATTTTCGGGCTTTTACATTTGGTATCGGAGCATATGGTTAAGCGACAACCATGGCTCTATTGGGTATTACTCATTAGAGATTGAGTCAGCAGTACTCTAGAATGAGTTTGAGTGTAATAATAGATACGAGCGCGTATTTTTTAGTGAATATAAATTGTTTTATATTGTGATGATTGGTTTGTTAATTGGTATATGGATTCTGGTCAACACGAGTAATTAACGTTGTTGATAGGGATCTCTAAACACTTGTGAAAACAATTTGACATGATATCGTTTTAAAATAGGGTAAATGAAATAATTTTACCTTGATTATATTTTATATATAATGCATAATTTTTCAGAATTATTAAAGTGTATATAAATTTATTGTTTGGTCGTTAAAAATGTAAGAATATATACAAGTTAATAAAGGATGTTTGAATAATTTAAATAAGAAAACAATTATAAAAGAATGAATTGTATAAGTAAATGATTATTAAGATGAAGTTATAATTAATATAATTTACAATTGTGAAATAATCTTATATATACAAACAGTGAAATTTTATAAGTAAAAGATTTCAAAATGTGATTTGTAATTTGAAGTAAAATTCCAGAGGAATATTTGGAAATGTTTTGAAAGGGTTTGCAATTTGGAAAAGATTAAATTCCTTTTTGAGTTTGAAAATGGTTTTCAAAGGTTTGGGAAAAATAGGTTTGGAGAAATTAAAGCTCTAAACTCTTTTCGATTGCTGGAAAATAATTCCGATGATGATCGCGACATAATTGGTGTTCATTTTTGGGTTTTCAAAAGAGGGATTGCTGCCAAATAGTTTTAAATGGAAGTTGTTGGGAAAATTTGAATTTGGGTTTTGAAATTCAGAGGACATTTGAATTGATTTCAAAAAAAAGGTTTTGAGAGGTTGAAAAGACTCTGGAATCTTATTTAAAATATTATGGGAATGATAAATGAGTTGATAAGTTATACAATTTGAATTTTGATAGAATAAATTTAACTTAAAGGATGGAGTTAAATAAAAGGAAGTATAAGTGAATCAATGTAACGGCCCGAAATTTTCTAACCCGAAAATTCCAGATAGTTATGAAAAAGAAGAAGGAGATAGAAGAAGAAGAACAGAAACACCAAACATCTCACAATCGCAGCGGATAAAATATAATAATAATAAATAATTACAGTCTACAAAAGGATACTATATCCGTCGATTACATTTAATATACATCAGAGTTTCACATTATATACAGTCACTGAATATTTACATTTATCATGTCTCAGATTAACAATAATATAAATACAGCGAAAATACTCTATACGATATTGCAATCCAGCTCGCCTCCTGAGCTCCAGAACAAACCTACCAGAAAATCTGTAATTCTCGGACTAACCCTAGCGTTACATCAAAGTAACACCCGGGTCAGGCTAGAAACCAGCGTGAGTAAACCCCTCCAACATGGAATACAAAACATACAACTTATACAAAACCCGGGGAAACTTATATCAATTTAACCAATTCACAATGTGCTATAGACAACACTAATTTCACATATAAATTTCTAAGTACCAAACTTAGATAAAATAATCCAATTTTCTTAAATCATTTCATTCCTGCCTATTGATTTCACAAATCAATTTATAAAAATTCGAAGTGGTTTCGGGTATTTCCTAATACCCGACCCCGGTCTCTTCGAGTCTTATGTCATCCTAACCCAAGTTATCCAAATGAAATACGTGACATTTCATATCAGAGATTTCAACTCATTCAAAACAACCAATACCAATCATCATCCATAACAAAGCTTAATCACATACAAATATATTCAATTAATTCTAATAGAATTTCAAACCTCAATCACTTAGATTCTTTCATTAATTAATTCCAAATCAATTAATTAATCAATCAACTCTTCCATATCAATTCATCTTAATTAACAACCCTGGATTAATTATCTTCCAATTCCATTCAAGTAATTCTCTATAATTAATTTCACGATATTAATTATTCTTACCAAAACAATGAGTAATCTTTAATTTCTTCACAAATTATTGAACTATAATCAATTGCACTAGTTTTTAATTACTTATAGTAATTGACTTCTCATAAGTCCTTATTATGAATTTATTTACCTCAATTAATCAAATCTTTAATTACTTCATTAATTATATAAATTAATGATTTCCAATTATATTTACTTTAGGTCGACCCCAATATTAATCATTCTTGATCACCCTCAACTTGTAATTAACTATCTTCTGATTTACTTCATTAATAAATTAATTATTCCGTAATTTGTTATTTCAATTAATCTCTTGATTAATTACACAAACTAATTTAAAATGAAGGCGGAAAGAAATAGAAAAAGAACTTAAACCTTCATTAATTGACTTATTAATTAATTCGAACCCTAAATTACTAAATTAATCAACCCAAATCATTAATTGATTATTTAATTATCTATTTTAATTACCCTACTAACTTGATGAATCGGGAACCATTAAACCCTTAACAACATTAGAATGAAAACCTTTATTATTTATAAATTTAAAACTAAAACAATATAAAAACCCGAATACTTCGAGTCAAACCACAATTAACTCGAGAACCAACCAAAACCAAAGTGATCAGATCATCAATTCTCAGCACACATCCAATCAATTCAATCATTCAACCGAACCATTTAAATCTAAACAAAAATCCAACTGAGTGAGATTTACTCACCTTTGATTTTTGCAATCCAATCCAATCCTGACTTGTTCTCTTCACAGTATTAGACCTTGTACACATTACATAATTTATTAATATCTAAAATAATCTCTAAGTAATTTATCATTCACTGAATTAAATTGACCAATAATCTAGTTTGAAAAATCATTTGGTTTTAAAACTAAATTTCCTTTACAAATTTATTTTTAGTAACCATTGCATTTTAAAAACAATAAATTTTATTCAAAAGTCTTTTATCTTGCTATAAAACAAATCTTTATTTTAAACATTAATATTCCTATATGTTTATATAAATTTAAATGTGGATATATGAGAATATATGCTTATTATTCGTTTATTCTTCACTAAAACAAATGCAAATAAATATCAATAAATAAATAATCTGCGAATACCTCTCAGATAACAAACGAACCCAGGCTACCAATGATCTCGATTCCCGATCATCACGCCCTTAGATCTCCGACGTCGCGACCGATCTTGACCCAAATTCAAGCTTCACTAGCACACAAACAGAGACCATCGCGACCCAACCTAGATCCTTACGAGCGCGCCTCCCTACCACGAACGAGATCCGATGCTGCTCTCCTGCTTCCTCTTCGATCCCCTCGATCTGGTGCCTCGCGTTCGACGGAGCCTTGGATTCTCGAACGAAACAACTCGATCGGCGAGCTATGACTTCGACTGAACCGAGGCGGAAAGAAATAGAAAAAGGAGGGAGAGAGCGCTGACTTCTGCAATCGACTCGGCTCCTGATTTGTTTTTGAGAATGAGGTGGCTGCGATCTCGATTTCGAATGTAAAGGAAGGTTCGTGAATTTTGAACAGGGAGAAGGAGGCCGACGAATTTCTAGCTCGACCATTTCCTTGAATTCGATTTCAAATTTTCTTTTTGTTTAACTGAAGGAAAGGAAGGGTTTATAGAAGTAGTGGAAGACACGAGAGTGGCGTGCTTCAGAAGACGAAGGGGAGACACGATCTGTTTCTGTAGATTAGAGAGGGGGTGAATAAATATCGGTTAGGGTTAGCTTCCCACGCACGCTTGCTTATATAATTAAATATTGAAAATATCCCGTGTCGCAACGTGAAATTTCGAACCCCGAATCAGACATGCCGACAGACGTTTATAAGGTTTTACCCGCATTCTGAACACAATGGAACTAGTTTCGTCGAATTCCAAGACTGTGCCTCGGAAGCTATTTTAAAATATCGATTTAAACGGTATATTATTAAAAATGAACAAATCACCTATATATTAAATTTCAACCCTTTTATTATGTTCAGTATTATCATCATCAATTTTATAGGCCTTCAAATTATTTTTAACAGGCTTAAACTCCAGATTCAACATTTTACCCAATTTCAGATTATAAAATCCAATAAATTTAATTAACAAGTAATTAGTGATATGTCGAATTCAAGTTAAAATTAACCTTTCAAATATTTAAAATCAATTAATTATTCCATTTTAAATTGTTAAAAATTCCTGGTCGTCACATTCTTCCCCCCTTAAAAGAATTTCGTCCCCGAAATTACTAGTTAGGAAGAATGGACTAATTCCCGTTTACCCTTTTTCCTAAAACCCACAATTCAATATCCTACCAACTATCCTTTATTAAAGACCCCTTATCATTCTTACCAACTTACCGAACTCTCCCATAGTTTTCAAACAGTACCCTTTTGTTCAACCATTCAGATTTCAATTTAAAGTCAAATTTGAATTATCAAAAAATTTCTCAAATTTTTTCTAACTCCCTAAATTTCCGATATTTTTTGCCAGCGTCTCCTTTGCGTGGCTAGCTCGGTACAACTACAAAAGGCCTCTACGGCTCCCAAATTCCAAAAAGAAAACAGAAAGCCAAGTGGCTAGATCAAAAACCCAATCCAATTCATACAGAAATTAAAATACATACCTTTTTGTCGGGCAATTCCAATTTATCTTTTGGAATCAAATCCAATTTCCTTTCCCCTTTATACCTGCATATTCCTCTAAGCAATAATATCCAATCGTAACCCTTCCAAATCATTTTATATCTTCCCTTATATAGGTTTTCATATTTACTTCTATTCTAGTTTGTTTTTCCCGTTTTAATATGGACGCAATTTATTTTCAATTTTGAATATTCAATTTAATCTTTCATGTATATCTGATTCATATTAGTTTCATTTACTAATTTACTTTAATTTCCAATTTGAAATCGCTTTCTCGTTAACAAATTTTTTTTTCAAAAATTTTCTAACTCCAAAAATTTTCGAAAATTTTTGGCAGTCTCCTTTGTACGGAGGAGCTTTTGCAATTTGACAAGAGATATAAATATATATATATATATATATGACGACCCAGAATTTTTGAACATTTGAAATTGGAATATTCAATTGATTTTGAATATTTAAATGTTAATTTTTTTAATTGAATTCAAATATCACCAATTAATTGTTAATTAACTTATTGAATTACATAAGTTGAAGTTGGATAAAAGGCTGAATCTAGAGTTTTAAGCCCGTTAAAATTAATTTGAAGGCTTGTAAAATTTATATTGATAACACTGAAGATAATAGTAGTGTTGAAATTGAATCTAACCGTGATTTGTTCAGTTTTGAAATTTTATCGTTTAAATTGAATTTAAAAATAGCCTTCCGAGGCACCGTCTCAGAATTCGACGAAACTAGTCCCATTGGGTCCGTAATATTGAATTATTATCGGATTTCAAATTTCGTATCAATCGGAGTTAGTGTGTGAGTGTACGGTATATAAACGCGCTGAAAATCTAATTGATATTAATCCAATGAAATTTAATTTAAATAAAATAGAAGTCTTCTCTTATACGCCACTCCTTTCCATTTTTAATTCGTTCCATCCTTATCTTCTATCGTACGCTTCTCGTTCCTTCTAAAGTTTGCCTGTTCCTTCTTCGTTCATTTAATTCAACTTCCAGTCAAAATCAGACGAAGAAAAAAATACAATCATCTCGTCAAAAACAAATAATGGCCGATGCTTCTATAAAGAAAAATATATATATAAATCGAATGCCATCCTCCCTTCTTATCTCTCAGTTCAAATCCATTCGAAATCGAAATCTCGGCCAAAAATTTCTAAAGGCTTGACTCGCGATTTTATTCAAACTGGTAGACACTCTAGGAAGCGCGACATCTGACAACGATCGACCCTAACGTTGCGAGCTAGGGTTCCATGTCTGTGGATTTTGGGGCGGCCGTAGGTGAAGTGGACAGCGGAGTTGGATCGAGAGGTGTAGTCCCGTTCATGGTCGAGGGGTTAGGAGGGCTCGGTGATGCTTTGGAAATCGCGATTTGTGGGGGTGCGGGGGGGGGGGGGGGGGGCGAGGAGTTGAAGCTGCAGATCACGTTGGCGATAGAGGCCGATGTTGACGAGCTAGTGATGGAGTTTGTGGTGAATAGCGGAGGCGTTTGGCTATGGTGGTGTGGGTTCGATTCTCTAGGCAATTATCTATTTTTTTTAACGAATCTATTTAACTGCATATGCGTATATATAAAAAAAATGTGTTAACTGTTTTAAATGGAAGTTTAAAATAATTTAACTGTTTTAAAAGGAAGTCTAAAATAAAAATGTTAACTGTTTAGTTACAAAATTTCAGAGTTTAAAAATATTTGGTGATGCAGAATAATGTTAACACTATTTTACACATTTATAGAAGATTTTGGAAGGAAATTATATAAGGAATTGGGTGATGAAATTGTACGATAGACTTATTTAATTTATTTTAGTTACTAAAGGAATTTTTTTTTAAAGGGAAAAATGTATTGATTTAAATTAAATCAAGTTATTAATAAATTAAAATTTTCTAATGGTAATAAAGTATGTGGTTAATTTACTTATCAAATGGAAGTTGGATGGTTCAATTTGACTCGAATATTAATAAAACATCTAATGTTTATACAAGGTAAAAATTTGAAGGAAGCAAGGCGAATTGGGTCGGATTGCAAACGTTAAAGGTGAGTTAATCTCACTCGGTTTAAATTTTAAATTTTAAATGATTAAATTTAAATAACTGATTGTATGGTTGAATTGATTGATGTGTTATAGTATAGAATAATTTGAAATTGGTATATTATGTGATGCTAATGTCTGTGGATGCAGGGAAAACAGGTTGGAGGGATCCAACTGGATCCCTCAACATTTATTTGAATTTATTTAATATTATCTGCTGTGAATATTGATATTCTATGATGAGTTGTATTGGAATATTGAATGTTATAGTTGATTGGATATATTTGAGTAAATGAATTATCAAATTTATATAGATTGGATTTTGAAAAGAGAATAAAAGAATTTGTAAGTAAAATAAGTATAGAAAATGTGAATAAATTTAAGAATCAATTGGAAAAGAAATAAAGTGCCCGTAAAATTTTTAATAAATAAATCATAAGTTTAGTAAGGGATATTCGAATAATCAGAAGATTAATGGATTTTAAATTTAGTGTTATTATTTTAAAAGAATAAACCTTTATTTAAAATTTAAGATTTAATTTATTAAAAAGAATAAAGAAGAAATTTGGAAGAAAACGAAATTGGTATATTTCAGTTAAATGGTATAAAATCAAACGGAAAATAATAATAATAAATATAAAGTCCATAATAAATGAATTTTGAGATAAACTGATAAGTAGAGAAATTTATTTCAAATGGAATAAATTGGGAATCAATTTGGAAAATTGATTTAAGTGATTGAAGTTGGAATTCTCCCTGGATAACCAAGTACGTTTTCAAAGTAAGTTTTTAAATATAAATTAATAGTTTTAAAATTGTTTTAAAAGGTATGTTTTGAAAAATTTATTATTTCTAATATTTATAGTCTAAAGTAAGTATTTTCTTAAGTCTGTTATAACAGTAATTATTTTAAAAGTGACTTAGTATTTTGTTTTAAAAGTATAAATCTAGTTTTATATTTATTAAATAACCTTATTTTCAAATATTTATATAGTATGGTATTTTTAATCAATTTGTGATGTAGTTTTAACTTAAATGTTTAAAGTATATTTCAAAGTAAAGTGTTTTAATTATTTTAAAACTCTAGTTTTGTGCTTGGTGATTTCAGAAGAGATAGAAAAATATTTGGGAAAGTTTATTCTGAAAGGAAAGATGGTTTTGAAACTGTTTTCAAACAATTGAAAATAGAAATATATCTTTGAGGATATTTTGAGATAAATAAATAATTTGGGAAATTATTTATTGTTTGATGGATGTTTGTGAATGTTAATTGATAGTTAAACAACCGACTATCAATATTGGACAAATGCGTTGATCGTTTCGAAGAGACCGGGATCGAGATTTATTTCTCGAAAACCACTGCGATCCGGTTTGTACGTTTCGAAAAAAACAATTTTGGATTCGAAAATGGAGCAGTGAAGTGCAAGGGCTAGTCGCTACTAATCCTGAGGATATTTCCAAAATGGATGTAGTAGGAATAGTGCCTTTGGTTCCGTTCGAACCCGGGACGAACTTGTATGGATGAATGCTTGCGGCAAAACATCGTCAGGTGGGCGATGGGCATTCTAAGGAATATATTCTAAAAAGGTAACGCTTAGCCTCAAGCCTCACCAAATGGGAATGACTGAAAATCAGGGGATATGCAGCAAAGCTAGGTGGGTTGCACCCAAGAAGGGTGAGGTCATTCCAGTCTAGATGTCCCTTTTTATTTTGCGCTTAGTGGACGGTTGCTAATCCCAACCGCGGGGTGATCTCACTCGGGATTATCCAGTGAGGGGTAGTCCCGGCCTTGTGTTGCAGGGGAGCGGGCGTATTCCTCAGTACGATGATCTAAGCCACGTACTGTGACAGGTGGTACCCCAGTGCTTAGTCATTAGTTGGAAATCCATTCTCCCTACGAGCCTTGTACGAGTTTTGTTTGTATTACCCACTAGCTGGAATTTAATAATGTAATAATTTCGGCTATTTTATTAGTATTTGTATATAGACCCTATTATAATATCAGAGGATTTCTATGAAAATTGTTTTAGCTATCGTAAGGTAAAAACCTGATAGTTTATTTGTGGCGTGGTCTTACGAGATGCTTTTGTTTTCAAAGGATTTTCGAAACTTAATAATCAATTGGGTGTGATTTTCTCACGCTGGTATTCCAGACAGACTCGGGTGTTATTTAACTGTAATGCTCGGGACAGGCCGAGTATTATAGAATACAAGTTTTGATGCTGTGGAGCTCAGGAGATGAGCTGGATGACAATACGTACTCACGTACTTGTATATATATATATTTCCGCCATGTTGAGTTGTTGTGTATCCATTTGTATGTTATTGATGTTGAGTTGTGATTGATGTACTCTGATGATGTAATATATAAAGGTATATATTTGATTTTGAGTAAAGATCATTATTATCTATTATATTTTATCCGCTGCGATGGTTAGATTTTTTTGTTGTTTTCTATTTCCTTCTTCTACCTCTTCTTATTTAACCCAAATGGTTCGTATTTCTGTGCAACTTGAGTTGATTTAGGTAGAATAGTGTTGACTCAAGGGGTACGGATTTGCAGGTCGTTACACTTGGTATCAGAGCAAGGTTGGTGATAACCTTGGCTCTGGTGGGAATTACTCATAGATAGAGTCTGTAGTACTCTAAAATGAGTTTGAGAGTATTAATAGATATGAGCGCGTATTTGTTAGTGAATAAAAAAAATTGTTTTATATTGTGTTGATTCATCGGTTGAGTGTTTATAGATTCTGGTCGATATGTGGGACGCCATATTATCGATAGGGATTTCTAAACTCTTAAACAAGATAAACCGACACAGTATGATTTTAAATAGGGTAAACGAAATAATTTTACCCAAATTATTTTTGTATGTAAAGGAAATAATTTTTCTTAAATCCTTATAGTATATATGGATGCTTGGTTGATAGAAAGAGATAATATTTAATTATTATCATTATGGTATGAGAATTGAAGAAGAAATTGAAATAATAACCAAAGATTGAGGAATAAATGAATAAATAAGTGGGATTTGTAAATGTGATTCATAATTGAATAAAGGATTGAAATCATAATTAAGAACTTAAGAAACAAATTTATAAAACTAATGAGATTTGTAAATATAAACTATAAATGTGAATTATAGTGTGATTAATTATTAAAATAAGATAAAATTCCAAAGTAATGTTTGAATATAAATTTAAAGAATTTGGAATTTGGGAAACAAATTGGAAATTTAAATTTCCTTTGAATTTGGAAATGTTTCTGGAAGTTCTAGAGTAATGCTTTGGTTGGATTTCGAATTTGGAGTTTGGGAAAATTTTTGAGTTAGATTTGAACTCTGGGGAGTTTGGAATTTTTGAAAGAATTTTAGAAAGAGAATAAAAGCATTGAACTCTTATGGTCGCTAGAAAATAACTTCGGTGATGACTACAGCATCATCGATGTTCATTTTCGAGTTTCCAAAAGAGAAATTGCTACCAAATTATTTTGAATCGAAATTGTTTGCAAAGGATAAATTTGGTTTTAGAAATGTAAAGGGTTTTGAATATGGTGGATTTCAAAGGGAATTTTGCAATGTTGAAAGATTATTTAAAATCTGGAATCCTAACTAAGAAGGTTGGTGGCATATAATAAGTTTGATAACTTGTAAAGTTGGAATTTGTTGAAATAAAATTCAACTTTATAAGTAAGTAAAGTGAACCTGAGTACTGGAATTAAAAATGAATTGTGTGAAGTTATATGGAATGGGAAATTTGTCAGGATGGACTAAAAAATAATTAATGTTTGAAAATAAAATTTATTGGTCAAATAATGAATTGGTGAATGAATAAATGGATCAACTTTTGTACTTATAAAGTGAAGTTGACGCTAATAAGAAGAAATTGGAAAATTGTAATCCGGGAATTAAAATTTAACTTAAGTGCATGAAAGTGAAGAAAATATATTTGAATTTAACTTGATATAAGTATATAAAATTGAAATTGAAATTGAATTAAATTGGATTGAAATAAAATTTAGCTGAGTATAGGTAATATTGAATGGAATAAAATTCTACTCAAACAAATGAATGTAAAAATCTAAACTTGGAATATAAAGTAAGATTGAATTCAAAGAAATCAAATAAAATGATTGTTAAGATAAATGAAAAAGAAAATCAAGTATGGCATTATAAATTGGTTGTGTTGTTGAATGAAATTTGAATTGGATTAAAATGGATATGGTGTGAGTTGTAAACAAATCCAAACCAAGCATGAATTGAATGACCTTAAAATTCTAAAACGAATGGTTAATATGAATTGAGTTGTATGGGATTGGATGCATTATTAAAATGATTTGAGATGAAAATAAATTCAATTCGGTATGAATAAATTAAATATAGCTTTGGATATTATTTTGAGGAATGTGAATTGAAATTTAAAATGGATTAAGTGAGTGGCTAATTGAATTAAACATGATTTGATTAAACGACAATCAAATTGAAATGAGAATGAACTTGGGTATGAAATGGAAGTAAATTAACTTAAGGTGAGGTTAATAGAAGCACGAGCGTATACAAAATTTTGAGATGGTTATTAATATATAAGCATGGGATGATGTCGTGTTTAATAAAATGGTTTGGGATCAAATTTTTGGATATGAAAGAAAATGCAATGGAAAAGTTTGTGAAAAAATTAAAACGGGAATGCAACTATAGGGTTTGTAAATAAGCTAGATTGGAATGGAATATATATACATTGAGTTGGAATCAATGTAAATTGGTTATAAGCTTATGTTATTATTTATTCACATTAATATCGTCGAATTGCTTTAGAAAATTGGTCGTTCGACGAAAATGGAAGTAACCAATTATATGAACCAATAGCAGTTTAATAAATTGGTGTTGGCATCAATTGGAATGAATATGGGTTTGTTTTGCTTAAAATGAATTAAATATAAGCGAGCAAGTTGTAAATCGCTTAAACTGAATTGAATAGTATGTAATTTGGATGCAAACAATTTAAACTTGTGTCGAAACCTTGCATATGTACTTATGAATGTATATCACATGCTTTATATGTGAAATCTATGTGTTTGCTATTGGAAATAATTGAAATGTTAATAAATCGCATATATTTAGTACTTACATTTTCAAATTGAGTAAGTACAGGTTCAGGGAAGCCATATGGATGGATTTGATCGCGCTAAATGCAAATTAAATAGGCCGCTTGCTTAAAAATGCTAAATAAAGGTACGCTTACGCAAAAGAATTCAAAATAGGAGATATGAACTGTATATATTGATATATATTGTGATTTCCGGCCTGAGGCCGATGTATATACATATTTGTGCATCCTGCGATATCGCAGAAGTCTCTCCGTACAAAGGAGACTCTGCCAAAAAAATTCGAAAATTTTGGGAGTTAGAATTATTTTCAAAATTTCCACTAACGACTAAGAATTTAAAATTTGTAAGTAAATAAATATGAAGCTGAATGTTGAGAGCTAATTTAAAAGCGAGAAAGTAAAATAAAGTGGAATTGAAGAAATTGATTGAAGAAATTAAAGGGAGAAAAGTTGCAAGTTAACTTTTATTTGAAATTTTAAACAAATTAGTAACCGGAATTAATAAAAGAAATGGCTAAGTGCATATGGGATGAAATAAGACAAATACAATTTAATATTCAAAGGTTGAAGATAAAATTGAATTCAAGTAGAATTGAGAGATGGAAATTTGAAAAAGTATTTAGATTTGAAAGTAACTAGTAATTTGAAGCCAATTGAATTCAAATTTGTTGTAAAGGCGTAGTGAATGGAAATGGATATAAACTCCAATAGCGTAGTGAAATAAATAAAGAAGCATATTAAATACTTATACTAAACTTAAGTAAGGATTGGTGTATTCTCAATTGGAAATGGATATAACAAATATATTCTAAGTTAATATTTGAATGAATAATTATTGACATTTTGTAAGGGAGGCGATAAAATGTTTTTGGGAATATTGTGATTGGATATTAGTGCTAAGCAGTATATGCAGGTGTTATAAAGGAAAAAGGAAAATTGGTTTTGGTTTCAGAAGATAAATTTGAATTGCCCGACTTAAAAGGTATGTGTTTAAATTTCTGTATGAAATTGATTGGGTTTTTGGATCTAGCGACTTGGCTTTTTGTTTTCTTTTGAGATTTGGGAGGCCGTAGAGCCATTTTGTAGCTGTACCGAGCTAGCCGCGCAAAGGAGACGCTGGCGAAATTTTTCGAAAATTTAGGGAGTTAAAAAAATTTTTAAGAAAATTTTGATAATTCAAAGTTGGTTTTAAAATGTGAAATTCGAATCGATAAGTAAGCGATTATGTTTGAGACTTATGAGCAAGTTTAGGAAATTAGGAAGAGGGATAGTGTCTTTAATAAAAGATGGTTTTGGAGAGTCATTGAAAACTATTTGGGAAATTGATTCTCTGAAAGGGAGATAGTTAGTTAGATGTTGAATTGTTTGGTTTTGGGAATAAGTAAGCGGGTATTGGACCATTCTTCCTAACTAGTAATTTCGGGGACGAAATTCTTTTAAGGGGGGAAGAATGTGACGACCCAGAATTTTTGAACATTTGAAATTGGAATATTCAATTGATTTTGAATATTTAAATGTTAATTTTTTTAATTGAATTCAAATATCACCAATTATTTGTTAACTAACTTATTGAATTACATAAGTTGAAGTTGGATAAAAGGCTGAATCTAGATTTTAAGCCCGTTAAAATTAATTTGAAGGCTTGTAAAATTTATATTGATAACACTGAAGATAATAGTAGTGTTGAAATTGAATCTAACGGTGATTTGTTCAGTTTTGAAATTTTATCGTTTAAATTGAATTTAAAAATAGCCTTCCGAGGCACCGTCTCAGAATTCGACGAAACCAGTCCCATTGGGTCCGTAATATTGAATTATTATCGGATTGCAAATTTCATATCGATCGGAGTTAGTGTGTGAGTGTACCGTATATAAACGCGCTGAAAATCTAATTGATACTAATCCAATGAAATTTAATTTAAATAAAATAGAAGTCTTCTCTTATACGCCACTCCTTTCCATTTTTAATTCGTTCCATCCTTATCTTCTATCGTACGCTTCTCGTTCCTTCTAAAATTTACCTGTTCCTTCTTCGTTCATTTAATTCAACTTCCAGTCAAAATCAAACGAAGAAAAAAATACAATCATCTCGTCAAAAACAAATAATGGCTGATGCTTCTATAAAGAAAAATATATATATAAATCGAATGCCATCCTCCCTTCTTATCTCTCAGTTCAAATCCATTCGAAATCGAAATCTCGGCCAACAATTTCTAAAGGCTTGACTCGCGATTTTCTTCAAACTGGTAGACACTCTGGGAAGCGCGGCATCTGACAACGATCGACCCTAACGTCGCGAGCTAGGTTTCCATGTCTGTGGATTTTAGGGCGGACGTAGGTGAAGTGGACAGCGGAGTTGGATCGAGAGGTGTACTCTCGTTCATGTTCGAGGGGTTAGGAGGGTTCGGTGATGCTTTGGAAATCGCAATTTGTGGGGGGGGGGGCAGGTGTTGAAGCTGCAGATCACGTTGGCGATAGAGGCCGATGTTGACGAGCTAGTGATGGAGTTTGTGGTGAATAGCGGAGGCGTTTGGCTATGGTGGTGTGGGTTCGATTCTCTAGGTAATTTTTTTTATCGAATCTATTTAACTACATTTGCGTATATATAAAAAAAATGTGTTAACTGTTTTAAATGGAAGTTTAAAATAATTTAACTGTTTTAAAAGGAAGTCTAAAAAAAAAAGTTAACTGTTTAGTTATAAAATTTCAGAGCTTAAAAATATTTGGTGATGTAGAATAATGTTAACACTATTTTACACATTTATAGAAGATTTTGGAAGGAAATTATATAGGGAATTGGGTGATGAAATTGTACGATAGACTTATTTAATTTATTTTAGTTACTAAAGGAATTTTTTTTAAAGGGAAAAATGTATTGATTTAAATTAAATCAAGTTATTAATAAACTAAAATTTTCTAATGGTAATAAAGTATGTGGTTAATTTAATTATCAAATGGAAGTTGGATGGTTCAATTTGACTCGAATATTAATAAAACATCTAATGTTTATACAAGGTAAAAATTTGAAGGAAGCAAGACGAATTGATTCGGATTGCAAACGTTAAAGGTGAGTTAATCTCACCCGGTTTAAATTTTAAATGATTAAATTTAAATAACTGATTGTATGGTTGAATTGATTGATGTGTTATAGTATAGAATAATTTGAAATTGGTATATTATGTGATGCTAATGTATGTGGATGCAGGGAAAACCGGTTGGAGGGATCCAACTGGATCCCTCAACATTTATTTGAATTTATTTAATATTCTCTGCTGTGAATATTGATATTCTATGATGAGTTGTATTGGAATATTGAATGTTATGGTTGATTGGATATATTTGAGTAAATGAATTATCAAATTTATATAGATTGGATTTTGAAAAGAGAATAAAAGAATTTGTAAGTAAAATAAGTATAGAAAATGTGAATAAATTTAAGAATCAATTGGAAAAGAAATAAAGTGCCCTTAAATTTTTTAATAAATAAATCTTAAGTTTAGTAAGGGATATTCGAATAATCAGAAGATTAATGAATTTTAAATTTTAGTGTTATTAGTTTAAAAGAATAAACCTTTATTTAAAATTTAAGATTCAATTTATTAAAAAGAATAAAGAAGAAATTTGGAAGAAACCGAAATTGGTATATTTCAGTTAAATGGTATAAAATCAAACGAAAAATAATAATAATAAATATAAAGTCCATAATAAATGAATTTTGAGATAAACTGATAAGTAGAGAAATTTATTTCAAATGGAATAAATTGGGAATCAATTTAGAAAATTGATTTAAGTGATTGAAGTTGGAATTCTCCCTGGATAACCAAGTACGTTTTCAAAGTAAGTTTTTAAATATAAATTAATAGTTTTAAAATTGTTTTAAAAGGTATGTTTTGAAAAATTTATTATTTCTAATATTTATAGTCTAAAGTAAGTATTTTCTCAAATCTGTTATAACAGTAATTATTGTAAAAGTGGCTTAGTATTTTGTTTTAAAAGTATAAATCTAGTTTTATATTTATTAAATAACCTTATTTTCAAATATTCATATAGTATGGTATTTTTAATCAATTTGTGATGTAGTTTTAACTTAAATGTTTAAAGTATATTTCAAAGTAAAGTGTTTTAATTATTTTAAAACTCTAGTTTTGTGCTTGGTGATTTCAGAAGAGATAGAAAAATATTTGGGAAAGTTTATTCTGAAAGGAAAGATGGTTTTGAAATTGTTTCAAAGAATTGAAAATAGAAATATATCTTTGAGGATATTTTGAGATCAATAAATAATTTGGGAAATTATTTATTGTTTGATGGATGTTTGTGAATGTTAATTGATAGTTAAACAAGCGACTACCAATATTGGACAAATGCGTTGATCTTTTCGAAGAGACCGGGATCGAGATTTATTTCTCGAAAACCACTTCGATCCGGTTTGTACGTTTCGAAAAATAACGATTTTGGATTCGAAAATGGAGCAGTGAAGTGCAAGGGCTAGTCGCTACTAATCCTGAGGATATTTCCAAAATTGATGTAGAAGGAATAGTGCCTTCGGTTCCGTTCGAACACGGGACGGACTTGTATGGATGAATGCTTGCGGAAAACATCGTCAGGTGGGCGATGGGCATTCTAAGGAATATATTCTAAAAAGGTAACGCTTAGCCTCAAGCCTCACCAAATGGGAATGACTGAAAATCAGGGGATATGCAGCAAGGCTAGGTGGGTAGCACCCAAGCAGGGTGAGGTCATTCCAGTCTAGATGTCCCTTTTTATTTTTCGGCTTAGTGGGCGGTTGCTGATCCCAACCGCGGGGTGATCTCACTCGGGATTATCCAGTGAGGGGTAGTCCCGGCCTTGTGTTGCAGGGGAGCGGGCGTACTCCTCGGTACGGTGATCTAGGCCCCGTACTATGACAGGTGGTACCCCAGTGCCTAATCATTGGTTGGAAATCCATTCTCGCTACGAGCCTTGTACGAGTTTTGTTTGTATTACCCACTCGGTGGCTGGTAGATGGAATTTAATAATGTAACAATTTTGGCTATTTTATAAGTATTTGTATATAGACCCTATTATAATATCAAAGGATTTCTATGAAAATTGTTTTAGCTATCGTAAGGTAAAAACCCGACATATTTATTTGTGGCGTGGTCTTACGAGATGCTTTTTTTTCAAAGGATTTTCGAAACTTAATAATCAATTGGGTGTGATTTTCTCACGCTGGTATTCCAGACTGACTCGGGTGTTATTTAACTGTAATGCTCGGGTTAGACCGAGTATTATAGAATACAGGTTTTGATGCTGTGGTGCTCAGGAGACGAGCTGGATGACAATACGTACTCACGTACTTGTATATATATATATTTCTGCTATGTTGAGTTGTTGTGTATCCATTTGTATGTTATTGATGTTGAGCTGTGATTGATGTACTCTGATGATGTAATATATAAACTGATATATTTGATTTTGAGTAAAGATCATTATTATCTATTATATTTTATCCGCTGCGATGGTTAGATTCTGTTGTTGTTTTCTATTTCCTTCTTCTACCACTTCTTCTTTAAGCCAAATGGTTCATATTTCTGTGCAACTTGAGTTGATTTAGGTAGAATAGTGTTGACTCAAAGGGTACGGATTTGCGGGTCGTTACAATATACATCGACCCACCCGGTCGGAAAAAACAAAAACAGTTCATATTTCCTATTTTTATTGCGTAGGCGTACCTTTATTTAGCATTTAAAGCAAGCAGCTTATTTATATTAGCAAATAGCGCAACCAAATCCAGCCATATGGCCTTCAGGTACCTGTACTTGCTCAATTTAAATATGTAAGTGCCATAGATAGAAAGTCTATTAGCATTTCACTTATATTCAATAGCTAAACACATGTATATCATAAGCAACAATCACCAAAACGCTTCCCATAAGTGATTTATACAAGTTTAAAGCTAATTCAATTGCTTTCTATCAATTCATAAGCCATTTCTTTCAGTTTCAATGGTTTGCACTCAATTTCTTACATGCAATTGATTTTTAATCCAAACAAGCTCATATTCACTTCAATTAATTCTAAAACCAATTTATTTTAATCTCTATCAACTCATAGGAATTTAATTACTTTGTTTACGCCAAACGACAATTTATTTTATGCAAATTTGACAATATTCACTTAATAGAGTATCTATTTCAGTTTATAACTACTTCAAATTAATTTCAACTCATTCTGAATTTAATTTCATTTCATTTCTAATTTATTTACCAACCGTACATTACATTTTATCTCATCCCCACATTGGATTCATTCAAAACAATTTATTAAGCTTGGCACATTCAAACTTATAAATTAATAACCATTTTCAAATTAATTTAATCCAAGCTTTTATTTAATGGGCTTCCACTCTTATTCGAAGCCAAACTTCCATAAATTTTAAACTTAAGTGAATTTACTTTAGTTTATGTGACGCCCCACCTCTATACCCACGCTAGCCAAGAACATTACGGTGAATGCTGTCGACTAGCACGGAGAATAAGGCTGTTGAGGAGCGACCATCCATGTAGTTTCTTTGCGCGAGCACCGATATGTCAGATAATATAACATGCATTCTATTTCAAGAGGAAATCCGACATACCGACACAAACTAAAAGCTACTACACGGTGGCTATATAAATCCTTCGGAAAACAAATATAGAAATAAGCATAACACAAATCAGTCACAGACAATTCATATCACAAAGGCGGAATAAGATATGAATATTACACTAGAAAGTGTACATCAGAGTAGTGGTCTAAAAAGATCCACAATATCACAAAAGAATAGTTACACGAACTACACAAAAGAATAAGTATACATTATGGAGTCTATATCTCAAATGTATACAACAAAAACTACTAATCTAAGTAGTTAACCAAAAGCAAGAGAAATCAATCCCAAGAGAGAAGTCAAGCAGAAGCACCTGCAACATCTCGGTCTGATCCGAGTATTATTTAATAAGAAAATAATAAACGGATCAGTCTAACTATAAATATCAGATGAAACGATATAGAATAAGACATATGACTAAACACATAATAATCACAATGCCAAGCTGTGATATACATATATATATATATATATATATATAGTTGATAATCATCAAGAGATTAATCAATGTCACCAAATCTACACAAGAATCAAAGAAACGTCATACTCCTTATTTCGTTCACCATACCATAAATATTGACGACAATATCAATGTCAATCACAAAAGTCAATGACACACAAATTCCAGAAGACTACACAAGAAATCCAGAAATCACTAAAGTCAATGACACACAAATTCACCAATGCACAAATATTGATAAAACCTATCAATGGAAATCACGAAAATTGGTGAAACACAAATTCTAGGAATCTACACAAGAAATCCAGAAATCACAAAGGGGGGAGGCCTATCACAAACGGGAGCATAAAGCCCACCAACACGTGTATCACAAACGGAACGCTAATTCCATGGTCGCTAACCATCACAAATTGAGCTGAAGCTCCACAAACGGCCCGAAGACCATGGGTTGCTACCCCATCACAAATTGAGTCGAAACTCCACAAAACGGGGTTTAGTCTCCCTAGCAGACAAAGAGAATCGCACATTGCTAGCTAAATCACAAAGATGATCGTCATGATCAGCGAGAAGTGTCGATTACACTAAGCTAGTAAATATATGAGTTTAGCTTCATGTCCCATAACCACTTGCTTAACTTAAATATTTACCAACAAACTGTAAATCTCCACTAGAAAATTGTCACAAGAGGTTCAATCGAACAAGTCCAAGAATTAACCGACAAAGTGAACGCAAGCGTTTCATACCACTTGTTTTACTAAGCCGTTTAATTAGATTTCTCATACGAGTGAGGTAAAGATTTGTATATACTAATAGATTGGAAAACGGTTTTATAAACGAATTTGGTATTAAAATAGTATTGAAATCGTTTGAGGAAAGAGTTTTGATATTTACTACTAGTATAGAAAACCTTTATATTTTTAAAGTGACAAATCACGAAGAAGATTGTAAGAACAATCAATCACAAAAATTCACCTACGAAGACGTGAATAAAATCCAACGAAATCAAAAAAGGAACCATCGAAATGGATATTCAAAAATCCCTAAAAAGAGTCATCAAAGTCATAATAGATGATAACAACATATAGGATTATCACGAATCGATTTAAATTGGAATTTCAATCCAAAAAGGCAAATTGGACTCAAACAGCAGGTTCAGTCGACTAAACAGAGTTTTCAGTCGACTGACCCTGTAAGTGGAAATTTTCCAGGTTCAGGAAACTTTCTGTTTCAGTTTTAGTCGACTGTGCAGAGTTTTTCAGTCGACTGAATCATGCCTGGAAACTCTCGGGTTTCAGGTTCAGTCGACTGAACAGAGTTTTCAGTCGACTGAATCATGCCTGGGCTGTTTTTCAGCCTTATTCAAATGAAGAGCAAATTCTTCCAAAATGCAACCGGACGAACATTGGCTCTAAGGGTTTATGCCAATCGGCAACTCGGCCCTATATGCTCCTCGATGCATCACCAAAAGCATGATCAAACATCCATAAAAGGATTTTCACACAAATTTGGTTTAAAAACCCAAAAATTGGAATATTCACAAAACCAATCCAAATCAAGAGCAAATGCACATGAAGAAGTGTTAGGAATTCATACCCAACAACCAAAGATAATTATAGTCATAGATGTGAGATAAAAATCTCACCTTTTCTCAAAATCAAACAAGAAGAAGCTTGAAAGCAAATGGAGAATCAACCTCTCTTCAACACAACCCAAATGAGCTTGAATCTATGCTCAAAACAAGAACATTCCCAAAATTAGGTTTAGGAATTTCTGAAATTGGTAAGATAACAAGTTGGAGAAGAAGAAGAGAAGCTTACCAATGGGTTCTTCTTGAGTTTGGAGCAAGGAATTTGATTTGCAAGAGAAACTAGGGTTTTGGAGTTTTAATTTCCAATCTCTCCCACCATTAAAGCTAAGAAAACTGAAATGAGAAGAGAATGAGAGTGAGTGGGGAAGAGTGGCTCAGATTTGAGCATTAGTTAACATAGGGCTGAGCCCAAAAACCAAACCCAAAGTAAAAAGTAGCAGAAATCAACTTTCTCCAAACATATCGAAGCTTATACTCAAAAAGGTCGCAAACGGCATTTTAAACTCAATGGGAGTGGTCCCGAGTCCTAATTCGACCGTATGCAAAAAGTAGCTTTTCGGACTAAAATCCGACTAACGATAAAATATTTAAATAAAATATTTAAATATAAAATCGATAAATATGCGGGTTGTTACAGTTTATTCCAACACCAAACTTATGTTTACTTCTATTTGATTCACATTTACTCAAATCCCATTAAATTTAGTTAGCCCATCCACTTTAATTTTAATTTTAATTTTAATTCACCTTCTCAATTTATCAAAATAATATCCAAGCACATACTTAACTCATTTGTACTCCAAATTAATAGGCCACCGAACTTAAGTTCAGGCTGATAATCTAATTCCAATCACAATTTTGATTTAGTTTTTATTCTATCAGACTTTATCCATTTATTATTTAACTCAATCATCCCAAATTAAGGTTTTTAATTTACTTACTTAATTCATTTTCGAATTTATTTTATTAATACAAGGCCATTCTCAATTTATTTCTATTCACTTGGGTTTTGTTTTGCAACTCAAACCATTTCTATTATAATCACTTCTCTTATATCCAATTTACTGTAAATTTCATTAAATATTATTCAAATCACCCTTGAACTTTATTTGTAATTCAAACCATCACTATTTCCATCAAACTCTATTATTTTTATTTTATGACATCTCTTCTTATTTAGTTCATTATGAAATCCAAGTCGAATTCTATCTACAATCCTAATTCATTTCCAAACTCCATTATTAATTTACAATCCATTTATTTACCAAAGTTAAATTTATTAATATACTCAACCAAATAATTATTTAGCCAATTAGTTTACTTTCAACTTCTAAATCAGAGTTCGATTTTAATTACAAATTCACTTCATTAAAAATTCCAGTTTGGATTTCCATTTTATTTCCCCAAAATTCCAACATCTTTATTTAAAATTTTTTAGAAGTGCTTTTAAATTCACATCATACTATTAAAATAGTTTTTTTTATACAAATACTTCTTATAACTCGATGTCTCAATCAGTCTATCCATGTTCTCACAGAAATTCAGACATATGTTGATTAGGCGTAGGACTGAAAATTTATAAGTACTTGGTAAACCCATTTTCAACACCCAGTGAAAATACTTGGAAAACAATTTCATTGGAAATCTAGAAAAAAGTTTTTGAAAATAGAGGAAATATCTTAGGTGAGAATGCCCTAGAAATCATCACCCCCATCCATGGTCGTAGTTAACCCGATGGTTACGTTGCCATCCCGACAAATCCATAGATAACTGTAGGCCTCCGCGCCCCACGATTACACCATGGAACCCACGACAGATTGCAGCTACAACTGGGGTTACGTAGCTATCACAGCAAAAACCTATATAACTGTAGACATCAGCGCCATCAAATTTCGCTGCCACAAATGAAACTTCTCCACTCCACTTGACATTAGATCGCAGTCTACCGATGTTGCGTTGCCTTCCCGGCAAAATCAAGTGTAGACTGTTGGCACTCATCCTCCACACGATTTCGCTATGGTCCCCACAGTAGATCGCAGTGACATCGAGTTACACTGTCGTCACAGCATAACCCAAATGCCTCTGTAGGCATCAGCGCCCTCGACTTTCGCTACCCAATAATCCTCAGGAACTAGTTTTGTCCGGACTCCTCACAGGATCAACTTTAGAACCCCCCTTGGGGCTCAAGGCAGCACCACCCGGTGGCACTCCTGAGAAGTTCATTTCAAGGGAGCGCCTTTTTCCCCAGAGCCATCATCAAAATATTTTATACTATACACATATAGTATCTTCAAATCATACACCTAGTATGATATTATACAAAGCTCCTTTACACAAAATCGATTATCCCAAAATCGATAATTCTCAAACTAGGCTTTCCAAATTCAATATTGATTTCACCCAAAAGCAAAAGCCTTTCCAAATCCAAAGGTTCTCAAAACCTTTTCCAAAATCCTCATAAGATCCTTTATATATATATATAGATATATATAATTTTTAAAACTTTGGATCATTTCAAACTTGTATAAAACCCTTTTATACTTCAAACACTTTCAAAAATCCTTTTCTTCTGGCAATAGATTTAACAAGAAAAGAGTTATCTTATATAACAAAGATATATAACTTGTTTATTCAAAATCAAATATTCAAATTTGATTACTCTTTCCAATATCAATTTCGTTCAAATCTGTACGATGTACAGTTCTCATCCGTACGCTATACCAATCTAATCGCTCCCTCGATCACACAATTTCACTTACGAACTAGTATCGTCCACCCGACTTCCTAGTGCGGACTCAGATCTGGTTTCTTGATTAGAAACTGTCATTCTCCTTACATAGGCATAACTATGATAGAGAATATCCAGAACCAATCAACAATCCATATCCAAGTTCTCCGTCGAAAATCGAGTGAAAAATCCAAACTCGGATCGATAAACTATCTCGAAATTCTGTGCTCGAATTTGGATCAAATCACTATGCGAATAGAATAATATACGTACATCCTACGTATTTAACTTCATTGATATTAGCCAAATCAATTGCCCTTCTATTCACATTCACTTAAATTTTCACTCACTTATTCACATTTTCCTTAATCCCCGTTTGGATTATCACTTCAATCCTTATCTCAATTGGGTATTTTATCAATAACAGTTTGAACTCCGACCAGTTTATTTTTAGAAAATAGCTTGAAAATTTTAAAAATAGTTATTAGCTTGCAAAATAACTATAAAATAGGAAACTAATTGTAAAATAGTCGGAAAATAATTGAATAGTTTTAGGAATTTTAAATAATTGCAAAATAGTCGTAAATAAAAATTAGTTTATGAAATAGTTGAAACATAGTAATTAGTTTAGAAAACAGTCGAAAAATGGTTAAATAGCTCCAAAAATAATGGTAAACAATTATAAAATAAGTTAGCTTTAAAAAGAAAGGTTGTATATATTTAACAGCTTAGAAAATAAGTTTATATGAAAACAATTTATATTGAAAATAGTCAAGAGTCAAACTGTTCACTTCCCCAACTAATTTCCATTTAATTGACTCAATTCTAACTTGAATAACTTCAATTTCTGTTGAAATTTATTCCCAATTCAAGTTGAATTAATCTAGATTCCTTCCCCAATTTAAGTCAAATTCTTGTTGATTTTAATCCTGTTCGATTTAATTTTAATTATAATTTCAAATTATTCCAATCAAGTTGAATTATCATCAATTGAACCCATTTCAAATTCAAATCATTTCAATATAATCCAATTTAATTTCCCATTTAAATTCTTAATCCTATACGTCTTCAATCACCAATCCAATTAATTCAAACCAAATTAAATTTTGAACTAATTCAATTTCAATCTTGAATTTAAACTATCTCGAATTATATCAATTCGAGTTAAATTTTCAAAGGTTGGTTTAACTTTTTAAACCAAATTAACTTTTATTCGAAGTTTTTTTTAATCAATTTAATTTCTAAGTTCAATTCTCAAAATTCCATTTTAAATTATCTTAACTTATGTGTTTCAAGGTTCAAATAAGAATTCAATACAATTTTATTCTAAAATTTTAATTTATTACTAAATTTTATCTTCCAGTTTGAAGCCAGTTCTTAAACAAGCTTATTTTACAATTCAATTATTCAAATTTATTTTATTTATACAATACCATTCTCAATTTTAAAGATTTTTATTAACAATAGGATTATATCATCCAATTTTTTTTTAACGTCCATCCCTTTTCAATTTTTAAATCTCAAACCCGTTTTGAGATCACACAAATTCCCAAAGAAAAATTCCAATTTACTTAATCAAATCAACCTTACTCAATGAGGATTCTCGCTTCAACTACAAAATTCATTCCCTCTTATAAGTTCAAAACTTATATCACTTTGGGTTTTTACATCACACTTCAGGGAAAAATCAAAACTCAACCCCTTCGAGTTTATTTCAAATTATCTTTGATATCATGTACATACATACATACATACATACATACATACATACATACATACATACATACATACATACATATATATATATATATATGTATATTTCTTGGCCCTCCCAGCCATGTTTTAAAATTTTAAACCACCCTTGGTTTTAAATTCAAATCAAACTTCAAACAACCCATTGTTTTCAACAAGTCCCAATTATCCAAATAATACTTATTTATTATTTCTCATTACTTTGAAACCAAATTTTCAAATTCTAGGATTAGATTTAGAATTTCATTTTCAATCCATTAAATTTTACTTTGCTTGTATTTCTATTTCTACTTAATTTAATTCCAATCCCAGATTTCAATTTGGTCGCATTATATTACTTCTTAATTTCAATTTCAATTGTTTAACAACCAATCACTTTAATATTTATTAGAATGAAATATTTCTTTATATGTCAAAATATACTTTATATAAAATCATTTAAAATCTTTATATAAGAAAATAACAAATACGCGCTCATATATATTTATATACTCAACTCATTCTCGAGTACTTCAGACTCTATTAAGTGAGTAATCCCCACCAGAGCCAAGGTTCTCGCTTAACCTTTCAGCTCGGATACCAAATGTAACGGCCCGAAATTTTCTAACCCGAATATTCCAGATAGTTATGAAAAAGAAGAAAGAGATAGAAGAAGAAGAAGAGAAACACCAAACATCTCACAATCATAGCGGATAAAATATAATAATAAAAAATAATAACAGTCTATAAAAGGATACTATATCTGTCGATTACATTTAATATACATCAGAGATTCACATTATATACAGTCACTGAATATTTACAATTATCATGTCTCAGATTAACAATAATATAAATACAGCGAAAATACTCTATACGATAGTGTCATGCAGCTCGCCTCCTGAGCTCCAGAACGTACCTACCTGAAAATCGGTAATACTCGGTCTGACCCGAGCATTACATCAAAGTAACATCCGGGTCAGGCTGGAAACCAGCGTGAGTAAACCCCTCCAACATGGAATACAAAACATACAGCTTATATAAAACCCGGGGTAACTTATATCAATTTAACCAATTCACAATGTGCTATAGACAACACTTGTTTCACATATAAATTTCTATGTACCAAACTTAGATAAAATAATCCAATTTTCTTAAATCATTTCATTCCTGCCTATTGATTTCACAAATCAATTTATAAAAATTCGAAGTGGTTTCGGGTATTTCCTAATACCCGACCCCGGTCTTTTCGAGTCTCATGTCATCCTAACCCAAGTTATCCAAATGAAATACGCGACATTTCATATCAGAGATTTCAACTCATTCAAAGCAACCAATACCAGTCAATCATCCATAACAAAGCTTAATCACATACAAATCAATTCAATTAATTCTAATTGAATTTCAAACCTCAATCTCTTAGATTCTTTCATTAATTAATTCCAGATCAATTAATTAATCAATCAACTCTTCCATATCCATTCATCTTAATTAACAACCCTGGATTAATTATCTTCCAATTCCATTCAAGTAATTCTCCATAATTAATTTCACGATATTAATTATTCTTACCAAAACAATGAGTAATCTTTAATTTCTTCACAAATTATTTAACTATAATCAATTACACTAGTTTTTAATTACTTATAGTAATTGACTTCTCATAAGTCACTTATTATGAATTTATTTACCTCAATCAATCAAATCTTTAATTACTTCATTAATTATAAATTAATGATTTCCAATTATATTTACTTTAGGTCGACCCCAATATTAATCATTCTTGGTCACCCTCAACTTGTAATTAACTATCTTCTGATTTACTTCATTAATAAATTAATTATTCCGTAATTTGTTATTTCAATTAATCTCTTGATTAATTACATAAAGTAATTTTATTCTATTAATTTCATTACGTAATAACCTATCAAACCATTCATTGATTATTCTACATTAATTAAACAAAGAAATGAACTTAAACCTTCATTAATTGACTTATTAATTAATTCGAACCCTTAATTACTAAATTAATCAACCCAAATTATTAATTAATTAATTAATTATCTATTTTAATTACCCTACTAACTTGATGAATCAGGAACCATTAAACCCTTAACAACATCAGAATGAAAACATTTCTTATTTATAACTTTAAAACTAAAACAATATAAAAACTCGAATACTTCGAGTCAAACCACAATTAACTCGAGAACCAACCAAAACCAAAGTGATCAGATCATCAATTCTCAGCACACATCCAATCAATTCAATCATTCAACCAAACTATTTAAATCTAAAAAAATCAAACTGAGTGAGATTTACTGACCTTTGATTTTTGCGATCCAATCCAATCCTGACTTGTTCTCTTCACAGTATTAGACCTTGTACACATTTCATAATTTATTAATATCTGAAATAATCTCTAAGTTATTTATCATTCAATGAATTAAATTGACCAATAATTTAGTTTGAAAAATCATTTGGTTTTAAAACTAAATTTCCTTTACAAATTTATTTTTAGTAACCATAGCATTTTAAAAACAATAAATTTTATTCAAAAGTCTTTTATCTTGCTATAAAACAAATCTTTATTTTAAACATTAATATTTCTATATGTTTATATAAATTTAAATGTGGATATATGAGAATATATGCTTATTATTCGTTTATTCTTCACTAAAACAAATGCAAATAAATATTAAAAAATAAATAATTTGCGAATACCTCTCAGATAACAAACGAACCCAGGCTACCAATGACCTCGATTCCCATCATCACGCCCTTAGATCTTCGACATCACGACCGATCTTGACCCAAATCCTAGCTTCACTCGCACACAAACAGAGACCATCGCGACGCAACCTAGATCCTTGCGAGCGTGCCTCCCTACCACGAACGAGATCCGATGCTGCTCTCCTGCTTCCTCTTCGATCCCCTCGATCTGCTGCCTCGCGTTCGACGGAGTCTTGGATTCTCGAACGAAACAACTCGATCGGCGAGCTATGACTTCGACTGAACCGAGGCGGAAAGAAATAGAAAAAGAAGGAGGGAGAGAGCGCTGACTTCTGCAATCGACTTGGCTCCTGATTTGTTTTTGAGAATGAGGTGGCTGCGATCCGATTTCGAATGTAAGGGGGGGTTCGTGAATTTTGAATAGGGAGAAGGAGGCCGACGAATTTCTAGCTCGGCCATTTCCTTGAATTCGATTTCAAATTTTCTTTTTGTTTAACTGAAGGAAAGGAAGGGTTTATAGAAGTAGTGGAAGACAGGAGAGTGGTGTGCTTCAGAAGACGAAAGGGAAACATGATGAACATATTTTTCTGCATTTTAAGCCGTTTGTTTCATATATTTTTATTTTAATAAAGTGGTATTGTACGGGTATTTTTTTGTGGTTTTGCAGATTATAGATTCCAAAGTGCAACATTTTGAATACCGTCGAAGAGAAAGTACATATCGTTCATGAAGAAATGCATCTCACGTCACCAACATGTGTACTATTCATGCAAGAAATCAATTGCAAATATTGAAAATACACATTCAAAGTTTGACCTGAAAATCTCTCAAAGCAAGGCCACTTGTTAATCAAATAACAAAGCAAAGACCAATTCAAAGTGAGGTGGCCTTATTTTTCTCCTAATATCAAGCACATGGACCTAAATAATAGGGTTATTTGTGGAGGCTAAAGTCTTTAAATAGAGAGAGGAATGCAAATGGAAAATCATCTCTTACCTCATCACTTTTCTTCAAGTTTAGATTTAAATTCAGCACTGTTTTTATTTTCGAACAGAATACGTAGGATTGTTGATTAGATTTAGCAATTTATTTATTCTTGTTCTTAGTTATTTTCTGCACTCTTTTCAGTTAGTTAATAATTATTTCAGTAGATTGCTCCGTTATCTTCTTTTCCGCAATTTCAATTTCTGTTCTGATTTTTTTTACAATTCTATATTTTGGTTGCAATTTCGATTAGTTTCGAAATCGATTCGGAGTATATTATTGTTTTTATTTTCTGTTCAAAATTCACCGTCGAATTCGTTTAACACGCCTAAGATTTAACTATGGATTTTAATAGTTTTAAAATACAATTCCCTGTGTTCGACCTGCATACTACACGCCTGTGTGCTTGCAGAATTTATTAAAATTTTTGCTTTTCTAATCAATAGAAAAGTCGCAACAAGACACGATCTGTTTCTGTAGATTAGAGAGGTGGTGAATAAATATCGGTTAGGGTTAGCTTCGCATGCACGCCTGCTTATATAATTAAATATTGAAAATATCCCGTATCGCATCGTGAAATTTCGAACCCCGAATCAGACATGCCGACAGACGTTTATAAGGTTTAACCTGCATTCTGAACACAATGGAACTAGTTTCGTTGAATTCCGAGACTGTGCCTCGGAAGCTATTTTAAAATATCGATTTAAACGGTATATTATTAAAACTGAACAAATCACCTATATATTAAATTTCAACCCTTCTATTATCTTCAGTATTATCATCATAAATTTTATAGGTCTTCAAATTATTTTTAACAGGCTTAAAACTCCAGATTCAACATTTTACCCAATTTCAAATTATAAAATCCAATAAATTTAATTAACAAGTAATTAGTGATATGTGGAATTCAAGTTAAAATTAACCTTTCAAATATTTAAAATCAATTAATTATTCCATTTTAAATTGTTAAAAATTCCGGGTCGTCACAATCAATAAAAAAATCCAAGTGGTAATTATTGAATATAAGTTGTATAACTTATGAAATGAGAAAATGTAAGTGAAACCAATTATTAAAATGGTTAAACAATTTGTTAAGAAAAATAAATCTGAATTTGAATAAGTGATGAAAATTTGGCTTTGGTAAAAAGTTAAGTAGAAATGAAATCTGAATTGAATGTAAGTGAAAAGAGTTTTGAACTTATAATATGAGATAATAAATTTGACTTTGGTAAAAGTAAATGGAATTTACTTTAGAATTGGAATCTGAATTTAATTTATAAGTGGAAACTTAAGTTAAGTCAAACAAATGATGTTTGAAATGGAATGGAATATAACTTAAGTGAAGTTGAATAAAGTTGATTTTGGTATCAAAGTAAATTAATCAAGAGAACTGATGAATATGAACTTGAGTTATATAAATGAAATTCAACCTTATATTTTCAAATGAATTAGCAGTTGAATTGATAAATGGATTGAATGTTAATCAATCGAATGTAGATTAGTTGATATGAAATAATGGGTGTAAGTGTTAATTCATTAGAAGCTAATGAAGTTGAGAAATTGAGTAAATTGAATGAAAGTCAATTTAATATCAACCAATTGGAATTAACAGTGTTGAACCAAATTGATTGTAAATTGAATAAATTTGGTTATGTTGAATAAACATTGGTTGTTATTTCCTTGTTAGTTGATTGTGTATGATTCATTAAGTGTTAATGAAATTGAATTAGCAAAAAAATGGAAGCTAAGAGATTGAATTCAATTTGAATTGAAAGTAAACAAATTGAAAATGAATGTTGATAAAATCCAATGTTAACAAATCAAATGTGATTAAAATGGAAAAAAAACCAATCCAATGAATATTAATGAAAAGTGAATGTATATTGATTTGGTTATGGATTTGTTGAATGTTAATTGGATGATAATTGTTGCATTTGTTGCTTTTGTTGCATTTGCTATGTTGGCACATGTAGTTGTTATGTTACTATATGATGTATATTGATGTTACTTTCATATATACATGTTACTCATTTGTTTGCTGAGTGTATAGTAGGTGCGGATTGCACTTGCTTCGTGTTTGGAGCTCGCTTTCGTGCTATATTAGCCTTATACGCTCACTATAAGGTACATATCTTGGATTACATACCGTACTTTTGCACTTTTTTCCCTGCAGGATGCCTCATCACTTGATGAGATGTATATTTGTGATATATATGCTGTCATTTTTTTTGGATCTAGCCGCGCAAAGGAGACTCTGGCGAATTTTTCCAAAAATTTAAGGCGTTCGAATATTTTTGAGAGAATTGAATTTTTTTGAAAACTAAGTTTGGATTTGGAAACTTAGTAAAAAATTTTTGTAAGGAGTTTAACTATGAATTTTGGGAAAGTTAAACACTTAAGAGATTTGAAAAAATCCAATTTGAACGGTTTGTTTTGGAAAGTTAATGAATTCTGTAACCTTTTCTTACTTGGTAATTTCGAGGATGAAATTCTTTTAAGGGGGGAAGTTTTTAACGACCCAGAATTTCTGTTAATTTAAATTTGTATATTTAATTGTTTTTAAATATTAATAAGTGAAATTAAACAGTCAAATAAATTTTATTTCGAATAATTGGATTTAATTGGATAATTAAATCGATAATTTAATAGTTGAAATTACAGAAATAATTGAAAATTGGGATTAATGTGATTGAAAATGATTTGTAAAATTTTAATAAATTATATTGAAGTTAGAATGATGTTACAGAACTTTTAAAATTGAATTGAAAGTTAATTTGTGAAAATTGAATATTTTAATATTTAAATCGACTAGTGAAAATAGTCATTTTTCAAACAGTCTCGATTTTGACGAAACTAGTTTCATCTGATCCGTAATGTGATATTATTGTAAGGTTTCAAATTTCGTCTCAATCGGATTTACGGTTTGTCCGGGGCAAGCCAAAACGCATAGAAATTAGTTTAAATCGATTTAATTTAAATTTGATTGTTTATATCCGTAACTCGCACAAATGATCGAATTAGCTTCCGAAACGTATTCCATTATGTCCGAAACATGGGGTAAACCCTAGAAACGCCAGTCACCGCGCGAGATTTGGAGTTCGGAAAATTTTGGGTGAATAGTAATTTGGAAATTTTCTATAAAAGGCCACCATGTCTCAAAATTTGTACCAAAACCCTAATTCAGAACCCTAGCCGCCATCAACACTGTTCAAGGCCGAAAATCATTCTCCTTCTCCTCCTCTTTTATTCAAATCTACACACTAGTTCAAAAAGTCACCAACTACAATCTTGAAGAGCATGTCGAGATCTCACTATCCAACGGTGATGATCGGAAAATACGGGGTTGATCGATGGAAATTTGCATTCAAAGTTGCGCGTCTCGTGCTCAAATTTCGAAGCCACGGTGGCACTAGGGTGGTGCAGTCGGCCGACGTGGGTGGTGCTAGGTTAGGCGCGCGTAGTGGAGGGTGTTGATCGATGTCACGTCGCCGATAGGAGGTGCGAAATTTCAAGAATATGCGGCGGCGTTGGGTTTCGTTCGTTCGTGTTCGAACTGAAGGGTGGGAGATGATGGAGCATGCGGCTTGGATCTGCAGAGTAAAGGAATGGACGACCCGGATTTGCTAGGTTTTAAATTAAATAAAGAAATTGTAATTTAATCATATAAAAATTCGTTTAAACTTTAAAATGTTGTAACTTTTTCATACGAGGTCAAAAACGCACGAAACGAATTGCGTTGGATTCGTTTTGTCAAGCACTATGCAATGGAGCTGGTTTGAAGTCATTTGGAGCTAGTGAAAATTTCGGGTAAAGTTAAAAGCACGTTTAATTTTATTCGAAATAAAACGCTGAATCTGAATTGAAACTCAAGGTGAGAACTTCTCGCTCGATCGAATTGTTTCGATTTAAATTTTAAATTGTTAGATTTAAAATTGCTTGATTGTAGGCCTGGATCATAAATTATTATCTATCGATTGTTAAAATAGACATTATACGCCGTATATTAAGCGGATGTTATTTATTAAAAACATATACCGCGATAATTCCATCTTGATTGGAATTGGTATTGTATATGTACTTGGAGTTGATTTTCCCGCATTATATAGCGGATGGGACCCTATTGCGCTACATAATAGCGGATAATATTTTATAAATCCCATATACCGCGATATTCCGTATTGGAACGGAATTGGTATTGTGCTAACATCTATGGATGCAAGGAAACAGGTTAGAGGGATCCAACTGGATTCCTCAACTATATTGATTTATTTACAAATATTGCGATATTTGTTGATTATCATATTGATATATGATGTTTTGATTGTCCTTATTGATTATTTGGTGTTGTTGCATCATTGGCCCTATTTTGAAGATTTAAAAATGTTAAAGTAACAATTATTATTTTAAAAGGGTTTTAAAGTGATTTTTTAAAAATATATGTTTTGTTAAAATTTGGAATTGCTTTATTTTAAATAAATAAACGTTATAATATTTAAAGTTATAAAGGTTATGATTTTTGAGAAATATAACCGAAATGTGATTTTTGAAATAAATAGTCAATTAATTTATAAAATGGTTTAAATTGGGATTTTTGAATTATTATAAACGATTTATATAAAAGATTTAGAATATTGATATTTATAAATTAAAATATTGGAATTGTGAAACGAGTTTTTATAAACGTTGAAAAGAAGTATAAATGGATTTTATAAGTGAATGAAATTGATAGATTTATAAATTGTGAAGTTATAAAATGAATAGATTTTGTAAAATAGAAAATTATAAACAATTAACTTTAAAATTGGATTTTTGGCTCATAAATGAGATTTAAATGGAATTGGTTAATAAGGGATTTTTATAACTTGAAATTTTTATAATATATAAATGTGAATTTATAAACATTGATTTATAAATTCAAGATTGACTGAATTTGATAAGTAAATTTTTTTAGCTTATTAAAGGAGTATATTCACAATTTTGGGACAGTGGATAATTTTTGAATTGAATATGTAAAAGTGTTGAATTTGGTTAATGATTTATATTCACGATTTGAACAGTGAATAATATATTAAAGAAATGTTTAGGGAGTGATCTTTTAATTGGGATTAAAAACGATTTGAAGTTGTTTTAAAATGTATTTAGTGTCGAAACCATAGATTTCAACATTTATTGTTGAAATAGACGTTTTCGAGAAATAAGGAAATGGTGGACTATAATACTGTTGTTATAGTAAATGATTTCCGAAAGGAAATGTTTTATATAGTATTGGTATTTATATATCTATTTTAAGTTCGAATCCCTATACTAGTGATTTTAGGTCGTCGTAACGATGTTTTACGCAACATTCATTTTGGCCTAAATAAATGTGTTAAGAGAACGTTTTCTTTAAAGAATGAAATATATACTAAATCTCGATTTAAGTATATTGAACATTTTCCAAGTGTTGAAAATAAATGGATTGTGAATTACTTATTATTAAATAAGTATGGAAATGTTCTCCAATATGAAGTGAATGTTTTGAGATTTTATCTTTTAAAGATAAATTGAAAATGAACATTAAAAATCGATTTGGAAATCATATATTCATAGATATTTTGGAATTGTAAATTCACTATGGAATTTATAAAAGAATGAGAAATGTGTTTAAAAATAAACGTTGATTTATTTTGAAGTGTGGAAATAAATTTACGAATTTGGAACGTAAATATAAAGTAAATCGGTAAGGATTTATTTAATTGGTTTAAATGAACCATTTTGAATGAAAATGAATAAAGATTTGTGAATATATCCCGCGTAGGGAAACGATTTGAATTTTTTTTTCAAAAGTTGTAAAGGTGAAAAGTGATTTGAATTTTTTTTCAAATGTTGAAGTGTGGAAAATATATATCTTGTAAGGATATTTTTGGAAAATAAATAATTTGGGAAATTGTTTGGAATATGGTGACATTGTTCATATCTATTGATAGCTAAATAACCGACAATCAATATTTACCTTTAAATGGGTATTTGTTGTGATTTGCTTGAATCTGAATGCCGCACTTATTTTCAAAATATTGCGCTCACTATTCGGGTTAGCCGGGAAAGGACCTTGGGGTCGTATAACCCATTCCGAATATGTGATACGTCGTTATGGATTGCATTTGATGACCGGTGTTGAAGACCGGATATTTGTGAAAACGGAAGGATTACCGTCGAATGTTTCTACATCGGCTGATCTTCGATATAGAAATTTATTACCCTTTGTGATGGGAAGTCCGGTCGTGATTAATGAATATACGGATTGCAAGGATTTCTTTGTAAGTGCCTTCGGTTCCGTTCGATCCCGGAACAGACTTGTATGGATGTGTGTCTGACATTAAAATTTGTGATGTAAAGATGGTTTCTATGAAATATATTTCCGTTGGTGGCGGAGAAGTTATTCTCTTAGCTTAACACCCTCAGAGGTTATGTAGTTGATGGTTACTAGTGATACATTCCCAAATTGGTAATGTGGCATACGAAGTGCTGTTGAGCATTTGATGATCAAAGCACAGCTTTTATATAAAGCGTGGCTTTGTGGATGAGACTTCGTCGAACCTCACACCCTGAAAATGGTCAAAACAGGAAGGATGCGGCAAGGTTATTAGGGGGTAGCGCCCCTTTAGTGTATGTCATTCCTTCTGGATAGAGGTGGTATCATGGTATGGAGCCCAAATACTTAACCTATGTTGTTGCTACAAATTTATTACTTTGTGGTTGTTGGAATCGAGGATCCTCGGATATAGATCGGTCACAATCGGGGAATGACATATTCGTGTCAGTAGTTATCCAGTTTGAAGGGTAACCCAGCCTTGTGTTGGCAGAGATCTAACCGTAACGTTAGGTTCTCGGGTCGTCTTTCCAGAGGCGTATCTATGTGGCAATGGGAAGTTCCTTGGCCTGACCATTTGTTGGAAATCCAAAGAAACAATACGAACCTTGTACGGTTTTAGTTGTAGAACCTGCATCTAATATGGTAGCTATAGTAGGCATAATATAATGGTACCTATGCCGGCTAAGATTTATATTCTACTTTCGAAATGTTTTCTACACTATGCACTAATAATAATATCAAAAATGATTTGATTTTGCGTAGTAAGCATCTTTGACTAACATAAGAAGAAATCTCCTCCAAGTCTGCGTTTGCATTGTGTGTGTGGTGGGAGGTCTTATGGTAGTTACAATTTGAAAAAGCATTGCGAATTGACCTTAAAAATATTTCTTTTTTTGTTTTTAAAAGAATAAACTGTTTTAAGTTCTCACACCAGTCCCATGACTGACTCGGTGTTTATTGTTTCCTTCCTAAACTCTGAGTGCCCACCAATTTCCACACGGGCGGTCCAGGGTTAGGTTATGAGGATATTCTGGAATTCAGGAGTTGTTGGAGGCAAGCTGGATGGCATGACATATTCACTAGTATATAGTATTTCTTTTCCGCTGTTTGTTGTTGTTTGTTGTTGTACACTCTGATGATGTAATGTAATGTAATGTGATGTAATGTAATAACTGATATAGTTCTTTGTTTAAAGATTATTCATTTATCTATTATATATTGTTCTGCTGCGATTGTGAGATTCTAATATTGTTCTGTTGTTTTCTGTTTCTTCTTCTTTTTTCTCTCTTCTTCTACCTTTTCTTCTTCTTTAGCCCTAAAGACTCGTAAGTTTGTTCCTCTTTGGCTGGATTGTTGTGGAATGTTGCCAGTTCAAAGGAGTATGGATTTTCGGGCTTTTACATTAGACATATGAATCAAACTTTTGTATAACTTTGTAACAATATAAAAGCTCGTAGGTAATATTGGATCTATTTCAAACAATATTATCCAATGCAACATTTTGAGTGTTCAGCTATTTTTTGTTTAACATTTTCGGGCTAGAAGGTAGGCTTTAACCTCCAGCACAATATTTCCTTACTTAGAAAAATAATCATGTAAAGTTTTGTTGCAAAAAAGAATGAGTGCTAAAACGTTAATGTTCGAAACGAAGAAATTGTGCAATAAACAAACTTGGATTCAGACAATGTGGAATCTGAGCAGCCATCGACGCTAGTGAAGCCAACAAACAACGAGACTAAGATTCATGATTTAATACAATGGCATATAGTGATGTAGGAACCCCTTGAGAAGGTACTTTCTCAAAATTCTTCTAAATAGAAAAGCTTAATGAAGGTGGAGAAGAAGTAGAATCAGTAAGGAGAAATCTAAACATCTCACTTCTTGAAAGCACAGAAAAGGGTTAAAGCATCATAGGTCCGCAAAGAACGGAAGAAACTCAAAATGAAGGGCCAGCAGAGTATTGCCCTAACTTGCAGGACAACAAAATTAAGATAAATCAATAAAGAGGAAGCCAAGAAAGGAAATAAGAAAATATTCCATGCAGTCAGGCAGCTCGATTTCAGACAAAGAATACTTGCCCTCCAGAAAGGATTATCACGAGGATAAAGAATATCTGAAAGACTGGCCAATAAAATAGTGAAAGACATGCTTGAACTTAAAGGGAGGAGGACCCTTTACCCTAGGTTAAATAATAATCCTTGTGAAGCACCATTTATAGAGGAAAGAATGTCTGCTGGAATTCCATTGTACATTAAAATCCCATTATTAAAGTATAACGGAACCACTGACCCCTATCACCATCTTTTGGCTTCTGAAAGCTAAATGAATTTGCGTAATGCTTCTAGAGCAGTACGTTGCAGATTCTTTCCTACAACGTTACAAGAAGTAGCTATCATAAGGTACAAACACTATAGAGAATAAACTATTTACTGTTGAAAACAAATTTCTTATGAGTTTTCAACACAATTTTGCATGTGCAAAGATACTGCTATTGACTCTATTGTGCTGGAAAATATCAAAAAAAATACTAGGAGAGTTTCTCAATGAATATGTGAAGAGATTCAACACTAAGGCACTAAAAGTTGGAAAAAATGACTGATAAAGGAAAACTAATGGAAGTGCGCTCTGGGTTAAGTGAACAAACTCCTTCTAGATGGAACTCTATGCCCGTGGGTGTAGGGATATGCAAGATTTTCATTTCCAGCCTGATAAGTTTATCTATATGGATGAAATGTACCACGTAGGTAGAAATCCTAGCCAAAGAAGGAAGGAGAAAAATTTAACTATGATCACCCTAACAAAAAGCGAAGGTCAGATGAAAATAGAAGAGGAAGATTGAAGGAAATACCAAAATCTAACTATGTCTTTGAATAAACCCATTTCCTATATCTTTGCCATGGCTAAAGATGGAGGAAACTACCCTACTTCCTACAAGCCAAGGAACAATACAGAACCGAAGAAGGAGGGGATTATTGCACTTACCATAAGACGAATGGACATAAAACTAATTAAAGCCGTGTTTTGACTGAAATAATCCAAAATATGATTAGATCTGGATCTTTGAAGGATTTTTTTCAAGGAGGTTCATAAACCCTCCAATCCTTAAAGGAACAATCAAATGTCCTTAAGAAATTTCACAAATTTCATAGGGAATGATTCTTAGCCGGACTTCATTCTTCCAATCAACAACATAGATGCCATCCATGGAGGTCTCTATCTCACTGGAAGTAGCAAGGGAGCCAACGGTAGGTACACGAGGGAAGAAAGAGAGTGATTCTTTTATATTTAGGAGGAGCTAGCACTTAAAATTGTAAATATCAGCTTTAAATGTCAAACCTAACAGTATCCTCTCAGGAGTAGAGCGTCTATCACCCACGTAATGGTCCACTAATGTTAACTTCACAAATATGGCTTTCTGCATTAACAAAGATCTTAGCGGATACCGAAAGTGCAATAAATGTCATCTTCAAGCATGTTTTCGATCAAATGGTTATTCCAGAGGAGTAGAAAGAGCCAACCATTGAGCCAATCTTTAGACTCAACAATAAAAGGCCAGCTTCAATAGGGCAGATCAAATCCTAGTGTAGATGAGAATTCTACCACATTCCAGGACTTTTAAGAACCTGTTCGTAATAACGGACCAACATTCCTGTTACAATGCTTACTTTGGAGGTTGGCCCTGGATGAAGTGGATGCATTCGTATCCCCGAAATATCTAGTGGTAAAGTTTCTAACCAAAAATGGTTAGGGGATAATAAGAATGGAGCTATTTAGCTTCTGAGAATTGTACTTTGCTACACTTGAGCAATTCAAAAGAGATGGTGTTTCTTATTACGATTCGAAGAGAAGTGAATTAAGTAAAATTGAAATTGAGAATCCCTTAGATGATAGTCTTTTAAGCCGATTATCCAAGGCAAATAAGGAGACAAAAATAGCTGAAAAGCCCAAGAATGTATTGAGAAGATTCAACTTTTCCAAGAGTAAAAGAAATTGGAAAGAGGAAAACCAAGTAGACAATGAAATAGATGATGAAGAGATCATTACTAAATTTGATTGTAGAAATAGCAAGAAAGAATAAAGTTTGTTGAAGGTCTAAAAGAGATAACCTTAGATTCACTTGATCTGACAAAAGTGGTAAAGATGGGAAAAGAGTTGGGTGACAATCTAAGAGGAGAACTTAGACAATTTCTCTAGTCCAGCAAGGATATGTTTTCCTAGACCAACTTGGATATGGTCAGAATAGACCCCATGGTTTTGAGCCATGCTCAAAATATAGATCCATATATTGTCCCCATTCAATAGAAAAAGGTAATTTGATAAAGTTATGCATTTAAAAGAAACTAAAAGATTACTTAAGAATGGGTTTACCAGGGAGGTGTTTTACCCTAAATAACTAGACAGTACCGTCTTTGTTAAAAAGTCTAACGGAAAATGGAGAATATGTGTCGATTACATCGATTTAAAAAAACATGCCCTAAAGATTGTCATCCTTTATCCCAAATAGGCCAGTTGATTGATGCCATAAGCTGACATAAGCTGTTATCTTTTATGGATGCATACTCAGGTTATAATCACATTCTCATGCTCAAACCAGATGAAGAGCATACAAATTTTATAACAAATTGGGGAATTTGCTGCTACAAAGTTATGCCTTTCAGAATTAAGAATGCAGGCTCTACATATCAAAGTTTAGTGAAAAAATGGTTAAAGAACAAATTGGATGAAACATGGAAGTATATGTAGATAATACGATATTGAAATCTCAGGAGGAAATCAAATAGTTACAGGATCCCGAAGAAATGTTTGAAGTGCTAGGAAAGTACAAAATTGGAATAATCTGCAAAAGTGCTCCTTCTGGATACGATCTGGGAAGTTTCTAGGATACGCTATGAGTGCTCGAGGAATCGAGTCCAATCCTGATCAAATCAAAGTCATTAAGGATATGGTAGAACCAAAAATAAGCAAAGATGTAATAAGCATAAATGGAAGAGTGGCAGCTTTGAACAGATTTATCTCTAAGGCCACTAATAAATGCATCCCTTTCTTTGATGTGATCAGGAAAAAGAAAAACTTTGAATGGAAAGAGGATTGCCAAAGGGCCTTTATAGAATTGAAGGATCATCTTGAAAGACTTCCAATCCTGTCTAGCCCTATAGAAGAGGAAAATTTGTATCTTTAGATAGCAGTCTACGAACATGCATTAAGTTTGGTTTTATTAAGAGAAAAGAATAAACTCAACATGCGGTGTATGATACTGGTGAGGGGATAAAAGATACATATGTTAGATATGCAACTATAAAGAAGTTGGCATTTTGTTTAGTTCTCACTGCACGAAATTTAAGAGCATACTTTCAAGCATACCCAGTCAAAGTCTTAACTAATTTTTTACTTAAACAAGTTTTCAGTAAATCTGAGGCATCAAGAAGACTAGTAAAATAGGGGATATAGCTTAAGCCAATATGATATTGAGTTCTTAACCAAAGTGGCGACTAAAGGGTAGGTCCTAGTTGATTTTGTTAATGAATGCACATGGTTCATTGAAGAACAATCGAAAAAGGAGAAGGATTTAAAATCTAAATGGCAATTACGTGTTGATGGTGCCTCGAATGAATAAGAGGCTGGCCTAGGATAAGAAATCATAATCCTTATGGACATTGATTGCATCATGTATTAAAATTAGGGCTTTCTCAGTATCAATAACGTAGCTAAGTATGAGTCAATTGTGATAGAACTTTCCTTAGCCCTTAAGTTAAAAATCCCATGGCTCAGAATTTTAAGTGATTCTCAATTAGTAGTTAATTAACTGAATCTGACATACCAAACAAATGATGTCAAACTGATCTTTTATGTCAAATAAAGATGTTAACTCAATTTGAAGATTTTTCAATACACCAAGTACGTAGAGGGAAAACTTCCAGTGTCGATTCTTTGGCCAAATGGTTAGTTCTCGAGGAGCACCAGAGACCTGAATTATGCCATTAGGCTTCCAACAAACTTCCAGTATTGAAGAAAAAGCTTCTAAGCTTGAAACTGAGGTTATGTTATTGACTAGATCCTAAGTTCTCACACACGTGGAGAAAGGAAAAAAGGGAGGTTGGAGTGATGCTGTCTAGGAAGGAACCATTCGTACAGAAATGAGCAACGAATATGAGAATAATTAGACAACACCTATTTTTAAGTATCTAGTAGAAGGAAAACTTCATAAGGATAAAAAGGCAGCTAGAATGATATAACACCAAGCTCCAACTTTTGTTATGATGGAAGGGACACTTTACAAAAATGGATACGCACTCCCATACTTTAGATATGTCAGTTCAGAAAACGACACAAAATTGTTGAAGGAATCCTACGAAGGATTTTTTAGAGACCGTTTAATTGCTATAAAATTGCACGTATTATTAAGTACCTGGTAGAAGAAAAACTACATGAGGATAAAAAGGCATCTAGAATGATATAACACCAGGCTCCAACTTTTGTTATGACGAAGGGGACACTCTACAAAAAAGGATACCCACTCCTATACATTAGATATGTCAGTTCAGAAAATGACACAAAATTGTTGAAGGTAACCCATGAAGGATTTTCTAGAGACCATTCAGTTGGCATAAATTGAAAAAAAAAGTCATGAAACAAGGTTTTTATTGGCCTCATATGACCAACGATGCGATGAATCATGTAAAAAGATACAAAAATGTCAAAGATTCTCAACAATTCCATATATGCCCCCAAGCAAGTTAAACCCTATCTCAAGTCTATGGCCTTTTGTTATATGTGGAATCGACTTAATTGGATTGTTGGGTGGAGCAAAGTTTGCAGTTATGGCTATTGACTACTTTACCAAATGGGTAGAAGTAGAACCATTACCGAATATAACATCGAGGAAAGTGTTAAAGTTTTGATTAAAAACATAATCACCTTGTTTGGAATACCATGAAAGATAATATTTGATAATATAACTCATTTTGAAAGTGAGGAGTTTACTAGACTATGTAATAATAATGAGATAATCAAAAAAAATTCATCTATTGCTCATCCTATGGCTGATGGAGCCATTAAAGCTACCAACGAAACTATTAAAACCATCCTTAAGAAGCGATTGTTAAAGCAAACGGGAATTAGGTAGAAGAATTACCACACATTCCTTGGGCATACTAAACCTCTTCTAAAACTGCAACGGGGCATACTCCATTTTCATTGACATATGGTTCTGAGACAATGCTTCCAATCAAAGTTGAAATACTTTCTCACCAAAGCATCACATATGCTTTTAACACTAATCAATTGCTAAGAAAGATTCCTTGGCCCTAATAAATGAATAAAGGGATGAAGCGACCATGCGAACGATTGAATATAAACGAAGAATATCAAAGTGCTATAATTCCAAAATTAAGGAAATATCATTGCAGAAATGAGACTTGGTACTCCGAAAGGTCATGGAAAATACCAAAAATCCAACGAATGGGTCACTTGGACCAAACCGGGAAGGGCACCTTATTTTCCACAAAGTAATCTCGCTAAGGGCCTTTCTATTATGATGACCTAATGGTAATATAATACCAGGAACATGGAATACCGAACAATTGAGACAATATTTATGACAATGGATGAATACAGAAATTAAGACAATTATATCTACGGAATCGAGAATCAAGCGAAAAAAGGAATTACAAGGAAACAAAGCCTATATCATCACCTATAAGGAATAAGGGACGAAGAAAAGCCTTTGATCCCACCACAAGGGCTTGGTCAAAGCACTCCTAGTGGAAGGCGTGGCCTGGTTGCAGCACCTCCAAGTGGGAGAATGATGTAAATCTTTGGTCCCGCCTAAGATGGCCCGGCCATAGTACCTAACCAACCTTCAGTTCCACCTATAAGGCCTGACTGGAGTGCCTTGTAGAGATGGATGGGTATGACTTTAGTTCTGCCTAAGATGACTAACCAAACGCACCAATCGACCTAAATCATTACCTTTAAGATAATAACGGGTGAAACTAATCAAAGTTTAAATCATCACCCGAAGAGTGATAGGGAAAAAAGAATCATAGCCTAAATCTTTACACAAAGAGTGATAAAGGGAGATAAGAATTAAAGCCTAAATCATCATCCCAAAAGTGAGAAGGGGTATAGAAATCAATCAAGAAAGTTTAAATTTGTCCTAAAGACGGGTCTAAACAATATTCTAGAGGAAGAACTGTAAAACACATTTATTTTTGCACTAGGGTAAAGTTAAAATAAGCTTCAAAGGAAGGATTAAAAACTATTTATCATCCGGAGTCGAAGATTTTAATATCAGATATGGACATCCAAGAAATTTTGACTTATTACTTCGGCTTAAGGCTCCATTCTGTAAAAATATTGAATTAGCTCTCAATCCTTGATTTCTAGGTTAGAATTCAAATAACCAAAAAAATGGGATTCTCCATTAATAATTGAGTTTCTAATCCTCTTACCAGATGAAATCCTGGTCTTATTATCATAAGAATTTTTGATCATCTTATGTTAACGTAAAAATCTGACGCTAACACCCCGGTGTAAGTAGGGTAAGTATGAAAGCACCACCCGTTCGCACGGGAATTAGAGTATAAGTAGAGAAATCACAGAAAAGCAGTAAAAGACAACAATTTTATAGTGGTTCGGCTTAAGATCGAGCCTATGTCCACTTTAAACACTTTATTGATGATTTGATTACAATTCTTTACAATTCACTTCGATTACAACACACTTTGGACAAGTAGCTCAAACTTCAAAGAAGAATAATCTTTTCGGATTCATGTTGAATGACGTAGATTCTCTCTTGAAATTCGTAGTAGCGTCCTTGGAGATTGGATTGTTGAATGTATTGCACGGGTTGAAGAAAATGACAAGGCCTTGATGCTTTTTAGAAATGATCCCCAAAAAAGTCCCCTCAATGTTGGAGCATATGCCGTATTTATAGGGTTATCTGGACGGGTTTTAGGTCGTGAGCGACCTAAAATAGGTCTTGAGTCATTGGCGAGCTAAGGAATCACGAGCTATGACCTAAGTGGTGCACCCCTCTCTGTATGAACTAACGGGTACGATTTAACGACCTATGGCAAGCGGCATAGTTGATACATAGTTTTTCCACTAAGTATTAGATCGCTGCCGACTTAAAATAGGTTGTCAAAGCATTAGGTCGCTGCCGCTTTAACACCTAAGGTCGCAGAGAACTTTAGCCGTTAGGTCGTTCACCTTTAGGTCGTTAGGTCGTCCCATTCCTTTAGGCAGTTAGGTCGTCTACCTTTAGGTTGTTAGGTCGTCCATTCCTTTAGGCAGTAGGTCGTCTACCTTTAGGTCGTTAGGTCGTCCACTCCTTTAGGCAGTTAGGTCGTCTACCTTTAGGTCGTTATGTCATCCATTCCTTTAGGCAGTTAGGTCATCTACCTTTAGGTCGTTAGGTCGTCCATTCCTTTAGGCCGCGCTATATTTTGGTTGCTAGAAAAGCGGTGTTAACACTTGCCTCTCGAAGTACACGCCTAGATCGTAGGTCGTGTGCTTCGACCTAACTTTGTTAAGTAGCGGGCGACCTAAAGGATAGCTCAACCCACACATCCATTTGCTTCTGCCCTATATAACCATTAGCTCGCTTCTTCCTCCTCACTAACTGCTTCCATATCTTTTTCTGCCATTAGCGACTTTCCGAGTTTCCAAAGGCGAATTCAAGCTAATCGATCAACAATTCAACCTTACTATTACATCGTGTAAGTGAACTTGGTCCCTAATCCAACCGCGACTATTGCTGAAACACGTATCTTTACCGCCTGACCCCAAATCAACTTCGTACGCCTTGCCTAACTTTCGAGTCAAGTTGCGATTGATTTTAATCATCATTGGCTATATAGTCATTGCGATTCATAAGATTATAGCATCGTGCTAGATTTATGGTAGCTCTGTGATGATTTAGATCAATTTTTTAGGTGATTTGGTGTAACTTGGATCAGGGTTTGGGTTTTTGCTGAGAAGATGGTGGACTTTGTCGCTAATGGATTATAACGGGTTACCGGGTTGGAGAAGAGTTAGTGGGTTAAGGAGATAATCTGAAATTGCTAAGTAACAGCAGAGGCGACCTAGGGGTTCTGAGCGACCTTAAAATCCTTGCGACCTAACAAATTCGCATGACTTATGACTTGACTGACCTAAGAACTCTTACGACCTTAATTGCACACGGCTTAACTCTTTAGGCCGTATCTGCTTCCTGACGACTTAGGGCTTAGCCAGATTCAAAATAGTCTTGATTTGAAGCTTGACGACTTAACTTTTAGGTCGTGTGACGACCTAAGCTTTAGGTCGTGTAATGACTTAGGACTTGGACAACTTTTCACTGTCAAACCATTTCTTGCGACCTAGACCCACTTTGACCTTCCTGTTAGTTCGTGAACAACATAGGACTTGGACAACCCGGGAGCTTCAAAATTTCTATGGAATTTGATTGCACTTCCAACTCGAACTTTGAACTACCGAGATAACTTGCATGACTTTGCTATGCTTAATTAATCAGATTATACCAAACTTTAATGCTAATAACCTGTTAAATATAACAATTGCAGAAAAGTAGGGCGAATATACTGCCACTGATTGCCCACATCAAATGACAGATTAGTCGATAAAATATAATCAACTTAAAGAAATCGTATGAAATGCTGCGAATCAACGAATTCAAGTGAAGTAGTAAAGCGATATTAATGAACTAGAGCTGTTTTTTTTGCATCAATACTGCACTTGAATTCGGACAATCCCTGAAATTTTTCTTGTTTATTAATTTAATTTCAGTCATGTTTGCTTGTCACTCTACTAGTTTTGCACAACACTTCGCACATTTAGGAAACGTGCACCTTCATATTTGAATATCTAGTTCCTTGTGTAGAATGACTTCTCGTCAAGAGGGAGAAGCAGTACAAACTGGAGAGGCTCTCCCGATGGCTTGTCCACTGGTCAACCCACCAGAAAGAACTCCAACTACCCTGAGTTACCGGGTGTTCAACCAGTTACGCGCCCAATTTGGGATTGTAGAAGCAGATACTATTCTCCCTGGGCCAAACGATTTTGCTGACAGTCCTCCCTTCGGGTTTGTTGCCGTTAACCGCCAAATGTGCCTTTGTGGAGCCATTCCTCCTTTCAACAATTTTCTCCAACAACTCCTTCGCCGATTGGCTATTTCTCCTTTTCAATTGCACCCCAACGGCTATGCCATTTTGATGGGATTATGTGTTCTCTTCAGAAGGACGCTTGACCGCCTCCCAAGCTTTGAAGAAATCTGCTATTTATGCACATTTGCGAGAAACAAAGACCATCCTTCCATTATATATGTGAGGAGCGCCAGAAAACGCAAGCTTATCACTGATCTCTCTGATAGCGCTCATGGTTTCCTAAGCCAGTTCTTCTTTGTCCGTTGCCTCCAGGGATTTTACGCTATCTGGAGAGTAGGGGGTAAGCTTACTTATCCCCATTTTTTCCTTTTCTGAGCTTTGCGAGATCCAAATTGCTAAATGTTAACCTCGCTCTCTACTTTTACAGTCCTTCCTCCTCCTTGTAGAGATCCAAGCCATAAGCATACTTTTGAGAGGCTTAACGCTGTGGCGGCTGAGGAGAGAAGTATCATGTTTTTGCTAAGAGACGAGTTCCTTCATCACTTCGGACTCTTACACCCTTCCCGCTCTACTCAGCCTTACGAAGTTCCTGATTCTCCGGCCGAGGCATCGGATGCCCCAGTTTCTGTTGAGGAGCATACACTGAAAGATCCTGCTCCTGAGGCTTCTTTGGTGAAGTGCTCTACTTCTATTGATGTCGCGGGGTCATCTGGCAAATTTGCACCGGCCCCGGTCATTGAAGAAGAAGAGCCTCGAGAATCTCCCCAACATTCAGGGGAAGTCCGGTGGTGGAGAAGCCGAGAAAACAAGTCCTGCCAAGCAGAGCGGGGATGACACTTTTGAAGGGTTGAGCGACTTGTTTATCACCTCACAGGAGCTCTTTAAAGATGATCCTATTACCACTAGGGTTTCTTCTTCAGTGGTTGAGGCAACTTCTATTTTGCAACAGATTCCGTCGACTCAAGGGTTAACGTTAACTACTACACCCATCATTTCTTCGCAACCGAGGAGTGGTTCGTAGTTTAACGCGCATAGTCTGCACGTTACACACACTTAGGATTTTTCAGCAATTATATGTACCTATATGCGCTTTTACTTCCAGAATTTTCAAGTTTTGCCTCTTTCTCATTTTCAGGTTCTCCAATGGGGCGTAGCGGTTCCTATTATGACGACTTTCAACAGTACGGAAGGCGTGGTCAGTATGATTATAGGCGCTATCTTCCCACCCACAGGGAAACTGATGAAGAGAGAGCTGCTCGAAAGGCTCAAGAGAGAAGAGCGTATGAAGAAAGGTACGCAAGAAGGGATGAGCAACATGACTCTTCCCGCAGAGGTGATGACTCTCATAAAAGAAAAACTTATGACGATAGAGGAAAGAGTCATGACATCGGAGACCCAAGAAAGCGGGCCAGGCTTGATGAAAAGACCGCATCTGCAACTTTAGAAAAGGCCGCTGCTCTCACTTCTCTTAAAATTCCTTCAAAGTCTCCTTCCCTTGAAGGAGCCGACATTCAGACACTTCTCGGCAGACCCTCGTACCAAGTTGAGAGAGGTCCACCAACCCTTCAAAGTCGGTTCCCACATTGGTGCTTAAAGGGAGTCCGCTTTGACCTTGACTTGGTTCCCATCGACAAAGAGGCCATGCTACGAAATCTTGACACTGTTAAACTTGATATTGAGAGAATGTCAGCGTGGCAAAAGCTCATCGATGAGCTTCAGAGGGTGAACCGGGCCAACCTTGAAGCTATGCTGACGATGGAGAACGACAAGTCTGAATGGCAGAAAATTCTCGATCAGCACAACACCGAAATGAAAAACATCGCTGGGTACAACGAAAAGCTTGAGGCGGAGGTCGAGAAACTTAAGCACGAGCTTCCTACTTCTTCCACCTCTTACACTGAAAAGGAAGAAGTGCTTCAGAAGCAAGTTCGAGATGCTCATGCCGCTCAACGGTATGTTGAAACCCGTCTTGAAGATACACAGAAGACGGTGGAAAAATATCATGCTGACTTTGCAGAGTTACGGGAGAAAGCTAACTCCCAGGACTTAGAAATCATAAGGCTGAAAGCTCAGTTATCAAAGATTGAGAAAGAACGTGATGAGGCCATGGCTGGAAAGAGAGCCGCTGAACAATCTCATGAAGAGACAAAAGCCAACATCAGCTCTACTTTGTTTGATTTTTACGTCCAAAGCGTCCTGGGGCATGGCAGCCTTGCATTTTTAGGGCCTAAATACGAAATTACTTTGGCTGAAGTATGGGAGGCTGTAATGGATATGCTCAAAGGTGCCGGTTATTCCAAAGATGAACTTGAGGCACACTACTTTGATGACGAAACTCGTGCTGCTCTCGCCAGAGGAAAGGAGTAGCTTGTTAAAGTACGAGCCGAAACGATGGGAGGGGAGCATTCAGAGAAAGAAGCACCTTTAATTGTCCCTGCCCCTCCTTCGACTTCGGCCGACATTGATATCATGGGCTCCGGTTCCCATTCTTCGCCCACGGCTAAAGTCGTAACTGAGATTACAAGCGCCCAGGGTGGAGACGAAGGCGAAGAAAGCACTGAAGCACAAGCTTATGAAATTGGCGTTAGAAAGCCAACTTCTCCAGGTAACTTTAATGCTAATCTTGCTCAAGTAGACTGCCCATTTGCTTCATATGAGTTTGATGAGCTTCTTGATTATTTCCTGAATCTCAACGAGCCTTTATCTCCTCTCTTTACTGATTTTAACTTCTTTTCTTCTGTAGAGAAAGTACCAAGCATTGTTCAGACTTCCCCTCCTCCGGTTATCCCTCCCCCGTCTCTGCAAGTCACTCCTCCTTCTACCTCTCAACCAGGATCACAAGAGGAGCAAATAGAAGCCCTCCAAGACTTGGACGATCCCGGTGCTTCACAAGAACATAGGGAGAAGAGACTGAACAGAGCGAAAAGACTCCGGAACTAACTGGTTCCGACGATACTCCGTTGGCCACACTTTTTACTCCAGGAAGCGGGTCTTCTCCTAAGAAAAGGGGAAAACGTGGAGTCTCAAAGAAGAAAGAAGCTTCAGCTGGCGAGGAAAAAGCAGAGACAAGTCTGATTGTTCCCCTTTCTCCTTCTTCCGCTACTCTTTCAAGCCGGCGCAGGAAGTTGGTCATCCGGCCAGGTGCACGCTCAAAAGGTGGAGGGAAGAAGAAATGATGGCTTTGGTCCTGCGCTTTTTATCTCGCTTTTTGCTTTTTACTTGTATATAAGCTTGTGTTGACTGGAGATTGTGCGGGTACCAGTCCCCGCTTTCTTTTACTTTGAAACCTGCATATGTATAAAACTCTCATAGTATGGAATAAAATTGTTCTTTTACTTATACAAATTTCTGTCTGTATTTGAGAACACTTTTTTTTTCTGTTTTCATGCAAGTTTCTTTATCCTCTTCATGTGAAGTTGCAGTAAACCTATGGTATGTTTCTTGAGCATTGTTTTCATTTTAACGATGACTATATTGTATTGCCCCCATACCATGGTTTATTACAATCTCTTTCACATTGGCAAAGTTTCGGAGAACAACTCTTCTGTTTCGAGAAGACTTGTGCTCTTTCTCTAGAGAACAACTCTTCCATTTTGAAGGAAGTTTGCATTTGTACTTTGTAGGATAGTATTTCCGTTCTAAGGAAATATCTTTCAAATTCAATAGAATGCACTTCATGTTGGAGGAGTTTTTTTTGTTGCGAAGTTTTTACACTTCACTTTTTGAAAAAAGTCACTTTTGCTTCGGCAAGTGAATTTTACTTCATAGTACAGTGGGCCTTCCGAAAAAGGGCTTCAACCTGCTTGAGGCTCCGAAGAGAGTTTTTTTTATTGTGCCTCTGGGAAGAGGTCTTTTTGTTTGGTTTCGCCTCTGGGGAGAGGTCTTTTTGTTTGATTGTGCCTCTGGGAAGAGGTCTTTCTGTTTCTGCCTCTTGGGAGAGGCTTTTATCTTTTCCCTGTTCGTTGGGAAGCGGGCCTCCGAAGAGGGCTTTTCACATTTCGACTCGTGTGAAGTTTTATTTCAGATCACGGTGAAATGTGTGCCTCTGAGTAGGGCTTTTTCCTGGAAGTTTGGAGCTTCTTTCTCTTAGTTGGATGGATTCACGGGGCAAACACAAGTGTTCTGTGCAACCGATCAGTCCGCAACTTTCTATCGAGAAAGAACTCTCTTTTTCTGGCGAGGCCCGCTCGAGGTCTTTTAGCATTTCAACTATGGTGAAATGGGCCTCCGAAGAGGGCTTTTCACATTCCAGCACTTGTGAAGTTTTATTTCTAATCTCGGTGGAATGCGTGCCTCTGAGTATACCTGGAAGTTTCTTCCTCATGGTTGGCCGGATTCACAGGGCGGACGCAAGTTACTTGGACGCTTATTTGCGCAGGTTATCTCAACTAGTGAACAAGCACCTTGCCTTCCACTTGGGAAGGTGCCGCCGATCATCATATGGATTCACGGGGCGGACGCAAGTTACTTGGACGCTTGTCTGCGCAAACTGTCTCAGCTAGTGAACAAGCGCCTTGCCTTCCAGTCGGGAAGGTGCTCCCGATCATTCCATACCAATCTTTTTTGTTGAGAAAGTCTTCTGGCATGCCCTGTTTGAGGTCTTTATCCTCCGAAGAGTTGTGCCTCCGAAGAGGGCTTGTGCCTCCGAAGAGGTCTTTTGTTGTCTGATGCTTGCTCGCCCATGTCTCTTTGTCATCTATTCATATCGGCGATCCCCGTTATCTTTTCCAAATACACTCCCCTTTTAGTTGCCAACAATTTCCTTTATCCAAAGAAATATACTTCATAGTTAAGCGAGTTGGTGGTGGCAGACACAGGCTATTTAATTGGATGCTCGCTTGTACAAACATCCACAGTTGGTTAGCAAGGGCCCACTTCCAGCAAAATCTCTTGCTTTTTGTTTGAAGCACTTCTTCCGTAGGATTTGTGTATGGAAATTTTGAACGGCTTAGCGTTTGCTTGTTGGGTGATGTCGGGGATTGCCTGGCCTTGCGATGGGTAAGCTTTGTTTTTATGGCCTGCATTATTAAATCGACATTTTAGTAACACAATTGACGTATTTTATATGTCGGAATAAAACAAAGCAGTTTATAATAGTAAAGAACAGAAGATTTATAGTGGTTCGGCCAAGAACTGGGCCTACATCCACTTTATAGTTCTTATTATTCACTTGCACTGGCTTTACAACGGCTTTCAATACAAGAATCAAACATTCATCATTCTTTTACAATATTTCATTAAAGTCTTTAAGTAAAATATGGGCGCAAATGATTGCTGTTCCAAGCTCTTGGAATTGGGTCTCCTTCGACAGTTACAAGTTTGAATGTGCCATCAAGAAGTTTTTGGCCTATAACATACGGCCCCTCCCAGTTTGGTCCAAGCACACCTGTAGGTGTCATAATTCTTTTTAAGATTAGATCCCCAACTTCGAAGCTGCGTCGGCGAACTTTGGAATTAAAGTGCCTGGCTATTCTTTGCTGATGAGCCGCAATTCTGAGCTCAGCTTCTTCCCTTTTTTCATCAAGGAAGTCAAGGGCTTCAAGTTGCAGCTTTTCATTTTCGGTTTGATTGAAATGGATTCTTCTGTGCGAAGGGACTTCTGTTTCCACTGGAATCATTGCTTCCGATCCATATGCCAATGAAAATGGTGTGTGCCGAGTCGCAGTTTTGTGGGTAGTTCTGTATGCCCATAGTGCTAGTGGCAGCTTGTCAACCCAACCACCTTTTGCTTTTTCTAGCTGCTTTTTGATGGTTGACTTGATAATTTTATTCACTGCTTCCACTTGCCCGTTTTTCTGCGGATGAGCCACTGCTGAGAAACTTTTCTGGATCTTGAATTTCTTGCAAAAATCTTTGAACTCTTTACTTTCAAATTGGGTTCCATTTTCTGTGATTATCTTTTGAGGCACACCATACCTACAAATGATACTCTTAGTAACAAAATTTATCATTTTCTTAGAGGTAATAGTAGCTAAGGGTTCAGATTCGGCCCATTTAGTAAAATAATCAACACAACTATAGCATATCCGATTCCGGATTTTGCAGTTGGCAAAGGCCCGATGAGATCTATTCCCCAAATAGCAAATAGCCACGGACTGACCATCTGTGTTATCTCAGTGGAAGGTGCTCTTGGGATTTTTGCAAATCTCTGGCATCGGTCACATTTTCGGGCGTAACTCGCGGCATCACGATTAATATCTGGCCAAAAATACCCATAACGGAGAATTTTCTTTGCTAAAGTTTGACCTCCTGAATGGTCTCCACACTCTCCTCCATGTACCTCAGTTAGAATTGTCTCAACTTCTTCCTTGGTCACACATCGGAGTAATGGCATTGAGAATCCCCGCCTATACAATCGGTCATCTTGAATTACAAATCTGGATGCTTTTCTTAACAACTTCTGCCATTCTCTTGAGCTTTCTGGTAGAGAGCCGTCGCGCAGGTATTCCAATATCGGAGTCATCTATGATCCTCGCTCCTGTGATATAGTCATGATCCATTCAATATCCATTTCATCAATGCTTGGAGTTGACAGGACTTCCACAGGAACTAATCCCAATAATTGAGCTTCACCAGTGCTTGCATACTTTGCGAGGGGATCTGCCTTCATGTTTTCTTCCCGAGGTATATGGTTTATCGTATAATGGTCCAGGTCCTCGAGAAGCTCCCAGGCTCTTGACAAGTAAGCGGGCAGATTTCCTCCTTTGGTTTGAAACTCTTTCCTGACTTGACACACAATAAGCTGTGAATCACTGAAGATCTGCAATTCCTTGATGTTCAGTTCTTTAGCAATCTTCTGGCCAGCAATGAGAGCTTCATATTCTGCCTCATTATTAGTCGAAGGAAATTCTAATCTTAATGCATAACACAGCGACCGTCCTTCAGGGGTTTCAAGCACAACCCCAGCCCCGGAACAGTAATCGTTTCTTGCGCCATCGACATACAATTTCCATAGAATTGGGGAATTATCGGTTAGCACCTCCTCACTATCACCTTTGTCTGTACATTCTGCGATGAAGTCTTCCAAAGCTTGTCCATTGATTGCTTTCCGGGGATGATAAGTGATGTCATATTGACTGAGCTCAATATTCCACTTCAAAAGGCGACCCGAAGTCTCAGGATGAAACAGGACTTGCTTCAAGGGCTGATCGGTGAGGACCTTGATGGGATGAGCTTGGAAATATGGCCTCAATTTTCTTGATGCAATCAGTAGACAATAAGCGAGCTTTTCCAACTTTGAATAGTTCAATTCTGCCCCAGTGAATCTCTTGCTGATGTAGTAGACCGGGCGCTGAATTTTCGCATCCTCCCATACCAAAGCTGCACCGAGGGCGTGAGACGAGATTGCCAAATATACAAAAAGATCTTCACCATTGTCAGGCTTAGAAAGTATAGGAGGCGTTTCCATATGACGAATCAGCTCATCGAAAGCTTTCTGGCATTCAGGAGTCCAGTCAAAGTTTTTTCTTCCTTTCTTTAAAGCATCAAAGAATGGAATGCATTTATCAGTAGCTTTGGAAATGAACCGACTCATGGCAGCAACTTTTCCATTGAGACTTTGCAATTCCTTCTTCATTCAAGGAGCTTTGACTTCTCTTAAGGCAGTTATCTGAGCAGGATTAGCTTCAATGCCCCTTGCACTCACAATGAAACCCAAAAACTTTCCAGATTCTACCCCAAATGAACACTTCAAAGGAGTAAGCTTCATACCGTACTTTCGGAGGATTGAGAACATCTCTGCCAAGTGATCCATGTGGTCCACTGCTTTCTTTGATTTTACCAGCATATCATCGACATAAACTTCCATAGTCTTGCCATTCTGTGGTTTAAACATGGCATTAACAAGTCTTTGGTAAGTTGCCCCCGCATTCTTAAGCCCGAAAGGCATGACTCTGTAGCAGTAAAGACCAACATCGGTGATAAAGCTCGTGTCCTCCTGATCTGGGTCATGCATCATGATCTGGTTATATCCGGAGTAGGCATCCATAGAAGATACCAATTCATGCCCCGCCGTTCCATCCACCAACTGGTCAATCCTGGGTAACGGGAAGCAGTCTTTGGGGAAGGCTTTGTTTAGATCTGAAAAGTCAATGCACACTCTCCATTTTCCATTAGCTTTTTTAACCAATACAAGATTTGAGACCCAATTCGGGTAAGTAGATTCCCTGATAAAACCACTCTCCATGAGCCGATCAACTTCTTCTTTCAATGCTGCAGACCTTTCAGGACCTTGAGTTCTTCTTTTCTGCTTTACCGGTGTAAACTTTGGATCAATATTCAAGGTATGCACTGCAATTTCTGGAGATATTCCACACATATCAGCATGAGTCCAAGCGAATACATCCACATTTGCTTTCAAAAATGATATCAAAACATTTTGAACCGTTGCATTAAGCTGCGAACCCACATTCAACACTTTGTTCGGGTCTTTCGGGTCAACAGGTACCGGTACTATCACTTCAACTGGTACGACTCTGTTCTCCCCTGCACTGGCTTTCCTGTGATCCATCTCTCTTCATGCACCGCTATGTTCGCCTGTGCAGGGTCTACCCTGTAATTGCTACAAGGTTGATTCTTTGATACAGACTGGGGCCGCCGCATTTTTTCCCATTTCTCTCTTCCTCGTTTCATGCAACTCTGTAAGATAACATTCTCGCCCGGCATTCTGATCCCCTTTCACCACACCGACTACATTATCTGTGGGGAATTTTATGGTCAGACACCATGGGGCAAGAATAGCTTTGAATGCTGCCAGAGTTGGTCGACCTAGGAAGGTATTGTAGGCAGAAAATTCTTCAACAATAACAAAGGTCAGTTTTCGAGCCACTTTTCTCTGCCCCTCTCCAAGCTCTACGAACAAATCGATAGTCCCAATTGGCTGTTTCGGCTCCCCAGTAAAACCAGCAATCTTTAGTGATGAAGCATGAACGTCAGCCATTGGAATCTTCATCTGATCAAAAGTCTTTTTGAAGAGAATGTTGCACGAAGCTCCACAGTCAACCAGAACTCTTTTCACAGTAGCTGGCCCAATGCCAGCGGAGATGACCAAAGGATCAATGGTAGGAGCTTCAACACCCATCGAATCCCTAGAACTGAATATAATGTCATCATTAAAAGTTTTCTGCTGCTTCAGGGGTGCAGCATCTTCTAACACAAAAACACTTTCATCTGCCGGTGCATACTTCAAAGCACGGGCCTATCTTTCCATCTCACCCCAACTCCTGCCAGCTGGGTGAGGGCCCCCTGTAACCACATTTATAACAGGCCTATCTGATTCATGAGCTGCCACCTTTTACTTGAGCTAGGACGATGAACAGGAACCTATTGTCCTTGAGTTGACGAAGTTGGGCCATTCTTGTTCCTTTTTACATATTGCTGGAGCTTGTTTTCCTTCAATAGTTCCTCAATTACCTCCTTCAAGTGACGGCACTCGTTAGTATCATGCCCGGGTTGGTTAAGGAACCGGCAAAACCTTCCATTCTTCTCAGCTTTCCAATTAACTCTTTGCTTAGCTGGTGCGGGGAATTCGACCGTGTCTTTGTTTGCAAAGTAGATGTTTTCCGGGGTATCGGTCAGAGGGGTGAAGTTGAAGGGACGACCTTTCATTGCATCTCCTTGCTTCTTCTGGCCATCGTTTCCCCTCTTCTGATTGTCAGATTCCTTCTTATTCAGAACCGCATCACTATTTCCAGCCCTTGTTGATACCATCTTAGCCGGTGCTTGGAGGCTTTCCAAGCGCATAAATTCATCGGCTTTCTTATAAAACTTGTCAAGCGAATTTGGTTCTTTTATTTTCAACCACCTTCCAAATTCACTTGATTTATCAATTGCCCTCATCAAGTATGTCAGGATCATGCGTGGCTCTGCGTTATCCACCTCGGCCAAAGCTAAGCAATTCAAGAATGATCTGATAGATTCTCTAGGATTTTGTTCTAGGCTGGAGAGCGACATTATATCCTTTGCTTTTGATGCATACAATCGAAACTATTCCTTGAATTTCCGAGTCAAATCAGAAAATTGGTCTATTGATCGGACCGACAGCTTTGTGAACCAAAGTAGAGCTACTCCTTCCAGGTATACCGGAAAATATCGGCATTTGATTTCATCGGAGGCTTTGGCACCCGTCATGTGCCAATCATACTTATACAGAAACTCATTAGGATCGCTCGTTCCATTATAAGCCGGTATGGTAGGAGGAACAAACTTTCTAGGAAATTCTTCTTTCAAAATCCTTTCAGTGAATGGAGTCATGCTCGAAGCAAAGCCCCATTCTTTTTCGTCTTCCTCCCTTTGCATACTTTCCTTCATGATGTGTCGAACCATCCCTGAGAAATTCTCCTCATCATTAAGGGGCTCAGCCGGACATTCATCGACCATTTTTTCAGAAGTTTTCCTTGACAGGCGTTCACGGATAGTTGGCTGTTTTCCCGATCCTCCAACCTGGGGAGGTGTACCTTTAACCGGGCCAGCTGCCCTTTGAGGAATATCTCTTTCTTCCACATCATGAACATTATCAGCAAAGTTTGGTTCGTTGTTCACCGGTTGACGGTTAGCCCCAAGCAAAGTGTTCAACCTTTCCAACATCAGATTGTTTTGGGCTTCCATCTGCTGATATAGCCCAGAAACCGCGGCATCCAATTTTGCTCGCGTCACTCCAACAGTTGGAGTTGTTTGACTTAAAGAAGGAGAAGTGGCAGTAGTCTCGCGAACATCGTCGGATCTAACAGACTTACGCTTTCTTCCGGGAGCCATTATTTCTGACAAACTTCTGGTTTTTAGAGAGATCCTTTCCACAAGTTTCTGTGGAGCTATGATGACAATATCCTAAGTTGGGCTCTCAATGAAAGTACCATAAATGTTAACGTAAAAATCTGACGCTAACACCCCGGTGTAAATAGTGTAAGTACGAAAGCACCACCCGTTCGTACAGGAATTAGAGTATAAGCAGAGAAATCATAGAAAAGCAGTAAAAGACAACAATTTTATAGTGGTTCGGCTTAAGATCGAGCCTACGTCCACTTTAAACTCTTTTATTGATGATTTGATTACAATTCTTTACAATGCACTTCGATTACAACACACTTCGGACAAGTAGCTCAAACTTCAAAGAAGAATAATCTTTTCGGATTCATGTTGAATGACGTAGATTCTCTCTTGAAATTCGTAGTAGCATCCTTGGAGATTGGAGTGTTGAATGTATTGCACGGGTTGAAGAAAATGACAAGGCCTTGAGGCTTTTTAGAAATGATCCCCAAAAAAGTCCCCTCAATGTTGGAGCATATGCCGTATTTATAGGGTTATCTGGACGGTGGTTTTAGGTCGTGAGCAACCTAAAATAGGTCTTGAGTCGTTGGCGAGCTAAGGAATCACGAGCTACGACCTAAGTGGTGCACCCCTCTCTATATGAACTAACGGGTACGACTTAACGACCTATGGGAAGCGACATAGTTGATACATAGTTTTTCCACTAAGTATTAGATCGCTGCCGACTTAAAATAGGTTGTTAAAGCATTAGGTCGCTGCCGCTTTAACACCTTAGGTCGTAGAGAACTTTAGCCGTTAGGTCGTTCACCTTTAGGTCGTTAGGTCGCCCCATTCCTTTAGGCAGTTAGGTCGTCTACCTTTAGGTTGTTAGGTCGTCCATTCCTTTAGGCAGTTAGGTCGTCTACCTTTAGGTCGTTAGGTCGTCCATTCCTTTAGGCAGTTAGGTCGTCTACCTTTAGGTCGTTAGGTCGTCCATTCCTTTAGGCCGCGCTCTATTTAGGTTGCTAGAAAAGAGGTGTTAACATCTTAATAAATGAATTCTGGACTTATTATCAAACGGGCTTCTGATTTTCGCACCAAACGGATTTCTAGTCCTCTAATTTAATTATGATATTCGTACTAGATGGATTTCTGGTCTTCTTAACTAATGAATTCATGATCTTTTTGCCATATGGATTTCTGGCCTCCTTATTAAAAGAATTCATGGTTCTTGCCAGATGGATTTATGGATTTCAAAGTAGAGGTGTTTCTAGTCTTCTTATTAATTAAATTTCTGGACTTCTACAAAATACATCTATGGGACTTCTTACCAAATGGATTTATGCTCTTCTTGCTAATTGAATTATAAACTTCTTATAAAGCATATTTATGGTCTTCTTACTTAAATTTAGCTTTACATTAAAATATAGAACACTCATTTACATAGGGAAGGAGATAAATTAATCTATGTCTTTGCCAAAATCAGAAAGAGTTTGTCAAATATTCAATCTAAAGAAAATAATGAAAGTCACCATCCTTTGCTTTATGTTTTCCAGGGTAACAAGATTAAAGAACTCACAAAAAGTTGGAAAGGTGAAAAAGTACTTGGTTTTACACTAAAGCATAAAAAACCGCTTTTCAAAAAGTAGGAGGGAAAATGTTATTCACATATTTTCTAACTACAATTCTAAGACAATAGGAAAGAGGATAAGGAAACAATGTAAGAAAATGTTGCTATAAATACGTATATTGAGCGACTAAAGAGAGCATACCGAGCTTATAAACGCATGTCGAGTTAATAAATCTATAATTATAGATTGAGCTCATAATTCAATAGCGTAGCAAGCATCTAACTTGAAGATATCATGCAAAAAGGAATATCGAGTTCATAGGCGGGAAGGATGTCGGGACATTATACCTACAAAGAATGGTATCAAGCATAAAAGTTATTTCGGAGTTATATGAGCGGTGATATTGAGTTCGTAAAATGATGAGGTTTCTAAACCTGCAAATATAAAACATCACGAGCTTATAAATTATGAGGTTAGCAAGCTTCTACAATGGTAGAAGGAATGTTGTGCCACTACAATAAGGAACGTTGCCAAACATGTAATAGAAAGGGGTTGTCGAGCACATAAAGCAAAGGAGATATCAAGCCTTGACACCTATCGAGGGTATCAAGCATTTAAGACAAAAGGTGAAGTTATACTAAACCTTTAAAGGTCATCAAACCACAATAGAAAATAATATTATCAAGCATTCAAAAGTAAAATACGATGTCGAACACTAAGAATAAAGCAAAGTATTGAACGCCTAATAATAACAAGTTATCAAATTTATAAAGGGCAATGAAGATGCCAAACCACTACAACATAAAGTTCTATAGAATGTAGAATAAAGAGGGATATCGCATCACTAAAAGATAACAAACACCTAGCTACAAAGTGGGTATATCGAGTTTCTATGAAAAACATGTCTTAGATGTATCTACTGTTATCAAGCCTTTACATCTTTAGCTACTATAAAACAACAAAAGATATCTAGCTTCAATAAGAATGATGGGCTTCGACATTAGTAAAGAATTCTAAGCTTTTACAAATAAAATAGGATGTCAAGTACGAAAAAGTGAAATGGATATCGAGTATTAGCAATGCAAGGAAGATGTCGAGTATCCAGAGTTGAAGAAGATGTCAAATATTAACAATACAAAGGGATAACGAGTATTTAGTTGATGGACAGACAACAACCATCCTACCCGCCTCTACCACTACAAATAGATCCCCCATGGCCACTTCGATAGGGGTGATTAATTCTTCTCACTGGTCTCAAATTTTAAGGTTGTAAACCTAAATTAATTTGGGGAGTTTTAGAGCCGATCATAGAATTGCGACTTTTGCGTACAAGAGCTTGGACAATAAACTTTACATATCATAATGCCTTCGATATATGCATCTTTACTATTATTATGAGAGTGGATGTGCATATTACTTATCTTTGGACTTGGACTTAAATTTAGACTTGCATATTGATAATTTGTACAAGGATGCATAAGCCCTTGCCTAAATCAAAGTTTACATTGCATAGGAGTACTATGCTCAATGACATATGACCAAAGGATGGTGATATAAGTGAATTACCTATTTTTCCATTAAACAATGGAATACTGCACACCTATGCGACTTGCCTATTTTATCCTTGGACATATGAATTGAACTTTTAAATCATTTCATAACTATATAAATTCTCATGGGTAATGTTAGATCCATTTCAAATAATACTATCTAATGCAACATTTCAAGTGCTAAGCCATTCTTGGTTTAGTAGTTACAATAATGATCTTGTTGTGTTAAATGTAACACTAGACCAAAGACTACAAGATAGATCCAAGAATTAGATCACTGAAATGTTAGTGTCATCAGTTTATAGAAAATGCGATTCATTTGATATTCTTAGAAGTTAAGAATGACCAATGCAATTTTGTAATGAGTTCATTTTAATAATTAGTAAGAGTAGTTGTAACCAAAGGCACGGTTGGGATAATGAGAGTAAATAGTCATTCTATTTCATAAAGAAACATTGGAAACGAGAACTGTAAATAATAATAAATACTTAACAAGGAATAAGAAATATGCTATCTAGTCCAAGTATTTATCACATAGAAAATTGTTTTCCACTTGATTTGATGCTTTGAATTTAAGATATTTGACCTCAACATTTCCAACTGTAAACCTATTACAGTTACTGACATAAATAACCTATATTAAGTAAGTGAATGGTGGTTCTTATTTCATATGCTATTGTAGTGATGACAGAAATAGTGGGAACATTCCATATGTCGGTCGCATTAAATTACTAAAACCAATTTCATTAAATGCACCAAACATTGTTTATGAAATAATAACCATTTTTCAATGGTTACTAAAAAAATAAACATAGTTTTATTTTAAGATGAATATTATGATATTCATTAAAAAATAAACCTATAATAGTGGCATTTTTGATGAATTGACTAATACAGAATTTTCTAAATTTATTTGAAATTATGGACTAAGCCATATTTTGGAGAAATAATTCTTTGATTATACAATTATGAATCATATTGTAGTAGTGAATTATATCCCAAACAATAAAGGGCAAAGCACCCATTGAGTGGAAGCAACATAAGAGTTGAAGAACTCTTATGATTAATACTTATATATGTATGCAGGCATAGGCTACTGCACGAGCAAGTAGGTTCGCAAGGATGCTTGTTACCTTTCATAGGCCACTAGTACATAGTATAGATAGCATCTACAAGTAAGCTTCTTCATGATGATCGACGTGGACGGAATAGGACAAGTGTGCTCCGAGGTAGCCTTCTTTAGGCAGATCGTAGGAAGATTTTGCACAGCCGACCTACCTACGAGCGCTCTTTAGGAGGACCGACACTTTGGATAGGGGCAAATTCATGTTGGTGATCAAGAAGACAGAAGGATAGGAGTCCAGTTTGGCGGAGCCTAAGTGCAACTTCGGGGTTGCGAGGTTGTTTGAGTTGGCGCCGGTCAGATGTAAGAGGCATTTAGTCTAGTGCATCTGTGAAGAGCATGACATTCACGCTAAGCAAATGGATATGTAAGGACAGGAGGTCCGACAGGCCGATTGACGTTTAGTATTACTGCATGGTTGACTTCCCAAGAGTGACCATGGACTTTGGCTTTTCAGGAACTGTATCTAAGAAGGATTCACTGCATTATATTATTCACCCTCTGCGATATCCGGGGAAGACCTAGAATTAAATTGTTTTATTCTTCCAGCTTCACTTTGTTTCTCATTCACCAGACTTGATGTCCGACCCATTCCTATTTTTCCTACTTTTCCCAAATCATAGGAGGGTCGATCTAGGCTGTATTTCATTGCAGCTTGGAGGGTCATTGGAGCAGTTGTTATCTTCAACTTTTGTTTCTTTTGTTTCATGTACTTTCTTTCTCATTTCCATACTTTACTCTATGCATGAGGACTTATATTGTGTGCTTTGTTGTGTTTTATGTTTTGACGGAGATTACTTAGAACTTTTGGTTTCTGAAATAAATTTGGGATAATGTTGTTTTTAATGAAGTTGTATTTCTATTAATTTATAATTAGTGAAAGTTTTCTTCCGTTGTAATATTTTAATAATTTTATGTTGTTTCCTTAGTCTCTTTGCTATGTTATGGATTTTTATTTCACTTGACCACCCGTGCTTCTTGTCATGTCCGAACTTCGGGCTGCCTAGAGGTACGAGGTGTCACAGTTGGTATCAGAGCTAAGGTTTCGTAATCGTACAATTTTTTTTAAAAATATAAAGAGTTTTGAATAATTTTTAAAGTGTATTCGAAATAATACTTTTAAAAGTATATGTATATATTTTGAAAAGCAAAGAAATTTTAGAAATGGGTCCCTCGTATCTCTTTCTCCCTATCTAAACTATTTGTGGAGTACCATCGGTAGACTGTGACCTCTGGTGGCATAGCGAAAGTCGAGAGGCCTTGAGAGCCTAAGGCTAAATTGGGACTTGACTGATGTAGTCTACGACCTATGTGGGAGTGGTGAAGTTTCATTTAGCAGCGAAAATCAAGGGCATTGATGCCTACAGTTACGTGCACTTTTGCCGTGATGGCAACGTAACCCGGGATGTAACTGCGATCTGTGGTGGGTTCCATGGCATAATCGAAGGGCGCAGGGTGCCTACATTTATTTATGAATTTTGTCGGGGTGGCAACGTAACCATCGGGTTAACTGCGACCATGGAGGGGGTGATGATTTCCAGAGCATTCTCATTAAAGATGTTTCCTCTATTTTCAAAAATGTTTTCTATATTTTCAAAAAGTTTTCCAAGTATTTTCACCGGGTGTTTAAAACGGGTCTTCTAAGTACTTATAGATTTTCAATCCTACGCCTGATCAATGTATGACCGAATTTATGTGAGAACAAGGATGGACTGGTTGAGACATCGAGCTATAAAATGCATTTTTGTAAAGCTATAGTATTATGTAGATTTTAAAGTATTTTTAAGTTGTTGAATAAAAAGGAGTTTATAGTTAAAAATGTTTAAAGGATAATTTTGAAATTCTGGTTTCGTTCCTTTTCGTGGACGAAATGATTCAAAGGGGAAGGAATGTGATAACCCAGATTTTTGTACATCTATTAACTAGTAATTAACATGATTAAATTTATTAAAATACTAATTTGTAAATTGAACAAATAAAATTCTGATAAAAATATGGATATATATATATAGATTTGAAAACTATAACAGTTATTGAATTTTAAATCTCTGGTGATGATAAATCTTATAGTATATAAATAAATAGTATATTTCACTATTTAATTCAGGATAAGATATCCATATATATACATAGTTATATACTAGTTTTATAATGTATATGAGTATATATATGCCTATGGAATAAAATATACGGAAATTTGTTATAATATGGTAAAATAAGGTATTCTATTATTCCAAAGTTATTTTCAAGATCTCAAAAGTAAATTAGATTGAAACTCCAAATTTTCACACACACACACATATATAGTTGCTAATTTAATATAGGATTATATTATTTCTTTAAAAAGATACATTAACTTATAAAATAAAATGTAAAATTATAAAAGATAAAAAAAAATAGTAATAAATATAGATACATGCATAAGAACATTTGTGAGCTTGATAATCATATATTTAAACAATTGTAACTTAAGTTAACATGCAAATAAAAATGTGGCATATTTGGGTTCTCTTTTAAATTTAAATATATGTAAAAATTGACTTGTGAAGAGGATGTTTTATAGTTAAAAAAGAATAAATTAAGCTAAAGAAAATTTGAGCAAGATTCAGACTCCAGTTTCAAAGATCAAGCTTTAAAATTCAACCCAAACTCAAGAAAATCATCATCAAGTTCCAGATCTAATACAACAAGTTCCAAATCAAAATGATGAATGAGAAGTTGCTCTTTGTTTTTTTTTCCAAATAAAGGTGAGTAAATAAAGCCGTAAAACTATTTTAAAATTTAATTGGATGCAATAAAAGTAGAAGTAATTGGGTGATAAGTGTTTACATGATCTTTAAATTGAATGGTATGTGTATGAATACATGGTGTGAGTATGTCTGTGTGCTTTTATATATACATATACATATACATATACATATACATATACATATACATATACATATACATATACATATACATATACATATACATATACATATACATATATACCGAATCCTGTTGAACCGCAGCCTTAAGAAAAATCTTTAAAAATTCCTATCTTCCCAATGAACCACTGTTTGATTATGATCATTAAAAAGGAAATGATTATAGTAATGTAAATTAAATTTTAAAAATAATCTAAAGTAAAATTATTTAGTTAATATTTTGAAAATAAGATTTTATAGTAAAAATCAATTATTTGTCAAATATTTGATCATGTTATTTTCAAAATTTGATTATAGAGTCTAATATATATGTCAAAGTGATGAATTGAGGTAGTAAAATCATGATTTTTAGATAAGAAAAATGTGAGATAACTTGAGATGATCGATTTGGGTATTTTTGTTGATTGCCATCGATCAACGGCAAATGGTGCGTAGAGGTTGGAACTGAAGGAGGATGCGATGTGGGGGAACTCAGACAAATGGTTGGAGAATTTCCATGGGGCGAGGCGACAGATCGGAGGTGATTTTGGTTTTGATAGTGGGTTTAGGTTGGGTTGGATGTCGGGGAAATCTCAACGAAGATAGTTCACCAGAGTGGCTCGCGATGGGGGAAATCAGTGGTTGGGATCGAGACGATGCTCTATTGTGGTCGGCAGGTGTGCTTAGTGTCGAAATCGTCGGGGATTGGAGGTTTTTTGATCGGGTGGGTTCTAGGCTTGGTCATTTGGGTTCAATTTTGATTCACCAGCGATATTATCGATTTGGGTGGACTGAGTCATCAGCGCGGTCGATGTCAACTGGCGAATCTCATGGGGTTGATCGAAATCTATCAGATCATCGTGCACGTGCACGCGTGCACGATCGTATCTGGGTTGATTTTGAGGTTGGAAAGATGAGCATTTTCTCAAGAAGGTTGATGTTTGGCTCGAGTCGATTTTGAGTCTGGCTCGAAGGAAGTTTGGGTTGTGATTTTATCCAGGTTTTTGCTCATCAATCTCGAGTGTGTGCTCGGGTTTTTGCAGTGTTTAAGTTACCAGAATTTTTAAGCAAAGTAAAGATACAAGTTTTACAAAAGGGAAGGAAATAATATCTAGATTTTTATAGGACGACTTGATCGGGTTTAAAAGAAAGGATTAAATTGTAAATCAAGTTTCAGTATATATATTATCTAAATTTAAAGGTAATGTGTTACAAATGAGAATTCAGTTTTCAAAGTGAGTTTATTCAAAATAGGTTTTAAAAGTGAAGGAAAGTGATAACAAGTTCAAAGTAAATTATTTAACAAGTTTAAACAAGTTTTCAAGATTTAAAATGTTTTAAAATTTCTTTGTTTAAAAGTAATTATATATGAGATTAACTATTAAATTGATTAAGTATAAATACTAGAAGTAATTAATAATGTATAATTACTTAGTGAAAGTAATAAATGGTTAATTACTAAATGTAATTTATTAAAAGGAAATTACTTAATGAAAGTAATTAAATAAAAATTACTTAATTAAAAGTAATTAATAGATAGTAATGAATGTAAGTAATGTAAGAATCATTAACTTGTGATTAAGAGTTAATTAATTAATGAAATTAATTTAAGATAACCAATTAGGTTAATTAATTAAGAATAATCACTTAAAAAATTAATTAGGTATAATTAATTAATGTAAGTATAATTTCTTAGTGTAAAAAATTATTGGATAATTACTGAATGTAATTAATAAAAGGAAAATTACTTAATGGAAGTATTTAAGGATTAATTACATAGGTAATTAATTAAATGATTGATTAATTAAGATAATTAATTAAAAGTGTTAGTTAATTAATGAATGAGATTGATTAAAGGATAATTAATCAAAGGAAGTGATTATAGTGTATTTAAATAACGTAATTAACTAAGGGTTAAAGTAATTAATTATAGTTAATTAATTGAGATGGTAATTAAAGGTTAATTAGTGTGACTGGTTAAAGGATAAGTAATTTGTGTAATTAATTAAGGGCTAATTACTTAATGTAATTAAAGGATAATTAATGAAGAATGATTAATTAAGATGATAATTAAAGGACGATTGATTAATTTGTTTGTAATTAATTAATGTTAAGTAAGTATGATTTAAAAGTAAGTAAATTAGTTTATCTTGCTTTTAGATGTTTAAGATATATTGAATAACTTTGATTATTTGCTATCTCTGATACATGATTCGTGATGCTTTGTGATATGATATTTTTGGGATGGAATTAGGATAATGCAGATTGTCTATCTGTGATGAATTGCTGTGTAAATATGTAATTCTGGATATAAATGGAATTGTTTAAAACTTAAACAGTTTGTTTTAAGATGATGTTGGAATCGAAGAGACCGGGGTCGGGTATCAGCAAATACCCGAAACCACTTCGATATCTAACTTCTAGTAACTCATTAGATTTGAGTTTTGAATCAAATAGGCTGGAATAGGATAATTTTAGCAGCTGGACCATTTAACTAAGTTTGGTACTTAGATATTGATTTGTGAAATAAGTGTTGACTATACCAAGTTATGAACTTGTAGTGAAGTACGAGTTACCCCGGGCTTTAAATAGTTCCATATCTTAGTATTTTATGTTTGATGGGTTTACTCGCGCTGGTTTCCAGCCTGACCTGGTGTCACTTTGATGTAATGCTCGGGTTGGACCGAGTATTACAGCTTTTCATGTTAGGACGTTCTGTAGCTCAGAGACAAGCTGGATGGCAGGAACGTATGTAGTTTACCGCTGTGTATTTGAGTTTAATTTGATTGTAGTCTAGGACAAGTTTAATTATAATTGTCCAATTTATTTGTAAATGGTTGTAATCTGATGTATTGAATGTAATCTGACAGTTACAGCTTTCTTTGTAAATGCTATTATTTGATATTATATTTTGATCCGCTGTGAAATGTGAGAATCTATGTTTTTTTCTCTGTTCTTCTTCTACCTCTTTCTTCTTTACCCTAACAATCTAGGGTTTCCGGCATTCGATTGTTCGGTACTTCTACAATGATCATATTAGTGTCGAATTTTCGGGGTCGAAAACTTCGGGTTGTTATAGTTATAGTAAATATATTTTCTCTGAACGTGATTTGCGATTGTGGGATTATGTAATAAATTGGATATATTTTGAAATGGAATGTGGTTTTGTTTCAAGTTTAAATTTTTTCCAATTCATGTGTTTCTGTGTATCAGTGAATCTAACACCGCCATATTTGGTCACCAAGAATTAATAATTATGAATGACTGCAGCATCCATAGCCCTTAGTTTTTGGCCTCAAAGTAGGGGATGTTACAAGTTGGTATCGAGCATAGGTTTATGAAACTTTTAACGAAAGTTAAACCTAAAGTTTTTGAAACATAATCCAATGAATTTGAAATTATGATCGAGGTTTGGGTTAACGCTATGTGTTCCCCTCTCGCTTAGACCGTTTTTCTATATCTTACTAAGGCTCGTATGCAGATTTACGAGAAAGAGGATATCGAAGGAAAAAATGAAAGAGGAAATCTAGGTGGAGGAAGCACAATAACAAATGAAAACGCTCGACCTAATACAAGGAAGAACTAAGGCTGATCGGCTAATGCTTACCTAAATGCTGAAGCTAATGTTGGTGCTGGAAATCTGCCAGTGGATGCGGGGATGGTATATCAGTTGTTAGCCAATGTGTTGTAAGCTGGGGTTGCTGGTAATGTTGGAGGAGCTAATCGTGTGGCTCCAGTTGGGATTAACTTTTCTAATCTAAACAGAGACTACACCAGTCTGGTGGAAAGCCGTTTTTTGAAACGGAGGATGCTGTTGAAGTTGAGAATTGGTTATTGCACTATGAGAGGATCTTTATCGATCTAGGATTGGATGATGGGAAAAAGAGGAGGATGGCCTCTATGCAGTTGCAAGGGGAAGCGCTTTGTTGAGTCACAAGCTTTATGAAAGTTTTGATTTCTGACAAATAAGGCGATTGATTTCTGACAAACAAGGCGATCGACAAAAACAAGGTCAATAGAGCTATATATGGTACTCTAGATTATAGGTTGATTATTTGTTGTTGTAATAGTAATAAATTTGTTAAAATCTATCCTCAAATAATCATGCATATCAAGGGAATCAATATATATACGAATAATTTATAAGTTGCATGCAGTTGCACAATTCAATGTGCAATTTAACAGGCACCGGTCGACTGGTCAATATAGGTGCGGTCGACCGTTCCTGTGTAAATTGCACAGTGAACGTGCACACATGCACATAACTTATATATATTTTGAATTCCTCTCTACCGGTCACTTTTTAGCCTGTCGACCGTTTTTGAACAGAAAGCAATTTTTTCAAAAGACACTTCTCTTCTCCAAAGGTTGTATCTCTTAATCTTTCACCAAAGATCATATCTCTTAATGGCAAAGAGTTACAACCATTCTTGTCTATATAAACTAATCCAATTCGTTGATTAAGCACAACGATTTCATATATTCTTTTAATCTAATCTCTGATCTCAATTCTGTATTATAAAAGCTCTAAATTATTTATTGAATCTTTGAAACTATTTCATATCCTTTGATTCCAAATCCGTGTTTTCAAGAACACAAGTTGTCAACAACAATTGTATTTGTTCTTTTGTTGAAGTCCTCTGTGTTGTAAGAGGCAAGTGTTGAAGTCCTCAGTATATTAGAGGCGTGAAATCCCGTTCGGTTGTTCGGGTGTTGTAAACCTGTTCCTCCGGGTGAAGCGAGGTAGTTAATAGTGAAAATCCAGATAGAAGTCTGGGACTGGACGTAGGACGGTGCTCCGAACCAGTATAAAAATCTCTGGTGTGATTTTTCTATTTTCTATTTACAATGCTTTTATCATCTATTTCCGCATTTGTATTGTAATCCATATTACACGATCCGTGTATACTATATTAGCACATATAATTGTATACACACCGCACTTTCATTTGGTATCAGAGCTCGGTCATCATATAACCGTAACACGGTTATTTGATATATTCTTGTAATATGGCAAATAACGCAAGTACTAGCACTCAAAACACCACTTACACATAAGGGCAATCGACACAAAGACCTCCATTTTTCAATGGTCTTAACTATAGTTATTGGGCAACACGTATGTCATTCTTTATGCAATCAAGTAGCTATGATGCTTGGAATGCTACTCAAAGAGAAATAGTGAATCCAACAACTGATTATTCAGAATGGACTGTGGCTGAGAAAACGGCAGCAGCCGTAAATGCAAGAGCAATAAATATGTTGTTCTGTGCATTAGACCAAAATGAATATAACCGTGTTAGTATCTGCACTACTGCATATCAAATTTGGCAAACGCTAAAAATCACTCATGAAGGTACTAACAAGGTTAAACAAGCCAAAATAGCCATGCTGAAAAGTCAATTTCAAAATTTCAAAATGAAACCAAATGAAACAATCAATGACATGTATTCACGGTTTCAAACTATTCACCATGCACTTATTGGGTTAGGACAAAAGTATTCTGATTTTGATGTTGTTTCAACAGTCCTACATTCTCTGACTAATGAATGGGAAGGAAAAGTATTAGCAATTGAAGAAGCTAATGACCTTTCCGTCATGAAGCCAGATGAATTGATAGGAAATTTAATGTCCTATGAAGAAAATTTGCAGGCTAGAAAAGAACAGAAAGAAGAAAAGAAAATTGTAGCATTTCATGTTGAGAAAGATGAAAATGAATCAGATTCTGAAGATGAAGATTTGGCGTTCATTGCTAAAGGTTTCAAAAAATTCCTAAAATATCGAAAAGCCAGTCGCTACAATAAAGGAAACCTGGATCAAATAAACCATCTTCATCTGCTATAGAATGTTTCAACTGCCATAAAAAGGGACACATGCAGAAGGATTGTCCAGAACAAAAGAAAAAGTCAGAAAATGACAAATTCAAATATAAGAAGGACAAATCAAAGAAACGAGCCTTCTCAGTAACGTGGGATGATTCAGAGTCATCTTCATCAGAAAGTGAAAGTGATTCGGAGAATGAACAAGCTAATGTTTGTTTTATGGCAACAGAAGATGAGGTACAAATTCCTACATTTGATGAATTACTTGATATTAATGCTGAATTGATAGTCAAATATAAAGACATAAAACGTCAATTAAAAGTAGTCAAAGCAGATTTAAGTAGAGCAGAGTTTGAACGAGATATGTTAAAAGATGAGAAGAAAATATTAGAAGAAGAACTTGAAAATATTCAAGAATCATCATCTAATGTTGACTCTCAAATATCTCTTTTGAGTCAAGAAATAGAAGCTCAAAAAGAGAAAAATAATGCTCTCACTACTGAAAATCATGAACTTAAAGCAAAAGTCAAAATTCTAGACCTAGAAAAAGCTAGTTTACAAACATAGTTTGATGACATTACTCAAAATGTTTCTAACTTTAACAAAGGTCGAGAAAATTTGACTAAAATCATTGAAAGTTCACAATCTATTTCAGATAAACAAGGTTTGGGATATAACAAACATGAAACTAAGAAACATCTTAGAAATAAAAGGAAGAAGAAAGTACAAAAAACTGAAGCTAAGAAAAATCTTAGTTTATTATATTTCAAACCAAAACCAGTTGTGAAATTTCAAAAGAGAAATGTCAAGACTATCAAAATATGGGTTCCTAAAACAAATAATAATTTGATTAGGAACAAATACATTCAGCAATTCATGAATAATGTACATTTTAATAACAATTATATATATAAAGGGGATACCGGACCCAAATGGGTTTGGACTCCTAAGACCTAACTCTTAGGACCCTATAAAAAGTGGGTACCATGAACTTAATTCTATTTTTTGCAGGTCCCACTGAAGAAAAGAGGGAAGTGGATATTGGACAGTGGTTGCTCAAAGCATATGACGGGAGACAAGAGCTTATTAACAAATATTAAATACTCAGATGGTGGCTCAGTCACTTTTGGAGACAATTCAAAAGGTTGTATCATCGGCAAAGGCGATGTGAGCAATTGCGGTACATCTAACTTAACTCTTATTACTAATGTCATGCTAGTTAGAAATTTAAAACACAATTTACTTAGTATTAGTCAGTTATGTGACAAGGGTTTTATAATTTCCTTTTCAAATAATAAGTGTAGTATTTTAGATAAAGACCATAATTTGGTTTTTGAAGGTTATAGAAACAGAAATATATATATTCTAAATATGAATATTAATCATAATTCAGATATGTGTCTTGTGGCTAATGACAATGATCCATGGCTATGGCACAAACGTTTCTGTCATATAAACTTCAGAACTATTGACAAGCTAGCCAAAAACAATCTAGTTAGAGGACTACCCAAAATGAGTTTTAAAGTTAACAACATTTGTGATGCATGTCAATTAGGAAAATTGACCAAATCATCGTTTAAATCCAAGAAAGTCATATCAACATTACAACCACTTGAGTTACTGCACATGGATTTATTTGGACCTACTAAAGTTCAATCAATAAATCACAGTCAATATGTGCTTGTAATTGTTGATGATTTCTCTCGTTATACATGGACAATTTTCTTAAAAAATAAAAGTGATACTTTCGATCATTTCAAATCTTTCGTCAAAAGAATTCAAAAATCAAAAGGGATTAAAGTTAAAAATATAAGAAGTGATCATGGCGGAGAGTTTGAAAATAATGAATTTGAACATTTTTGTACAAAGAAAGGTATATATCATAATTTTTCGTTTCCCAGAACTCCACAACAGAACGGAGTAGTAGAACGAAAGAACCGAACTTTACAAGAATGTGCAAGAACATTATTGAATGGAACCACCTTACCAAAACATTTCTGGGCAGAAGCTGTCGCAACTGCCTGTTATGTTTTAAATCGTGTGTCCATAAGACCTCTTACCAAGAATACTCCTTATGAATTGTTTAACAAAAGAAAGCCCAAAATCTCATACTTCAAAGTTTTTGGTTCCAAGTGCTTTATTTTAAATACGAAAGACCAGCTTGGAAAATTCGATCCAAAAGCCGATGAAGGAATATTTGTCGGTTATTCGAAACGAAGTAAGGCCTATCGGATATTTAATAAACGAACCAAAACTATTGAAGAATCACTTCATGTCTCTTTTGATGAAATCTATCAGCAACCTCACACAATATCAGATGATGACGAATCAATAGTCATTGATAATCCAATCATCTCAAATACTGATTCTGACTCAGAAGTAATTATTGAGAATACTCCTCAAATATGTGAATTACAATCACCACCAAGAATATTAAGAGACCATCCGGCCCAAAATATAATAGGTGAAATAACATCACATGTCAGAACAAGGAGTCAACTCAATCAAATGGGTCATGTCGCTTTTCTCTCAAATATCGAACCTAAGAATCCAAAAGAAGCTGCTACAGATGATTACTGGATCATTGCCATGCAGGAAGAACTAAATCAGTTTGAGCGCAATAACGTTTGGTAACTTGTTCCGAGACCAACTGATCAGTCAGTAATTGTTACTAAATGGGTCTATAAAAATAAAGCTGACGAACAAGGAAATATCATCAAAAATAAAGCAAGATTAGTAGCACAAGGATACAATCAGGAAGAAGGTATCGATTATGAAGAAACTTTTGCACCAGTCGCTCGACTAGAAGCTATTAGAATTCTATTATCTTTTGCTTGTCATCATAATTTCAAACTTTATCAGATGGATGTCAAAAGTGCTTTTCTCAATGGATTTATCAAAGAGAATGTCTATGTCGAACAACCTCCTTTGTTCGTACATGAAAAATATCCTGACCATGTGTTCAAACTTAAGAAAGCTCTGTATGGTTTAAAACAAGCACCTCGTGCTTGGTATGAACGATTACGTAGCTATCTTATTAATTCAGGATTTAAAATAGGCAAAGTCGATCAAACTTTGTTTATTAAACATTCTCGAAAAGATATTCTGGTTATCCAAATATATGTAGACGATATCATCTTTGGTTCAACAAACGATAAACTCTGCAAGGAATTTGCAAGTATTATGACCAAAGAATTCGAAATGTCTCATATGGGAGAACTATCTTATTTTCTTGGACTTCAAATCAAACAACTTTCAAACGGTATTTTTATCAATCAAGAAAAATACTGTGAAAATCTTATCAAACGCTTCGGATTACAAAATACATCTGGTAAACCAACTCCTATGAGTACAACTACACATCTTGAAAAAGATGAAAGTGGTAAGAATGTTGACCAGAAATTATATCGAAGCATGATTGGTTCTCTTCTTTATCTTACAGCTAGTCGTCCAGATATATTAATGAGTGTTTGTTTATGTGCTCGTTTTCAAGCCGATCCAAAGGAATCACATTTACGAGCAGTGAAACGTATAATTCGTTATCTTAATAATACCAAAGATTTTGGTCTTTTCTATCCAAAAGAATGTCCATTTGAATTAGTATCATATAGTGATGCTGATTTCGGTGGCTCACGAACAGATAGAAAAAGTAAAAGTGGTACATGCCATTTTATTGGAAAATCACTTGTCTCTTGGTTTAGTAAGAAACAGAATTGTGTTTCACTATCAACATGTGAAGCTGAATATATATCAGCGGCTCTCGCTTGTACTCAAGTACTATATATGCAACAAACACTTCAAGATTTTGATATTCATTTATCAAATTCTATTATATACTGTGATAACACAAGTGCTATAAATCTTTTTAAAAATCCAGTGAATCACTCTCGAACTAAACACATTGATATCCGTCATCATTTTCTTCGAGATAATATTGAAAAAAGAAATATATGTCTTGAATATGTCCATACTGAAAATCAATTAGCGGACATTTTTACTAAGCCGCTGCTCGAATCTAATTTTATTAGATTACGAAGAGAGCTTGGTTTAATTTCAAGAAAAAATCTTGACTAAGCAATTACTAATGTACACCTTCTCTTTTGGTTATTCTCTTTAATTATAATTTTTTTGTTTAAACTAAACTAGTGTCCTTTCTCCTAGTAACCGTATCTTTTACTTAACCTATTTTTTATATTAAATATTAGCCATTGCTTTATTTAATGGTTAAACTCTATTTACTCATTTTATAAATTCAGTTTTAAAAACAAAGCTATTTTTAGATTTACAATAAAATTTCTGCTTATATTTTCGTGGTTAAAAGTTATCATTAACTCACATCCATAAGATTATATATAAGAAACTTATATATAAGCTTGCAAATTTTTTTTTATTTTGTTCATCTTTACTTCTTATCTAACCATAATACTATATTCAACTTACACTATGGCTCATATTTGTGACAAATGTGCGCAAGAATCTCACATTTCTATTACAAGCTCTGAGTCGGACGAATATTATTCTCCTACTACTCCAAAACAAAAATCAAGCTGTCATCATCAATGCTCTTATATGTCTGATAAAACTCCAAATTCAAAACGAGTTAAAAGGACGCTATTCTATTCTCCTCGAACCAAAGCTCAAATTGATGAGATACACCACTACCAAAAACATCAGATAGACCTTCAGAGACAACTCCATTACGGGCAAAGTCAACTTTACCACGAGCAACAACGGACATCGGCACGATTGTCTGTTTTAGAAAAGTTGGCAACATTTTTCTGCGGTTCCAACAGACATGACGTGCATGAACCAATGCCGTCTAGGCCATCAACATCTAAAAGTCCTAACTCATGGGATCGGAACTATGAAAAGAATGAAGGAGCTCAGAAACAATGGAGTCCATGGTCGAATCGTATTGAAGGAAATAACGATAATTCTAATGACGAACTTTCTCATTAGATTTATATATAGTTGTTATATATTTATCTATCTCTTGTGTAATGATGGTTATATTTTGTATTATGTATAAAATAATATATATATATATATATATATATATATATAGGTTGATATATAATAAAAAAACTTGAAAAAGAATCCTATATGCACAACAGACCAGGACCGGTCGACCGCCCATATTATTGCCGGTCGACCGTTTGCTCTCTGGTTGAAAACGGTCGACCGGCCAAAAGTTGTAGGTCGACCGGTTACGCATTTTTCAGTTTTTTATATATAACCCTATACGTTACTTTTCCCTCTACCCTCATTCACTCTCTACTCAAACTATTCTCTATCCCCAAATCACAAACCCTAGTTCCCATTCTTCAATTCCCAAATCACAAATCCTCCAACAATGGCTCCTCCTCAAAAGAAATCAAAGAAAGGAGCAACCTCTGAAACTTCATCTCTTACCATCTCCGTCAAAAAATGGCTTCAAACTCCAATTGCTGTAACACGATGGAATCAAATGACAAATTACAAGTTTCATCCAGGATCTTTCATCAAATTTGATGATTTCACGGCTTACGGAGTTCGGAGGTTAGCCGATAATGCCAACATTACTCCATTAATAGATTTTTCGGCAAATAGTGTGGAGATAAATCATTTAATGATTAAATTATTTTACGCCAACATGAATCTTGATGAATATCAACCTGATAATCCAAACGGCGTCATCTGGTCTATGGTCTGTGGAAAACAAAATTTTCTTACTCATGCTAGAATTGCCTCTATACTTGGCATACCAAATCGAGGCGAAGAATTTTCATCTACCTTCTGCGAAGTTTTCACTCGAAATAGTACAAGTCATCAGTTTATAGAAGACAATAGTGATGGCACTAAGTCTATTGGACTTCGACCGACAGCAAGGTTACTTCATCGGGTCTTGATGCATTCTCTTTTTCCTAGACTTGGAAATTATGATGCAGTGTACAAAGAAAACTTCAAGGCACTCTATGCTATCTATGGTGAAATCCAAATCAATTGGGTTCACATGCTTTTTGATGAAATTCTCAAGGTAAATAATTCAACCCGGCCTCATTTCTTCTATAATGAATATATCATGAGACTTTTGTTAGCTTGTGGGGTAAATCCTCCTGATTCTGCAACTTCAACACCAAAATGCATTGATTCCATAACCATCAAAAGAATGAAGCTTCCTCCACCTTATCTTGAGATTATGCCTTTTGAAGAATGGCAACAACGAGGACCGAGAAAACAAAGAGCAACTTCCTCTCGACCTCGTCCCGATGAGGTGAAACTTTTAAGATCAAAGTCATCAACAAAAGAATCTCTTGAAACCATTGCGCGTAATCAATTTCTGCTTGAATCTCGTCTCAAGCGTATGGACTCTAAAATTGATAAGCGCTTCAATAAGGTCAAGTCGTTCTTCGGTATGCTATGGGACGCTATATCATGTTCCTCATCCACCTCTGTTCAAGCACAAGATCCAGGAAAACGTCCTGCTGCTCCAGTTTTCACATGGACATCATCTGACGAGGGCGAATCGTCTAGAGGGAACAATGATGAGGAGGAAGAAGAAGAAGAAGATGATGATGATGACGACGATGATGAAGAGGAGATTCGATCTGCTTCATCCTAGATTCTATTATGTTTTAGCTCTTTAAAAACATTCTTCGACACTTGTACTAAATAGTGTCGTTATTTATGCTTTTCAATTAACATTATGTTCTGTAGTAAACTCTGTTATGTCTTTGATGTGTTAATGATTTATTTTTCTATGCTTATCATATTCATTCTACGCATATCATACTCTAGTAATCTGTTACTCCTTTTTGTCGATGACAAAGGCGGAGAAAGGGCTAACAATTGCTTGTAGGAAAGAAATCACATACTCAGGGGGAGATTCAGATTTGCAGATATATATATTGTCATCAATCAAAAAGGGGGAGAATGTTGAGTCACAAGCTTTATGAAAGTTTTGATTTCTGACAAATAAGGCGATTGATTTCTGACAAACAAGGCGATCGACAAAAACAAGGTCAATAGAGCTATATATGGTACTCTAGATTATAGGTTGATTATTTGTTGTTGTAATAGTAATAAATTTGTTAAAATCTATCCTCAAATAATCATGCATATCAAGGGAATCAATATATATACGAATAATTTATAAGTTGCATGCAGTTGCACAATTCAATGTGCAATTTAACAGGCACCGGTCGACCGGTCAATATAGGTGCGGTCGACCGTTCCTGTGTAAATTGCACAGTGAACGTGCACACATGCACATAACGTATATATATTTTGAATTCCTGTCTACCGGTCACTTTTTAGCCTGTCGACCGTTTTTGAACAGAAAGCAATTTTTTCAAAAGACACTTCTCTTCTCCAAAGGTTTCATCTCTTAATCTTTCACCAAAGATCATATCTCTTAATGGCAAAGAGTTACAACCATTCTTGTCTATATAAACTAATCCAATTCGTTGATTAAGCACAACGATTTCATATATTCTTTTAATCTAATCTCTGATCTCAATTCTGTATTATAAAAGCTCTAAATTATTTATTGAATCTTTGAAACTATTTCATATCCTTTGATTCAATAATATACTTTCCTTAATCTTTTCAAAACATCATATCGCATACTTTGAGGATAAGATTATAGGAAGGGTGTACTGCTAGTGACAAATCCGTGTTTTCAAGAACACAAGTTGTCAACAACAATTGTATTTGTTCTTTTGTTGAAGTCCTCTGTGTTGTAAGAGGCAAGTGTTGAAGTCCTCAGTATATTAGAGGCGTGAAATCCCGTTCGGTTGTTCGGGTGTTGTAAACCTATTCCTCCGGGTGAAGCGAGGTAGTTAATAGTGAAAATCCAGATAGAAGTCTGGGACTGGACGTAGGACGGTGCTCCGAACCAGTATAAAAATCTCTGGTGTGATTTTTCTATTTTCTATTTACAATGCTTTTATCATCTATTTCCGCATTTGTATTGTAATCCATATTACACGATCCGTGTATACTATATTAGCACATATAATTGTATACACACTGCACTTTCACGCTTCACTATGGAACAGTATAATGCTACTAGATGAAGAGCTGACATGGGCTTATTTCAGAAGGAGGTTTGAACATAGGTTTCTATCTCAGGTTGCTAAGTTGGCATTGATGAGGAATTCATGGATTTAGTTTTGGGTGAGAAGTCAGTAATCTAGTACACTGCTAAGTTTGATGAGCTGTCTCGTTATAGATATGCTAAGGTTGACACTGATTATAAAAGGAATGAGAGGTTCATTAATGGACTGAGACCCAAGGTTGCTAGAATAACTAAGACCCATAACCGAGTACCTTGTAATGTGATGGTGGAGATGGCCATTCACCATGAAAAGATGCTTGTAGTTTTTGCCAGAGAGAAGTCAACAGAATCCCAGGGACCTCAGAGAAAGAAGAGGAAATTCTTTATGAGGAAGGGTGCCAAGAAAGTGGATGCTACCAAGAAGGCTAAGGCTGATTTAATGAGCTACATATGAGACAAGAAGGGTCATTATGCAAATGAGTGCTGTTTAGGAAAGGGAAAGAAGGTTGCAGACAAGAAAAATGTGAAGTGCTTAAATTATGACCAAGTTAGGGATTATAAGAACCAATATCTAGAGCCAGGTAGGGCAAATAAAGGGAAAGCCTTTACTGTTGGATCCTCAGCTAAGCCCACTGTAGCTGATAAAGGAAAGACTGTGATGGAAGTTACGTTTTCAATTTAGCGTATACCAGTTATGATACTATTTGATACTGGTGCATCACAATCATTTATGTCTTAGTGTTTGGTTGATAGGTTATGCTTTACATACCTTGTCACTTCCTTAAGGGTTGCCAATCAAATAGGTCGGTATGCAACTTTGGGGATGATATGTGACCAGTTAGAACTTGATTTGTTAGGTCATATGTTTGCATGCAATTTGTATGTTTACGATTTCGTAGATTTCGGAATCATTTTGGGTATGGATTGGTTGAGAAGGTATGAAGCGATGGTATTTTGCTAGGATGGGGAGATATCTTTGAGACACCTTAATAGTCATAACCAAATTGTATTCTCAGTAGATAATTCCGACCGGAGTAGTTATGCTTTGTTAAGTGCAATGGAAGTGGGAGAAGATCCAAGTCGGGTTCGAATAGCAAAAGAGTTTGTAGATGTCTTTGAGCCAGTCACATGACTACCATCGACATGAGTTGTTGAGTATTAGATAGATCTTGTGCTAAGAGTTGAACCCATGAGTAGGCCATCAACCGTGAAACACCGATTGAGATGAAGGAATTGAAGGTACAACTAGTTGATCTAGAAGGAAGGTATTTTATTAGACCAAGCAGTTAGCCTTAGGGAGCGGCCGCAGTGTTTGTGAGAAAAAAGGTGGGTCGTTAAGGATGTGTATCAACTATCATAAGTTGAATGAAAGTACGATAAAGAATAAGTACCCTTCGCTAAGGATAGATGATCTGTTTGATCAGTTGAGTGGAGCTAGAGTGTTTTCCCAATTGGATTTGGCGACAGGGCTCCATCAGTTGAGAGTGGCGGATGACATCATTCCTTTGACCGCATTTCAAACTAGGTATGGTTCGTATGAGTGGTTAGTAATGCCATTCGGGTCGACGAATGCACCTGCTTTCTTCGTGGATTCGATGAACCGAGTCTTCTAAGAGTATTTGGATAGATTCATGCTGGTGTTTATTGATGACATTTTGGTACTCTCTAAGGAATGAAATAAAGCATCAAGATTCTCTTAGAGTTATGCTTGAGATGTTGGGGCAGAATTAGCTAAAGGTGAAGTTTTCCAAGTGTCATTTTTGGAAGAAAGAGATTAAGTTTGTTAAACATGTGGTTTCAAAGGAAAGATTGCCAATCGATCCAGATAAGATTAAAGCTGTGAACAATCGGAAGAGACAGGAGACGGTGGACAAGATTAGAAGTTTTCTTGGACTTCCTGGCTACTACTAGAAATTAATCAAGGATTTCTCGCAGATAACAACACCTTTGACTAAAATTACAAACAAAGAGGTGATGTTTGCTTGGTCTGACAAATGTGAGGAAGCATTCCTTAAGTTAAAATATTTATTGACCAATGCACCAGTGTTAATAGTTCCAGATGAGAACCAAAAGTTGGTATTATACACTAATGTACATGGGACTGTACTGGAAGCAGTATTGATGTAGAGGGGCAAAGCCATTGCCTATGCATCTATGTAGCTTAGGCCACGTGAAGTAAGATATCCTACTCACAACTTGGAATTAGCTACGGTACGTTTGCCTTGAAGATTTGGAGGAATTATCTCTTAGGGGAGAGAATTTAGTTGTATACCGATCATAAGTCCTTAAAATACTTATTCTCTTAGAACGAGTTGAATATGAGACAGAAGAGGAGGCTGGAGTTTTTGGCTGCTTATGATTTTGTTATAGAGTTTAACCCAGGGAAATTAATAAAGTTGCTGATGCTCTTAGCCGAAGACACCAAAATGTGGTGTTAGTTATATTGGTAGAATGGAAGGATCTAGAAGCTTTGGCCAGTTGTGATTTGCAATTAAGATCGATTGCTAGTTCTAGTCAGAGTACTGCAAGATGTCCTGTTTAGAAGTTCGACCATTTCTGATTAAGATGATTGCATCTAAGCAGAAGGAAGATCCATTATTAGTCCAGGGGATCGAAAGGCTTGAGGTTGAAACTGAGATCGATGATTTGAATGATTTTAGTTTTGATTAGAGAGGATGGTTGAGAAAGAAGGGGCAATTATGTGTTCCAGATATTAAGAACTTGAGGAGAGAAGTCCTTGAGGAATGTCATCGATCCAAATTTACGTTTCATCCTGGAAGGACCAAGATGTATCGGGATCGAAAAGGAGCTTCTATTGGAAAGGAATGAAGAGGGATGTTGGATGTGGATTAGGCAGAGTGTAAATTGTCAACAAGTGAAAGCCGAACATCAAAGACCGAGTAGGTTGCTTCAGCCTCTAGTAATTCCAGTATGGAAATGAGATTCAATATCCATGGATTTTATAGATGGGTTTCCAAGGTCAAATAGAGGAATGAGAGTATACAAGTCATTGTGGATAGGTTGACTAAGAGTGCCCATTTCATTCCAGTAAAGTCGACCAGTTCGCACCTGTTTTGGCAAAGTTGTTCACGAAGAACACAATTAGACTTCATGGAGTTCCTAGTAGCGTAGTTAGCGACGGAGATTCTTTATGCACTAGGAAATTATGATGAGTCTACAGGATATGTTAGGCACTAAGCTCAGGATGAGTACCGCATATCACCCAGAGACGGTTGGGCAGACAGAGAGCGTCAATAAGGTACTTGAGGATTTGTTGAGAGCTTATGTGTTGGATTTTGGTGGATCTTGTGAGGATCATCTACATTTGGTTGAGTTTTTCCATAATAATAGTTACAAGAGTAGTATAGGATGACACCTTTTGTAGGTTTGTATGGAAGGTCATGCAAATCGCCATTATGTTGGTTGGAGACTGGAGATAGATTGGTCAGGTCCAGATTCGTTAGAGAGGCATCAAAAATGACTGAGTTAATCCGAGAAAGGATTGAGGAAGCTTAATCCAGACAGAAGAATTATGCGGATAAAAGGTGTAAAAACCTAGAGTTCTCAGTTGGAGACAGGGTTTTCCCAAAGGTATCACCGATGAAGGGTATGGTATGGTTTGGGAAGTCAGGGATACTTGCACTAAGATATGTTAGTCTATTCCAGATTAAAGAGAGGATTAGAAAGATCGCATACAAAGTAGAATTGCCAAGAAGTATGGAGTTGTCCATAATGTATAACATGTGTCTCATCTTCGCAATATGTGCATGATCCAGAGGCTACTATTCCACCAATGAGGTTGGAAGATCTAGTAATAGAGCCTAATTTGAATTTTGTGAGACAACCGGTTCGGGTTGTTGTGAGAGATGGGAAAAGATTAAGAAACATGATAGTCAAGTTTGTGAAAGTCCAATGGAGCGACAACAAGGAGGACCGTAATTGGGAGACAAAGGATAGGATTCAAGATATTTATCCTGATCAGCTTTGAGGGTATGTCTATCTTGGATTTATATAGAAATTCCCTACTCTGGTAGACTAGTATGGTTGTTAGGAGTAATCACAGATGATTTCTATGTTTAGTATTTAGCCCTTTTGAATTTCGAGGACGAATTTCTTTAAGGAGGGGAGCCTGTAGCACCCTTAATTTTTGATAACATTATTCAAGAGATTTAATTAGATAAATTAAATAGAATAATGTAAATGTTAAGTGATAAGGGGGTTGAGATTTGAATTAATTTAATTAAGGCCATGCCTAATATAATAATTAATGAGCTTAAGAATGGTTTTGGGGTTAATAAAATTACACAAGGGTATACTACGAATTTGCCACCCATAACCCTGGCCCATATATATATGGTCCCTACCATTTCGCCATTCACGTCATTTTGAAATGCAAATCAAAATTTAAAGAATGGTCGGCCATTAAAAGAAGAAGAATTCAATTAAAAGCTAGAGATTCAAGCTTATAGGAAATCAATCTCAATCCAATCCCCTTATCTAAATCAAGGTGAATAATAATTCCATCTCTATTTGGTCTTGAATCATATGTTTTCGTATTTAAGGGTAAATTCGTTTTTTGATGAATTAGATGATGATATGCTTGAATTTTGATTTGTTAAATTAAAATAAGATTGTTTAAAGGAAATTCTACATGGTTGTATGTAAAAAAAAAATATGTTGATGTTTAAAGGCCATGGAAAAAATTTATTTTATATAAAACATGATTTTTGGGTTGGGTTTTAATTTTGATAATTTTCTAACTGATGGAAAGAAGGTTATGAATTTTCAAAGAAAATTATGGTTATTTGGGTGTGACGACCCATAAATCCGTACCCTTTGAATCGACAATAATCCACACATGTACAACCCAAAAAGCACAAACTGACGGAAAGTCAAGAGAAAGAAAAGAAGAGAGAAGAAGAGAAGAGAAGAAAGAAAGAAGATAGAACCAAACAGAACAATACAGAATCTCACATCGCAGCGGAAAATATATAATATCATATCAATGATCTATACAAAACAGAAACTGTATATATATACACATCAATCAGTGTTCAATAATCAATCAATAATATCATATCAATGATCTTTACAAAACAGAAACTGTATATATATACACATCAATCAGTGTTCAATAATCAATCAATAGTTATTAGCTTAGACAATTATAATAATATATCAAATAATTGTTTTGGAAAGTGATATTTTAAAATGGAGTTAAATGGTTTAAAGTTGTTTTAAAATGTGTTAAGGATTGAAACCATAGTTATCAACCTTCATTGTTGAAATAAACATTTTCGAGAAGTAAGAAAATGATGGACCATAACACTGTTGTTATAGTAAATGATTTTCGAAAGGAAATGTTTTTATATAGTATTGGGGTTTATTATCTATTTTATTTTCGAATCCCTATACTAGTGATTTTGGATTGTCGTAACGATGTTTTACGCAACATTCGTTTTGATCCAAATAAATGTGTTTAAAGAGAATGTTTTCCTTGAATAATAAAATATATACTTAATCGTGATTTAAGTATATGTAGTATTTTCTAAGTGTTGAAAATAAATTGATATGTGAATTACTTATTATTAAATAAGTATTTGGAAATGTTTTCCAATGTTGAAATGATTTTGGAATTATATCTTTTTAAAGATAATTTAAAGGGAACATTTGGCAAATATTTTAATTAATAAAAGATTAATTAAAAAGGCTCAGTGATTGTTATGGTGCGGATTATTTGTTTGTTCGCTTTGATAGTTAAATAACCGACTATCAAATTTGGCCAAATTTTAGTTACTCGACTTAATGTGGGAACTATTTAGTCGTACACTTAGTACGTTGCCTTCTGTGTAGGCTTGATTATCCTTTGTCTTGAGGATGTTGATTCATGTAGTGCGGAGTATTACTCCAATCTATCGAGCTTCCTTCTTGGCCCGAAGGATAGCATGTTGAAAGTTAGAGACGTGATTAGTCTATGAGACTTAGTTGCTATGTGAGGTTGAGAAACGCTTTTGCGTTGTTGGTGCGAAGAGACCGGGATCGGTTTATCCAAAAACCACTTCGGACCAACGTATGTGCGACGATTATGCAGGTTGCTCGTGATGATATTGATATTTCGGAGTTTTATAGTGGGGACTGCTTGTTGGTCGTTTGTGGTTAAAATCCAAATATACATCCAGTAGCAGTGGTCTCTTCATTATGAAATATCCAATGCAAGGACTATTCGCTACTAATCTTAGGGATTTCCCGATATAATGTGGTAGGAAAGTACCTTCGGTTTGTCCTATTCCTAGACAACTTGTATGGATGTTTGTCTGATACTGCATTTCTATAGATTACTTACATTGATTTTTACAAACGTACATCAGTGGTGGCAGAGAAGGCAACTTCTCTTAGCTTAACACCCTCGTTGAGACGTATGAGCTTAAGGGTTGTTTTTTTGGAAGACAATTAGTAGTCAACGGAAATGGCCATGTGGCATTCTAAGTGATGTGAATGTGCTTTGTGAAAGGTAATCGTTACCTCTGGCCTCATCTACCGGAAATGACCAAAACAGGGTTAGATGCAGCAGGGCTAAGTGGGTCATTCCCATTAGGATATGATCGTCCTATTCTAGATATATCTTTGCACGCTATAATGTCGTGTATCCTGATTATTGTGGTTTGTATGCTATGAGGGCCCTCGGTAAAGGTCAGTAACGACCGGAGGATGATATATTCGGTACCATCTAGTTATAGAGGTGGGCCGGTCATGCGTTGGTAGAGTATCCTTAGTGATGGTCCTCGGTACATTCTTCTAGTGACGTATTTGGTAATTTAATAAATTCAGTTGAGTGTGTTTCTTACGCTGGTTTGCCAGACTGATCTGGGCGTTCTTCCCTTTCAATGCTCGGGTCAGACCGAGTATATTTACAAGTTGTGCTTTGGTGCTTTTGGAGCTTCAGCAGGCGGGCTGGAGATCTTCATTTCGTATACACATATCTATTTTGATTATTGACTATCCGCCGTGCTTAGTTGTTTTATATTATCAGCAATTGTAAGGACATGTTATTATAACTGTCCAAGCTGATAACTATTGATTGATAATTGAACTCTGGTTGATGTGTGTATATATATAGTTTCTTTTTTGTAAAGATCATTGATATGATATTATATATTTTCCACTGCGATGTGAGATTTTGTATTGTTCTGTTTGGTTCTATCTGCTCTCTTTCTTCTCTTCTCTTCTTCTCTCTTCTTTTCTTTCTTTTGACTTTCCGTCAGTTTGTGCTTTTTGGGTCGAACATGTGTGGATTATTGTCGATTTAAAGGGTATGGATTAGTAGGTCATCACATTTGGTATCAGAACTTAGATTTTGTGTATTCCTAAGCTTTGATGTGTACTTAGTATAGATAGGGACGTAGCACCCTTGATTGAGTTGAGTGTATTATATATACGAGCGCGTATTTGTTAGTGAATATAAAATGTTTTATATTGTGTTTGCTTATCCGTTGAGCTGTTTGTAAATTCTGGTCGGTATGTGGGACGCCATGTTATCGATAGGGATTTCCAAACGTTTAAACGAGGCAAGTCGACATAGTATCATTTTAAATTAGGTAAATGAAATAAATTTACTATAATTATATTTTATATATAAAGAAACAATTTTTCATAATTATTGAAGTATATATAAATTGATTGTTTGGTTGTTTGAAAATGCAAATATATATAAGTTAATAAAAGTTGTTTGAATAGTCTAAATAAAAGCAACAATTGTGGAAGAATAAATTATATAAGATAATGAATTATATAGTATGGAATTATAATTAAATATGATTTACAATTGTCTAATAATCTTATATATAAGAAATGAAACAATGTGAGTTATAAAAAAAGGATTTAGACTAAGAATTTGTGAAATTTGAATCCCATTGATTTTGGAAGTTGTTTTTCAAAAAATTAAAGAGATTATATTGTTATAAATCTAAGTAAGATAAATAAATTTGGAATGACCTTATATAAGTAAAATGAAAATGGTGAAATTATATAAGTAACAGATTTGTAAATGTGATTTATGAATGAAAGAAAATATATTTTAAAAGAATATAAAGCACTGAATTCATTATTGTTGCTAGGAAATAATAAAGGTGATGACTGCAGCATCATCAGTATCATTTTCGGGTTTCTGTGTGATGGATTTTCTACCAATAGTAAATTGAAAATTGAATTTTTGTTTAGATAAACAAATTTGATTTAAAATCCAAGTTTTTATTGATAAATATAAGTAAAATAAGTTTTGGACTTATAATATGAAGTACGAATTTACTTTAGTAAAGTTGAAAGGAATTCGAGTTAGCATAATAAAATATATGATTTGAAATTTAACTAAAGGAAGGTTAAATAAATTGAATTGGATTGAACTAGATTGGATATGCTATTAAAATGAAATTAAAGCTTAATGTAAAGTGATTATATAGCCATGTTTTGAAATTATAAAAATGTGAATGGAAGTATACTTAGGTAAATGTTCATGGAAGTTTAATTAATAAATAAGTTGTATAACTTGTAAAGTGAGAAAAGGTAAGTAAAACCAATGGTTAAAATGGTTAAACAGTTTTGTAAAGCAAACAAAATCTGAGTTTGAATAGCAGAATGAAATTTGTAAGTAAAAGTTAAATAAAATAGAAATTGAAGTAAACTAGCAGTGAACTTAAGTTGTCAAAGTGAAAGTAAATGTAATGAAGTTAAAAAGGAACATAACTTAAGTAATTTCGAATGAAGTTGATTTTGGTTTCGAAGTAAATTAGTAAAGTGAATAATAAAATGAAACGATGAATGTGAATTTGAGTTATATAATGAAATTCAACTTTATTTATAAATTGAATTAGCATTATAAACATTGTTGTTAAGAGTTGAATAAAACTTAAGGTAAGAAGTTGTGAATTGAATATTTGAACGAAAGTCAATTGAATGTTAAACCAAATTGAATGTAAGAAATAAATTTGGTAATATTGGTTATGCATTGTTTGTTAAATGGATGTTAATTGATTGTATAGAAAATCCATATGAAGTTGAACTAATGAAATGGAAAGCTAAGTAATTGAATTCAAATTTGAAGTAAGTAAATGTGAATAGAATAGAATTTGATTGAATTGGAAGTAAACTAATTTGAATGTAAATTGGTGAATGTAAACTAATTGTATATGAATGAATGTTAGTAAAATCCAATGTTAATGAATCAAATGTGATTTAAATTGAAAAATCAATTCAATAAATATTAATGAGAAGTGAATTTATATTGATTTGGTTATGGATTGATTGGATGTAGATTTTGGTTTGTTGGACGATAGTTGTTTGATGGTTGGATTTGTTTCTTTTGATTGCATTTGCTATATTGGCATATATAGTTGTTCGTGTATGTTGTATATTGATATTACTTTCATATATACATGTTTCTCGTTTGTTTATTGAGTGTTTAGTAGGTGGGGACGGCGCTTGCTTTGCATTTGGAGCTCGCTTTCATGCTATATTAGCCGTATATGCTTGCTAATAATGTATAAGGTACATATCTCAGATTACATATCGTACTTCTACACTTTTTTCCCTTCAGGATGCCTCATCCTTGATGATGAGATGTATATTTATGATATATATATTGCTATTTTTTTGGATCAAACCACGCAAAGGAGACTATGGTGATTTTTTAAAAAAAAATTGAGGCGTTAGAAAATTTTGAGAAAATTGGGAAAATTTGTGAAAACTAAATTTTGATTTCGAGTTAAAAGTTAATGGATATTAGTTGTTTTGAAAAGATAACTATTAATGTATTTGAAAACTTAGAAAAGTTTTTGTAATTTTAACTATTGGATTTTGAGAAAAGTTAAAATGTTAAAATTGGATTTGATATCTAGTTTTAACGAATTGTTTTGAAAAGTAAATGGATTTTGTGACTTTTTCTTACATGGTAATTTCGAGGACGAAATTCTTTTAAGTAGGGGAGAATGTAACGACCCAGAATTTCAATCATTTGAAATTCGTCTACTTAGTTAATTTTAAATATTTAAAAGTAAATTTATAAGTCGAATAACTTATATTTTGAATATCTAGACTTAATTGGATAATTAAGTTGTTGGTTTAATATTTGTTACAGAAATAATTGATATTTGAATTTAATGTGGATAAAAATGATTTGTAAAGTTATATTAAATCATATTTGAATGAGAATGATGTTATAAAAGTTTTAAAATTGAATTAAAAGTCAAATTGTAAAAAATGAATATTTTAATATTTAAATTGACGTGTAAAAATAGCCATTTTTCATACAGTCACGGATTTCGACGAAACTAGTTTCATTGGATCCATAATGTTATATTATTGTAAGATTTCAAATTTCGCATCAATCGGATTTACGGTTTGTCCAGGGCAAGCTAAAACACGTAGAAATCGGTTTAAGTGAATTTTAAATTTAAAATAGTCAATTCGAAAACCTATCTTTCAAATACGATCGAATTGGCTCCCGTTATATATTCCATTGTGTTCAGAATAGGGGTAAAATATTATAAATGCCTGGAGGCACGCTTCGTTTCGAGTTCGGAAATTTTTAGAATGAATATTGTCGTCAAATTTTCTATAAAAGAACGAAACATTTTCTATTTGCGTTAAAGCCCTAGCTAGAGTTTCCAGCCACCGTTTCTTCTTTAATGGCTGGAAAACTCAGCTCACTCTTCCTTGTTTTCTTTCCAATCCGTCATCCTATATCAAAAATTGTCAACTACAAAAACGTCAAGCACGTCGAGTACTTCTAATCCAACGGTCGAGATGGGATTTAACGCTATAAATCAACGGCAAATAGCTCATGTTCGCGCAAAGTTTGCATGCGATTTGCACGGCCAAGATGGGGCCGAGTTCCACAACGTTTGAGGTGGAGGTGAGGCACGTCACGAGCTTCGAAACCATGGTAGTTGATGGTCGTTGAAGTCGAAACGAGGTGATTGCGTTAATTAGGGTTAGTGGCAGCCTTTATGGGTTCGAACGCGAATATTGCCTGGGGGTAAGAAGCTTGTGCAATGGCATGATGTGGGGTTCAAAAATGAATGACCGAGATTGGAAACATGGTTTAAAAAAAGTGAAATCAATTTATATATTAATTCGTATAACGTTTAAAATGCTGTAACTTTTTGATACGAGGTCCGTTTTTTATGAACTGACTTGCGTCTGGTTCTTATTGACGAGCACTACGCGATGGAGCTAGTTTAGAGTTGATTGGAGCTAGTGTGGATTTTGAGTAAAATTAAATGCTCGGTTAATTTTATTTGGAATAAAACACTGAAACTGCTATTGGAGACAATGTGAGTACAACTCACTCTTTCTGACTCACTGATATTTTTATGTAAGTGAGAAATAATTTATTGTATGATGATTGATGATTGTTTGGATGATATATGATATACTGATTGATATTTGGATATAACCTACCTAGTGGAGTCGATGACCCTATACGTTCCCGTTTATGAGCGGATGACCCTTTGTACGTGCGTCTGCCTTGAAGTGGACATTGTACACATATTCTAATATGTATATATGTTGCAGGTGACAGGTTGAAGGGATCCAACAGGATTCTTCATCAGTAATGATTTATTTACAGATATTGCTATATATATTCTATTATCATATGATATATGATGTTTTGGTTGCCATGATTGATGTATTTAGTGCTGTTGCAGCATTAGGCCTATTTTTGAGAATTTAAAAATGTTGAAGTAATGATTTCCAAATATAAAAGGATTTTAAAGTGATTTTCGAAAGTATACGTTTTATTGAATTTTGGAATTGATTCATTTTAAATAAATAAACACTGTAATTTTTATGTTATAAAAATTATGATTTTTGTGAAATATGTATTAAAACATGAATTTTGGAATATAGAGTTAACTATTTTGTAAATAGTTTAAATTGTGATTTTTGAATTATTATAAATGGTTCTATATATAAGATTTATAAAATTGAATTTTTATAAATCAGAATAAAGGATTTATAAAGGAGTTCTGGGAATGTTAAAATGGAGTTATAATTGGATTTTATAAATAAATAAGATGGATATTTTTGTGAAATTATAAGTGAATGAATTTTATAAATAAGAGAATTATAAGTAATTAACTTACAACTTGGTTTTGGCACATAAATAAATGAGATAAATGGAATTGGTTAATAAAGTAGATTTATAAATTGAAGTTTTTATATATTATAAATGGAATTTATAAACATTGTTTTATAAATCCGAAAGCATTTGAATTTGATAAAATAATATAGAAGCTTTAATTTGGTAAAGCAATTATATCCACGATTTTGGACAGTGGATAATTATTTAATAAAGGTGTAGAAATGTTAAATTTGGTAAACGAATTATATTAACGATTTTGGATAGTGAATAATATATTAAATAATTGTTTTGGAAAGTGATGTTTTAAAATGGAGTTAAATGGTTTAAAGTTGTTTTAAAATGTGTTAAGGATCGAAACCATAGATTTCAACATTCATTGTTGAAGTAGACATTTTCGAGAAGTAAGGAAATGATAGATTTTAACACTGTTGTTATAGTAAATGATTTTCGAAGGAAATGTTTTTATATATTATTGGGGTTTATTATCTCTCTTATTTTTGAATCCCTATACTAGTGATTTTGGATTGTCGTGGCGATGTTTTACGCAACATTCGTTTTGATCCCAATAAATGTGCTTAAAGAGAATGTTTTCCTTCAAGAATAAAATATATACTTAATCGTGATTTAAGTATATGTAGTATTTTCTAAGTGATGAAAATAAATTGATTTGTTAATTGCTTATTATTAAATAAGAATTTGGGAATGTTTTCCAATGTTGAAATGATTTTGGAATTATATCTTTTTAAAGACAATTAAAAGGGAATATTTGGCAAATGGTTTAATTAATAAAAGATTAATTAAAAGGGCTCAGTGATTGTTATGGTGTTGAATATTTCTGTGTTCGCTTTGATAGTTAAATAACCGACTATCAAATTTGGCCAAATTTTAGTTACTCGACTTGATGTGGGAACTATTTAGTCATGCACTTAGTACGTTGCCTTCTTGTAGGCTTGATTATCCTTTGTGTTGAGCATGTTGATTCGTATAATGCGGAGTATTACTCCAATCTATCGAGCTTCCTACTTGGCCCGAAGGATAGCAAGTTGAAAGTTGGAGACGTGATAAGTCTATGAGACTTAGTTGCTGTGTGAGGTTGAGAAACGCTTTTGCGTTGTTGGTGCGAAGAGACCGGGATTTGTTTATCCAAAAACCACTTCTGACCAACGTATGTGCAACGATTGTGCAGGTTGCTTGTGATGATATTAATATTTCGGAGTTTCATTGTGGGGACTGCTTGTTGATTGTTTGGGGTTAAAATCCCGATATACATCCAGTAGCAGTGGTCTCTTCATTATGAAATATCCAATGCAGGGACTATTCGCTACTAATCCTAGGGATTTCTCGACAGGATGTGGTAGGAAAGTACCTTCGGTTTGTCCTGTTCCTGGACAACTTGTACAAATGTTTGTCTGACATTGCATTTCTATACATTACGTACATTGGTTTTTACAAACGTAGATCAGTGGTGGCGGAGAAGGCAACTTCTCTTAGTTCAACACCCTCCTTGAGACGTTTGAGCTTAAGGGTTGTATTTTTGTGGAAGGCAATTAGTAGTCAACGGAAATGGCCATGTGGCATTCTAAGTGATGTGATTGTACTTTGTGAAAGGTAATCGTTACCTCTATCCTCATCAACCGGAAATGACCAAAACAGGGTTAGATGCAGAAGGGCTAAGTGGGTCATTCCCATTAGGATATGATCATCCTCTTATAGATATATCTTTGCATGCTATGACGTCGTGTATCTGATTATTATGGTTCGTATGCTACGAGGTCGCTCGGTAAAGGTCGGTAAAGACCGAAGGATGATATATTCGCTACCATCCAGTTATAGAGGTGGGCCGGTCTTGTGTTGGTAGAGCATCCTTAGTGATGGTCCTCGGTACATTCTTCTAGAGATGTACTGCTGGAAGGTAGTCGCTTCACCTGGTCATTTTTATGGAAATACAAACTCCACTACGTGTTTGCCATTTTGATTGTATGACCCAATTGGGCCATATGCTTGAATTTAATCAATGTAACAATTTCGGTTATGATTAACATTATTTGTATATAGTAGACATTACTATAATATAAGAGGATTTAATACGATATGTTTTAGTTATCGTAAGGTAAAAACATGTCCGTGTTTATGTGTGGACATGTCTTACGAGATACTTTTGTTTTGGTAAAGGAAAAATTTGGGTATTTAATAAATTCAGTTGAGTCTGTTTCACATGTTGGTTTACTAGAATGATCCGGACGTTCTTCCCCTTCAATGCTCGGGTCAGACCAAGTATATTACAGGTTATGCCTTAGTGCTTTTGGAGCTTCAGCAAGCGAGCGGGAGATCTTCATTTCGTATACGCGTATCTATTTTGATTATTGATTATCTGCTGTGCTTAGTTGTTTTATATTATCAGCAATTGTGAGGACGGGTTATTATAACTGTCCAAGCTGATAACTATTGATTGATTATTGAACTCTGATTGATGTGTATATATATATACGATTCTATTTTGCAAAGACCATTGATATGATATTATATATTTTCCGCTGCGATATGAGATTCTGTATTGTTCTGTTTGGTTCTATCTTCTCTCTTTCTTCTCGTCTCTTCTTCTCTCTTCTTTTCTTTCTCTTGACTTTCCGTCTGTTTGTGATTTTTGGGTCGTACATGTGTGGATTATTGTTGATTCAAAGGGTATGGATTTGTAGGTCATCACATTGGGTTTATAAATTTATTTTGGAAAATATATTACCAATTTGGGTCTGGAATTTTGATATATTAGATAGCATGATTAAAGTGAATTTACATTTTTGGGATTTTTCCAAAGTGATTTGGTATGAAAATTAAATTATTTTTGATGAGGGATTTCATTGCAAAATTGGCTTTACTTAATTGGAGGGCCTATTTGATTAACTTAACCATGGTTTAGATATGAAATTAACGACAATTATTTTAGAAAATAATTTGAAAAAGTTACGGCAACCAATTTGATGTTGACAAGTGGCAGGTTAGTTTGAAAAAGGTTTGCTTTAAGTTGTATTAAACCATGTTTACCTAGAATGTTGGGTTTTGCCTACTTTAGGAAATACCTTTTGACATAGAACCTTTCGACCTCAGCCTAATTGAAACCTACTAAGCCAAAACCAAAACACAGAGTATCACAATGATGGTACGTAATGGATTGGAGACAAGCGAAAGGTTAAGTCTCGAAAGCAAGACTTCCGAAGGAGTCGAAACCTTGGATGTTTTTAAAAGAGAAGCATCTGCCTTTGTTTTGTTTTAGCCTTCGAGTAGTCGAAGCATATGGTTTTGAAAGAGGTTTTAAAATGTTTCAAAAGGGTTGCCATAGCATATGTTTTCTTCTGAATCGGTTATGAAAGTTTTTGGGACAAGGGGCTCCGACTAGTTGAAGACCCGCTGCTGTTCTTTAACCTTTCAATGGTTTTGAAGATATCAATGCTGTTGAAAGGTACTTTGTTTTATAAGCAGAAGCCACTTCCTGTAGCTTTCGAAAGGGTTAGGATTTCAAAGGCAATCGTTTTGAAAGGGGTTACGAAGCTAATCTTCCACTATTTTACCTAAATGTTTTATGCTTTCGAAAGGATAATGCCAATGCCATCGTGTTTCCCTAATATTTTCATGTATGATAAAGGATGGTTTCGAAAGAGATGCTTTCGTCTATATTCACTTTGACCTAAATAATATTTTAAGTCTAAAGCCAATGATCTTGAAAGGGGGATTGTCAATGATTTTGGAAGGGTTACTTCCAATGGTGTCAAAAGAGGTACTTTCAACTGGTTTCAAAGCTATTCTTCTAAAGTTAAATGCTAATACTTTATTATTATCGAAAGGTTTTGAAAGGAACGTTTTAAAGTATTAAAAGGGCGGGAACCTAATGTTTGAAGATAAATTTTAATGCTTTCAAAGGAGGTCATCCTATGAAATCGAAAGCAAGGTTTCGAAGGTGTCAAAAGTTTTTGTAACGCAAACTCTATTTTTAAAAAGAGAAACCCATGACTAAATTAAAGGAGTTTTTGTAATGTTTTGACAAGAAACTTTCTTTGATAAAATAATAGGTTAAAGGGATAACCATGTTTTATATTATACCCACAGGAGTGGTGTTGCAATGTTGTCATATTTGCTTCTTCAAATATAAATATATTCACATTACGATGGACCATAGCTGCATTTTGGCGACAAAGGGTAGAAGAACCAGCTAGGTTAACCCTATAGTAAATATAAATTGATTAAGCTCTCGAATGAGTAGAATTACATCTAGGAGGTCGGGAAGACTAGAATATAAGATGTTAAAATAAAAAACATGATATTGGCAGGGGCCAACAGGTTCTCCGTAAGTCTATGAAAACTGTGTATAGGAAAATATATCGGCAAGGGCCAATAGGTTCTCAATAAGTCTATGAATACTATGTATAGGAAAAGATATTGGATGGGGCCAATATCTTCATAATTATCCCATGAAAACTATGTATAAAGTAAGATGTCAGAAAGATAGGTTCATAGTAAGACCATAAAAATTATGATTTGATATGATTTGATACTGGTAGGGGCTAGTAGGATTTTAGTTAGCCCGTGAAAACTGTATCCGATCTAAGATATTGAAAGATGTCAATAGGTTCCTAGTTAGCCCATGAAAACTATTGAAAGAAGAAAGGATATTAGGTCAATAATAGGTTCCTTGTCAGCCCATGAAAACTAGGATAAGAGAATAGTGTGTCCTTAAATTATATAACTGGACAGGGTGATATTATATAACTGGACAGGGTGATACCATGAAGATATAATATTAGAGTTACGAAGAGGTTCATAGTGATCCCATGAAAATTATATAACTGGACAGGGTGTCCTTAAATGTTTTACCTGTTATTAGGCAGCTCATGAAAACTAATAGGTTAATAGTAATTCTAGAAACTATAATTGAGACAGATAGTTAGAATGAATAGGGATGGGTAATTCAAAATTGATTCATTTGTTTTGCATATCATCATATTATACTGCTTTGAATTGTTTTACCTATTGCAGATGCAGGAGCACAATATATGGTTTTAAAGTTTTTAGGATACTAGTGAGGGGAAAACCCGTTCCACTAAGCTGCGTGGTCTCACTAGATATCTAAATGATTTGAGATGGTAAATTATTATTCATACCAGGCGTTCACTACACCAAATCAGTGATTTTGCAACACTTTATATTTGTTAATGCTAATACTTATAAATGCTACAAACTCCTGACAAAAAAAAAAGTGTTAGGATACCTGAAAAGTGTTGGGGAAAATAAATACTTTTCTGAATAAATTTTGCAACACAAATAAGTGTCTCTTCAGTAGGTAAAAATGTAAATAATTTATTAACAAGAGGAGCCTTCTATAAATTAAATATATGGGTTCTCTTCTCACGCATACCCATTCTCAAACATATTTCGGCCGTATAAAATTTAATTTAGGGTTTTCTTCTCCTCGCCAAAATCAACTTCGATTTCAACCACTTCCTAACAACAACGGCAACTTCAGGCCCTTCCCAATATCAAACATGTATTTCAACCACTTCAACATCGATGCTGACTTCAATCACTTTAACATCAGTGTCGACGTCGACTTCAGCCACTTCGTTGATAGCTTAGGCGGCTGGATTGACATATCACGAACATTGTTCCTGCGGTAGTTGACTGGATCGACAATTCTGGATTGTATTAACTAATCCACATCGACGATTCTAGATTGACATATAATTCTTCAAGCTTGATATCAACAGTAAGTTTCCTTTTTCTTTCCGTATGCTATTTTATTAGCTAATTTTAGATTTGCGAGTGCAATTTTACCAAGTCTATCGATGCTTGGTAGTGTCAATTAGGGAATTGATTTAGTAAGTATTGAACTTTTAAATACTTAAAATCTACACTGAAGTTTATTAATTTAAAAGTTGTATCCTAGCTAGAATTGGATTTGAGGTTATTATTTCATTCTACTTTATTATGAGATAGTATATATTAAATTTTAGGTTTTCTTCTGTTTTACATGATTGCTTAATGCATAATTTTTTATTCTAGTTATTTTAGTCGATTATTTTAGCTATTGTTTGTACTAATGGGTTTGTATAAATAGGTTTACAATTGATGAATACTTAGTTATTATTTGTACAAGTGGGTTTATAATTGATAACATTAGTCAAATAGATCTCGAGTATGGACATGCAAGTCTAAAAGTTGCTTTGGATCCACTTAGTTCTTACCATTTTCGAAGTGACAGGGGCGCGTGGGAATTGATGACATGCAAATGAATTTAACAAAGCTCAGTATAACATGTGGTTAAACTTAGTGATATAAATAGCAATTTGTATAATATGATTTGGGAAGATCTGCAATAACAGGCACAGATTCTATTATGATATGCATGTTTGAGTAGAGCTGGAGCTCAATATAAGCAATTTACAGGAGCTTAATATAGGCAATTAATATAATTTGTATAATATACTTCTAATCATTATGATATCATTTAGAGTTTCTCCCTTAAATTGTCAAATAATAGGAGCACCTATTCTATAAATAAATGCCATAGGTTCAATTTCAATTCTCCAATTTAGTTAGGGATTTTAATCTATTTGAATTTTTTTTAGCAACTTGCTACTTTATCAATTCTATGATTTGGTTATTGAGTAATAATATTATTTTGATGAATAATTGCAAATTTCATGGATATAACACGCGGAAGATTGGCAAAATACCGCATCTTAGAAAAGTAGTTACTTGATTTTGGATGGACATGTAATGAGGTGCTTTTTCTACCTTTTTAGTTATTCACGTGTATTTGTAATGCAATAGGAAAATTTGGCGGATTTTAGATAAGATCAATCTGAAGGGTCAGTCTTCAGTTGCCAATGCTAAATTGATTTACTAAAATGTGGTTAGTTTAGGGTAGGTAACTTGGCGTGTATAACTTATTCCAGTCCAAAAGTTTTTATAGTTAGTTACCTCAGTCTTCATATTATGGTATGGTTGGTTTTGGGCATATCAGCTTTCTTGATTTTCAAAGTTATAGGTCTTATATTTTTCCTCTCTGTAGATGGTGATTTTTTGAACTAATATATTGATGATGCTTTTTTCAGTAACCTTATTGTCATTACGCATAATATGTTAAATATTGAGATTTACTATACTTTCCCACCATATATATTTGATTTGTTTTTGAGTTTTGTACTACCTTAATATCATCATTCACATCATAGTTTCTTCTTAGCATGCCAATCTTAATTAAATTATATAAATGGTTCATGATACATGATGAAATTTAAAATTAAGCTAAAGTTTTAAGAGTTGGGAAATCGGTTGGCAAAGACAACCAAAAAAATTATAGCATTGACATGTTATATTAAATATTTAGGTGCATCTAGTAGTCTATAACCATATTCATCTACTTGAAAGTTGTGTGCTTGATTAGATGACACTCTCTATTTTAGAAGTAAATTTTTAACAATTCTAATGAATAGTTGGTGTGTTAATTATTAATATGGTGAACAATTGATTATGAAGATACTTTCACGAATCTATAGGAAGCATTCACAAATGAAAAAAAAACATTATGGATGGAAACAAAAGTGGTGGAAAAGCAAGTTGTGATATCCCGGAAATTTGGAACAATATCAATTTAATAATTGTTAACCCCGTTTTGTCAACGAGTTAAGGCCTGGGCCGACTCATCAGATAAAGTTCTCAGCGACTCAGTGGATTTACGACTCAAGGTACTTCAAGACTCAACAGTTTACCGACTCAACAAATTGAAGAGTGGCACGAGTTGAAGAATTGTGTGACTTACGACCTACCTTGAGTCGTCAGCAACTCAAGCATGCAAACCGAAATGCCAAGTCCAGTTAACTCGTGCGCGACTCACGACTTAACGAAGTGCACGACTCAAAGAAGGAACTCGACTTAAAGACAGGATGGCTTCGCGACTCAACAGATGGTGCGACTTAACAAGCTAACGACTTAAAACTCTAAGCGACTTAAAAAAGCGGACCGACTTAAGGCCTCCAACGACTCAACAAGTTAAAGAGCTATGACCTAGTGACTCAAGATAGAAAAAAGGCGCAATCGACTGCATCTAAGTCGTGACCGAACTACGACCTAGCATAAGTCGTTCATGGCCTAAAACTACAGAACATAAATTTGATGCTGCCTTATCTCGTGACCCTTGACTCGCAAACGAATTAAGGCTTATGTCCAGGTGAACAACTCAGAACCGCCTCACCTACTCCACTGCCTGCTAACTCTTGACCCTTAAGTCGAGCGCGACCTACGACTTTCCCTGAGTCGAGCGCGACTCATGACTTGAGCGAAAAACTGCTGCCCGGAATCACACCTATAAATACACTACCACCTCCAACATTAAAAGGACTTTTGGATCATTCTCTTCGTGACATCAAGGCTCTACTATCTTCAAGACATTTTATACTCCATCACTTCAAGCTCACGCGAGACATTTAGACCAAACTTCACACAAAGATTCGACATATTCAATCATGGATTCAAAGAACTCTGTGGCATTAAAGTTTTCTCTAACTACTTGTCTTTTTGAATTGAATTGGATTGTAATTGAAAGAGATTGTAATAAGTTGTAATTCAGTCAGCAATAAAAAGGATTGAAGTGGACGTAGGCTTGATCATAAGTCAAACCACTATAAACTCTGTGCTCATTTACTGCATTTTCTCTTACTTACTGTTATCTCTTGATTCCCGTATTCACGGGTGGTGCTTTCACAACTATACTTCACACACCGGGGTGTTAGCGTTCAAATTCCAGCGTTAACATTTTTGGTGCTTTCATTGAGAGTTGAACTCAGGCAAATTATCATCATTGCTCCACGAAAGTTTGTCGAAGTAATCTCTCTGAAGACTAGAAGTTTATCCGAAATCATGGCTCCGGGGAGAAGGAGTAGATCTGTTAGATCTGGAAATGTTCAAGAGGGAACCTCCGCTTCCCCAGTACCTAATCAAGCCACTCCACCTGTTGGGGTTACAAAAGCGGAGTTGGATGCTGTAATCTTAGGGCTGAACCAGCAGATAAATGCCCAAAGTGCACAATTGGAGGTTCATAATGCCCAAAATGCCATAATTTTGAATAAGTTGAACGATTTGCTTGGGGCAAACCGTCAACCAACAGGTAATGAAAGGAACTTTGTTGGCAACGTTCATGATGCTGAAGAAAGGAACGTTCCTGAGAGGGCTGCCAGCCCCTTTGAGCAGACATTTCCTGAAGTTGGTGGATCTAAAGCTCGAAATGATGAGGGGTATCTTTCTGAAATGGTTCGACAAATCATGAAAGAGAGCATGCAAAGGGATGAAGACGAGAAAGAATGGGGTTTCGCTCGAAGTAAAACCCCGTTTACCGAAAGGATCTTAAAGGCTGAGTTCCCGAGGAAGTTCGTCCCTCCAACTATTCCAGCTTACAAGGGGACAAGTGATCCGAACGAATTCTTGTATAAGTATGATTGGCACATGACAGGTGTCAGAGCTTCTGATGAAATAAAGTGTCGATATTTTCCTGTATATTTGGAAGGTGTAGCTCTGCTTTGGTTCACCAAGCTACCAATCCGGTCTATAGATCAGTTTTCTAACCTAACCCGGAAATTCAAGGAGCAGTTCAGACTATATGCTTCAAAAGCCAAAGATATCATGTCGTTGTCAAGTTTAGAACAGAATCCAGGGGAAACTATCAGATCTTTCTTGAATCGCTTTAATATAGCGCTGGCCGAGGTAGACAATGCAGAACCACGGATGATCTTGACTTATCTGATGAGGGCCATCGACAAGTCGAGCGAATTTGGAAAATGGCTAAACATGAAGGAACCAAATTCCCTTGAAAAATTCTACAAGAAAGCAGATGAGTTCATACGCCTGGAAAGCCGTCCTGTACCGGTAAAGGCAGTATTGGAAAAAGCTGAAGATAACATTGTTGCTCCATGCAAGAATGAATCTGTAGGACAGAAAAGGGAAAATAACGATGGGAAGAAACAGAAAAATCTGAAGAAGCCTCGTTCCTTTAAGCCATCGGAATATACTCCTTTATCACATACACCGTAGCGTATTTACCTTGCCACTAAAGATTCTGTTGATTATCCTAAACCTCCCGTTCTGAGAACCGGGAAAAAAGCTGTACAAAGCGGAAATTTCTGCCGCTTCCATAATCAACCCGGTCATGATACCGATGAATGTCGCCAATTGAAAATTTTGATTGAAGAGTTGGTAAGGGAAAACAAGCCGCGGCAATTTGTGGAAAAGAATAGCAGCAATCCTGCTTCGTCTAGTCAGGGGCGACAAGCTCCTTCTCATCAACCCAGGACAAGTGAGAAGGCTACAGGGCATGAATCCGGAAGGCCTGTTATCAATGTCATTACGGGAGGACCTCACCCAACAGGCAGGAGCTGGGGTGAGATGGAAAGGTATACTCGAGCTTTGAAATATGTACCGGCCGAAGAAGATGTCTTTGTTTTGGAAGATGCTACGCCCCTGAAACAACAAAGAACTTTCAATGATGATATTGTGTTCAGAGTCAGGGATTCCACAGGTGTTGAAGCTCCTACCTTGGATCCCTTAGTCATCTCGGCTGGTATCGGGTCAGCTACTGTCAGAAGAGTTCTCATTGATTGTGGCGCATCCTGTAATATCCTCTTCAAGAAAACATTCGACCAAATGAAGATCCCTATGGCTGATGTGCAAGCCTCATCACAGAAAATCGCTGGCTTCACTGGGGAGCCAAAGCAGCCGATAGGAACCATTGATTTGCTTGTAGAACTCGGAGAGGGAGAAAGAAAAGTAGTCCGCAAGCAAAATTTTGTAATTGTTGACAAATTTTCCGCTTATAATGCTTTCCTTGGCCGTCCAACTCTTGCAGCGTTCAAAGCTGTTCTGGCCCCATGGTGCCTCACCATTAAATTCCCCACAGACAATGGAGTAGTAGTCATAAAAGGGGATCAAAATGCCGGGCGGGAGTGTTATCTGACAGAGCTGCGAGAGGCAAGGAAAAGAGAAATGGGAAAGGATGCGGCAACCCCAGTCCGCATCAAAGAACCAACCTTGTAGCAATTACAGGGCGGACCCTACACTGGCGAGCATAGCGGAGCACGAAAAGAGATGGATCCTAGAAAGGCCAGTGCAGGGGAGAATAGAGTGGTACCAGTGGAAACGACAGTACCAGTACCTGTTGACCCGAAGGACCCAAATAAGGTCTTGAATGTGGGTTCACAACTTAATGTGTCAATTCAGAATATCTTAATATCTTTTTTAAAAACAAATTTGGATGTTTTTGCTTGGACTCATGCCGATATGTGCGGAATATCCCCAGAAGTTGCAGTACACGCTCTGAATATTGATCCAAAATTTACGCCTGTGAAACAGAAAAGGAGAACCCAAGGTCCAGAAAGGTCAGTAGCATTAAAAGAAGAAGTTGATCGGCTCATGGAGAATGACTTTATCAAAGAATCTACCTATCCGAATTGGGTTTCAAATCCAGTGCTGGTTAGGAAAGCCAACGGAAAATGGAGAGTGTGCATCGATTTTTCAGATCTGAACAAGGCATGCCCCAAAGACTGCTTCCCATTACCCATGATAGATCAACTGGTAGATGGAACAGAGGGACATGAATTGTTATCTTTTATGGATGCCTACTCCGGATATAACCAGATCATGATGCATGAGCCAGATCAAGAGGACACGAGCTTTATCACCGATGTTGGTCTTTACTGCTACAGAGTTATGCCCTTCGGGCTGAAGAATGCGGGGGCAACCTACCAAAGACTTGTTAATGCTATGTTCAAACCGCAATTGGGCAAGACTATGGAAGTCTACGTCGACGACATGTTAGTAAAGTCCAAGAAAGCAGTGGATCACATAGAACACTTAGCAGAAATGTTCGCAGTCCTCCAGAAATACGGAATGAAGCTTAACCCTTTAAAATGTTCATTTGGGGTGGAGTCTGGAAAGTTCTTAGGTTTCATCGTGAGCGCTAGGGGCATTGAAGCTAGTCCAGCACAAATTACCGCCTTAAAAGAAGTCAAAGCTCCTAGAACGAAGAAGGAATTGCAAAGTCTCAACGGAAAAGTCGCCGCCTTGAGTCGGTTCATTTCCAAAGCTACTGATAAATGCATCCCATTCTTTGACGCTCTAAAGAAAGGAAAGAAAAACTTTGATTGGACTCTCGAATGCCAAAAAGCCTTTGATGAATTGATTCGCCATATGGAAACGCCTCCAATACTTTCTAGGCCCGGCGATGGTGAGGATCTTCTTATATACTTGGCAGTATCATCTCATGCTTTAAGTGCAGCGCTGATACGAGAAGACAATAGGATTCAACATCCGGTTTACTATATCAGCAAAAGACTCACTGGGGCAGAGATGAATTACTCCAAGTTGGAAAAACTCGCCTATTGCCTACTGATTGCATCGAGGAAGCTGAGGCAATATTTCCAAGCTCATCCTATCAAAGTCCTCACTGATCAACCTTTAAAGCAAGTCCTGTTCCGCCCTGAGACTTCGGGTCGTCTTCTAAAGTGGAACATTGAACTCAGTCAATATGACATCACTTATCACCCCCGAAAAGTAATCAACGGACAAGCTTTAGCGGATTTCATCGCAGAATTCACAGATAAGGGTAACAGTAGGGAGGAAACGATCAATGATTCCCCACTCCAATGGAAGTTGTATGTTGATGGCGCGAGAAATGACTACTGTTCTGGAGCCGGTGTTGTACTTGAAACCCCTGAAGGTCGGTCATTATGCTATGCATTAAGATTGGAATTTCCTTCAACGAACAATGAAGCAGAATACGAAGCTCTTATCGCTGGCTTGAGAATTGCTAAAGAACTAAACATCCGAGCATTACAGATCTTCAGTGATTCTCAGCTTATTGTATGCCAAGTCAAGAAGGAATTCCAAGCGAAAGAGGGAAATCTGCCTGCCTACTTGTCAAAGGCCTAGGAACTCCTGTGTGACTTCGACCACTGCACGATAAGCCATATTCCTCGAGAAGAAAACATGATAGCAGATTCTCTTGCAAAGTGCTCTAGCACAGGCGAAACTCAATTTCTGGGGTTAGCTCCAGTGGAAGTCCTATCGGCTCCAAGCATTAATTAGATGGATATTGATTGGATCATGAGCGTGTCTCAAGAGCAAGAATCATGGATGACTCCAATAACAGAATATCTGCTCAATGGCTCTTTACCGGAAAATTCAAAAGAACGACAGAAGCTACTGAGGAAAGCCTCTCGCTATATGGTCCAGGATGGCTAATTATACAGACGGGGATTCTCAATGCCATTACTTCGATGTGTATCTAGGGAAGAGTCCAAAACAATCCTAGCCGAGGTGCATGGGGGAGAATGTGGTGATCATTTAGGTGGACAAACTTTAGCAAAGAAGATTCTTCGATACAGATATTTTTGGCCAGAAATTAATCGAGATGCAGCAGACTATTCCCGAAAATGTGACAGATGCCAAAGATTTGCCAAAATTCCTAGAGCACCTTCTACTGAACTCACATAGATGGTCAGTCCATAGCCATTTGCAATATGGTTGATAGACCTTGTAAGACCTTTACCAACTGCCAAATCTGGAATCAAATATGCCATTGTTGCTGTAGATTATTTTACTAAATGGGCAGAAGCTGAACTACTAGCTACTATCACCTCTAAAAAGGTGATAAGTTTTGTGACTAAAAGTATCATTTGCAGGTATGGTGTGCCTCAAAAGATAATTACAAACAATGGTACTCAGTTCGAAAGTGAAGAATTCCAAGATTTTTGCAAAGGATTCAAAATCCGAAAAAGCTTCTCAGCAGTAGCTCATTCGCAGGCAAACGGGCAGGTGGAAGCAGTAAATAAAATTATCAAGTCAACCATCAAGAAGCAACTCGAAGGAGCAAAAGGTGGTTGGGTCGATAAGCTACCACTAGCACTATGGGCATACAGAACTACCCACAAAACTTCGACTGGGCATACTCCGTTTTCATTGGCATACGGGTCAGAAGCAATGATTCCGGTAGAAACAGAGGTCCCTTCACATAGAAGAATCCATTTCAATCAAGCGGAGAATGAAAAACTACAGCTTGAGGCACTAGATCTCCTTGATGAAAAAAGAGAAGAGGCTGAGCTCAGAATCGCAGCTCATCAGCAAAGGATAGCCAGACATTTCAATTCCAAAGTTCGCCAACGCAGCTTTGAGATTGGAGATCTAGTCCTGAAGAGAATTATGACGGCACAGGTGTGTTTGGGCCAAATTGGGAAGGACCATATGTCATAGGTCAGAAGCTTCTTGACGGCACATTCAAACTCACTACTGTCGAAGGAGATCAAATTCCAAGAGCTTGGAACAGCAACCACTTACGTCCATACTTTACTTGAAAACTTTGTTGAAATATTGTAAAAAGAATTATAAATGTATGATTCTTGTAATTGAAAGCAATTGTAAAGCCGATGCAAGTGAATAATGAAAGACTATAAAGTGGATGTAGGCCCAAATTCTTAGCCGAACCACTATAAATCTTGTGTTCCTTATTATTATTACATGTTTGCTTTATTTTTGATATGAAAAGTACATTAAATGTATTACTGAAATGTCGATTTAAATTTTTCCAAGCGACGAAAATAAAACTTGCACATTACAAGACCAAGTGATTCTTGTTATCATTCAACAAACAAATTTCAAGTCACAAAAGCCGCGAATTCAAATCCTAGATAGGAAGTGCTTCAATTGAACGGCCAATGATTTCGCCGAAAACGGGCGCTTGCTAATAAATTGAGATCGTTTGAACAAACAAACATCCAATTAAGAAGCTTATGCCCGTTCTTGCGAACTTGCCTAGCAATGAAGTACACTTCTTTGGATTAAACAAACTACTTGTAGGAGAAGGGAGTGTGAGCTTGAAAAGAAAAAAAGAGGATCGCTGAAAAGGCATAAGCAAGTGGACAAGGAACAACTAAAGCCCTCTTCGGAGGCACAAGTCCTCTTCGGAGGCACAACTCTTCGGAGGATAAAGACCTCTAACGAGGCATATGCCGTAAAAAAGAAAGTTCTCTACTCAACAAAAAAGATTGGAGGAGTCATGACCCTCCAACCATGAGAGAGTAACTTCCAGGCAATCAAAGACCTCTTCGGAGGCACATTTCACCAGGAGTTGAAGTGCAACAGCCGCTCTTCGGAGTTTCACTTCACCAGAGTTGAAATGCAAAACAAAATAAAGACCTCTTCGGAGGAACATTTCACCAGGAGTTGAAGTGCAACAGCCGCTCTTCGGAGTTTCACTTCACCAGAGTTGAAATGCAAAACAAAATAAAGACCTCTTCGGAGGCACATTTCACCAAGAGTTGAAGTGCAACAGCAACTCTTTGGAGTTTCACTTCACCAAAGTTGAAATATAAAAAAAAGGCCTCTCCCAAGGGGCAGAAACAAAAAGACCTCTTCCCAGAGGCACAATAAGACAGAAAGACCTCTTCCCAGAGGCAGAAATGAAAAGACCTCCTCCCGGAGGCACAATCAAGCAGAAAGATCTCTTCGGAAGCACACGTTTCACCAAGATTGAAATAAAACTTACAGGTGTTGAAACGTGAAAAAGCCTTCCTCAGAGGTGCAACTTTTCAAAGAAACAAAAATCAAGAAGCCCTTTACTGTGGCAAGTAAAAAAAAAAAAGAAAAAAAAAAGAAGCCATCTTCAAAGGCACACTTTAACTCTCAAAGGAAGAATGATCCACCTATTCTGGGAAATCCTCTTCCTCAGAAAGAGGTTAAAGTACCCTTTAGATACCCGCTTTACCACGTAGAAGAATTCACTTGATAAAATGTGTATATGCACAAAGGAAAGAGTGATATCTTTGAAGGATGGAGCATAAAAACATATGTGGAGGGAGTTGTACTCTTTTTTTTTAACGAAATAATATTCCTCCAAGTAGGGAATGATTATTCTCTTAAAAATAAAAGTACAAGTCCCCTCAAAATATAAAATATTGCAACGAGCTTATGGTATAGGGGCAACATGGTATGACTACATCGGTAAAATTGCGCTCAAATAGTATACCATAAGCTCACTGCAATATCGTGCAAAGAAACTTGTACAAAAATGAATAATAAATGCATTCTCAGATACAGACAGAAGTTTGTACAAAGAAAAAGAATCATTTTATTCAACACTATTAGAATTTTATACAGGTACAGGTTTCAAAGTAAAAAGCAAAAGAAAAGCGGGGGCCGGTACCCGCACAATTTCCGGTCAGTACATGCAAAAAAAAGGCAAAAAGCGATATGAAAGCCACAGAACCAGAGCCATCATTTCTTCTTCCGTCCACCTTTTGAGCCCGCACCCAGCCGGATAACCAACTTCTTAGGCCGGCTTGTAAGAGTAGGGGATGAAGGAGAAAGGAGCTCAGTCGGACTTTCTTCCGTTTCTCCTTCGCTAGTTAAGGATCCCTTCTTCTTCTTCTTCTTCTTGGAAACTCCCTGCTTTCCTCTCTTCTTGGAGGAAGACCCACTCCCTGGAGAAAGAAGTTTAGCTAATGGTTCATCATCGGAACCAGTTGCTTCTGGAGTCTTCTCGCTCCCTTCAGTTTCTTCTCCCTTGTGTTCTTGTAAAGCTATGGGATCGTCCAAGTCTTGAAGAGCTTCTATTTGCTCCTCTTGTGATCCCGGTTGCGAGGCAGAAGGAGGAGTCACCTGAATAGATGGAGGAGGAATAATTGGAGGTGGGGAAGTTTGAACGATGCTCGACGTTTTCTCTACAGAAGGAAAAAAGTTCAAGTCAGTAAAAAGCGGAGATAAAGGTTCACCGAGGTTCAAGAAGTAGTCAAAAAGCTCATCAAGCTCGTAAGAAACAGATGAGCAGTCTACTTGGGCAAGATTAACAGTAGGGTTACCTGCAGAAGTCGGTTTTCTGACATCAACCTCGTAAGCCTATGCCTCGGTACCCTCGTCGCCTTCATCTCCACCGTGTATGCTTGTGATCTCGGTGGTAACTTTGGTAGGAGATAGAGAATGAGAACTAGAACCGGTAATGTCAATTTCGGCCGAAGGAGAAGGCTGAAGTGGAACAGTTGAGATAGTTTGTCCCGAATATTCTCCTGCCGCTGTTTCGGCCCTTAATTTTGCAAGCTGTTCTCTCCCCTTGGCGAGAGCGGCGCGAGCATCATCATCCAGATAATGCTCCTCAAGAGCTGACTCAGCATAGCCAGCGCCTTTACCGCCAAGCATATCGAGTGCGGCCTCCCAAACTTCAGCCAGAGTAATTTCATACTTGGGGCCTAGAAAGGCGAGGCTACCGCGCCCCAAGATGCTATGCAAGTAGAAATCAAATAATGTTGAGCTGATGTTGGTCCTCATTGCCTCGTGAGATTCTTCAGCTGCAATTTTGCCGGCAACGGCCTCATCACGCTCCCTTTCAGCTTTGGAAAGTTGAAGCTTAAGCATTTGAATCTCCGCCTCTTGGGAGCTGTTTTTTCTTCCGAAGCTCTTCAATATCAACAACATAGCCCTCACTAATTCTTTTTAAGCCTGTCTTCGGCATCCCTTTGGCTGGCATGAGCATCGCTCACTTGTTTTAGGAGCACTTCTTCTTTCTGAGAATAGGAAGTAGAGGAAGTAGCAAGCTCTTGTTTCAGTTCCTCAACTTTTGCTTCAAGCTCTTCATTGTAAGAAGCGATGCTCCTCATTTCAGTATCGTGTTGCTCGAGAACCTTTTGCCATTCGGCTTTATCATTTTCCATAGTGAGCATGGCCTCCATATTTGCACGATTAACCCTTTGGAGCTCGTCAACAAGTTTTTGCCAGTTTGACATCCTCTCAATATCAAGCTTGACGGCATCGAGGTTTCGTAACATGGCAGACTTGTCAATGGGGACCAAGTCAAGGTCGAACCTTACTCCCTTCAGACACCACTGTGGAAACCAACTTTGCAAAGTGGCCGGGCCCGGTCCAACTTGGAATTTGGGCCTGCTGATTATTGTTTGAATATCTGCTTTCCCAAGAGCGGGAGAGCCAGAAGGAATGTCAAGCGAGGCAGGGGCAGTAACCTTTTCAGGAGTTGTAGAGGTGTGCTTCTCACCATGTCGGGCTCGCTTGCTCGAATTTTCAACCATATGACTTTTTCCTCGGTCATCATGGGATTTTCTTTTATGGGAATCGTCGCCTCTCTGCGAAGAATCGTGGCGCTCCTCCCTCTCTCTTCTTTCATAACGCTCCTCTTGAGCCCTCTTCTCTTAAGCCTTTCGGGTGGCTCTTTCTTCATCAGATTCTCTGTAAGAGGGGAGGTAACGCCTATAATCATATTGGCTACGCCTCCCGTAGCGCTGGAAGTCATCATAGTAGGATCCACTGCGTCCCATCGGAGGTCTGAAATAAAAAGAGCTAAATTTTAGAATTCTTCAAAGTACAAAAAGTCAGAAGCATAAAAGTGCTGAGAGATTCTAGGTGAGTGTAATGTGCAAACTACGCGCATCAAACTACGAACCACTCTTTAATTGTGGAGTAGTTATGGGTGTAGAAGTTAACATCAACTCCTGAGTTGACGGAGTCTGTTGCAGAATAGAAGTCGCCTCGACTACCGAAGAAGAAATCCTGGTAGTGATAGGATCATCTTTAAAGATCTGTTGTGAGGTGGCAAAGAGGTCGCTCAGTCCTTCGAAAGTGTCGTCCCTGCTCTGCTTGACAGGACTGGTTTTCTCAGCTTTTTCACCAGATTTCTGTGAATGTTGGGGAGATCCCTGAGGCTCTTCTTCCTCAATAACCGGGGCAAGTATGTCAGATGGCCCCGCAATATCAAAAGAAGTGGAGCACTTCACTAGCGAAGCCTCGGGAGCAGGTCCTTTTGGTATGGATGTGTCGGTAGAAACTGGGGCATCCAACGCTCTAGCCGGGGAGTCTGGGATTTCATGAGGATGTGTAGAACGATAAGTATGCAAAAGTCCGTACTGATGCAAAAATTCGTCTTTCAACAGAAATTGAATGTCTCTCTCCTCAACTGGCATGGCCTTGAGCCTTTCGAAAGTTGGCTTATGACTGGGATCCCTAGAAGGAGGGGGGAGCGCTAAAAATAAAAAAGAAGCGGAGTTAACACTTAACAATTCAGTCTCGCAAAAGTCGGATAACAAACGTAGTAAGAATGGTTAATCTTACTTCCTTCCCTCCATACAGCGTAAAACCCCGGGGGACAGCGAACATAGAAAAATTGAGTCAAAAACCCATGAGCGCTGTCAGGAAGACCGATGATCAATTTACGATTTCGAGCACTTCTCACGACAGTAATAGAGGGGTGATCTTTAGTCCTGGTGAAAGAGCATAAGAAGCAAATCTCGTCAAAGCTTGGGAATCGATCAAGCGTCCTCCTAAACAGTACACACAACCCCATTAAAATGGCATAGCCATTGGGGTGTAATTAGGATGGGGCGATGGCCAATTGACGAAGAAGTTGTTGGAAAAAGTCATTGAAAGGAGGAACGCCCCCACTCAAGCACATTTGTCGATTGACCGTTAAAAAGCCAGGGGGTGCTATGTCAGCAGTGTTACTTCTCTCGGGAAGAATGGCATCTGATTCAGCAATGCCAAACTGAGCGCACAATTGGCGAAAAACTTTGTACGATAAAGTAGAAGAGGCTCTTTCAGGAGGATTGATTAATGGAACTGGAATAGGAGCGACAACTCCAGCCTGTGCTGTTATCTCTTCTTGCTGGGAAGTCATTCTACACAAGCAACTGGATATTCAAACGTGAAGGTGCACGTTTCCTAAAAGTGTGGAGTGTTGTGCAGAACTAATAAAAATAAACAAGTAAATATAACTGGAGTTAAGCCCGTCAACAATTGATTGGCTATCAAATTTCAAGACTTGTTAATTTGAAGTTCAAGTACATTGTTAATGCAAACAGGAAAGTTTGGTTGACTATTCCGATGTTGCCTTGATATTTTGCCTGGATTCATTGTTTTAAAGCACTTCGTTCACACAATCTATTTAAGATTATCCATTTTTAACTAATCTGTCATTTGATGTGGGCAATCAATGACAGTATATTCGTCCCATTATTCTGTAAATGTTGAATTAGACAGGTTATTAGTTTGCAAAAGTGACCTGTGAAGAAAACGAAAAAAAATTTAACAGGTTAAAGTCCAAACAATTCAGCACTCAAGCAGTATATTTCAGCAAATCAAATTAAAGTTCAAGGTTCAAGCAAAATTGTAAACTGCGACAACTTAAGTGTTGACTCGGCAACGACTTAAGTGTTGGCAACGATAGGAAGAATTTCTTAAGTCGTAAGTCATGGAAAGGAGGAAAAGCTCCAGTTCGAAGCAACCAGAAATTCCTCCAAGTTCTAACTCGGTCGCGACTTAAGGGGTAAGTCGCAAAGGTTTTTAAGTCGGTCAAGGTTTAAATTGTGAAGGTTCTTAGGTCGTTCGAAATTACTGAGTCGCGCCAAAGCTAACGTCACGACCAACCCCTTCTCAGATCCATAACCCGTCATCCTCCTAACTCCTAACCCGTTAACCCATATGAGATAGTATCGTCTCCTCTAAAATTCATGAATCAACTGACTCGAAATATGGTAACCCATCATCTTCTCCCTGCGGATCATATAAAAAACTCAATCAAACCGCTCTAAGCTTGTCAACAGTTAATCATGACGTGACTCAAGATGAAATATGGTGTGAAGATTCGGTTTGGGGTTAGAAAATTGGGAAACCATGCTCAAATGGTAACAGTAGTCGTGCAATTGGATGAGCGAGGAGTTTACTTACGTAGTGTGATGACGAAGATTGTAGGAACTTGGGTGGCAATGAGGAAAATTGATTGAATTCGTCTCTTAAAGTTTCGAAGGTAATTAATGGCGGAAGTATGCAACTGAAGAGATAAAGTAATGAGAAGAAACGACCTAAGCCATTTATACCTCGGGGTAGTGGAAGATGAGTCGGCACGCGCGAGTCAAGATGAGTCGAAGTACACGACCTACGACTTAGGCATGTACTTCGAGGGGCAAATGTTAACCCCGTTTTTTCAACGAGTTAAGGCCTGGCCGACTCATCAGATAAAGTTCTCAGCGACTCAGTGGATTTACGACCCAAGGTACTTCAAGACTCAACAGGTTACCGACTCAACAAATTGAAGAGTGGCACGAGTTGAAGAATTGTGCGACTTACGACCTACCTTGAGTCGTCAGCGACTCAAGCATGCAAACCGAAAAGCCATGTCCAGTTAACTCGTGCGCGACTCACGACTTAACGAAGTGCACGACTCAAAGAAGGAACTCGACTTAAAGACAGGATGGCTTCGCGACTCAACAGATGGTGCGACTTAACAAGCTAACGACTTAAAACTCTAAGCGACTTAAAAAAGCGGACCGACTTAAGGCCTCCAACGACTCAACAAGTTAAAGAGCTACGACCTAGTGACTCAAGATAGAAAAAAGGCGCAAGCGACTGCATCTAAGTCGTGACCGAACTACGACCTAGGATAAGTCGTTCACGGCCTAAAACTACAGAACATAAATTTGATGCTGCCTGATCTCGTGACCCTTGACTCGCAAACGAGTTAAGGCTTATGTCCAGGTGAACAACTCAGAAACGCCTCACCTACTCCACTGCCTGCTAACTCTTGACCCTTAAGTCGAGCGCGACCTACGACTTTCCCTGAGTCGAGCGCGACTCATGACTTGAGCGAAAAACTGCTGCCCAGAATCACACCTATAAATACACTACCACCTCCAATGTTAAAAGGACTTTTGGATCATTCTCTTCGTGACATCAAGGCTCTAGTATCTTCAAGACATTCTATACTCCATCACTTCAAGCTCACGCGAGACATTTAGACCAAACTTCGCACAAAGATTCGACATATTCAATCATGGATTCAAAGAACTCTATGGCATTAAAGTTTTCTCTAACTACTTGTCTTTTTGAATTGAATTGGATTGTAATTGAAAGAGATTGTAATAAGTTGTAATTCAGTCAGCAATAAAAAGGATTGAAGTGGACGTAGGCTTGATCATAAGCCGAACCACTATAAACTATGTGCTCATTTACTGCATTTTCTCTTACTTACTATTATCTCTTGATTCCCGTATTCACGGGTGGTGCTTTCACAACTATACTTCACACACCGGGGTGTTAGCATTCAAATTCCAGCGTTAACAATAATCTACATTAAAAATTAAATTGATTTGATAATATTTGTAAATAATATATGAATTGATTTATTAATCTTCTTTTAAATAAATATTTAACTGATAATTTATCTTTTAGAAGTTAATCAAGATTGCCTTCTATTTATAATGTATATATATCTGTATATATTGTACATGGAAAATCTTTGTTTTAATTTAATAAATAGATATGTTTTCTAATTCTAATATTTTTGAAAATTTAGAAATTTGATATTTAAGCTATAAAAATAAATAATTATATGATTTTAAATTACTCAAGATTACAGTTTAGTTTGTTTAAAATAATTTTAGCTTACATTTAAATTTAGCAAAAGGGTTGTTTAATTTGTTTTAAAATTTAGCTTGATAAAAAAAAATAAGTAGTTTATTGATAAAGAGATAAATTCTTTTATAAATCATTTTGACTTAATAATGAACTATATTAATAATGTAAATCTTTACAAATGAATTTTTAATAAAATTGTCATGTCAACTTTATTTATATATATGTGTGTGTTTGAATGAAAGTTATGATTTGGAAATTAAAAATAAAGGTTTTCAAAATGTTTAAATTAAAATAAACGTTATTAATATTAATATAAGTATAAAATAAAATAATAATAAGTAATTAAATATTTGTTAGTCATAGCTAAAATACAAATGTAAATACAAATAAGAAATGAAGTGAAACACAAACTACAGAATAAACAAACTTACAACACAAACTATAAATTTGAATCCAAAGAATAAAACAAGAATAAAGTATAAAATAAAATAACATTCTTTCACAAGAGCATCCACCTGCAAGATGCAAAATAAAATAAGGAAAATATGATGCAGGCTAATGATAAGTTAGGTGTGTAGCTGGAATATAGTATGCAGGTTAGAGAAAAGAATGCAGAGCAAAGTTAAGTAAACAAAGTTAAATATATATGCTTGTAAAGGAAATGCCAGGAATAGTATAAATATGAATGTCAACTGTTGAAATGCAAAAGCATAAAAAAAATTTATGTAAGTAGCTTGTAAATTAAGTATGCAGGCAGAAAAAAAAGAGACAAATATGCAAAACAAAATAAAAATATCTTCATTCAAGTCAAATGGTATTAGTCAAAGTATAGAAATAACACCTCACAAAAGATGTATAGTATAGTTCAAAACTAGAAACAATAAAAACAGAAATTTATAAATAATTAGCTTCATGGGTAAGCTAAATCTTGATCGGCAAGTTGTACATTTACACACACATATCTTTTAGCAGCTGAACCAAAATATACTTATGTCAACTAATAGAGAAACCAAGCATTAATCACTATCATATCAGCACATAATTTTGTCAATTCAAGTGTATGCAAATATATTGCCTGATAAAACAATTTTTGTACCTGCAAAGAAATTGTTGACCCAGTTATCACCTTCCCCTATAACCTTCTTTATATACATGCTTTCTTATTCAGTTCATTCAAACGTTGCATAACATAGCAAACACTTATATTTTAATAACTGAAGCATCAATGTAAAGTCAAAGCAGAAACATTTTACAGTTTCAGTTTTAAAGAATTAGCAGTGCAAAGCATGATTTCTCTGTCTCTTCCAAATACAATGGTGAGTAACACTTTTAAATTTCTTAAGTTTAAACCCGATACATGCAAATATTTGAATGCCTGAATATATTATTGAATATTTATATATTCATTTTACTCTGGATTATTGTGAGAAGGGAATTACTGTATGTTTTAAGCCTGCAGTCCAAACTGTTCTATTTTAAACTAGCTTTGTTTCCCATTGCTGTGAGTAACTCCTTTAAATAACTTAAGTTTTTAAACTTGTTGCATGCTAATATTTGAATGCATAAATATATTGTGTGGATATTTATATCTTCATTTCTCTGGGTGTTTGTGAGATGAAAATCTCTGCATATTTAAAGCCTGCAAATTCAAAAACTGTTTTCATCATAAATCTGCTCTATTTATTTTCAAGTGAGTAACATCATTTCCTTTAAATCTAAGAATAAATATGGTTATACGTTTTCTGTGATAAATGTTGTGGTATGTACATATGTAAATGAATCTGCCTGTGCATGTTTATATCCATTTAAACACCCTCTGTTAGTTTCCAGTTTTCTTGTTTAGATTTAAATTAATAATTCTCTTTGGTAAATTGCTATTAGGACTTAGTTACAAACAAAGGCTGTTTGTTTCATTATGCATTTATGTTTTGAAGCTTGATTTAGTTCAACTCCAAGTCTGAGTGTTTCAGGGAGCTAAAAACAACAGTTTTTGACAAACAAAGTAAAATCTCAAACTTGTAATTTAGAGATCCAGTATTAAAATTTGTAAACAACAACTAAAATATGATTTTTGAACTAAACAACATAAATTTTAGTTTGGGTTTTAGGGAGTGGTTCTGGTTTAAATGAAATATGAGTACATGGGTTTTTCTGGTGATCAAGTGGACTGGAGGGTAGGGATTCTTTAGGTCGATGGAGAAGTGATCAATGATACTAGGGAAAATAGGTCGCGGTGATGAAGTCCATCAAGGGAGATGCGGCAGTGGGTTTTTCCCTAGAACCCTAAGCTTTGCTGTGCGTTGAAGAATAAATCGCCACGGCCGTTGTAGGTGATCGAGTGCAGGGATATTTGGAGTGGTGAAAGTTGGGTTGTAGTCGAAGGAGAGGCCGAAGTTATAGACCCTCATATGGTCGGAGGGTGGAGAATTCGATGATGACAGGTTTTGAGGTGGGGAGGTGTTGGTGGTTTCAGGTTTTTTACTGTCCTTTTTTTTTAGTGTGCAGGGTTTTAGGTCTCGGGGAAGTCTCGGGTCATTTGCATGGTTTACTCGAAGTAGGGAGAGCATTGACCCGAAGCAATTTTGTTTAGGTTCAGGTGGAAGTTAAAGTGCTACAGGTTGTATAAACAACCTGTATATTTAAATTTAAACTAAATTTAAAGCAAAATGAAATGTAAGTCAGTCGAAATCAAGATGTAATTGAATTTATGTTGTCAACTATGATTGAACAAAGCCTAAATCTAAATATAAGTATGAATTCAAATTTATAGTTTGAATCTAAAATGCAGATTTGAAATTTTTGAATGAGTTTCAGATTTAAAACATGATAAATTTACAGATTTTAAAATTAGATCTGAAACAAAATGTTGCTGCAGTTAAATATGATTTTTTTTGTTAAAGTTTTGTTTCAAATGGATATTTGAATTTTTAAAGTTTAAAATGAATTTGGATTTAAAAATCAAGTTTCTGACTCTAGTTGTTAAAGGAAAGTTAAATCGAAGTTTAAAATCAAAATAAATTGAGAAATTCAAGTTTGCTTAGAATTCAAAATCTGAAAATTTAAATCAGTTTAAATATGAATATTTTAAGAATGAGTTCAGAATAAAATAGTTAACAAGTAATTTGATTTAATAAAAAATCAACTTGATTTTGAGATTTCTTGATTTAAAGTTTTTGAATGAAAAATAAATGAATTGTTTAACTTGAGATTTGCAAGTTAAATATTAATGTAATTTAGAAATTTAAATTTGAATTAAAAATTCAAATAGTTTAATTTAAAAAGATTTTAAATTGAATTTAAATTTTAATCATTTTGAATCTTAAATTCAAATGATATTTAAATTTAAAATGCAATGTTAATGAAGTCATTAATTAAAGAATGAATTATCTTAAGGATAATAAGGTAATTAAAGAATGACCTATGTATTAAAGTTAATAAATAAAGATCAATTAAGAAGTAAATTAAGAAATGATATTAAATGTAGACAATTAACTAAGGATTATTAATTAGTTAATATATAGGATTAATTTTGGATAATTAATTAGATTAATTGGATAAGCTATTGTAAATTGTGAAGAAATTACTTGATTAAAGAATTAATTACTTATTGTAATTAATGTTGATAAAATGATTAATTTAAGTTAAATTTAATTAAATTAAGAAATCATTTTGATAAGTGTAATTACTTATTGTATGCAATGGAGCATAATTACTTAATGAAGTAATTAATGATAATTACTGAATGTAATTAGTGAAAGATGATATGTTAATAAGTAATTTGGATAATTACTTTTGAAATTAATCAGAGGATTAATTAATGGAGATAATTAATTATGGAATGATTTATCTATTTATATGAGTAATTAAGGATATTTAATTACTGGTTGTTATTAATCAAAGGTGATTAATAATTGTGTTTAATTCAAGATTAATCACTTAATGTGGTTAATAAAGTAATTTAATCTGAATTAGAGATCATTAGTTAATATAATTAATGATGTAAATTAAGAATTGTTTAATTAAGAAATAATTAATAAAGAGGAGATTAATTTATTAAGAATAAATGTAATTAATTATAAATGAAGTAATTAAAGTTAATTACTAGGAATAATTTAGAATAATTAATTTGTAAAATTAATTAAAGACTAATTACTTACTGTACTTAGAAAATGATTAATTAGAGGAGTTAATCAAGATAAATATCTAGAGACTAATTAATTAATTTGTATAAATTTAATTATTGGTTGTATAAGCAGGATTTATAGATAAAGTAATTAATTTAATTTACTTTAAATTAATTAGAGATAGAAGTAATTAATTTAGTTCATTTTAAATTAATTACAAATGGTAAGATTATAAATCACTGCTTATGGATGAATGAAATTAATATTTCATTTGATGGTTGTGAACTCAGATATGAGATGAATAATATCTAGGTGACTTGGATGTTTGTTTAAGCATGATAGTATATTATTATCTGATTGGGTTGATAATTTTGATTATCTGTTTATGATGATGATATGATTATCTATTGTGATATTATGAATTATCTATCTGTGTGTATATTGATTATGTTAAATTAAACTGTTAAGACTAAATAGACAACTTGGCCCTAAAAGACACGTTTTGGATTTCGATGAGACCGGGATCGGTTTTCCTTATTTGGAATATCCGAAAACCACATCGATTCCAAATTAACGATAGGTCGTGAATCTGAAGTGAAGATGAAGAATCAGAGTGCAAGGGTTGTCGTCGTTAACTCTGAGGGTGATTCCAAAATGAGTGTGACGAGATTATGCCTTCGGTTTCGTTCGAACCCGGAACGAACTTGTATGGATTGAATGCTTTCAACACATCGTCAGGTGGGCGATGAGCATTCTAAGAAATGTATTCTATAAAGGTAATCGTAGCCTCAAGCCTCATCAACTGGGAATGACTAAAACAGGGGAGGTGCAGCATGGTTAGGTGGGTCATGCCCAAGCAGGACAAGATTTCCCCCTGTCTAGATGTCCCTTTTTATTCGGCTTTGTGGGCGGTTGGATGTACACCAACTGTGGGGTTATCTTGTTCGGGACTGTTCAGTAAGGAATGGTTCCGTCCTTGTGTTGCAGGGGATGAAGGGAGTAATCCTCGGTACATTGATCTAGGCCACGTACTGTGACGGGCGCTACCCCAGTAGCCCTGTCATTGTATGGAATCCACAATCCAATCAGTGCCAACGGTTTTGATTGTATTACCCACTTTTGTGGCTAGTAGCTGGAATTTAATAGATGTAACAATTTTGGCTATTTTCTATTTACTTGAAAACCCTAGACCTATTATAATATCACAGAATTTCCTGTCAATTGTTTTGGTTAGCGTAAGGTAAAAACTTTTCCATGTTTATGTGTGGGAAGTCTTACGTGATACCTTTTGTTTTCAAAAGATTTTCAAAGTTAAGCAACTTTAACCTGTTACTCATACCAGACCCATGTCTGACCCGGAGTTTATTTTTGTTTTTCATAAACTCTCGGGTACCCAAATTTTTACGGGTAGTCAAGGGATTCCGGTTAGCTTTGACGCATTCTGGAGGAGCAATGGAGCAGGAGGCTTCATCGTTGTAGATATATATATAGTTCCGCTATGTTTGTATCTCTGAGTCGTTTTGTTTGAGTTGTTCTGTATATTGAGTTGTATAACTAGACAGGTGTTTATAACTGTCTAGTATGTGATGTGTTATCTGTATAACTCTGATTGATGTTGTATATTATGTAAATACTTATGTGATTATTATAATTTATTCGTTCCGCTGTGAGATTCTGATGTTGTTGTTCTTTCTTCTCTATCTTTTCTATTTTCTCACCTCTTTCTTTTCTTATTAACGATACTTCTTCCTAGGCGTAGGAAGTAGGGTCGTTACACAAGTGGAAAGATTGCAAAAGGTGGTACAGCTCAAAGAGGGTCTGACATTTATAAGATTGTCAAGGTAGATATGTTTATAGGTTATATGCGTTCTTTCAACCTTTACTTGTATATTTAAGTACATATGCATATAGCTATGGGTTATACTAAACAATCATCTGAGCTGAACAGTACTAGAAAAGCGTTGGAGAACCGTATTAATTAAGGTAAATAAGTTGATTTAGAAAAAAAGGAGTAACAATTAACTTGTAAATATAATATTTGTCATGTGTTGATTAAATTTTATTTGTCAAATGCGTAAATCAGCTGACTCAACTGGGGATGATAAATCAATACTATGTTTTTCAAAAGTTAACATCAGATAATCATAATACAACAACCAAATATTTCAAAGGTGTTGTTAAGATAGTTAATAATTTGAACCAGATACCATATTACTAACTTCAATTATGCCATTAGTTATAGTATGATGTAACCTTTTAACCTTGTTCTGCTTATTATTCACATTGCTGCTTGTGGCTAGCTAGTTGTCTTTTATGCCTCATCGTTATTTTTATCATTATGTAAAGCGAAACTTTGAATGAATTCGCATCTCTTTTATATTGCAGATGATCATGGAGCATCAATTTCAGCCTGTTATTATTTTTAGTTTTTCTAGAAGGGAGTGTGAGCAACATGCTATGTCAATGTCCAAACTCGACTGTAACACTGAAGCAGAAAAGGAAATAGTAGAGGAGGTGTTCAAGAAAGCAATATTGTGCTCGCGTGAGGAAGACATAATTCTGCCCGCTATTGAATTAATGCTCCCACTTCTTCAATGGGGTACTACTGTACATCATTCTAGGCTTCTGCCTGTAATTAAGGAACTGGTGGAGCTTCTCTTCCAAGAAGGTCTAGTAAAAGCAATATTTTCTACCAAGATAGTAACTTCACTGCAATTCGTCTTATCTTAAATGCCATTATTGCTGCTTAAATGTCATTTTCCAAGAACATACACTGTTAATATTTTGGACTGTTGATTTAATTTCAACTGGTAAGATTTATTTTTTTCAAATACTCCATGTATCTTGACTATTTTATGAAGTTGCAGCTCGAAAATAATTCAATTATTTGTGTTTTTCCTTCCTTTAGTTTGACATGACCTAGATCATGCCAGCAAAAACTGTTGTATTTACATTAGTTAAAAAATAGGATGGTGACAACAACAGATGCATTGGGTGAGGAGAATACATCAAGGCAAAAAAGTTGTACCAGCACCGAAATAAATAAACATTTTATTGGTAAATCTCTTTTGTTCATTCATCTATCATATCATAGTATGTCCCAATGAGCGGAAGAGCTGGCGTCGTGGTAAGGATGAGCGTGGCATATATATATGTGATAATGATTGATGAGAAGATATATTATATAGACGCACATATATTTAACTTACATGGAACAATGTGCTATCAAAGTTGGTTGGCAAAGTATTAGATTAAAATATAAATATGATGGAAATTTGTAATGGAAATATTTTTGTTTTTTTTGTTTTTTGTTTTTGTTTATATACTTCAACGTTCTCCCAATAGCCAAACAATATTGTCTACTTAGAATAACAAATATAACCTCCCCCACCATAAAATTGCACATATTTCTCCTAACTTATTCTAAGTATTGTTAAAATTATAAAAACTACCGCATCTTCTTCTTTCCTATAATTTTTTAGTTTGTAGAGGTTTTTTAAGTTGATATTTAAAGATGCTCGAAGATGTTAGATGGAATGGATACACTCAAATAATGGTTTTGGGGAAACCAGCTCCTTTGGTTAGTACATTTAGACTGAGCTATTACTTGATAATGAATCTATTGAGTCAGGCAGAGGGTCAATTTACAGCTGAACATGTCATCAAACATTCATTTCACATTGTGTTCATAAAGTATTGATACTTCTCATTATGGATTATAGATCAGTATGACATTTCTCATTGTGTTCATGAAGTATTGATACTTCATTGTGTTAGTTTGTTACCAATATCACTACTCTCATACAGTATTGGTAATGTCAACAATGTCATCTTTCTATATTTTCCACTAACATATTCATAGGGAAATTGACTTCATGAGGGACACGAATCTTCCTTCAAAAGGTTTTCCTCATCCTCTCACTACAACTTTCAAAATTAGAGAACATAATCTAAAAAAAATTATATAAATCCTCAAATTCATGTTTGGGCTTCTATTCAACATCTAGCATCTTAGGCACAAATTGGATTTGTTGCGGAGTTGGGATTGTAAGTTACGTGCGAATGTCAAGTGAGAATTTTTGTCTCACAAACCTACGCTAATCAAAAGAATTCATATAGATGAGTTAAGTTAATGTATGAGTGCATTAGGGCATGTAGTTCGACCTTATATATGATGGTCGACTCTGGCCTTTATGGCTTCCCTGTGTGATTATATACACACACAAACACACACACACACACACACACACCATGTTTTCTTTATTTTAAATAATTTCATACCCACTTGCTTTGAATTATCTCACATGTAACATGGTCTTTAAGTAGCATGGTTGTGAATTAGTTCTTGAATATCTTGCCGAGTGTAGGGGTTATGTGCTGGGTGAGTGAATATGTGTGTGTAGTGCAACTTAAAGGATAGAGTGGGCTGTTGTGAGTCCATGAGCAATTGTTAAACATGGAATATTGCAAGTTTATTTTTACATTGAACTGGAAACCTATATATGTGAATATATTAAATAAAAGAAGAACTAGAAGATACATACATACATACATACATACATATACATATATATATATATATATCCTTTTATTAATCATGACCTAGTTGTTGCCTTCATGTGCTATACTTTGCTTCTTGCACTTTACTGCATATTTGATTTTATGTGAAGGTCTGCATCCATGTTCTGAGAAGGAACAGTATGTGTACAATTCATATATATATATATATATATATATATATATATATATATATATCTGTGGCGGCTATTTAGACATTTTATGGTGCCAGTTTGAGTACCTGACTAGTACATGACTTGTTTGAGTACCTGACTTGTTTAGACGTTTTTTTTATTATTCCTGTTTGAGTACCTGACTTGTATTAATAAATGTATACATTTTAAGGTGCCAGGCCTTATGATACTAATAGTTTATTATTACTAAAAAAAATATTGTAACATTATACTGGGTTTAACCGTGTGTGTTTAATAATATCTTACTATGGTTGATTTCCTTCCTATCTCTGTTATCATGCCTACTTTTACTGCTTATTACTAAAAGGACATTTGCTTTTCCATTGTGTGTATCAGTAAATATGCATGGTTGACCGGGTATTGTAATAGTTTGCGCATGTTTCTACATGGTGTTATCACATGTCTGTGCATGTTTCTACATGTGAGTATTGTAATAGTTTGCGTAACAGATATTTGTCGGTGCTCGGTTACATGTAACTGGAGGTGTTCTTAGGGGAGGACGTGGTATTAAAAACGATGGAGTTGTTGCTGGTAATTTCCTCTTTCTAGTTTTAATTGTTCCATTTTTGTAACGACCTTGGATTTTGGCCCTATTATTTCAATGAATATTTAATCTAATTTAAATAAAAAGTAAATTTATCATTTGAAAATGATTAAATCTTTTAGAATAATTGCCGTTTATTTATATATATTGGTATTTTAAAAGGAAATTGATTTGAAAATTTAAAACAAAATATCTCAATAATATTTATAATAAAATTGTCTTATATAATTGAATTAAATTTCTTCGTCTTGTTGACATGTGATAAATGAATATATTTAGATGATAATGTTTAAAATAAAATCAATTTCTATCAAAATAAAATATAAGTCAAACACCTGAACATAACTTAATTATTGATAGTTAAAATACAAATATAAAAAAATATAAGGATAAAATGTAAGTAAACCATATTGAATATAACTTAAAATATTGATAGTCAAAGTTAAAATACAAATAGAAATAAAAATAAGAATTAAGTGTTAGTGCATGCTTGCAACATAAAAACTAGAAAATTGTAAAATACGGTATAACATAATACCAGATAAACATTATTCAAGCTAGAAGTAATAAGTCAAACATTTTTATTTGAATCAAGCAAAAAGGTAAATATTCTTATGCAAACTATCTTCATCTACAAGCCAAAGTATAAAATAAACCTGACAAAAACATGAATTGTGAAAGCTAGGAAAATATAAAACAAAATATTTTCATAACAAAGCAATAACACAACATGTCTTCATCTACAAGCTATATCTACCTGTAAAGTATATGTCTCCATACAAAATATTTTCATGCAGCAAACATGATGATAATTATGTAAACCAATTAAGAAACAAGCATTTAATTCCTATCATCTCAGCCTAAAATTTTGTCATTTCAAGATATTTATAAAAATTTGGTCAAACAGAACAAAGATAAGAAAACAACAGTACCAGTTAGAACCTTCCTTATACATCCTGTTTCTTTTATATATAGGTGTGCCTATCTTGCTATTTAGTTCGTTCAGTAACTTATAAAAAAAGGAAGCAAATACTCAATTCAAAACTGCAATTCAAAACGAAATACAAGGCAGATTCAAAAGCAGTTTTCAACTGCAGCTTTCAAAACATCAAAGTGCTTTCTGTTCAAAAGAGTTTTAAGGTGAGAAAACATCAAAGTTTAAAGCTTTAAGTTGATTAAAAATAGTTTTGGATTTATTGATAATCTGGTTTGTGTATGCTTCAGTTTGTATATGATTGTGTGATGCTCTGTTGCTTCTCTGAATTGATACAGATTACATAGTTAGTTCAAAACTCAAATTATTCTTATTAAATCATTGTTAAGCTTTGATTTCTCAACAAACAAGATGTTAAACTTAAATTACGATTTTTAAAAAGTTGATCAAACCATCTTTATAAGGTGTACCACTATAATATTGATGTACAGGTAATCAAATGATAGTTGATAAAATTCGAATGTTGTAAAATATTAATTCAAGTTTATATCTTGAATTCTGATTGAAATTTATGATTTAAAAAAAAACGAAGAATTTTTGTTTCATATTCGAAGAGCAGTTTGGAGTTGAATAAAAGTTGCATTTCTTCCTATTTCAAGTGATCGAATCAACTTTAAAGGTAGAAACTTGAATTGAAGCTAGTATGAACATCATTTATCTTAGGAAAATTATCAGATAATTTTTCCTTTCATATATTGTTGAGTCGAATCCATTTTAGGGTTTTACTTCAAGTTTTTGCACTTGTCTGTAATGCGTCGAGTTCGTCATCAATGTGCGATCGAGTCGTACGAATGTCTGGAGAAAGGTTGTTTAATGCGTTATCGTGGTGTGGCTGAAGATTGAGGGTCTCCGGTGGTCTATGCGGCGGTGGCGAGATGTTTTTGTTGATGGGTCGTTTTGCAGTTTTTCGATCATATGACCAAATTTCGATTTGAAAGTTTTGTAAGTGATTCGAGTTTGATTTTCGTGTCCATGTGTGATTTGGGACTTGCCGATGGTGTTGGTATTCGTCGAAGCTGGATCGCGCCGCCGTGCACGTGTATGGCGTAGGGAAGATGGTGTCGGAGTCATGGTGTTCATCTGACTCGAGTCGTGCTCGAGTAAATATGGTGGAAGCTTCGGTGTTTGATCGAGTACGTGAGTTAGGCCTGATGCATTAATTTATAACCTAGTTTATAACTTAATTACAGAAAGACAAAAAAAGAGAAGGAGAAGAAGCGTTGCGTACTGGGTAAATGTCTCGGGGAAATGGGTAAGGAGCTAGGAGTCACACTCGAGTAAACACAGTGGAAATCTCGAGTTGTTATTTTCAAACTGTAGTATTGCATCATTATTAAAGTGATGTTAGGAAAATCATTTTCAACAGTTTCACACTGTATAACTTAATAAGGTTTTACAAATGTAAGTTAATACTTAAATACTAGTTTTAATTATTTTAGTTAATACTTTAACGATGTTTTAGACACTTAATTATTATTTTAATTAAGCAATTTAATTAACCGTAAAGTTTGTAGTTAATGTTGATTTGATTTTCAAAATTTAAAGAAGAGCTTTAAAATGTTAATTAAATTGAATAGTAATTAATTAATTATCTTAGGAAGCAATTAAGAATAATTACTTTTTAATTGTAATTAGTGATGGATTAATTGATGATTAAGTAATAAATGAAATTGTAATTAACTACTTAAGTTAATTAATGAATGATTAATAGTTAATTTATTAAGTAATTTAATTAAGAATTAAGGATTTATAATTGATTAACTATGTAATTAGTGATTAATAGATGGGTAATTAAGTTTGATTAATAATTAAGATTATTAATTAATGATTAAGGGCAATCAATTAAGTAATTAAAGTTAAATAACTTGATTAAGAAGTAATTAATTAAATAGTGTGAAATAAAATAATTAACTAGTTAAGTAATTAAGACTTAATAACTGATTAAGAAATGATTTATTAATTAAATAATTTGAAATGGAATAAGTAATTAATTGATAATTAATGATTAACTAAACAAGGTTCAAAGATAAATTCTCAAGTAATTGATTTAATTTGAATTAATTACAACAAAAATCAAAAATGATTGCTTATGAATGTTCTGTATGTAGAATATCTTATTGTGATATTTATTTGGTGATATTCTGTGATGCTCTTCGATATGCTTTGATATATCTATGATGATTGTGTATGATTTATCTATGATAAATGTTATTTGAATTCAATTGTTGAAATTAAACTGTTTAAAACTAATAAACAACTTGGGCTTTAAAATGGCGTTTGGATTTCGATGAGACCGAGATCGGGTGTCAATTTGATATTTCGAAAACCACATCGATCCAATTTAAATGATAGGTTGTGGAATCTCAAGTGAAGATCGAGATGATGTTTTCAGAATGCAAGGGTTATTGTCGTTGACTTTGAGGGTGATTCAAAAATGAGTGTAACGAGATAATGCCTTCGGTTTCGTTCGAACGCGGAACGAACTTGTATGGATTGAATGCTTTCAGCACATCGTCAGGCGGACGATGAGCATTCTAAAAGATATGTCCTGTAAAGGTAATCGCAGCCTCAAGCCTCATCAACTGGGAATGGCTAAAACAGGGGATGTGCAGCAAGGTTAGGTGGGTCATGCCCAAGCAGGACGAGATATACCCCTATCTAAATGTCCCTATTATTTCGGCTGTGTGGGCGGTTGCTAGCTACAACCACGGGGTTATCTTGTTCGGGACTGTTCAGTAAGGAATGGTTCCGGCCTCGTGTTGTAAGGGGTCGGGAGTGATCCTCAGTACGGTGATCTAGGCCCCGTACTATGACAGGCGTTACCCTAGTAGCCCTGCCATTGATGGAAATCCATTTTCCCTACGAGACCCTACGGTTTTGATTTGTATTATCCACTTTCGTGGCTAGTAGATGGAATTTAAATTGGTCATTTTATCTTTTAAAAATAATAAATTGATTTCTATTTCCAATATAAATATTAGGTTTATATTTTAAATAGAATTAACTTTGTTTTAATTTTAATAAATAAAGCATATTTTCTAATTTTAATATTTGTAGTAATTTGGAAATTTTGTTTTATTTAATATTTTAGCTTTTCAAAGTTATTGAATAAATGATTTTGGTTTAAATTTAATAAATGAACCATGTTTTAAATTTCTAATATATACATTATAAGTTGGAAGATTTGTTTTATATTAGTATTGAGTTTTCAAAAAAAAAACTATTTCATAAATAAATATATGATTTTAAAATTTGATAAGAAAAATATTAAATGTTTAAATTAAATTAGATTGAGTTTTAAATTTAAAATAAATTCAACAAAATGGTTTCATGGCTTAATAAAATGGATATTTTATTATTAAAATATAATCTTTTGTAAAATGATTTTAATTTAATAATAAGATATTTATAAAAACAATATTAATATTGTATTATCTTTATAAATAAGTTTTGAATAGGATTTGTAATTTTTATTCAAATTGAATTTATATTCATAACTTGATTTGAAAAATATTTGATTTTGAATTTAGTTTGAATTTAAATTCAAGAGTATAAAATCTTAATTGTTTTAGTCTTTAATATGTATAAGTTTATTTATAAATATGGTTTGTTTTTATTTCATTTATAAATTTATACACATGCTTAAAAATAAACTAACAAATTTAAACTAAGCTAACATACACATTAATTTGTAATTAGTACTAATTATTTTAAAGAGACATGTATTGCATTCTTTTAACAAGTGTTACATCCATTTAACAAATGTTCAAAACTAACATAAACAATTTGACAAGTGTTGTGTAAGTTTGTACAAGAGTAAATTTAGTTTTAATCTTTCTTTTATTTCATTAAATCTGAAAATACATTTGTTTAGTTTGCATCTTCATTCATATTGCATTTTCATTTTCCTTGATCAAAGAAAATCTTCAAACTTCTAAAATCAAATCTGCATTTTCTCAAAATTCAAGTTAACTGCATATTCAAAATCAAAAATAACTCCTCATATCTAAGCCCTTCAAATACCTGTACAAATCCACAAATCTGCATTTATTCACCAACAATCTGCATATTCAACAATTTCAAAATCAAAGAAGTCTGCATCAACCCCTGTTTACCAAAAATCTGCATTTCTTCAAATCAAATAAGCCTGCACTATTTTTTTTTCTGCATTCTGTTTAAACCTGGGAATGTAAAGTATCTGCATGTATTTAAGGAATTAGCTGCTGCATCTTCTAGCTGCATGAAACTAATTAGAGTATGGGATCATGAGCATGTAGATTTCATCAGGATTGCAACTCAGATATTAAAACAGAGGAAGCATGCCTGCATTTGTTTTCTGCAAATTTCATTAAGTCAAAACTGAGCTCTGCATCGAAATAGTGAGTAACATTTAATCTTAAAACTATAATTTAGGTTGCTTGAGATAAAACATGTTTGTGTGCCCGATGTAAATGTGACTGTGTATGCATGTTTTGTTTATATTCTACAGTGAACCCAGATCAACTTCTTATTTAAAAGAATCTTTTACAATTGATTTAATTTGAGGTTATATGTGTGTTTTAAAATAATAAAGGGTTTGCTTATCATAGAATAGTGTTCAAACTTATAAAGTAATGTGTTTATTTTCTTAAGTTAAGGTTTAAAAGTTTTTAGGTGAGTTAAAAACAGGGTGTTATCTCTGTATAAACAGTAATATCATTATATGTTAATCTTGATCAAAACCAATCCTATTAATATTGAAATTCAGTTTCAAAAACATAATGCATTAACAAAAACTTGATTTTTAAATCAAGTATTAGTATTTTTAGGTGTTTGATAACGTAGCAGTTTGTTCTTAAACCAAAAATGAATTTGAGCAAAACTCTTGTAATCTGTGATTTGAGAAAACTCAAAATTCTTCTGAGTTATAGAGTAAGGATCATAGATCCTTAGAAAAATCATGATTGGGTTTATAAATTGTTAGATTGGTTGCAGTTTGTAAATATTTGTATGACCCTAGTTTTGAATGGGGTTAAGGCTTGGGTCAGTTTGAGGTGTAGTGTTGATCGAGTGTTCTGGTCTTTGGGGAATGTGTACTAGGTGTATGAAGGAGCTCGAGGCTGGAATGGGTGGATCTCAGGTGGTCAAAGCGACAAGAATTTGCCGCTGACAGGTTGGGTCTAAAACCTGAAAACATGTTTCAGGTTTAGGTTTGTAAAGCTACATTTTGAATGCTTTGATTTTTGTTCGATCTGGTGATGATGTTAGTGGATTGATGGGTTTCTAGAAATTGTTGGATCATCTATGATGATCGGAAGAGGCGGTGGTCGCCGTGCATATGCACGACGACGAGTTTTTCTGGTGAATTTATTTTGGGTTTGGGGTGTTGCAGGGTAGGACTGTGATTTGCTCGAAGCAAGTATATTAGAAACTCGGAGTAATCAGGTTTTAAACTCGAAGTAAAAAGTGGTTTTCTCGGGCCATTGTAATTTACAGGTTTCGAAAACTGTTTTTAAAATCTGGGTTTTAAAATTTAAAATCTGTACTTTATGTTTAAAGTAAAGTTTAAGTTCAAATTCAATTCAAGTTTGAATTCCTGATTTAAATTTAAATCCCATTTTTTTTAAATAAAATAAAGTTTCAGAAATTTAACTTAATTAACTATTTTTTTTGGTAAAATAGTTTAAACACTTTTAGTAATGAGATTTTAAAAATATGAGTAGATTTGAAGTTTGTTTAAAATCTGGAAATTCAAAAGTTAAATTTGAATTTCAGTTTTAAATTTTAAAGAGGGTTTAAATTGAAGTTTTAAATTAAATGAAAATTTAAGCTATTAAAACTTTGAAATGAATTTAACTTTAAGAATTTTCATAGCACTTGTTTGATTTGCAATTTTAAAAGTTTTAAATTATTTAAACTTTGATAAGTTTTAAAATTATTCTATTTTAAACTTGGATTTAAAATGAAAATTTAAAAGTAGTTCAAAAAGTGCTTTGTTTCAATTTAATTGTTTTAAACATAATTAAGTTATGTTTTATTTTAAAATTAAATTAAGATTAATATTTCAGAATTAATTCAATTAATAAGGTAGTTAAGATTAATTAATTAATTTAATTAATTAATTGAATTTGGGATTAATAATTAATTAATGATTAATCAATTTATAATTAGGATCATTAATTAAATTATTAATTAATGATGAATGAATATTATTAATTATGTAATTAAGTTTTAAATTAAGGTCAATTAATTTAATAATTAACTTTAATTGATGAATGATTAAAGATAATTTAATTTGTAATTAATTTAAGTTAATTACTTTATGAAATAATTAAAGAATGGTTAATGAAGGTCATTAACCAGGATTGTTTAATAATTAATTAATATGGTTAATTTTTATAATTAATTAGATTAATTAATTTAATAATAATCAATTGTAAATGGTTTGAGGATAATTACTTGATAGAGTAATTATGAAATTAATTACTTAAAGTAATTAATTTAATGTGATTGTTTATTTTAATTAAGTAAGTTTAATTTATTTTAAACATTTGGGTTTTATAAATAATTACTTTATGTAATTAATGATTTGGAAATTACTTAGTTAAGTAATTGATTTATAATTACAGAATGTAATTAAATGAAGATGTTAAGAATGAAGTAATTTGGATTAAATTACTTATTAGTTAATCATGGGATTAATTAAGAAATTATAAGGATAATTAATTTGGTTTAAATAAAGTAATTAAGTTAGTTAATTACTAAATGTAATTAATCTGGAATGATTAATAATTATGAGTTAATTACTTAAGGTAATTAAATTAAGAAATAATTAAAGATCATTAATTATTTTAATTAATGATGTAATTAAAGATGATTAATTATTATTAATTAATCAATAATAGGCAATTAAAGGTAATTAATTAATGTAATTAATTAAGGATTAATGTAATTAATTATGATTAATTAATTAATTTAAGTAATCAAATGTTAATTACTATTTGGTTGAGAATAATTAATTTTGTGAAATTAATTGAGGATAATTACATGAATGTAAGTAAGGGTAATTAATCATGGGTGATTAATTAAGGTGATTAATAATGGATTAATAAATTGATTGTAATCAATTAAATGATTCGATAAGCAAGATTTATATTAGTAAAGTTATTAATTTAATTTATTTTAAATTAATTAAAGATGGGGTAATTAATTCAATTCATTTTAAATTAATTAGAGATAGAGATAATTAATTTAATTCATTTTAAATCAATTATATTGTAACGACGCGGATTTTGCCCGCTCGGAAATCGACATCCATACTTCATATCGTATTCGAATGCCATAGATTCGACCGTTCAAATCCGATTCGCCGGAGCTTATAACAACATTAAGTAAATAACACAGCGGAATATAAGAATAATACATTGATATACAGCTTTGATACAATATTTGTTACAACAGATGATCCAATAGATATCAATATACATCAGAGATATGATACAATAAATAGCAGCGGAAAAGAAAATAGATGATAACATCTAGCAGCGGAACAATATAACTCTAAGATAGTCTTCAAGGAAGAACTCCAAAACTACAACTCCATCTCCAAGAATCAATCCAGCAATAGCTCGAACTCCCAATAACGATGCACCAAGCTAGGCAAGACTGGTGCGAACCAAGGGCTGAACTAACTCCAGATAATCTACTAAACCTGACTATCTGAAAAACCCAACTCTAGACTGCTCGTGTAGAAAATAATGAGCACCCAGAGTTTAGGAAAGAAACGATAAACTCCGGATCAGTCGTGGGACTGGTGTGAGCAACAAAAAAACAGTTTATCTTTTATTCAAAATCGAAATAGAAGAATATTTTTTAAATTCAATTCGCAATGTTTTTTTAAAAATGAGACTACCATAAGACCTCCCGCCACACACACAATGCAAACGCAGACTTGGAGGAGATTTCTTCTTATGATAGTCAAGGATGCTTGATACGCATTAAAAAGAAACATTTGATATTATTACTAGTGCATAGTGTAGAACAAATCATTTCGAAAGTAGAATATAAATCTTAGCCAGCATAGGTACCATTATAGTATGCTTACTATAGCTACCATATTAGATGGCAGGTTCTACAACTAAAACCGTACAAATCTCGTATTGTTTCTTTGGATTTCCAACGAATGGTCAGGCCAAGGAACTTCCCATTGCCACATGAGATTGCCTCTGGATGGACATCCCCGAGAACCAAACCGGATCTCTACCAACACAAGGCCGGGTTACCCCTAACTGGGTAACAACTGACACGAGTATGCCATCCCCCGGTCCTTTGGGACCTTTAACCGAGCGCTCGTCACCATCATCACACAATCATAACAAAGTGTTTTCAACATGAGTAAGTATCTGGGCTCCATACCATGATACCACCCTTTTCCAGAAGGAAATGCACACACCCTAAAGGGAGCTACCCCTCATAACCTTGTCGCATCTTTCCTGTTTTGACCATTCCGGGGTGTGAGGCTCGACGAAGTCTCGTCCACAAAAACATACTTTATACAAAAGCCATGCTTTGGGTCAACAAATGATCATAGAAATGATCACAAGGATAGACGATCAAATAAATGATCCTATCACAAATAATCAACACAATGATCATTTCACAGCAACACTCAGCATGTCACATTACCAAATTGGGAATATATCGCTGATAACATTCAACTACATAACCTCTGAGCTTGTACGTCTCAGAGAAGGGTGTTAAGCTAAGAGAATAAATTCTCCGCCACCAACAGAAATATATTTGAAAGAAATCGGCTTTATATCTCAATTTGTAATGTCAGACATACAATCCATACAAGTCTGTTCCGGGCTCGAACAGAACCGAAGGCACTTACAAAGAAGTCCTTGCAATCCGGATATTCACTAATCACGTTCGGACTTCCCATCACATATGGAGTCTCTATACCGGGGCCATTCGATGCAAAGACATTCGACGAGTTGTCCTTACGTTTTCGAAAATATCCGGTCTTCACTACCGGTCTTCAAATGCTATCCATAACGACATATCACATATTCAGAATGGGATATATGACACAAAGGTCCTCTCCCGGCTAAACCGAATAGTGAGCGCAATATTTCAAAAACATATGGATATTGGGATTTCAATTAAGTCACAACTTAAAACCCAAAAACTTTCCTTTTCAAATGGTTTAAACCAATTACCATTTCAAATCTTTATATTACAAAAAGATTTATTTCACAAAGATCAATTCATAGATTTCAAAACAATTTCCATTCCAATTGGACTAACTCGTTAAATCTTTAAATCTTTAAATCAAAGATTTAACTCATAGCTTTCAAAATTCGATTAACTTGTTGAATCTTTAAATCAAAGATTCAACTTATAGCTTATAAATCGTTTTCATAACTTGGAAATTTCTTCATTTTCAAACTCGATATTCTTTTTAACACAAATTGAACGTTCATTTCTCATGTGAAAGCTTTTATTATTTGAAAACTAACAGTTTTCGTTTCAGAAAAATCCCATTATATTTACACGAGTTAACGCCCTTGAATTCTATTCACATCCCAAATCAATACTTTTAAAATAGTTTAACCCATATATAACTGGTATAACATTTTTAATCTCTAGTTTCAAATCATAGAATTCAGTTTCACATTTTGAATTTAAGTTCAAATCAAATTATTCAACTTCATATTTTATCGAGTAATTCAAATTAAATTTCATCTATGAAATTCTATTTCAAAAGCTTTTTACTTTAAACCCAATCCATTTCCAAAACATTTGAATTCAAATATTCAAATTTAAAACTATTTCAAAAATCTGTGACTTAATCGATTTCCTCGTGAAATCTATATTGGTGTGTGTGTATAAGTGTGGTCCAGGGGTTTAACACACTAGTGCAACATCATTTCAATCATCACAGATCAGAACATAGAAATATAGTTGATAAGCGATATAATGCTTATCTTCCATTCACAATTCACAAATAATATGCAGATGTAAATAAATGAATAAATTATACATGGCACAATCACAGAACAAAGTGTCACAGATCAGATAGGATAATCAATTCAAGGCAACTTATTTTAATACAATCATTCATAAGTAAGGTCAAGTATCGAATAATCATTTATAAACAGGATTAATTTATCGTTTAATCCTAATCAATGCAATTTATTTCCAAGTAAATTGATTACTTATGAATTTAATTATCCACTCCTGATTTATTTTACAAATCATTTGATATAAATTTATTTATCTAACACTTTAATTAATTAAATTATTCTTAATTAATCATATTAATTAAATCAACCTTTTAACCCAGTTACATAATTAATTAATTTTAATAAATCAAAATACCCAAAATTAATTACAATAAGTGATTAATCCTTAATTACTCTTATTAAGTAATTACATTTAAAACAATTTATAATTGATTATCTAAATTAATTAATCTAATTAATTATCAAAATTAATCACATTAATTTAGTTACTTAATAATCTCTAGTTAATTTATCTATATTAACTAATAACATTTCCTTAATTACTTTCTTAAGAAATTATCTTAGATTAATTATTACTAAAACATCCCTAATTATAAATTAATCTAAATTATAAATTTAAAATCAAATAAATCATTCTTTCATTACCATATTGATTAAATTATTTTAATTACCTTAATTATTCCTAAGATAATAAATTTCTTTATTAATGATTTCATTAATCATTTAAGTGTAATTTAAACATTACACTTTTAAATTTAAATTTAAATTCCATTTTGAATTTAAGATTCAAAATGAACATATATTCAAACATTAACCAATTTAAATATCAATTTATAAATATGTTTGGAAAAATTGATCTTCGAATTTATTTCAATTTAAATCCCAAGATTCAAATTGAACCCCAATTTATTGTCACTAAAGTTTAAATTAATTTCCAAACTTTTAAGTTTACATGTTAAAGAAATACTTATCTTTTAAAGGGAAAGTTAAAAGAGTTCTAAAACTATATTCAATTTAAATCAATTAAAATACATTTTAAATATTCAAAGTTGTTGTACAATATTTTAAATTCAAAAACTTTATTATATTTCAAAACTAGGATTCAATTTAAGCTTTTGAATCTAGATTTAAATTTAGATTTAATCTGTGTTTAAATATTAAATTTTTAGATTCTTTAAAAACATTTTTTTTTATAAAACACTTTAACAAATTTTAGTTGTAAAAAAAAAGACATTCCATTTTTATGAACTTATTTATTTAAATTTAAACTCGTTTTGAATTTAGATTTTAAACTTGCTTCAAAACCTTTGATTAAAACTTGTCTTTCAGTTTTGAATTCAGTTTAAATTTTAAAAAGAAAAACTTAAACACTGTCTGGTTTTTTTACTAAAACCTGTAGCTATTAAAAACTAGGTACACAACTAAACAAACCCGAGACATCATCGTTCCCTTCTCGAGTACAACTTCGAGTAATCACGCGAGAGTAAGCTCTATTCTTCCCAGGCAAAAGCAAAACAAATTTCCCAGATGCACAACATTTCTCGCGTGCATGTGCACCGCTCCATCGCCTCCCTCCGGCCATCGCCACTAGGTCGAGCAAGTCACCGACCCACCTCAGACTATCCTCCGATCATCTGAACCTTCCCCGACATTCGAAAGACAAAAATGAGAGTCAGGTTGAAACCTGGCAAACACGAACAGGGAAACCACCCCCAAACCTGGAACGGCGTCGTTCGCAACGCCCCGACCACCAGAATTCATACGACACCGGCTACAACCTCGTCGACATCTCCCCCACCATCTCCCAGAGCCGCATAACACTCGATCATCCCTAGACGATGAACAAAGCGAAAACCCAACCTTTGACAAAACTAGGTTTAGAAATTTCAGAAGCTCGCCGACGCCACCACGTTGAACTATCCACTATTCCAATATTTTTCATAGCTTCACCTATCACTCCTCCACCTCCAGGAGGAAACTCCTCCCCTCCAATCAATGGGATCACCCACGGCGACCCAAAATGCCCAAAATGATCGAACCCAAACTGCTACTTCAATGCTTAACTAAAAATAATAATTTTTGTTTCAAAAATCAAGTTTTAGTGTTAGCTTTTGATTCATATACCTAAATTTATAAACTAAGACAATTTATTTTTGACTTAATTAAGTTTATTCCGTATTTCATATTTCCAGTTACAATTTTAAGTTATTTTAAATTGAACAAGTTTTTAAACTAAAATCTATGATCTGACAAGCATACTTGGTGCAAGACTTATGACTCAATAAGGTTTGGACCAAGAGCAATTGAGTTTTGATAAAAAAAATTGAGTCTGGAACTGAAGTCAGAGGGAAACACAGAGATGCTCATCACTATATTTATACATAACACAGAGAAATACTAAAATCACACAAACAAAGTGAATTCCAGAGGGAACACGCAACAGAACAATGTACTCGAACTATTTTGATTGAAATGTTACTCACCTGTCATGGTTGAACAGAGACAGTGCTTTTTGTTTTTAACCTGAAAACTTTGAATCATTGCTTGTATATTGTTGTTGAAGTTTTGTTTTAGTTTGAAAGGATATTTGCTTCAGTTTTTTTTTTTTTTGTTTAGTTTTGAAGATGGACAAAATGAGATTGAGGAAGGCTGGGTATATAAGAAAATGAGTAGTAAAGGGATGATATCTTTGTTTACACATAGGTATGGGTGAAAGATGTTGTATGTACTTAGGATGTTTGCTTGTACTTGTTTATGTTCATCTATATTTTGATTTGTTTATGCTTGCCTACCTTACTCGGCTGAGATGAAGGAATTACATGCTTTTACTTTATGAACATGTTTTATTTTTATTTTCATACTAATGTTTTGCTATATTCCAGGTTGTAGCTTGCTTTTATATTTGTACTTTGTTAGCTGGTTTCCTTTTTCAGGTTGATGCATTTTGTTTTCTTTATTTGCCAGGTTGCCCTTTTTCATTTATACTTCATGTACAATATACTTTGTTTTGTATTTTTATTTATTTATTTGTTTATTTAGTTAGCTTTGTATTTGGATGTAGTGTTATTTTTAACTTGCTTGTTTTCATATTTAAATGTTGTTTCTTTTCTTTTCTTTATTTTCTTTCACAAGCTTTTGCATCTATGTTTGTTTTAAGTGTTCATAAAAACATATTTTTTTTGTTTTAGTCCTTTGTATTTTATTTGTTTGTTTTATTTTCGTCTACATTCTTTTCATATTTAAATGTATTTTATTTTCTTTAAATCTTCTTGTTTTGTAATATAAATAAATTTCTATCTTATTATGTTGTTAGAATTTAGCAAATGTTCTACTTCCTATTTTTATTAAAATTTATCTCATATTATTTTTTTCTATTTCTAGTTTAAATATTTATAGTTATCTTACTTTAATATTTATTGTCTTATATTATTTTATTTGCTCACACATTTCGTTTTAATGTTTAAATATAGCTGGTTGTTTTGCAAGTTAATTCATATATATGTTTTGTTCCACTGCTTTGTCCTATTACTTTATAGTATGAATAGCTTCTATGTTAACATGTTGTTAAAATTTATTTATGAGTTACTATATATATATATATATATTTTCTTAATTTATTTTATAACTCAAATATTTATTAAACCCTTCATCTAAGATTTAAATCCAAATCAATATATATATATATATATATATATATATATACACACACAAGATTTTATAATTTCAAATTGACTCATATATACCCAAATATACATATATATATATACATTCACATATATACATATATATACAATAATTAAAAAAGTAAATGATTTATATAGAATATATTTGAACTCGGGGAAACTCACATCACTAAATCGATTAATTTCACCGTTTTCTTCAAAAATAGATTTTAATTATCATTTTAAATTTATATAAAAATCCGGGGTCGTTATATATATTGTGATAAGTAAATCATTGCTTATATATGAATGGGTGTCATTGATTGTCTTGGATGCTTTGTGATCTCAGTAATGAGATAAGTATAGTTGTGAGATATAAATGTTTGGTTGCATTGTGATGATAACTTAGATTATCTATTGTGATGGTAATATATGGATTATCTATTTTGATATTGATAATGCGGATTACCTGTTATTTGATAATGTTCATTATCAATGTGATTTATGACTTATCTATCTGTGTGTATATAAATACTGTAATTGAATAGTTTTAAAACTTTAAAACAACTTGGACCTAAAAGACACGATTTGGATTTCGATGAGACCGGGATCGGGTTTCCATATTTGGATATCCAAAAACCACATCGATTCCAAATTAACGTTAGGTCATGAATCAAAGTGGAGCTTTGTGAAGACTCGAGGTGTAAGGACTATGAGTCGGTATAACTCTGTGGGTGATTCCGTAATGAGTTGACGGAATAGTACTTATAGATTCGAGATGGTGGTTCAGAGTGCAAGGGTTATTGTCGTTAACTCTGAGGGTGATTCCAAAATGAGTGTAACGAGATAATGCCTTCGGTTTCGTTCGAACCCGGAACGAACTTGTATGGATTGAATGCTTTCAGAACATTGTCAGGTGGACGATGAGCATTCTAAGTGATGTGTCCTATAAAGGTGTTAACACTGCTTTTCTAGCAACCTAAATATAGCTCGGCCTAAAGGAATGGACGACCTAAAGGTAGACGACATAACTGCCTAAAGGAATGGACGACCTAAAGGTAGACGACATAACTGCCTAAAGGAATGGACGACCTAACAACCTAAAGGTAGACGACCTAACTGCCTAAAGGAATGGGACGACCTAACGACCTAAAGGTGAACGACCTAACGGCTAAAGGAATGGGACGACCTAACGACCTAAAGGTGAACGACATAACGGCTAAAGTTCTCTACGACCTAAGGTGTTAAAGTGGCAGCGACCTAATGCTTTGACAACCTATTTTAAGTCGGCAGCGAGCTAATACTTAGTGGAAAAACTATGTATCAACTATGCCGCTTCCCATAGGTCGTGAAGTCGTACCCGTTAGTTCATATAGAGAGGGGCGCACCACTTAGGTCGTAGCTCTTGATTCCTTAGCTCGCCAACGACTCAAGACCTATTTTAGGTCGCTCACGACCTAAAACCCGTCCAGATAACCCTATAAATACGGCATATGCTCCAACATTGAGGGGACTTTTTGGGGGGGATCATTTCTAAAAAGCATCAAGGCCTTGTCATTTTCTTCAACCCATGCAATACATTCAACACTCCAATCTCCAAGGACGCTACTACGAATTTCAAGAGAGAATCTACGTCATTCAACATAAATCCGAAAAGATTATTCTTCTTTGAAGTTTGAGCTACTTGTCCGAAGTGTGTTGTAATCGAAGTGCATTGTAAAGAATTGTAATCAAATCATCAATAAAAGAGTTTAAAGTGGACGTAGGCTCGATCTTAAGCCGAACCACTATAAAATTGTTGTCTTTTACTGCTTTTTTGTGATTTCTCTACTTATACTCTAATTCCCGTGCGAACGGGTGGTGCTTTCATACTTACACTACTTACACCGGGGTGTTGACATCAGATTTTTACGTTAACATTTTTGGTGCTTTCACTGAGAACCCAACTCAGGATACTGTCATCATAGCTTCACAGAAACTTGTGGAAAGGATCTCTCTAAAAACCAGAAGTTTGTCAGAAATAATGGCTCCCGAAAGAAAGCGCAAGTCTGTTAGATCCGACGATGTTCGCGAGACTACTGCCACTTCTCCTCCTTTAAGTCAAACAACTCCAACTGTTGGAGTAACACGAGCAGAATTGGATGTTGCGGTTTCTGGGCTACATCAGCAGATGGAAGCCCAAAACAATCTGATGTTGGAAAGGTTGAACACTTTGCTTGGGGCTAACCGTCAACCAGTGAATAACGAACCAAACTTTGCTTATAATGTTCATGATGTGGAAGAAAGAGATATTCCTCAAAGGGCAGCTGGCCCGGTAAATGTAACAACCCTGTATTTTGTGATTTATTATTTATTATTTTTTTAATTTTTATTTTAATTTAATTTTTGAGTTAAAAACTTATTTTATTTATTTTGAATGATAAACTTTAGTTTTGATATGAATTATCATTCCAAAGCATGACTAAAAAGAATATTTTCCAAAAAGTGAATTTTTGGTCAAAATAGTCAAAATTTGACTTTTAATTTAAATTTTTAAAAGTTTGAAAATTTAAATTTATCTTTTATTATGAAAGTACATAAAATTTTAAGAACACTGCTTTTTGTTTCGTTGGAAACGGATTTAAATTGTGAAAGTTATGTATATTTCAATATTGAGTGCAATTCGTTTATTCTGCAATTTTGTTATTTTAAATAGTATAAATTTTATTTTTCTTTGTCATATTTTATTGTAATATGTATTAGTATGTTATTTTATGTATGTTTTTGTCTTTTAATATTTTTGAAGTGAGGTAGGAATTTTTCTAGAGCTAGTAGTATTTTTCTTATAATTTCCATGCCCTGTTTTCAATTTTTAAACATTTTCTTTAGTTCTTTTCTATTTTTCTCCAATTTAATTATTTATTTTATTTTAGAAATGATAAATAAATTATTTTATTTCAAAATTTTGCTTTAGAATATTTTTAAAATGTAGTAGATATTTTTCCAAAGCCATTGATGTTTTAATTGTAATTTTTGAACCCTGTTTTCAATTTTTAAGCAATTCCTTTAATTCTTTTTATATTTTCTTTATATTTAATTATATATTTTTATTTTTTTCAATTTGTTTCGGGTTTTAGATGTACTTGATGATGTTTATTTTGTTTTACTTGATTTAAAATAAAAGGAAGTATGAAAGGTTTTAAAAGCTAAGAAACGTAAAGTCGTTTCACCGTTTCTTTTACCGTTTCTTTTTCCAATCAATGCACCAATTTATTGTAGCCGTTCCTTTTCTTTTGCTTATTCACGTGAAAGTTTCTCATTCCATCAATAATACACATCCATTTCACATCTGAGCAAAGAAAAATAAGCAATGACCTCTCTTCCTTCTCTCATTTTTCTACTTCTTCTTCTTTGTTTTGCTTGATTTTTGCTATGACCTCTCATTGCTTTGTTTGGCCTAACACCTACACCATCTCCTCCACCGACCACCACCATTTCCTTCCCCACATCATACACGACCAAAACCCTTCCTCCTCTGACTAGCAAGTGCCATGACCATCCCATGATGCGAAATCCACAAAAACTATGTTAAAACTCCTTAAAAAGCATGTCTAGCCACCTAGTCTTCATCACCATCACCTTAGATGACCTTGACCACCTCCTATTGCTCCACCACCTTAACATACCCCTAACCATCACCTTCATCCTCTGTCCAGATCTGAAACATGCCATAGCCGAGCCATAGATCCATGTAGCCTAGCCCAAAATGAACCAAAAACCCACTATTTGCATAAGCCTCTTCATATTCATGCATAGTAACTCTTCCACCACTTCAATACCTTGTAGCCATGCCTTATAGGACCCACACCTAAACAAAAGTATATTTAAACCTGAGCCAAAACATTCCCTAAGCCATGCTAGCAAGTGTGGAAGGCAAGACAAAAGACTGTGTATTCGTATCTCTTTTTATTTCAAAGTTATTTCTATTCTACGTTGTATTGAATTGTAATTTTATTTTGTTTTGTTTTGGGTTGTAACACAAGTTCTAAGCTTGGATCTCTTCCCACTTGAGCCTATTTTTGTGTCATCATGCCTTCTGGAATTCGTTGTGTCATTTGTATTGAAATCTCCAGCACAAAAAAGGTGAGTAAAGCTCACACGACATTTATACTTATGCAGTTGTGAAACAACAACAAATGAATGTGGAGAATTAAATATGATGTTATAACTACCATGTGATTATTTATATATGATGTTAAACCTGTTAAATTTCTTGTCATATCATCTGTTATTATATATATGTTGTTACTGTTCATTTTTATATATGTTTATCACACTGCAAGTTCCATGTAGATTAGAAATCACTATGGGTTGAAATGATACATACCCGAACGAACTTTGGAATAGGAGAAAAGCGTTATGGGCTGAAATGATAGGCCTGAACGATTTTCAACGTATTTTATTTACTTGGGACTATGGGTTTGAAATGATAAAACCGGGATTTTTATTTGTAAATTACGGGTTGAAATGATATATTACCCGTATCACTTTACCTGGCGTAGAAAATTATATACAGGCCGGTAGTTAAAATATGTTTTTATAAAAAATTTAAAATATTTTAGAAATTTAATTATTATAATATTTGATTTGAAATTTAATAAAAATATAACTTTTGTAAAGTATTATTTATTTTCTGGAAATCTATAAGTTAAATAAATTATGGAAAAGTTAGAAAATATGAATGTATGTTATTTTGGAAATTTTGATTTAATTTTTAATGGAATTTAAATTAACTTTGAAAATATGATAAATTTATGATATTTTGAATTTAAATTAATTTAAAGTGATTTTATATAAAATTAATGATTTTTGATAAAGTTGAATGTGAAATGAATGAATATTTAAGTTGAAATTTTGAAATATAACTAAAATTGGAAATTTATGAAATTGACTTAAAAGTGAACTTTTAGTTAAGCAAATAAAAATAAAACTAAGTTATATTTGAGAATTTGAACTTAAGTGTTAATTTGAAATTTAATGCAAGGGATTTAAAATTGAACATTGCAATTTAATAAGTTAATTATTATTAAATCTTGATTTTTGAATGGAAATTTAACTTTACAAAATCATGAAGTTGAGGAAAATTAAATGATGTTTATAAATGTGAAAATGTATGATTTTATGAGTTAAAAATGTTTTAAATAAAAATATAATTGGTTGAGAAATTATATTGAATATTTGGAGTTAATTGACTGCATTTTTGAAATGCTATTAATTACAATGTAAATGATATTACAGTATTTGTAAATGATGTAGTTGATGATAATGAACTAAAAAGCTAAATTGAATTAAAAGCTATTATAGCAATTTTGTAAGTGCTATAATTTTTGAATTTAACTAAGTTTATTTGGAATTGAAGTAAACCCTATTACAACATTTTAAAATGTTGTCTTTTGTTAAATTGAACTGTTTTGAATGTATCTTTCCATAGCGTTTTCTAAATGCCACGAAAAGTGAATTTTCACTGTTTTGATAAACTTAAGTGAATAAATGAACTTTGGAAGTTGAAAATTTTGGAAATTTAATTATTGAACATAATAATTTCGTTTTAATGATTAAAAATGATTTTTTTTGAATATAAACTATTTTGAAATGTGAATTGAAATGGTATTTTAAATTGAATAAAATGAATAATGATTTGAAATGAATGTGTTTTTGATATTTTGATATATTAAATGATTGAAATGTGGTAAAAGATATGATATTTTGATATATTAAAATGATTTGAAAATGAAGTTTTGAAAGATATGACATTTTGATATTAAAAAATTTGAAAGGAAGTGCTGAAAGATAAGATATTTTGAACGAAGTTTTGAAAGGTTATGATATTTTGATATATTAAAATGATTTGAAAGGAAGTTTTGAAAGGATATGATAATTTAATATATTGAAATGGTTAGAAATGACTTGATATTTATTTTGATAAATATTTGAATCGAAGATATGGTATGAGGATATATTGAAATGGTTTGGAAATAATTTAATCTTTATTTTGATAAAATTTGGGTTGAAATGATATTTTATTTTGATGTATAAATTTTTTTTTAAAGTTATAACTACGGGTTATAATAACGATTGGTTGTTAAAGAGACCGGGATCGGATATTGTCTTATAGCCGGTCAATACCGAAACCACTTTAACAACTGTGTACGCGGTGGAGATTCCAGAATGAAGTAGGATGGTGGCGACGTTCTCGAGGCATATTACGTGGACCCAACTCCCGTGAGTTGGCATAAATGACTAAAACAGGAGCTATACCGGGCTACACAAAGGGTCGCACCCTTTCATCGAGCATGCTCCATCGGAAACCATTCTATTACTTTTGTGGTTCGATATGTGGCGCCACTTTGATTCGGGGGTATTGTTCGAGGTGGGCGGAAGCTGCTGGCTTGCCGTCACCACCAGTCCGGGAGTGCAAACGGTGTATCCACCCTAGCATTGCCTCGCGTGCCGTGTCATCTCATTATAGCGAGCCCACTACGATTTTGGTTTTAACGATCCGACCGCGATAAGGTTACCATCCCTTTAACGCTATTTTCTATATGATTATACTATACTGATTAAAAACTACTGTATATAGCGTATATTACTACATAGTAAATAGTTTAACGGATCCTTAGAGGATGGGCGGTCCCAAGCATCTTCTAAGTTACTTGTACCTTTACTACAGTTCACTTGAGTTGGTTTACATTGTATAAGTATGTATGTCCTGACTCGAGTGTTTGTATTTTTATTTATGCTCGGGTCAGCCTGAGTTATTCACAGATTTGGATTTCCACTTTCTAGAGATTGAAATCGCTGGAGATTATCTACTTGTCAAGTTTTATCATTTGTAGTCTGTTGTTCCTTTCAGCTCTTGTATTATTGGACTTCTATGTAGTGAGACTTCCTTTGTACTTTATTTCTTCTGTTGTATTTTATGTAACTCTGATATTTTATGTAGTAGCTTCATGAACTACTATTTCTTTTACTTCCGCTGCATTATTATTACTCTATGTCTGTGATCTATGATTATTATTTACTGTATATTCTGAGATTTGCCAAATTTTTATTTACAACGCGGTATTTTGAGCAATTCAATTCCGGCATGAGTGTCTACCTATACACTTATAGTGGATGCGAATGGTTGAAAATATCGGGTCGTTACAGTTGGTATCAGAGCTTTGGTAGCTCTAGGTAAAACTCAGCATATGGAGTGAATGTATTTACAGAATCACTTTCATTCGGGTTTAAATCTCTCCCTTTTGACTCAGTTCCTTTGAATTTTGGAACATTCCCTATGGTTCCAAGATTCATTTCATATACCTCACTATTCATCTTTTTTTTGACCCTGGAGTATTCCATAACTCCGCTTCGAATGATCTTTCTAGTGAGTTGGCAGTCCCGCCAATCTCAAAAATTGAATTGTAAGAGGGTGAAACTCCTTTACAATTAGCATCGATTCACCAGAGATTTATATCCATCCTTGGTTTAGATGCTAATATCTTTTTTTATTCCAAACTTTAACTCTTGAGACCGAATGTAGATTTACCCTAAAAATCCACATCGATCTTATTATTTAAGTCACGGTTGACCCAGTTAAGGTTGCCCGCGATTTATTTAAGCTTATCCACCTCCATACTCTGTTATTAAATCATCTTGTCTTTTTTTTCCAATCTATTCTTCCATACATTTTGAATTATACTTGTATATCTATGTTTTGTTTTATATATTGTGTTGTTTGAGTTGTTGATGTTGAGTTAGGTTTCTGATTAATTCGTCTGATCAACGCTATCGATAGGATTTCTAAATACATTGACAGAACAAACTGACACAATATATTTTAAAATTTTGGTTAATGAAATAAATTTTGATATATAAGTAAATTTATGAAACTTAATAAACTGATTTAAATTGATTATTTGAATTGATAATACTTGATTTGGGAACTGAAATGAATTTAGAACAAGGAATTTGAGAATTTAATTTCCGATGGTTTCAAACCTTGTGTTTAAGTTTTAAAGTATATTATTTAAAGTACTTTCGAATAAGAATATGTTTCCAAAGAACTTTAAGTTTAAAATTAGCGCTCTTCTCGTTGTCGCTGGGAAATAACTTCGGTGATGACTGCAGCATCATCGACATTCATTTTCGAGTTTCGAAGTGAAGAGACCGCTCTGTAATCTTGCTACAGTTTTGTTTTGGAAATCAATTTGATTTGAATTTCTAAAATATGACTTGATCTATAATATATATAGACATATGATTTAAATTCGATTCGGTAAATTATGTACATACATTTATTTATCTCTAAATGGGTTGAAGAAATCGAAAATTTAATTCTTAAATTTTATTTTTAAAGAATAATTTCAATTATAAAAAGAAAATCAAAAATTTTGAATAAATGATTTAAGCTTGAAATGATTGAATTGGAAATTTTATTTGTATAATATAATTGCATTCAAATATAACTTACCTTAATTTCAGAAGTTAACAAGGTAATTTGGATAATGTACCATATAAAAAGATTTATAAATAAAATTTGAGTAGTTATAATAAATTTTATACACTTAAATTTTAATTATAAAATGATTAATAGAGGTAAATAAAATAAAGGGTAATTGAATAACTTACAATAAAAAAAATATTAAAAGAACAAAGAATAAAACAAAGCAGTTATAATAAGTGTAAGTATATTTAACATAAGTAATAAATATATTAAGAGGAATAAATTTAATTTTAATTAGGAATAAAGAAGAATTAAATGTATTAAGTACATTATGAGTATAATAAATGATTATTTTTTCAAACCCATGGTTTTAAAAATTGTTAATTTAAGATGACTGGATAATAAAATAATGAAATTTGAGATAGTTAATGATTTATTTAACTTATAAAAAAAAAAAATTTAAGTTTAAATTTCCATGCTTTCAAATTTATTTCCTTATTTTGTTTTTCAAATTATCTTTTGTTGTCCTTATTATTCTTATCTTCCTATAGACTGGTATAGGCATCTTTCTATAATCTTTCTATTTAGAAATCTTTCTATAATCTTTGATAAATCTGCACCTTGTAAAACTTACCTATAACAATAGTTATCATGTATAATTTCCTTCTCCTTGTCATCTTGTCCTAATCTTGTTTCACTCTATCTTTTTCTGTGCTTTCCCGTACCTCATTCCTTTTCGGGGACGAAAAGTTTTGAGTGGGGGAGAGTGTAACAACCTTGTATTTTGTGATTTTTTTTAATTTTAATTTAATTTTTTATTTAAAAACTTATTTTATTTATTTTGAATGATAAACTTTAGTTTTGATATGAATTATCATTCCAAAGCATGACTAAAAAGAATATTTCCCAAAAAGTGAATTTTTGGTCAAAATAGTCCAACTTTGACTTTTAATTTAAATTTTTTAAAAGTTTGAAAATTTAAATTTTATATTTTATTATGAAAGTACATAAAATTTTAAGAACACTGCTTTTTGATTCGTTGGAACCGGATTTAAATTGTGAAATTTATGTATATTTCAATATTGAGTGCAATTCGTTTATTCTGCAATTTTGTTATTTTAAATAGTATAAATTTTATTTTTCTTTATCATATTTTATTATAATATGTATTGATATGTTATTTTATGTATGTTTTTGTCTTTTAATATTTTTGAAGTGAGGTAGGAATTTTTCTAGAGCTAGTAGTATTTTTCTTGTAATTTCCATGCCCTGTTTTCAATTTTTAAACATTTTCTTTAGTTCTTTTCTATTTTTCTCCAATTTAATTATTTATTTTATTTTAGAAACGATAAATAAATTATTTTATTTCAATTTTTCTTTAGAATATTTTTAAAATGAAGTAGATATTTTTCCAAAGCCATCGATGTTTTAATTGTAATTTTTGAACCCTGTTTTCAATTTTTAAGCAATTCCCTTAATTCTTTTTATATTTTCTTTAAATTTAATTATATATTTTTATTATTTTTTCGGTTTTTAGATGTACTTGCTGAAGTTTATTTTATTGTACTTGATTTAAAAGAAAAGGAAGTATGAAAGGTTTTAAAAGCTAAGAAACGTAAAGTCGTTTCACCGTTTCTTTTACCGTTTCTTTTTTCAATCAATGCATCAATTTATTGTAGCCGTTCCTTTTCTTTTGCTTATTCACATGAAAGTTTCTCATTCCATCAATAATACACATCCATTTCAGATCTAAGCAAAGAAAAATAAGCAATGGCCTCTCTTCCTCCTCTCATTTTTCTACTTCTTCTTCTTTGTTTTGCTTGATTTTGGCCATGACCTCTCATTGCTTTGTTTGGCCTAACACCTCCACCATCTCCTCCATCGACCACCACCACTTCCTTCCCTACATCATACATGACCAAAACCCTTTCTCCTCTGACCAGCAAGTGCGATTACCATCCCATGATGCGAAATCCACAAAAACTATGTTAAAACTCCTTAAAAAGCATGTCTAGCCACATAGTCTTCATCACCATCACCTTAGATGACCTTGGCCACCTCCTATTGCTCCAACACCACCTTGACATACCTCTATCCATCACCTTCATTCACTGTCCAGATCTGAAACGTGCCATAGCCGAGCCATAGATCCATGTAGCCTAGCCCAAAATGAATCAAAAACCCACTATTTGCATAAGCCTCTTCATATTCATGCATAGTAACTCCTCCACCACTTCAATACCTTGTAGCCATGCCTTATAGGACCCAAACCTGAACCGAATTATGTCCAAACCTGAGCCAAAACATTCCCTAAGCCGTGCTAGCAAGTGTAGAAGGCAAGACAAAAGACTGTGTATTCGTATCTCTTTTTATTTCAAAGTTATTCCTATTCAATGTTGTATTGAATTGTAATTTTATTTTGTTTTGGGTTGTAACACAAGTTCTAAGCTTGGATCCCTTCCCACTTGAGCCTATTTTTGTGTCGTCGTGCCTTCTGGAATCCGTTGTGTCATTTGTATTGCAATCTCCAGCACAAAAAAGGTGAGTAAAGCTCACACGACATTTATACTTATGCAGTTGTGAAACAACAACAACTGAATGTGGAGAATTAAATATGATGTTATAACTACCATGTGATTATTTATATATGATGTTAAACCTATTAAATTTCATGTCATATCATCTGTTTTTATATATATGTTGTTACTGTTCATTTTTATATATGTTTATCACACTGCAAGTTCCCTGTAGATTAGAAATCACTATGGGTTGAAATGATACATACCCGAACGAACTTTGGAATAGGGGAAAAGCGTTATGGGATGAAATGATTGGCCTGAACGATTTTCAACTTATTTTATTTACTTGGGACTGCGGGTTTGAAATGATAAAACCTGGATTTTTATTTGTAAATTACGGGTTGAAATGATATATTACCCGTATCACTTTACCTAGCGTAGAAAATTATATACAGGCCGGTAGTTAAAATATGTTTTTATAAAAATTTTAAAATATTTTAGAAATTTAATTATTATAATGTTTGATTTTAAATTTAATAAAAATATAACTTTTGTAAAGTATTATTTATTTTCTGGAAATCTATAAGTTAAATAAATTATGGAAAAGTTAGAAAATATGAATGTAAGTTATTTTGGAAATTTTGATTTAATTTTTTATGGAATTTAAATTAACTTTGAAAATATGATAAGTTTATGATATTTTGAATTTAAATCAATTTAAAGTGATTTTATATAAAATTAATGATTTTTGATAAAATTGAATGTGAAATGAATGAATATTTAAGTTGAAATTTTGAAATATAACAAAAATTGGAAATTTATGAAATTGACTTAATAGTGAACTTTTAGTTAAGCAAATAAAAATAAAACTAAGTTATATTTGAGAATTTGAACTTAAGTGTTAATTTTAAATTTAATGCAAGGGATTTAAAATTTAACATTGCAATTTAATAAGTTAATTATTATTAAATCTTGATTTTTGAATGGAAATTTAACTTTATAAAATCATGAAGTTGAGGAAAATTAAATGATGTTTATAAATGTGAAAATGTATGATTTTATGAGTTAAAAATGTTTTAAATAAAAATATAATTGGTTAAGAAATTATATTGAATATTTGGAGTTAATTGACTGCATTTTTGAAATGCTATTAATTACAATGTAAATGATATTACAGTATTTGTAAATGATGTAGTTGATGATAATGAACTAAAAAGCTAAATTGAATTAAAAACTATTATAGCAATTTTGTAAGTGCTATAATTTTTGAATTTAACTAAGTTTATTTGGAATTTAAGTAAACCCTATTACAACATTTTAAAATGTTGTCTTTTGTTAAATTGAACTGTTTTGAATGTATCTTTCCGTAGCGTTTTCTAAATGCCACGAAAAGTGAATTTTCACTGTTTTGATAAACTTAAGTGAATAAATGAACTTTGGAAGTTGAAAATTTTGGAAATTTAATTATTGAACATAATAACTTCATTTTAATGATTAAAAATGATTTTTTTTGAATATAAACTATTTTGAAATGTGAATTGAAATGGTATTTTAAATTGAATAAAATGAATAATGATTTGAAATGAATGCGGTTTTGATATTTTGATATATTAAATGATTGAAATGTGGTTTGAAAATATATGATATTTTGATATATTAAAATGATTTGAAAATGAAGTTTTGAAAGATATGACATTTTGATATTAAAAAATTTGAAAGGAAGTGCTGAAAGATAAGATGTTTTGAACGAAGTTTTGAAAGGTTATGATATTTTGATATATTAAAATGATTTGAAAGGAAGTTTAGAAAGGATATGATAATTTAATATATTGAAATGGTTAGAAATGACTTGATATTTATTTTGATAAATATTTGAATCGAAAGATATGGTATGAGGATATATTGAAATGGTTTGGAAATAATTTAATCTTTATTTTGATAAAGATTTAGGTCGAAATGATATTTTATTTTGAAGTATAATTTTTTTTATAAAGTTATAACTATGGGTTATAATAACGATTGGTTGTTAAAGAGACCGGGATCAGATATTGTCTTATAGCCGGCTAATACCGAAACCACTTTAACAACTGTGTACGCGGTGGAGATTCCAGAATGAAGTAGGATGGTGGCGACGTTCTCGAGGTATATTACGTGGACCCAACTCCCGTGAGTTGGCATAAATGAATACTGCAGGAGCTATACCGGGCTACACAAAGGGTCGCACCCTTTCATCAAGCATGCTCCATCGGAAACCATTCTATTACTTTTGTGATTCGATATGTGGCGCCACTTTGATTCGGGGGTATTGTTCGAGGTGGGCGGAAGCTGCTGGCTTGCCGGCGCCACCGGTCCTGGAGTGCAAACGGTGTATCCACCCTGGCGTTGCCTCGCGTATCGTGTCATCTCCTTATAGCAAGCCCACTACGATTTTGGTTTTAAAGATCCGACCGTGTTAAGGTTCACCATCTCCTTAACGCTATTTTCTATATGATTATACTTTACTGGTTAAACACTACTGTATATAGCATATATTACTACATAGTAAATAGTTTAACGGATCCTTAGAGGATGGGCGGTCCCAAGTATCTTCTAAGTTACTTGTACCTTTACTGCAGTTCACTTGAGTTGGTTTACATTGTATAAGTATGTATGTCCTGACTCGAGTGTTTGTATTTTTATTTACGCTCGGGTCAGCCTGAGTTATTCACAGATTTGGATTTCCACTTTCTGGAGATTGAAATCGCTGGAGATTATCTACTTGTCAAGTTTTATCATTTGTAGTATGTTGTTCCTTTCAGCTGTTGTATTATTAGACTTCTATGTAGTGAGACTTCCTTTGAACTTTATTTCTTCTGTTGTATTTTATGTAACTCTGATATTTTATATAGTAGCTTCATGAACTACTATTTCTTTTACTTCCGCTGCCATGAACTACTATTTCTTTTACTTCCGCTGTATTATTATTACTAAATGTCTGTGATCTGTGATTATTATTTACTGTATATTCTGAGATTTGCCAAATTTTTATTTACGACGTGGTATTTTGAGGAATTCAATTCCGGCATGAGTGTCTACCTATACACTTATAATGGATGCGAATGGTTGAAAATATCGGGTCGTTACAGTTAAAGGTACACCTCCCCAAGTTGGAGGATCGGGACAACAACCAACTATCCGTGAACGCCTGTCAATGCAAACTTCTGAAAAGATGGCCGATGCCTGTCCTGCTGAGCCCCTTAATGATGAGGAGTATTTCTCAGGGATGGTTCGACAAATCATGAAGGAAAGTATGCAAAGGGTGGAAGACGAAAAAGAATGGGGCTTTGCTCCGAGCAAGACTCCATTCACTGAAAGGATTTTGAAAGCAGAATTTCCTAGGAAGTTTGTTCCTCCTACCATACGGCTTATAACGGAACGAGCGATCCTAATGAGTTTCTGTATAAGTATGATTGGCACATGACGGGTGCCAGTGCCTCTGATGAAATCAAATGCCGATATTTTCCGGTATACCAGGAAGGAGTTGCTCTACTTTGGTTCACAAAGCTGCCAGTCCGATCGATAGACCAATTTTCTGATTTGACTCGGAAATTCAAGGAACAATTTCGATTGTATGCATCAAAGGCAAAGGATATAATGTCGCTCTCCAGCCTAGAATAAAATCCTGGAGAATTTATCAGATCATTCTTGAATCGTTTTAACATAGCTTTAGCCGAGGTGGATAACAAAGAGCCGCGCATGATCCTGACATACTTGATGAGGGTAATTGATAAATCAAGTGAATTTGGAAGGTGGTTAAAAATAAAAGAACCAAATTCGCTTGACATGTTTTATAAGAAAGCCGATGAATCCATGCGCTTGGAAAGCCTCCGAGCACCGGCTAAGATGGTATCGACAGGGGCTGGAAATTGTAATGCGGTTCTGAATTAGAAGGAATCTGGCAATCAGAAGAGGGGGAACGATGGCCAGAAGAAGCAAGGAGATGCAAAGAAAAGTCATCCCTTCAACTTCACCCCTCTGACCGATACCTCAGAAAACATCTACTTTGCAACAAAGACACGGTCGAATTCCCCGCACCAGCTAAGCAAAGAGTTAATAGGAAAGCTGAGAAGAATGGAAGGTTTTGCCGGTTCCATAACCAACCCGGGCATGATACTAACGAGTGCCGTCACTTGAAGGAGGTAATTGAGGAACTATTGAAGGAAAACAAGCTCCAACAATATGTAAAAAGGAACAAGAATGGCCCAACTTCGTCAACTCAAGGACAACAGGTTCCTGTTCATCGTCCTAGCTCAAGTGAAAAGGCTGCAGCTCATGAATCAAAGAGGCCTGTTATAAATGTGTTACAGGGGGCCTCACCCAGCTGGTAGGAGTTGGGGTGAGATGGAAAGATACGTTCGTGCTTTGAAGTATGCACCGGCAGATGAAAGTGTTTTTGTGTTAGAAGATGATGCACCCCTGAAGCAGTAGAAAACTTTTAATGATGACATTATATTCAGTTCTAGGGATTTGATGGGTGTTGAAGCTCCTACCATTGATCCTTTGGTCATCTCCGCTGGCATTGGGCCAGCTACTGTGAAAAGAGTTCTGGTTGACTGTGGAGCTTCGTGCAACATTCTCTTCAAAAAGACTTTTGATCAGATGAAGATTCCAATGGCTGACGTTCAAGCTTCATCACTAAAGATTGCTGGTTTTACTGGGGAGCCGAAACAGCCAATTGGGACTATCGATTTGTTCGTAGAGCTTGGAGAGGGGCAGAGAAAAGTGGCTCGAAAACAGACCTTTGTTATTGTTGAAGAATTTTCTGCCTACAATGCCTTCCTAGGTCGACCAACTCTGGCAGCATTCAAAGCTATTCTTGCCCCATGGTGTCTGACCATAAAATTCCCCACAGATAATGGAGTCGGTGTGGTGAAAGGGGATCAGAATGCCGGGCGAGAATGTTATCTTACAGAGTTGCGTGAAATGAGGAAGAGAGAAATGGGAAAAGATGCGGCGGCCCCAGTCCGCATCAAAGAATCAACCTTGTAGAAATTACAAGGTGGACCCTGCACAGGCGAACATAGCAGTGCACGAAGAGAGATGGATTCCAGGAAAGACAGTGCAGGGGAGAACAGAGTCGTACCAGTTGAAGTGACAGTACCAGTACCTGTTGACCCGAAAGACCCGAACAAAGTGTTGAATGTGGGTTCGCAGCTTAATGCAATGGTTCAAAATGTTTTGATATCATTTTTGAAAGCAAATCTGGATGTATTCGCTTGGACTCATGCTGATATGTGTGGAATATCTCAAGAAATTGCAGTGCATACCTTGAATATTGATCCAAAGTTTACATCGGTAAAGTAGAAAAGAAGAACTCAAGGTCCTGAAAGTTCAGCAGCATTGAAAGAAGAAGTTGATCGGCTCATGGAGAGTGATTTTATCAGGGAATCTACTTACCCGAATTGGGTCTCAAATCCTGTATTGGTTAAAAAAACTAATGGAAAATGGAGAGTGTGCATTGACTTTTCAGATCTAAACAAAGCCTGCCCCCAAAGACTGCTTCCCGTTACCCAGGATTGACCAGTTGGTGGATGGAACGGCGGGGCATGAATTGTTATCTTTTATGGATGCCTACTCCGGATATAACCAGATCATGATGCATGAGCCAGATCAGGAGGACACGAGCTTTATCACCGATGTTGGTCTTTACTGCTACAGAGTCATGCCTTTCGGACTTACAACTTACCAAAGACTTGTTAATGCCATGTTTAAACCGCAGATTGGCAAGACTATGGAAGTTTATGTCGATGATATGCTGGTAAAATCAAAGAAAGAAGTGGACCACATGGATCACTTGGCAGAGATGTTCTCAATCCTTCGAAAGTATGGTATGAAGCTTAATCCTTTGAAGTGTTCATTTGGGGTAGAATCTGGAAAGTTTTTTGGTTTCATTGTGAGTGCAAGGGGCATTGAAGCTAATCCTGCACAGATAACTGCCTTAAGAGAAGTCAAAGCTCCTAGAACGAAGAAGGAATTGCAAAGTCTCAATGGAAAAGTTGCTGCCTTGAGTCGGTTCATTTCCAATGCAACTGATAAACGCATTCCATTCTTTGATGCTTCAAAGAAAGGAAGAAAAAACTTTGACTGGACTCCTGATTGCCAGAAAGCTTTCGATGAGCTGATTCGTCATATGGAAACGCCTCCTATACTTTCTAAGCCTGACAATGGTGAAGATCTTTTTGTATATTTGGCAATCTCGTCTCATGCCCTCAGTGCAGCTTTGGTACGGGAGGATGCGAAAATTCAGCGCCCGGTCTACTACATCAGCAAGAGATTCACTGGGGCAGAATTGAACTATTCAAAGTCTGGAAAGCTCGCTTATTGTCTACTGATTGCATTAAGAAAATTGAGGCCATATTTCCAAGCTCAAGCAAGTCTTGTTTCGTCCTGAGACTTCGGGTCGTCTTTTGAAGTGGAATATTGAGCTCAATCAATATGACATCACTTATCATCCCCGGAAAGCAGTCAATGGACAAGCTTTGGCAGACTTCATCGCAGAATGTACTGACAAAGGTGATAGTGAGGAGGTGATAACCGATAATTCCCCAATTCTATGGAAATTGTATGTCGATGGCGCAAGAAATGATTACTGTTCCGGGGCTGGCGTTGTGCTTGAAACCCCTGAAGGATGGTCACTGTGTTATGCATTAAGATTAGAATTTCCTTCGACTAATAATGAGGCAGAATTTGAAGCTCTCATTGCTGGCCTGAAGATTGCTAAAGAACTGAACATCAAGGCATTGCAGATCTTCAGTGATTCACAACTTATTGTGTGTCAAGTCAGCAAAGAGTTTCAAACCAAAGGAGGAAATCTGCCCGCTTACTTGTCAAGAGCCTGGGATCTTCTCAAGGACCTAGACCATTATACGATAAACCATATACCTTGGGAAGAAAACATGAAGGCAGATTCCCTCACAAAGTATGCAAGCACTGGTGAAGCCAGTTCCTGTGGAAGTCCTGTCAACTCCAAGCATTGATGAAATGGATATTGACTGGATCATGACTATATCACAGGAGCGTGAATCATGGATGACTCCGATATTGGAATACCTGCGCGACGGCTCTCTACCAGAAAGCTCAAGAGAACGGCAGAAGTTGTTAAGGAAAGCATCCAGATTTGTAATTCAAGATGGCCGATTGTATAGGCGGGGATTTTCAATGCCATTACTCCGATGTGTGACCAAGGAAGAAGCTGAGACAATTCTAACTGAGGTACATGGAGGAGAGTGTGGAGACCATTCAGGCGGTCAAACTTTAGCAAAGAAAATTCTCCGTTATGGATATATTTGGCCAGATATTAATCGTGATGCCGCGAGTTACGCCCGAAAATGTGACCGATGCCAGAGGTATGCAAAAATCCCAAGTGCACCTTCCACTGAGATAACACAGATGGTCAGTCCATGGCTATTTGCTATTTGGGGAATAGATCTCATCGGGCCTTTGCCAACTGCAAAATCCGGAATCAGATATGCTATAGTTGCTGTTGATAATTTTTCTAAAGGGGCTGAATCTGAACCCTTAGCTACTATTACCTCTAAGAAAATGATAAACTTTGTAACTAAGAGTATCATTTGTAGGTATGGTGTGCCTTAAAATAAAATCACAGACAATGGAACCCAATTTGAAAGTAAAGAGTTCAAAGATTTTTGCAAGAAATTCAAGATCCAGAAAAGTTTCTCAGCCGTGGCTCATCCGCAGGAAAAAGGGCAAGTGGAAGCAGTGAATAAAATTATCAAGTCAACCATCAAAAAGCAGCTAGAAAAAGAAAAAGGTGGTTGGGTTGATAAGCTGCCACTAGCACTATGGGCATACAGAACTACCCACAAAACTGCGACTGGACGCACACCATTTTCATTGGCATATGAATCGGAAGCAATGATTCCAGTGGAAACAGAAGTCCCTTCGCACACAAGAATCCATTTCAATCAAACCGAAAATGAAAAGCTGCAACTTAAAGCCCTTGACTTCCTTGATGAAAAAAGGGAAGAAGCTGAGCTCAGAATTGCGGCTCATCAGCAAAGAATAGCCAGGCACTTTAATTCCAAAGTTCGTCGACGTAGCCTCGAAGTTGGGGATCTAATCTTAAAAAGAATTATGACACCTACAGGTGTGCTTGGACCAAACTGTGAGGGGCCGTATGTTATAGGCCAAAAACTTCTTAATGGCACATTCAAACTTGTAACTGTCGAAGGAGACCCAATTCCAAGAGCTTGGAACAGCAATCATTTGCGCCCATATTTTACTTAAAGGCTTTAATGAAATATTGTAAAAGAAGATGAATGCATGATTCTTGTATTGAAAGCCGTTGTAAAGCCAGTGCAAGTGAATAATAAGAACTATAAAGTGGATGTAGGCCCAGTTCTTGGCCGAACCACTATAAATCTTATGTTCTTTACTATTATAAACTGCTTTGTTTTATTCCGACATATAAAATACGTCAATTGTGTTACTAAAATGTCGATTTAATAATGCAGGCCATAAAAACAAAGCTTACCCATCGCAAGACTAGGCAATCCCCGACATCACCCAACAAGCAAACGCTAAGCCGTTCAAAATTTCCGTACTCAAATCCTACGGAAGAAGTGCTTCAAACAAAAAGTTAGAGATTTTGCTGGAAGTGGGCCCTTGCTAACCAACTGTGGATGTTTGTACAAGCGAGCATCCAGTTAAATAGCCTGTGCCTGCCACCACTAACTCGCTTAACTATGAAGTATATTTCTTTGGATAAAGGAAATTGTTGGCAACTAAAAGGGGAGTGTATTTGGAAAAGATAACGGGGATCGCCAAACTAACTTAAGTTTATATTTAAACTTCTGTTTTTAAACTGGCTTAAGCTTTGTTTCAAAATTAAATTTTTTAAAACTTTGAAAACAGAACAAGTTCTGTTTATTAAACCTGAACATCACTGACTCGAGCCCCACAATGCTTGCTTCGAGTCAAAACGAAGATTCCCCGAGCCAAACGTTCAAACTACTCGACATGTTCTTGAGCTTCCCCTCTACCACAAATTTCATCAGGAATTAAATGACACCATGCACATGCACGGGCCAACCAGCGACTTCCGACCACCCACGATGTCTCACTCAAGTCATCGATCACCTTCGCGTCCTCACCTGACCGTCAGAACATCATCACGAACTCGAAATCAAAATCGAGAGTTCGAGCCACAAACCTGCGAACGAAGTCACCAAACCTGGAACAGGAAAACAACTTCCACCCCAAAAACCATAAAACCACGTCGTTCTCGAAACCTCGACCACCGTACCATGCGAAACTTTGGCCATCACTTCATCGTCAACCCTTCCACCATCCCCCAAAGCCACGAGACGCACGGTCAAGCAGAGATGGCGAACGAATTGAAATAGCATACCTACCTAAAACTAGGTTTACAAAAGAAAAATGTTTTCCACCGCCGCTACGATCAACTATTGACCACCCCACCATTTTTCCTCGACTCCCCGTTGGCCCCTCTATCGCTAGCCCAAGCCTCATCCATCACGAGACCGTGGGTCGCCAGAGAATGCCAAAAATTCGAACTTCGAACAAATCCATACTGCTCCTTAAACTCCCATCTAAAAATTTTGATTCTTGTTTTAAAAATCCAATTTTAGTTTAAGAATTCAAGTTATAAACCTGAATTTGTAAATTAATAAATTTGTAATTTGACACATTTAAAGTTTTACTAAGTATATTGGTTTCCAGAAATATTTACAAGTTATTTTGTCTGGAATAAATTTCTAATCATGAGTATTTGCTATAACAAACTATTTCTGTTTTAACATTAAACTCAAAAAGAAAGTAGATTTAAAAAGAAATGATTTTTTCCATTTTGAATTAAAACCTGGTATCTTAAAATCTCAGAACAGAAACATATACAGCAATAACCTGTACGAAATACTTCCAGTTCCCATCATGTTCAAAGGATTCATATACATGTAGGAATATACTTGTTCACAGACATATCTATGCAGTAGATTCAAGTCTTTTTTTAAAAAAAACATATGTTACTCACAGTGTTTTCTAGGAGAAGAAAACAGAGCTTGAATTCCTTTTTGCTTGCTGAACCCATTTCTTTGATTCTCTGGCTTTGATTTGATTTATGTTATTGTTTAAGTTAATTTTTTTTTTCATTTTGGATACTGAAGTGATATTTATTAAATGCCTATGCTAATTAAACTCGGCTGATATCTGGCTTTGATATGCTAGTATTAATTACCATGTACAAACTTTCATATATGGTGGCTGACATACACAATTGATGTGCTAACATTTATTAACTTTGGCTTCTATTGGAAGCTTATACTTATCATCTTTTTGTTTCATTTTTTTTCTTTTCTTTGTCTTATTCCCAGTTCAAGTGTACATACCTGTTGTCAAGCCTACATACTTACTTTATTTGTTTGTACAAACATATATACATTATTAGTTCTTACTTAACAAATTTAATTTTGTCTGTACCTGAATATATGTATTATCTTCTTTTGCAGGTGTACATAGTTATAATTGCCTCTATATAGTTACTTACTTGCCTGATTCTTATTTTATGTTTTGCTTTGCTAGTTCAAGTGTTTTGGTTTGTATTTAATCGGAGATTTTGTTGGCTGTAATCTTGCTTTTGTGGGCTGAGATGATATTGCATTAATTGTTGTTTCTTGTATCATAAGCTAATGCTTATTAATACTTATCCAATGTTATTTGTTAATACCTGAATATACTTTTATTATTTCTTTTGTTATATTGTTTTGTAATTCAAATGACTCTCTATAGTTACCGTATTGTTTAAATTTAGCTAGTGCATTCTTTTTATATTTTACATAGTTTATTTATATATTGTTTGAATTTGTCTAATTTATTTCTTTCTTTTGACTTGTTACTTTATAGTATGAAGGAAGTTCAAAAACTAACATATCGTTTGAATTATTTTATAGTTTACATAACTAAAATTTTAAGATATTTATTTATTTTCCTATTTATATTATAAATTCAAATTATCTTTAAACCATTTACTTAAAACTCAATTTAAATGATTTAATACATATTTAACTGGAATTTGGGGGAAACTCAAACCAATTTATCAATTAATTTCACAATTTTATTTAAAATTTAATTTAAATATCAATTTAAAATAAATTAAAATTCGGGATCGTTACATACTTCCCCCCTTAAAAGAAATTTCGTCCTCGAAATTTACAGGCACGAAAATAACAAAAATAGATACACCAGGATAGAGAAACAATTTTCCAGATCAAACTGGATATCTATTCTGCATTTGGCTTACCAAATCAGAATATCAACAATATGAGAACGAACTCAAGCAATACTACATAGGATACTTGGGTCACCAAATCTACGAAATATGCAAAGCACTGGTTAGTTCGAATGGACAACTAACCATCCGTAGACTATATCGGACCCAAACAATAGATAAAGGGATTTTTTTTCTCCACTGCTTCCAAACACTAGATATGGATTCCAAACTCAAGTCGGAATATCTCAAAATATACACCAATTTGTCCCTCTTCGGCCTTTGATATTCACAAGAAATTACAATAGAATTTCGGATTTAGTTTCAAACGATATCGTTTTACCGATTCAATTCAATTTATCTTCATATTTAATTAATCGATTTAACTCAATTTAAAATTTTCAATTTGTTTAAATTTTCAATTCCAAATTTTCAATTCATATTCATTAAAGTCTAAATCAAAAACTAATAAGAATCTGATGAAATACGAAGTAAGAAATTTCCTACAACGACTCGTAGGGCTATCATCACACTGAAACTTCTTCTTCCAGTTGTCACGAAACAATCAAAAAGAATTTGGAAACGAATCAAAGGAAACTGATAGAGAAATTTATTTCCACTGTTGCAGGGTATTAACCATTTATAGTCGTATTCCCCTGTCCCCTATCTTGTCTTCTTCTCGCGCTCATACTCACTATTAGTGGATAGTAAGAGAATTTACTGAGGCATTCGAACGGATATCTTAGGGATATACTCATTCTAGGGTTTACTTCACCCTATCTCTAATGAGTTACTTAATGTGTTATACTCCTGAGCTAATGTTCAACCCTAGCTCTAATACCAAATGTAACGAATGTGATTTTTGCCCGTTCGAAAATCGACATCCATACTTTACATCGTACTCGAATGCCGCAGATTCGACCATTCAAATCCGATTCGCCGGAGCTTATAACACAATTAAGTAAACAACACAGCGGAAGAAATAATGAATACCAATATACAACATCTGATACAACATCTTGATACAACAGATGATACAATAGATATCGATATACATCAGAGATATGATACAATATAATAGCAGCGGAAATGAAAAAAATAGATAACCCTAGCAGCGGAACAAATAACTCAAGATAGTCTTCAAGAAAGAACTCCAAAACTGCGGCTCCATCTCCAAGAACCAATCCAGAAATTGCTCGAACTCGCAATAACAATGCACTAAGCTAAGCAAGGTCAGTCATATCCAAAGACTGAACTAGCTCCAGATAATCCACCAAACCTAACTATCTGAAAAACCCAACTCTAGACTGCTAGTGTGGAAAATAGTGGGCACCCAGAGTTTAGGAAAGGAACAATAAACTCCGGGTCAGTCATGGGACTGGTGTGAGTAACAAAAACAGTTTATCCTTTAAATAAAACAAGATTTATAAAAGAAAATCCGATATGCTTTTCTAGAAAATGAAACTACCATAAGACCTCCCGCCACACACACAATGCAAACGCAGAATTGGAGGAGATTTCTTCTTATGATAGTCAAACATGCTTAATACGCAGAAAATTTCTTGGATATTATTATTATAAGTGCACGGTGCAGAAAAGTATTTCGAAAGTAGAATATTAATCTTAGCTAGCATACGACCATTATCGTATGCCAACTATAGCTACCATGTTCAATAGCAGGTTACCACCACATTCCATGGCAGGTAATACAACTAAAACCGTACAAGGCGCGTATTGTTTTGATTGGATTTCCAACAAATGGTCAGGCTAAGGAACTTCCTACTGCCACATGGGATCGCCTCTGGCGGGACGTCCCGAGAACCTATCCGGATCTCTGCCAACACAAGGCCGGGTTACCTCTGTAACTAGGTAACTACTACTCGAGCATGCCACTCCCCGGTCCTTTGGGACCTTTATCCGAGGTACCTCTAAGCAACAACCACACAGTAAATGAGATTGGAGCAAACACATAGGTTAAATATCAGGGCCCCATACCTAATATCACCCTTTACCAGAAGGGAATGACACACCCTAAAGGGCGCGACCCTCATAACCTTGCCGCATCTTTCCTGTTTTGACCATTTCCGGGGTGTGAGGTCCTGATGCAGTCTCGTCCACAAAGCTACGCTTTATACAAAAGCCATGCTCTGATCACAATTGATCAACAAATGATCATCAACACACAGCAGCACTCAGCATGCCACACTACTAAACTGGGAGTATATCGCTGATAACCTTCAACTACATAACCTCTGAGCTCGTACGTCTCAGAGAAGGGTGTTAAGCTAAGAGAATAAATTCTCCGCCACCAACAGAAATATATTTGGAGGAAATCTGCTTTATATCTTAAAGTGTAGTGTCAGACATGTAACCATACAAGTCTGTTCCGGGTTCGAACAGAACCGAAGGCACTTCCAAAGAAGCCCTTGCAATCCGGGTATTCACAATCCCGATCGGACTTCCCATCACTTAGGGAATCTCTATACCGGAGCAACTCAGTGCAGAGACAATCGATAGGTCATCCTATCGTTTTCGCAAATACCCGGTCTTCACTACTGGTTTTCAAATGCTATCCATATACGTCGAATCACTTATTTGGAATGGGTTATACGACACAAAGGTCCTCTTCCGGCAAACCGAATAGTGAGCGCAACATTTAAAATATATGGATATGGGATTTCAATTAAGTCACAACTTAATAATTCAAAACTTTCTTTCAAATGGTTTAAACAAATTACCATTTTCAAATGTTTAAACAAAAAGATTCATTTTACTAAGTTCACCCATTTTCGCAAAGATCCATTTACGGATTTCAAATCAATTCCCATTTCAATTCGATTAATTCATTAAATCTTTAAATCAAAGATTTATCTCATAGCTTTCAAAACTTGTTTTCAAAGATTCGTCCATAACTTGGAAAATCATTTTCAATTCAAACTTGAAATCCCTTTAATATAAATTGGAAGTTCATTATCACTTAGAAACAATAGTTTTATTTCGGAAAAACCCAATTCCATTTATACAAGTCACAATCTTCGGTTTAATTCAAATTTCCAAATCAATACCTTTAAAATAGTTTAACCCATATAAACTGGTATAACATCTTTAGTCCCTAGTTCCCAGATCACAGTATTCAATTTCAAATATTGAATTCAAATTTAAATCAAAATATTTAAATATCAATACTCAATCGAGTTATTAAAAATATATTTCATCTTTGAAATTCTATTTCAAAAGCTTTTCACTTTAAACCCAATCCATTTCCAAAACATTTGAATTCAAATTGTCTATTTAAAAATCACTTCAAAGATCTGTGACTTAATCGATTTCCTCGTGAAATCCACATTTGTGTGTGTATAAGTGTGGTCCAGGGGTTTAACACAATAGTGCAACAACATTCAATCATCACAGATTCAAATAAAGCAATATATTTGATAAGCGATATAAACTATAATGCTTATCGTCCATTCACAGATTCACAGATAATATACAATGAATAAATCATATACGGCACAAACCACAGAACAAAATATCACAGATCAGATAGGACAATCAATTCAAGGTATCTCATATAATACAATCATTCATAAGTAAGGTCAAGCATTTAATAATTGTTTATAAACAGGATTAATTAATTACTTAACCCAAAGTAATTCAATCTATTTCAAATTAAATAAACTACTTATGAATTAATTATTAAATTCTAATTTATTTATCACAAATCGTTTGATATAAATTAATTAATCAAACCCTTTCAATAAAGTATTCTTAATTAATAATTTAATTAGATTAACCTTAAGTTAATTACATAATCATTTAATCTTAATTAATTCCATTAAATAATTATCTTTAATTAATTAATTACCCTTATAAACAAATCAACATTTAATTATATTAAATGTAATTATAACTTAATCCCCTGATTAATTAACTTAAAGCTTAATTAAGAAAGTTAAATTTACGATTACTAATTAAATTGATACAAAACATTAATTATCCATTCTAATTAACTTAATGATAAATGTATTACAAATCATTTAATCTTTATTAAATTTAAGATGAACTCATTCTTAGTGGTGATTTAAATATCATTTACCAATATGTTTGAAAACCTTTTAAATTCCAACTTATCCTTCTAAATTTTATTTTAAACCCAAGATTTAAAAATGAACCCTCCTTTGTCTTTAGTAAAGTTTAAACAAATTTTAAAAATCCTTTAAATTACTTGTTTAAGTAATATTTTATTGTAAAGAAATTTTAAAGAGTTGAGATCAAAACCTAAAACATTTAACTTATTTAAAATATTTAAAATACATGCATTTATCACTTTTTTTCATTTCAAAATTTGAAATTCATTTATATGTTCAAGTCTAGTCTTCAGATTTGTTTTCAACTTTGCTTAAACTTTCTTTTACAACTCAATTTCTAATCTTATATTCAATTCTTTTAAATAAAATATTTCTTAATTGTTATTAAAACAAATTTAAACTTAAAAACTTAGTTATACCCAAACCATGTTGTAAACTAACTTAAGTTTATATTTAAACTTCTATTTTTAAACCGGCTTAAGCTTTGTTTCAAAATTAATTTTTTTAAAACTTTGAAAACAGAAAAACTTCTGTTTATTAAACCTGAACATCACTGACTCGAGCCCCACAATGCTTGCTTCGAGTCAAAACGAAGATTCCCCGAGCCAAACTTTCAAACTACTCGACATGTTCTTGAGCTTCCCCTCTACCACAAACTTCATCAGGAATTAAATGACACCGTGCACATGCACGGGCCAACCAGCGACTTCCGACCACCCACGATGTCTCACTCAAGTCATCGATCACCTTCGCGTCCTCACCTGGCCGTCAGAACATCATCACGAACTCGAAATCAAAATCGAGAGTTCGAGCCACAAACCTGCAAACGAAGTCACCAAACCTGGAACAGGAAAACAACTTCCACCCCAAAAACCAGAAAACCACGTCGTTCTCGAAACCTCGACCACCGTACCGTGCGAAACTTTGGCCATCACTTCATCGTCAACCCTTCCACCATCCCCTAAAGCCACGAGACGCTCGGTCAACCAGAGATGGCGAACGAATCGAAATAGCATACCTACCTAAAACTAGGTTTACAAAAGAAAAACGTTTTCCACCGCCACTACGATCAACTAATTACCACCCCACCATTTTTCCTCGACTCCCCGTTGGCCCCTCTATCGCCAGCCCAAGCCTCATCCAACACGAGACCGTGGGTCGCCAGAGAATGCCAAAAATTCGAACTTCGAACAAATCCATACTGCTCCTTAAACCCCCATCCAAAAATTTTGATTCTTGTTTTAAAAATCCAATTTTAGTTTAAGAATTCAAGTTATAAACCTGAATTTGTAAATTAATAAATTTGTAATTTGACACATTTAAAGTTTTACTAAGTATATTGGTTTCCAGAAATATTTACAAGTTATTTTGTCTGGAATAAATTTCTAATCTTGAGTATCTTCTATAACAAACTATTTCTGTTTTAACATTAAACTCAAAAGAAAGAAGATTTAAAAAGAAATGATTTTTTCCATTTTGAATTAAAACCTGGTATCTTAAAATCTTAGAACAGAAACATATACAGCAATAACCTGTACGAAATACTTCCAGTTCCCATCATGTTCAAAGGATTCATATACATGTAGGAATATACTTGTTCACAGACATATGTTACTCACAGTGTTTTCCAGGAGAAAAAAACAGAGCTTGAATTTCTTTCTGCTTGCTGAACCCATTTCTTTGATTCTCTGGCTTTGATTTGATTTATGTTATTGTTTAAGTTAATTTTTTTTTTCATTTTGGATACTGAAGTGATATTTATTAAATGCCTATGCTAATTAAACTCGGCTGATATCTGGCTTTGATATGCTAGTATTAATTACCATGTACAAACTTTCATATATGGTGGCTGACCTACACAATTGATGTGCTAACATTTATTAACTTTGGCTTGTATTGGAAGCTTATACTTATCATCTTTTTGTTTCATTTTTTTCTTTTCTTTGTCTTATTCCCAGTTCAAGTGTACACACCTGTTGTCAAGCCTACATACATACTTTATTTGTTTGTACAAACATATATACATTACTTGTTCTTACTTAACAAATTTAATTTTGTCTGTACCTTAATATATGTATTATCTTCTTTTGCAGGTGTACATAGTTATAATTGCCTCTATATAGTTACTTACTTGCCTGATTCTTATTTTATGTTTTTCTTTGCTGGTTCAAGTGTTTTGGTTTGTATTTAATCAGAGATTTTGTTGGCTGTAATCTTGCTTTTGTGGGCTGAGATGAGATTGCATTAATTGCTGTTTCTTGTATCATAAGCTAATGCTTATTAATACTTATCCAATGTTATTTGTTAATACTTGAATATACTTTTATTATTTCTTTTGTTATATTGTTTTGTAATTCAAATGACTCTTTATAGTTACCGTATTGTTTAAATTTAGCTAGTGCATTCTTTTTATATTTTACATAGTTTATTTTATATATTGTTTGAATTTGTCTAATTTATTTCTTTCTTTTGTCTTGTTACTTTATAGTATAAAGGAAGTTCAAAAACTAACATATCGTTTGAATTATTTTATAGTTTACATAACTAAAATTTTAAGATATTTATTTATTTTCCTATTCATATTATAAATTCAAATTATCTTTAAATCATTTACTTAAAACTCAATTTAAATGATTTAATACATATTTAACTGGAATTTGGGGGAAACTCAAACCAATTTATCAATTAATTTCATAATTTTATTTAAAATTTAATTTAATTATCAATTTAAAATGAATTAAAATTCGGGATCGGTACATTATGATTGAGACTGTTGAAGGCTATAATTTTGCCGAATATATTTTTGATACCGTAGGATATCAGAAATAAACAAAATTGGATTTTGAAATTTAGTAGAAAATTTATAGTAAATTAATATTAGAAAATTGAATAAATTTAAAAGAAGGAATTTGTTTCAAAGGATAATAAATTTGGTGTCGAAATAAATTTAGAAATCATTTTGGAAATTGATTTGGTATTTGTAAAAAAATTGGAAATCAATTTAGAATTTAATTCGGTGCTGAAAATGAATATTTAGAAATCGATTTGAAAATCGTATATCAATGGATATTTAGAAGTATAAATTCACAATGGGAATTTATAGAGGAAAGGGAAATTTGTTTTAAAAATAAACATTTGGTTATTTTTAAAAGTGTGAAACTAATTTATAGATTCGGAACGTAAATTTAAAATAAATCAAGAAAGATTTATTAATTGATTTGAATGAACCATTTTGAAATGAAAAATGTATTTTTCTTGGAAAGCTGAGTATGATTTCGAAGTTGCCTATAAATATAAACTGAAAATTTTTAAGGATGGTTTTAGAAAGGATACTTCGGATAAATTATTTTCTTTACTGGTTTCAAATCTTTAAAGTATGGATTTATTTAATTACTTATAGAAGAGATTGTTTTAAAGATTAAAATTGATGTTCGTTTAGGAAACGATTATTTAAATAGTTATACCTTATCTACTAATTTTATTTTAAAAATTAGTTGGGACTTAAAATCTTATATGTGATAATTAGTACAATGTTTTCATAACCAATATTTTAAGTAAGTATTTAAGATGGTTTTATTTTAAACGTTCCAAGAGTATTTTGGAAGTGATTTGAATTATTTTAACTCGGCAGATTTCCAGTGGAAATGAAAAAGTATTTGGAAATGTATTTCGCGTAAGGAAAAGTGATTTGAAATTTGTTTTCAAAGTATTGAAATGTGGAAAGTAATTTGAAATCTGTTTTCAAATGGTTGAAGTGTGAAATATATCTTGCGGAAATATTTTGAAAATAAATAATGTGGGAATTTTATTTAAATCCGGCAAAGTGTTGTGGATGTTGATTGATAGTTAAATGACTGACTATCAATATTGGCCTTTTAATGGCATTTGAATTTCGATGCGACCGGGGGTCGGATTCCAAGTGGATATCCGAAAACCACATCGAACCTTTATGATTGTGATAGATCTTTTGTTTAAAAGATCAAAGTGAAAATTGTTGTAATCTGTTGAAATCTGATTGTAACACTTACTTTTAAAAATAAGCGCTCGTTACTCGGATCAGCTGCGAGAGGACCTTGCGTCATAAAACCCATTCCGAATAACGATACAACAAAATGGGATTGCATTTGAAGACGGTGTTGAAGAACGGTTATTTTCGAAAGTGAATGGATCACCTGTCGAATGTCTCTACACCGGGTTGCTACGGTATAAAGATTTTTATCACCTTTGTGATGGGGATTCTGGACGTGATTTGTGGATACCCGAATTTGCAAGGGCTTCTTTGAAGTGCCCTCGGTTCCGTTCGATCCCAGAACGGACTTGTACGGATGTGTGTCTGACGTTACACTTTGAGATATAAAGCTGGTTTCTATCAAATACATTTCTGTTGGTGGTGGAGAATTTATTCTCTTAGCTTAACACCATTCTCTGAGACCTACGAGCTCAAAGCTTATGTAGTTGATGGTTACTAGTGATATATTCCCAAACTGATAATGTGACATATGAAGTGCTGCTGTTCATTTGTTGGTCAAAGCATGACTTTGTGAAAAGTGTATCTCTGTGGATGAGACTTCATCGGACCTCACACCCCGGAAATGGTCGAAACAGGAAAGATGCGGCAAGGTTATGAGGGTTGCGCCCTTTAGGATATGTCATTTCCTTCTGGAAAAAGGTGGTATCATGGTATGGAGCCCAGATACTTAGCCTATGTGGTTGCTGCAAATCTATTACTCTTTTTGGTTGTTGCTTTGTGGTTGAGGATCCTCGGATAAAGATCACAAACGACCGGGGGATGGCATACTCGAGTAGTAGTAACCTAGTTACAGAGGTAACCCGTCATTGTGTTGGCAGAAATCCGGGTAGGTTCTCGGGACGTCCCTCTAGAGGCGTACCCATGTGGCAGTTGGAAGTTCCTTAGCCTGACCATTTGTTGGAAATCCAAACTCCAATACGTTCCTTGTACGGTTTTAGTTGTACAACTTGCCATTTACTTATGGTGGTCACAACTGTTTAGATGGTAGCTATAGTAGGCATAGTTCGGAATGTCTATGCAGGCTAAGATTAATTTATACTTTCGAAATGTTTTCTGCACTATGCACTGTAATAATATCGAAAGGATTTTGGGTATTAAGCATGTTTGACTATCATAAGGAGAAATCTCCTCCAATTCTGCGTTTGCATTGTGTATGGAGGGAGGCCTTATGGTAGTTTTATTTTCCAAAAAGCATAGAGGATTTCTTTTCCTTTCTTTGTGGAAATAACTATTTTTAAGATCTCACACCAGTCCCATGACAGACTCGGAGTTTGTTGTTCCCTTTCTAAACTCTTGGTGCCCACAATTTCCCACACGGGCAGCTTAGAGTCAGGTTATCACTTATTCGGGAGCGAAGTCAAGAAGTGGCTATGGAGATCTGGAGGCAAGCTGGATGGCGAGACGTACCACTTATACTATGTAGTGTCCGTGCGTCTGGGTTAGTGCAAGTCAAATTTTATTGTATACAAGTTTGTATAATTGCAAGTGTTTGTATTATGTTGTTGTAAATTCTGATAACGTGATGTATAAACAGATATAGTACTTTTGTTTTAAAGATTATTCGTTTATCTATTATATTTGTTCCGCTGTGATATGCGAGATTCTGTTATAGTTTCTGTTTCTTCTTCTATCTTCTTTAAACCCTAACAGTTCGGCTTTCCAGCATTCGACTGTTCGACATTCGATACAGTGGACGTATTGATGTCGACTTTCGGGTGTCGAAAAATTGGGTCGTTAAATAAAAGTTTAAAGATTTAATTCAATTCTCATTAAACCATTTCAATTTTTCTCAATTTGAAATCCAGGTTTGAAATATCTCTTCAATTCCAATATGATTCAAAGTTTAAATATTCAAACACTTTCAATATATATTTCATTTATATTTCAACATTTAAATTTACAATTGTATAGTTTTGAAATATTCACTTAATAAATCCAATAATCATAAAATATCAAATTATATCCCATTTCGTATTATCTAAATTTTAAAATATTCATTTAATCACCTTTTTGTCAAATCAATTTATAAATCATATCTTTCGGAACCCCAAAATCAATAAGTTTAAATAGATTCTGATTTAAATTCAATTATTAACTAAATTACAATTCTGAATCAACATTAATTTATCTTCCCAACCTTTATTGTTAAATTTGAAAATCAATTTTAAAATATTAATATAACTTTAAATAAATACTTATGTATTTTGTATTAAATCTATTTTTACATACTTTTAAAATAATAAAATTATAAGAAAATCTTAAAATTAAAATTTCAAAACTGACTTATAAATTAAAATTTCCAAAACATATTATTTTGAAACAGAGATTTTATACGTATATAAAAATTGCATATATATTATATTTTAAAACCGATATTTATTAAAACCATATATTTCCTTCCAAAACTTAGGAAATCATTTTTCAAAATATAGACCAACGGGTTCCATATATAATTTTCTATCCTACAAGTGATACGGATATTTATCATTTCAATCCGCAAATTAAATATTTACGGATATATAACATTTCAACCCACAATCCCAAAAATTTAAAATAAGTGAAAATCGCTTGAGTTTTTCATTTCAACCCATAGTGATTTTCTTCTATTCTACAAAATCGTTTGGGTATGTATCATTTCAACACAGAGGGAATTCTAAATTAACAGGGAACTTGCAGAGTGAGAAAAAATGTGATAATAATAATAAAATCAACAATAGGCATGTATCATTAGTAACAAGTTAAATATATACAACAGGATATGGTGTCATACGTCATATATGAACATTTCCAGATAATGGCATATCATATACAATAATTATATAACTAACAGTTCTGTTTAGCAGCATATTTCAATTGTCGATTCAAATGAAATCAAATTTACTACATATAAGAATGTTAATCATGCATGATTGCTCACCTTTCGAGGCTAGAAAACTACGATGGTAATGATGGTGCCACGGACACTCACACAGATATGGACACAAGCTAATCAATAAGCTGTTGTGACCAATTTGGATATCGGCGGGACAAAAGAGAGGCATGATGAAACTGGGTTTGATGAAGATCAATGGTATAAGTGAACTTTTGTATATAAGTTGTATATAAATTGAAACCCATATATAACTTCAAAAATTTTCAAATGCAAATTTACCATAATATATATATTGAGGCTATTACAAAATCCATTTTAAAGCTATGAACATAAATTTAGAAAATATTTTCGACATTATATATTGTTTGTGCCGAAAGTGGTCACAAACTCCGAATATTATGAAAGCACCAGTATGTGAATACGGATCAGCAGTGTTCTCGCACAAATCTCAGATCCAGACAAAATGGAGAACAACAATTGAGAAATAACAAACAGAAACACATGATTTATAGTGGTTCGGCTATCTTCGGCCTACGTCCACTTCGAAGGATAGTCTTTTATTGATATGCTTGCCGGTTACAGTGAATTACAGCAGTAATTTTCGAGTACAACAATGAAGTTTGAATGTAGTCGTGATTTTGGCAGAGTCTAGATGTCACAGGATCCAAAAGTCCTTTTCCTGTAGGTTCTAGGGTGCTATTTATAAACGCTCCATGCAAATATCCCGCTCAAACTTTGGGAGACTCCTTCTGGCACGTGTGTGGGCCCACTAGATCATTCCCATGCAATTTTGACTCGATCCGTGATCGATATGAACGTAATTCGTATTGATCAAAAAATTTCCTAATGGAGTCGGAATTTGGCACGAACGTTCCTTAGCTTGTACGTAAGCTCCTACGAAAACTTCATAGCATTTGGACTTGTTGATTGTGAGATATGATCGATGTAAGTTAGCGTTTTTTCCAGACCGCCGTGTTCATATCGATATGTTTCGTATTGATCAGTTCGACTCGATCTTGAGCACGTGAGGGCAAGGTGACATAGCGCGACATTCCTAGATCGATCCAGTTTTTGTGCCGAGTTGACCGAGTCTTATTCGTACCCAATATCCGAGCCCTGTTCATATTGATCACTTTCTCTTGTTCGTATCGATGCTAGTGGTTGTTCGTATCAATCGTGTTTTGTCTCGTTCGTATCGATCAACCGTGTTACTTCGTTCGTGTCAATCGGCTACGTTGTTTTGTGTGTGCTATGTATCGATCTTGTGGTCGATACGAAATGCTTGAAGCACGATCGATACGAAATGCACAAGGGTTACGAAGTAATCAATATGGATACGTATTGGACCTTTGGGTGACCGATACGAATTGATCACTACGAAATTGTGTTTTTTGACATATACGAACACGATCGATACAATGCAGCTACTTTTAAATTGATACAAAGAGTGTGGTTCCGAATGGGTACGAACAGTATCGATGCGAAGAGAGCGATGGGATGGATACGAACAAATCAATTTCCTTAGTTTGCATCGATTATATCTTGAGCATACGGACTCAGATTGACTTGAAATTTGAAATGTTGGCTTTCACAGCTTTTCTTGTCATGCCTTGTCAATTGTAGCACGATCCAGTCTCAGACAAAATTCATTGATATCCATAGTGAATCTGTGATATATAATCAATATTTGGGATGAGTAATCATTGATTTTCAATTAGTTTCTTGATATCTCAGCCTTGCTAAAAGGTGGGATAACACTTTGCTCCCCAAAACATGTCTTTCGGTAAAGGGCGTGTTTTGAATGGCTTCAAATCGAATGCCGTAAGCTCATGTTTTTTCCATAACAATATTATCGTCAATCAAGTTTATGGCCGTTCGTAGCCGAATCAATGTCCATTTCCACCTGTGGAAGTCAAAAATTAAATTCTACAACCTCTCCGGCTTTTGCTGGATCCCATCCTGTCACTCTACGGTGAAGGGGAAACAACGTCAAGTGAGCCGATCATATCGCTCTTCGACGAAGCGACAACACCCCCTGCACTCTGGTTCAGCATCCCTGAACATTAAGCGATGTCATGGCCTAAATCCTAGGCAATCATAGCCAATCTGGGGTCTTATCGAACCCCGATCCAATCACTCTCAGGTGAATGGGGAATGACGTTAAGTGAGTTGATCATGTCGCTCTCCGGCGTAGCAACTCACTTCTTGCACTCCGGACCCCGTCTCCTTGGGCAGGGTCATAAAGCGATTAACTTCAAATTGGCTTCAATATTCATCCTTTAACTTTCAGATCAAAGGTTTATTTTATGAAATTCAAGTTCATTTATTAAATTCAAATTCCAAATGTCCAATCACAAACAAAGTAAAACTCTAGATACTACCTCTCGCGGTCTATTACCATCTTAGAGCATGCCTGGGGATCTCTCCGGTTCCCGTACATGTATAAGTGGAGTAGACGTTTTATTTTGAAATCAAATCTCAGCAGTTTAATCGACCAAAGTTCAAATCCATTATTTGGCCCTTGCCACCATGATCAATTGATGATGAGTGGTGATCCCAATCCAGGATTAGTTCTATTAGGTGGAGGCGGTAGTTGCTCAGGCCCTACGGCCATTGTCCGATCTCTGGTGTATTGTGGAAATCTACCACTTTTGACATGTTCTTCCACCTCATCATTCTGATGGCGACATTCATTAATAGTGTGCCCTTCCAGCTCTTGGAATAGGCAGTACTTTCTAGCTCTACGTTCCCATTCCATGGGATCTCTCTTGGGTTGTTTTCGATTGTGGAGCAGCCCCCGAGTCTCCGTGTAAATCTGTTCCAAGTTTGCCGTCAAGTCAGCGTATTGTTTGAATCTGGGTTCTTGGAATTTCTTCCGTTTTTCAAGACCAACGTATATGTCGCCTTGCTTTCACTTCCCTTTGTCTGCTCCAGATTGTTCTTTGGAGGTTCCTTCGCCTGGCACATTGTGTGTTTCTCATCTCTCGACGCGTGAATTTTCTAGCCCAATGAATCTTTCAGCCTCATGGTAAAATTATCCAAGGTCATGTGGCGGGTCTCTTGCCAACAAATCCTTGAACTCTGTGCCTTCTGCAGCCCCTGCTACTGCCGCCATCAAAATCAGTGATGGATCCGAGCGATCTATTGAAGCCACAGTTGCATTGAATTGCGATAGAAAATCTTTTATGGACTCTCCTGTCCTCTGTTTTATCGATGCTAAGGTCATCACACTTTTGGGTCGCGACATGTGAACCCTAAACTACCTCATGAAGCATTCCACCGGCTTGCCCCATGTTTTAATTGATCCATTCTCTAGCTGCCTTAACCAAAGCGCAGTCAAATCTCCTAAATATATAGGGAAACATCATGCCATCACTTTCTCGGATTCCCCTGGCACTTCCATATGGCCGATATATCTGGTTAAATGCATGGTCAGGTCGGACATTCCATCATAAGTTCCTTTGCGGGTAACTTGAACTTTGGAGGGTTCCTTGCATTTCTAATATTTGGAGCAAATGGATTCCGACTAACTTCCTCTAAGCCTCCTCTTGGCAACCCTTCCCTCATAATCCGTCGTACTAGTCCAGTCATTCTTTTTTCTCCAGCCAGGGGTTGTCCCCTTATCATGTTTCTATCTTGCCCCATGTCTCGAAGGGTATGCTAGGTAATATTCATCATGCGGGTCATTTATGTTGGCGTTGGCTCTAGCCTGCTGAGCTCCATCTATGAGTCTTCCAATGTCGGATCTCGAGTGTGCTTCCCTAGGTCCTTGTTGATTGCCTTCACGTTCTTCGTTCTGATCTTGAATCTGACCTCCATTAGTCTCTGTGACTCTAGCTCCTTTTCCTGGGTTTGCAGCCACTGTAGTCCGGCCAAGGTGCTGCGCCCCGCTGCTCTCGTCTGCTCAAAGAAGCTTTGCATCATTTCTTGTTGAATCTTCAACATTCTTTCATGAATTGAATCCATCATAGCCTCAACCTTATCCCTAGTGATGTAGATCGAAACTTAACCTGCTTCAGCTCTAGAAGAGGCCTCTTGGCTTCCCTCTTGCTGGCTCCTTTCTCCTCTTTGCCTTCTTGTTGATTGTCGCGTCATTGTCTTTCAAATCTGAATTCTTTAAGCCTTTATATCCAATATCCAAGTGTCATAATCCCTGAATTAGGCCTTCTCAATGAAAGCACCAAAGTATTTATGCCAAAAGTGGTCACAAACGTTGAATATTATGAAAGCATCAATATATGAATGCGGATCAACAATATTCTCACACAAATCTCAGATCCAAACAAAATGGAGAACAACAACTAAGAAATAACAAATGGAAACACAAGATTTATAGTGGTTCGACAATCTCTGGCCTATGTCCACTTCAAAGGATAGCCTTTTATTGATATGCTTGCTGGTTAATAGTGAATCACAGCAGTAATTATCGAGTACAACAATGGAGTTTGAATGCAATCGTGATTTTGTCAGAGTTTGGACGTCGCAGGGTCCAAAAGTCCTTTTCCTGTAGGATCTAGGGTGCCATTCATAGATGCTCCATGCAAATATCTCACTCAAAATTCCAGAGAATCCTTATGGCACGTGAGTGTCCCCATGCGATCGATCCCATGTAATTTTGACTCGATCCGTGATCGATACGAATGTAATTCGTATCGATCATGATTTTGCCTAATGGAGTCGAAATTTGGCATAAACATTCCTTAGCCTGTACTTATTTTCCTGTGAAAATTTAATAGCATTTGAACTTGTAGATTATGAGATATGATCGGTGCAAGTTAGTGTTTTTTCCAAGCTGCCGTGTTCGTATTAATACGTTTCGTATCGATCAGCTCGACACGATCTTGAGCGCGTGAGTGCAAGGTGACGTGGCATGACATTCCTAGATCGATCCATTTTCTGTACCGAGTTGACCGAGTCTTATTCGTACCCAATATCAGAGCCCTTTTCATATCGATCACTTCGTCTTGTTCGTATCGATGCTAGTGGTTGTTTGTATCGATCATGTTTTGTCTCGTTCGTATCGATCAACTGTGTTACTTCATTCGTGTTGATTGGCTACATTGTTTTGTGTGTGCTATGTATCGATCTTACGATCGATATGAAATGCTTGAAGCCCGATCGATATGAAATGCAAAAAGGCTACGAAGTAATCAATATGTATACGGGTTGGACCTTTGGGAGACTGATGCGAATTGATGGTTACAAAGTCGTGTTTTTTCTGATGGGTACAAACCGATCGATACAACGCCGCTACCTTTGGACCGATATGGAGAATGTGGTTTCGGTTGGGTACGAACAGTATCGATGCATAGAGGGCGATGGGATGGATACGAACCAATCGATTTCCTTAGTTTGCATCGATTATATCTTCGAGCATATGGACTCGGATTAACCTCAAATTTGAAACGTTGGCTTTCACAGCTTTGCTTGTCATGCCTTGTCAATTGTAGCTCGACCTAGTCTTGGACAAAATTCATTGATATCCATAGTGAACCTGTGATGTATAATCGATATTTTGGATGAGTAATCATTGATTTTCAGTTAATTTCTTGATATTTTGGCCTTGCTAAAAGGTGGGATAACATATATATCTGTTTTAAACATATATGTGACGACCCGCCATTCATTCCACAGAATGACGCATCATCTTGAAGAAAGAAAGGGACAAAAAGGAGAAAATAAAGAGAAGAAAGAATGAACAACATCAGAATCTCAATAGCGGAACGAATAAATTATATTAATATCATATGTATTACATAATATACAACATCAATCTGAGTTACACATATAATACATCACATACTAGACAGTTATAAACACCTATCTAGTTATTACAACTCAATACAACACAAAGAAAAAACTCAGAGATACCAACATAGCGGAACACTATATATATCTACAACACTGAAGCCTCTTGCTCCATTGCTCCTCTATAATTCGTCAAAGCTAACCTGAATCCCTTGGTTACTCATAAAATTTGAGTACCCAAGAGTTTAAGAAAACAGAAATAAACTCCGGGTTAGATATGGGTCTGGTGTGAGTAACAGGTTAAGCTTGCTTAACTTTGAAAAACCTTTGAATACAAAAGGTATCCCGTAAGACTCCCCACACAAAAACATGGGTAAGTTTTTACCTTACGCTAACCAAAATATTTATAGGAAATTCAGTGATATTATAATAGGATCTAGGGTTTTCAAGCAAAATACAGAAATAGTTGGAATGCTTGCATCTCACGTCCCAACATAGTTGGGCACAATTAAAACATACAACACTTATTGGAGATTGGTTTACATATAATGGCAGGGCTACTGGGGTACCGCCCGTCACAGTACATGGTCTAGATCATCGTACCGAGGATCCATCCTAAATCCCCTGCAACACAAGGCCGGAACCATCCCTTACCGAATAGTTTTGAACAATACAACCCCGCAGTTGCGATCAGCAACTGCACTACATAGCCGAAATAAAAAGGGACATCTAGACAGGGGTAAATCTCGTCCTACTTGGGCATGACCCACTTAGCCTCGTTGCACCTCTCCTGTTTTAGCCATTCCCAGTTGATGAGGCTTGAGGCTAAGATTACCTTTATCAGAACACATCACTTAGAATGCTCATCGCCTACCTGACGATGTTCTGAAAGCATTCAATCCATACAAGTTCGTTCCGGGTTCGAACGAAAAAGAAGGCATTATCTCGTTGCACTCATTTTATAATCACCCTCAGAGTTAACGACAATAACCCTTAAACTCTGAATCTTCATCTTCACTTGAGATTCACGACCTATCGTTAATTTGGATCAATGTGATTTTTGGATATCCAAATCTGAAAACCCAATTCCGGTCTCATCGAAATCCAAAATGCCATCTTTTAGGTCCAAGGTTTTTTAAAATTGAAACAATTCAATTCTATTATCTATATACACACAGATAGATAATTCACAATATCACAATATATGATCTACATTATCACCATAAATAGATAATTCACATTATCATCACAAATAGACAATTCACATTATCCTCACATTTCAACCAAAGCATCCATATCATATAGAATCACTTATCTCATATCTGAGATCTCAAACCATTCAAGGCAACAAATATCATCCATCCATACATAAGCAAGGATTAATAAATCACACCATAATTAATTTAAAATGAATTCAATTAATTATCTCATCTTAAATTAATTTAAAGTAAATTAAATTAATTATTTTCCACATAAATCATGCTTACTTAACATTAATTATTTATAAATTAATTCATCATTCTCTAATCATACATCTTAATTAATCCCCCTTGATTAATTATCTTTTGATTACATTCAAGTAATTATCCTTTAATTAATTTCAAACAAAATTAATTATTCTTAACCCCTTATAGTAACTAACCTTTAATTACTTTATTATCTAATTAACTATAATAAATTACAACAATCCTTAATTAATTACGTTAATTAATTACTCATTGATTAATTATTCCTTAATTAACAACCCTTAATTACATCGTTAATTTAATGATCCTTAATTACATTTTTGATTAATTATTCTATTTAAATTAATTAATTACATTAAGTAATTAATCATTAATTAAACCACATTTATTAATCACTCTTGATTAATCACATTCAGTAATTAACTACCCTTCATTACATTACCAAATAAATTAATTACTTAATTAATTATCTTTAATTAATCCCTTGATTAATTATACAAAGTAATTTAATCCAAATTACCTCCGTTGATAAATCACCCTTTAATTAATTACATCTTGTAGTTATCCATTGATTACTTCACTAAGCAATTTCACTTTATTAATTACATTAAGTAATTATACTAACAAATCAACCAGTGATTATCTTAAATTAATTAAACTTAATTAATTAACCTAACTAATCACATTAAACTCAATTAATTACACTCAGTAATTAATTCCTTAATTACTTTCATTAAGTAATTAGACATAAACAACTTAACAATTGACTATCTTTAAGTTAATTAATCTAATTAATTATTAAAATTCATCATATTAATTAATTGTTAAATAATCTCAAGTTAATAACCTTCATTAACTACTAACAATTCTTTAATTACTTTTGTTAAGTAATTATACTTACATTAATCAATATTAATTAAAAACTGATTAATCTTTATTACTCAATTAATTAATCCCTAGTTATTTAATTGATTAAGTTTTAACTGTAACTTAATTAATCTTTAATTACTAGATTAATTAATCTCTAATCATTGATTTAAAATCTAATCTTATCAAATTAATGATACTTAATTACCAATTAATTATTCCTAATTAATAAATCTTAAACCTTAATCAATTCATTTAAACTCTTAATTATTTTAATTAATCCAAATCATTAATTAATTAGATAAATTAATTATCCACTTTAATTATCTTAATAATTTAATGAATCATAAATCATTAAATCCTTATTAACTTTAAGAAAACAAAAATTACCAATATCAAAAGCATTTCAAAACTATATACCTTTAAATTTATTTATTTTAAATTTAGGATTTAAAATGAATACAATTTAACTTTAACAAAGTTTAAAAAAAACAATTAAAAACACTTTTTAAATCACATGTTAAAGAAATACATACCTTATAAAGAAATCTAAAAGAATTTTAAAACCAAATTCATTTTACATTCAAATCAATTTAAAATACACTTTAAACATTCAAAGTTGTTTAAAACGTTTTAAATTAAAAAGATTCCTTTTATTTCAAAACTAAGATTCAAACTAAATTTGAATCCAGAGTAAATTTAGATTTAAAACCTATTTACATTTTAAAACTTCATTTTTTAAAAATTCAAACTATTTAAACATTTTAAAGTAGTTAAAACAATTCAAATTTTAAAACTTTTTTTTATTTTTAAACTGAGATTCAAACTTAACTTGAATTTCCAGATTTAAAACTTAGATTTAAACTTATTTTAAATCTCTATTTTACATTTTAAACTCATTTTTTAAAGTTTTTTAAAAACAGAACAGGTTTCTTTTAAAACCTGGAGTTCAACGTTAACACGAGCCACCTCTTGTTTACATCAAGTCAAAACCCAAGGTGCTTCGAGCAAAACCCCACAACACTTCGAGTCAAACATCAATTTGCTCGAGTACAACCCAAACCAAACTTCACCAAAACAACAGTGCAGCGCACCGTGCACATGCACGGTGCCGCTGATCATCTCTGGCCACCACCGAAGGATTCCACATGTCGCTGATCATCTTCTAACCTGATCACACACATTAGATCATCCACCCAAACTCGAATTCGAAATCGAGTGCTTCAACCAAACCTGGAACAATATCTGGAACCACAAACCCAAACCTGGAAACGCCTCGACCACGAAACTACAACTACTAGAAAATCTGCAACTCCGGCCAAGTTCTCGTCAACGACCAAACTTCCATCACCCAAAACCCCATTACACTCGATCAACTGCAGAACATGAGATGATCGAAAAATCAAACCTAGTTGAAACTAGGGTTCCAGACAAAAATCCACTACTGATACCTCCACCATGAAATGCATCGCCATCAGGCATTTTTCCCACCATCTACGATCACTCCTCCATCAACAAGAATAACCCAACCTCTCCAAACATTTGGATCACCAGAAAATCCCAATTTTCCCTTTCCAGTTCAACCCAGAACTGCACCCTCATTCCCGAACTAAAAATTTATGATTTCGATGTTAAAAATTATGTTATAGTTTATGTATTAAATTTTTAATCTTGAATTTATGAATCACAAAGTTTGGGTTTTCACCTACATATATATATACACACATATACATATGCACTATTGTTTTTGATTTATAAAGACGCTCGGGCTTTAATTTGACTTATTTAAATTTTTGAACCTTAATCTATGTTAAATCAAACATTTTTTGTTTGTAAAATAAGTCCTAACAACAATTGGTTCCGGAGAAAATGAATTTAAATCAAAAAAAAACTCGAACTATAAACAGAGTAGATTCTGTTGAAAACAAACATGCATACATCATACATTTATATATACACAGTGGATTCACACAATACATATTCATTTCAACAACACTAGCATGCAACCAAATTTATATACTTAAACTTTTAATGGTAATGTTACTCACAAGAATTAAAGAAGGAAGACAGAGCCTCCAGTTTGAAAAACAGCTTTGAAAAACTAGTTTTGCAGAAATGCATTTGCTTTTGATTTGAAAACTACATGCATGCTTTTGATTCCAGGTTTTACTAGATTATCCTGCTTACTTTAGTTCTTAGATTTTCATGTAGAACAAAATTTCCGGATTTGAAGAAAAAAAGCCGGCTTGAACAGATTCCAGATTGCGTTTGAAAAATGTACATGTTTGCTTTGCATTTTGAAATGAATTATAGGTTATAGATTTTCCTTTGATTTGGAAAATGTTTGAAAACATTGATATAGAAATTTACAGATGGATTTCTGGCTTTTGAATGGTTATGGGAAAGTTGTTTTCAGATTTGTTCTCTTAGCTTTAGATTTAGAAAATAAAATGAATGGTACGGAAGAAGGAAATAGTTTATATAAGCTTAAATGTTTTATAATTGAAAATAAAAGAAAAACTAAATTTAATTTGACACTTGCCCTATATTTTAACATTTGTCATTGTAATTTGCTTATCAATTAACATATGTCTTTTAAGTTAATTAGTATCTAGTTAATTGTTAATGTAGGTTATGCTTAATTAATTAGTTAATAAGTGTGTGTATATATATATGTATGGATAATTTTAAAAGAAATAAAACAACTATATTCATAAATAAAAGTTTATAGAAATATTTTAAAGTAAAAAACAATTTAAAATATATACTTTTTAAATTTCAAAACTTCAAATTCAAATTCGAATTAAATTCAAAAAAATCAATTTAGAAATCAAGTTATACTTATACATATATAACTACAGAATCCATACAATCTATACTAATAAGTTACAGAGCTCCTACTCATCTAGATCTACAAAACCAGACAGGATATCAGACTATAGAAAAGTCTAACTCAACAACCAAATCTCCTGAACTGCTGGTTCTACAACCAGAGATGGATCATACACGTACTCCCTCAGAGATACGTGAAACTCATCGAATCCCAGTTATCCAAACTGGAAATTCAATCCTGAAGACCAAACACTTATCCAAAATCAAATCTCCGACTTTGGAATCCAAATTCCTTCGCCTCTTATTCTCAAAACTCTTCGGACGATCCAGGGCTGCCTACATCCTTCCTGATCAGCTCAACCATTGCTGATGCCTCTAGAAACAAATTGAACCAAAAAAAATCCATCAAACTGATCCTCTCAAGATCAACCAACATCTAGACAAACTCTACTCCTCAAACATTAGAAGAGTGAACTTACTTCTCCTATTCGGAAAAATAGATGCACTACCAAACTGCTTCTGCTGCACAATTTTGATCTGGAGTAGATGAAAATGCTGATGATGAATACAAATACAAACTGGACAACCCATTTCCCGAGATATGTTTCCATAGATCCATAAAAGAAATCCAAGAAATTCCATCAAAACATAAGCCGCTTCACCAAACTCTATCTCTAGGAACCATCCTTCGACTAAGCTGAACCACCGGTACCACTCCTGGAATCCTAGTCGATAAGAAAAACTCAATCTCTAGATGCAGCAAACCTCTTACTTTCTTGAAGACATCCGGAAAAATCTCTGACAACTCAAGAGAATACTAAAACTATTGCAAGTCCATTTTGCGATCAACCCGGCCTAATACCTAAAGAAAACTGCTCTCTCTTTACCAATCAGAATAGCTTATGCTAATCTATCCAATCCATTGAAGAAATGGATCCACTCTGCTGCTTCTGAAGTCCACTTTTAGAAAAACTTCTTAGCCAAAAGATCTTCCTACTATCACACAGAATACTCCGAGCTGCACTGCTATCATAGATGCCAAAGACCTCCTATCCAAAGCTCTTTAAGAAACTCGAACCTCAAAACAAACAGAAACACCCTGCTGAGCCAAGCCACAACACTGAAATAGACACAATCCCTTAAACTTATTCCAATGGCTTTCACAACTTTGCTTCTCATGCCTTGTCAATTGTAGCATGATCCAGTATCGAACAAAATTCATTGATATCCATAGTGAACCTGTGATGTTTAATCGATATTTTGGATGAGTAATCATTGATTTCCAATTAATTTCTTGATATCTCAGGCTTGCTAAAAGGTGGGATAACACTTTGCTCCCCAAAACATGCCTTCCGGTAAAAGGCGTGTTTTGAATGGCTTCAAATCGAATGCCATAAGCTCATGTTTTATCCATAACTATAGTATCGTCAATCAAGTTTATCGCTGTTCGAAGCCGAATCAATGTCCATTTCCACCTGTGGAAGTCAAAAATTAAATTCTACGGCCTCTCCGGCTTTTGCTGGATTCCATCCTATCACTCTCCGGTGAAGGGGAAACAACGTCGAGTGAGCCGATCCTGTCGCTCTCCAACGAAGCGGCAACACCCCTTACACTCCGGTTCAGCGTCTCTGAACATTAAACGATGTCATGGCCTTAATCCTAGGCCAATCATAGCCACTCCGGGATCTTATCGAACCCCGATCCAATCACTCTCCGGTGAATGGGGAATGACTTTAAGTGAGTTGATCATGTCTCTCTCCGGCGTAGCAACTCACTTCTTACACTCCGTACCCCGTCTCTTCGGGCAGGGTCATAAAGTGTAACGTTTGCGATTTTTCGTTGCCGAAAAACCGAAATGTTATGGTTGAAGAAGAAGAAAGAGGTAGAAGAAGAGAGAAAAAGATAGAAGAAGAACATAAAAAGAACAACAACAACAACAACAGAACAATATCAGAATCTCACAATCACAGCGGAACAACATATAATAGATAAATGAATAATCATTAAAACAAAAAAAAAACTATATCAGTTATTACATCACATTACATTCATTATCAGAGTGTACAACAACAGACAGCGGAAAAGAAATACTATATACCATAGATACAATAAATAATAGACTACGCCATCTTGCTCGCCTCCTGAGCTCCATAGCACTCCTAAATCCAGGATGACCTGATAACCAAACTCTAGACTGCCCGTGTGGAAATTAGTGGGCACCCAGAGTTTAGGAAGGGAACAATAAACTCCAGGTCAGTCATGTGACTGGTGTGAGAACTAAAAACAGTTATTTATCTTTTAAACAAAGAATAGGAGAAATTTTAAAAGAAAAATCGCAATGCTTTTTGAAAATGAAACTACCATAAGGTCTCCCGCCACACACACAATGCAAACGCAGACTTAGAGGAGATTTCTCCTTATGATAGTCAAAGATGCTTACTACGCAAAAATCAAAACATTTTTGATATTATTATTAGTGCATAGTGTAGAAAACATTTCGAAAGTAGAATATAAATCTTAGCCAGCATAGGTACCATTATATTATGCCCGCTATAGCTACCATTTTAAATGGCAGGTTCTACAACTAAAACCGTACAAGGCTCGTATTATTTCTTTGGATTTCCAACAAATGGTCAGGCCAAGGAACTTCCCATTGCCACATGGAAACGCCTCTGGAATGACGTCCCGAGAACCTAACCGGATCTCTGCCAACACAAGGCCGGGTTACCCCTAACTGGGTAAATACTGACACGAATATGTCATTCCCCGATCGTAACCGATCTATATCCGAGGATCCCCGATTTCCAATAACCACAAAGTAATAAATTTGCAGTAACCACATAGGTTAAGTATCTGGGCTCCATACCATGATACCACCTCTATCCAGAAGGAATGACATACACTAAAGGGGCGCTACCCCCTAATAACCTTGCTGCATCTTTCCTGTTTTGACCATTTCCGGGGTGTGAGGCTCGATGAAGTCTCGTCCACAAAGCCACGCTTTACAAAAGCAGTGCTTTGGGTCAACAAATGATCAAAGCAATGATCATCAAGATAGACGATCAAACAATTGATCCTATCACAAATGATCACTCAACGATCATTTCACAGCAACACTCATCATATCACACTACCAAATTGGAAGTATATCACTAATGACCTTCAACTATATAACCTCTGAGCTCGTACGTCTCAGAGAAGGGTGTTAAGCTAAGAGAATAAATTCTCCGCCACCAACAGAAATATATTTGAAAGAAATCAGCTTTATATCTCAACTTGTAATGTCAGACATACAATCCATACAAGTCTGTTCCGGGATCGAACAGAACCGAAGGCACTTACAAAGAAGTCCTTGCAATCCGGATATTCATTAATCACGTCCGGACTTCCCGTCACTAAGGGTGATAAAACCTCTGTACCGGAGATCAACCGATGCAGAGTAACTCGACGGTAATCCTTCCGTTTTCACAATTATCCGGTCTTCAACACCGGTCTTCAAATGCAATGCATAACAATGTATCACTATTCGGAATGGGTTATACGACCCCATGGTCCTTTCCCGGTTAACCCGAATAGTGAGCGCTTATTTTAAAAATGAGTGTAGCATCCAATTCAAGCAATCACAACAAATACCTATTTAAAGGTAAATATTGATAGTCGGTTATTTAACTATCAATAAAGATGCGCAACATCACCAGATTCCAAATAATTTCTCAAATTATTTAATTTCCCAAAAATATCTTTACAAGATATTAATTTTCCACACTTCAAAAATAAACAACGTTTATCTTGAAACCAATTTTCCCTTTCCATTTATAATTTCCATAGTGAATTTATATTTCAAATATCTATTGATCTACAGTTTTCAATAGATTTCAAATATTCAATTCCAATTTATCTTCAAAAAGATAAATTCTTAAAAACATTCCATTTCATATTGGAAAAGCATTTCCATACTTATTTAATAAGTAATTCATAAAATATTATTTATTTTCAACAATTTGAAAATATTCAATATACTTAACCCATAGTTAAGTATATATTTCATCTTTTTAAGGAAAACGTTCTTTTATTCACTTTTATTTGGGTCAAAACGAATGTTGCGTAAAACATCGTTACGACAACCCAAAATCACTAGTATAGGGATTCGAAATTAAATAGATATATAAATCCCAATACTATACAAAAATATTTCCTTTCGGAAACCATTTACTATAACAACAGTGTTATAGTCCATCATTTCCTTATTTTATCGAAAACGTCTATTTCAACAATGAATGTTGAAATCTACGACTTCCTTTCCTTCTATTTCTTGAAAACGTCTATTTCAACAATGAATGTTGAAATCTATGTTTTCGATACTTGATGCATTTTAAAACATCTTTAAATCATTTTAAATTCTAATTTAAAACATCCTTTTCCCAAAAGATATCCATTTTATTTAACGATATATTCACTGTTCAAAAACGTGAATATAACTCCTTTAATAAACTTCTATATTCAATTTATCAAATTCCATTGATTTCGAATTTATAAACAATGTCTATAAATTCTATTCCTATTTATAAAACTTCGATTTATAAATCTCCTTTTATTAATCCAATTAAATTTACATAGCTTAATTTTATATTAAAAATCTATATTATAAATTAATTACTTATAATATCATTTATTTACAAAGTTGTTCCTTTTTAAAACTTCACAAATTTTTAAATCTTAATCCTTTTAAGATTCCTTTATGTCCTATGACAATTTCAACTTATAGGAATTTCTTTAATTTACAATTTCTATAAATACTCCCTTTTTAATGCCCAAAATCCATTTTATAAGTTTATTACTTATAAATTTTTTTTCAACATCTATTCACTTATAATCTTCACAGTTTGTAAATCTATAATTTTTAATGAAATTCATTTTGTATATCTTCTTAACACTTTATAAACTTGTTTCATAATTCCAATAATTTTAATTTATAAATATCAATTTGTAAAACCTTTTATTTAAACTGTTTATACTAATTATTCAAAAATCTAAATTTAATCCATTACATAAATTTATTAACTACTTATCTCAAAAATAACATTTTCGTTATATTTTACAAAAATATTAATTCCTATAGCTTTAAAAAATTTGAGATCTTAATTTATTAAAAATGAATCAATTCAAAATTTTAAATGAAAACATATACTTTGAAAATCACTTTAAAACTCCTTTTAATTTCAAAATCGTTATTTTTAACTTTAAAAATGGATCCGATGATGCCACAGCATCCAATAGTCAATCATGGCACAAATATCATATATCGATATGATAATCAATAATCACACAATATCTATAATCATATAAATATTTGTGAGGAATCCAGTTGGATCCCTCCAACCTGTTTCCCTGCATCCACAGATGTTAGCACAATACCCATTCCACTTCGAGGTGGAATATCGCGGTATATGGGATTTATAAAATATATATCCGCTTAATAACGGCGCAATAGGGTCTCATCCGCTATACATTGCGGGAAATCAATCAACTGCAATATATACATATGCCAATATATATATATATATATATTGCTATATATAGATATATATCCTACTATATCTAATATCACAATCAAACAACAATCCATCAATCAACAAATTTTAATTATAACTATTTAAAATTTAAATACCCTTTCGAGTGAGAAGTTCTCACCTTGCTATCTATTTCGCAGTCCATTCCCTTTTCAGGTTGTTTTCTTCACAGATTATACCTTGTATAAATAATTATACAATTCATTAATATTCGAGTTAAATCGAACACTTAAATTATCGTTCAATTTATTTACTTAACCAAAAAAATTTATTTTAACTAATTTTCCAATTCTGGCTTGATCTCATCATTTTAGACCTTGTATACACAATTTTTGCAATTTATTAATATTCGAAATAAAATCGAGAAATTAAATTTTATTTCTTAATTTTAGCTGTAAATTAGCTTTAAACCAATTTTTCTTCTTTAAATAAATTTATCGAACTAAAAATTTATTTTTCTTTAAATTAATATCTTTAATCGATTTCTTTAATTAAATTTGTTTAACTAAAGGTTACAATTTTAAAACTAAATCCCTTCTTAATAAATTATTTTTGGATTTCAAACAATTTCTTTTTAATAATTTGATTTAACAAAAATTAAATTCAAAACTATTCTTTATAAATTCCTTTACTGTAATAATTCTATTTATATCCTTAACTGTTTAAATTTAACCTATATACATTTACTGTAAATTAATTTCTTTCCTTTCAAAGTTTTATCCATATATTCATTTACTGTTTTCTTAAATACATTTAAATTGAAATATACATATGTATACAGATTCAACCAGAATTTGATTTTTTTTCTTTTACTGTAAAAACTTTTCCTTTAACAAATTTAAACATTTTTATTAACAAAATTAAAGACAGAAGAATACCTTCTGCCGAATCGAGTAAACTCAGGCTAGCTCCACCATGCAGTCGCGTGCACAAAACCCTAGCCGCCTTCGTTGCCGACAATCCATCGCCACCCAACCTTGTCCGAGCTCGCGCACGAGCTTTCCCGGCGTCGCCAACATCGCCGCCTCCGAAGCCCTAGCCTCACCCACTATCGCGACCCCACGCTCCAACAACGCCGCCGCCTTCGCTGTTGCTATGCCGCGAGCGCCTCCACCATCGCGACAACATGCCCGAGATCTCAGTCGCCCTTTTTTTTTCCTGAATCAAATTTTGAATTGGGGGCGGCCATGCTTATTGATTTCGAATAAAGGAAGGGAGGCTCGGTATTGAAGCTTATCTGGTACGAGATTTTGAATAAAGAGGCAAATGGGTAGATCGCGATTTACAATTAGGCTGTGGCCATTTTTAAATTTTCTTTGCTTTGTTTTTTTTTTCTTCTGAACTTGCATGATTTTTACAGAGAGATGGGGAACAAGAGTACGTGATGGTTCAGGAAATAGGTCTGCTTAAAGAAAGTAGGGTGGCTGATGTTGACAAATTTTAAATTTTAAATTCAAGTTGAATTTGATTCAAATTCCAATGCGTTTACACGTCGTGTGCTCACATATAAACTCCGAAAAATACGAAATTTGAAATCCGGGAATAATTCAATATTACAGACTCAATGGAACTCGTTTCGTCGAATTCCGAGACTGTATGAAAAATGACTATTTTTAAATATCGATTTAAACGATATAAATTCAAAACTGAACAATTCACTTTCAAATTCAATTCTGAAGCTTCTATTATCTCCAATATTATCAATATAAATTTGATAAGCCTTTGAAATATTTTAAATCAGCTTAAAATTTAAGATTCAAATTTTTATTCAACTTTCAATAGATTAAATTTTATAATTTAATCGCCATTTTCAAAGTTATATTGAAAATTCAATCCAAACCATCATTCAAATATTTAAAATTAATTAAATATTTTCAATTTAAATTGTTCAAAATTCTGGGTCGTTACGTAAAGCGATTAACTTCAAATTGGCTTCCAATATTCATCCTTTAACTTTCCGGTCAAAGGTTTATTTTGTGAAATTCAAGTTCATTTATTAAATTCAAATTCCAATTGTCCAATCACAAACAAAGGAAAACTCTAGATACTACCTCTCGCGGTCTATTACCATCTTAAAGCATGCATGGAGATCTCTCCGGTTCCCGTACATGTATAAGTGGAGTAGCCGTTTTATTTTGAAACCAAATCTTAGGAGTTTAATCGACCAAAGTTCAAATCCTGAACTTGGCCCTTGCCACCATGATCAATTGACGATGAGTTGTGATCCCGATCCAGGATTAGTTCTATTAGGTGGAGGCGGTAGTTGCTCAGGCCCTACGGCCGCTGTCCGATTTCTGGTGTATTGTGGAAATCTATCACTTTTGACATGTTCTTCCACCTCATCATTCAGATGGCGACATCCATTAATAGTGTGCCCTTCCAGCTCTTGGAATAGGCAGTACTTTCCACCTCTACATTCCTATTCTATGGGATCTCTCCTGGGTTGTTTTCGATCGAGGAGCTGCCCCCGAGTGTCCGTGTAAATCCGTTCCAAGTTTGCCGTCAAGTCGGCATATTGTTTGAATCTGGGTTCTTGGAATTTCTTCCGTTTTTCAAGACCATCGTATATGTCACCTTGCTTTCGCTTCCCTTTGTTTGCTCCAGATTGTTCTTTGGAGGTTCCTTCGCTTGGCACATTGTGTGTTTCTCATCTCTCGACGCGTGAATTTTCTAGCCTAATGAATCTTTCAGCCTCATGGTAAAATTCTCCAAGGTCATGTGGTGGGTCTCGTGCCAGCAAATCCTTGAACTCTGTGCCTTCTGCAGCCCCTGCTACCGTCGCCATCAAAATCATCGATGGATCCGAGCGATCTACTGAAGCCACGGTTGCATTGAATTGTGATAGAAAATATTTTATGGACTCTCCTATCCTCTGTTTTATCGATGCTAAGGTCATCACACTTTTGGGTCGCGACAAGTGAACCCTAAAATACCTAATGAAGCATTCCACCGGTTCGCCCCATGTTTTAATTGATCCATTCTCTAGCTGCCTGAACCAAAGTGCAGTCAAATCTCCTAAATATATAGGGAAACATCATGCCATCACTTCCTCGGATTCCCTCGGCACTTCCATATGCCCGATATATCTGGTTATATGCATGGTCAGGTCGGACTTTCCATCATAAGGTTCCAGCACAGGTAACTTGAACTTTGGAGGGTTCCTTGCATTTCTAATATTTGAAGCAAGTGGACTTCGACTAACTTCCTCTAAGTCTCCGCTTGGCAACCCTTCCCTCATAATCCGTCGTACTAGTCCAGCCATTCTTTCGTCTCCATCCAAAGGTTGTCCCCTTATCATGTTTCTACCCTGCCCCCATGTCTCGAAGGGTATTCTAGGTAATATTCTTCGTGCGGGTCATTCCTGTTGGCGTTGGCTCTAGCCTACTGAGCTCCATCTATGGGTCGTCCAATGTCGGATCCTGAGGGTGCATCCCTAGGTCCTTGTTGATTGCCTTCACGTTCTTCATTATGATCTTGAATTTGACCTCCATTAGTCTCTGTGACTCTAGCTCCTTGTCCTGGGTTTGCAGCCACCATAGTCGGTCCAAGGTGCTATGCCCGGCTGCTCTCGTCTGCTCAAAGAAGCTTTGCATCATTTCTTATTGACTCTTCAACAATCTTTCATGAATTGAATCCATCATAGCCTCATCCTCATCCCTAGTGATGTAGATCGAAGATTAACCTGCTTCAGCTCTAGAAGAGGCCTCTTGGCTTCCCTCTTGCTGGCTCCTTTCTCCTCTCTGCCTTCTTATTGACTGTCGCGTCATTGTCTTTCAAATCTGAATTCTTTAAGCCTTTATATCCAATATCTAAGTGGCATAATCCCTGAGTTAGGCCTTCTCAGTGAAACCACCAAAGTGTTTGTGCCAAAAGTGGTCACAAACCTTGAATATTATGAAAGCATTAGTATATGAATACGGATCAACAGTATTCACACACAAATCTCAGATCCAAACAAAATGGAGAACAACAATTGAGAAATAACAAATGGAAACACAAGATTTATAGTGGTTCGGCAATCTCCGGCGTATGTCCACTCGAAGGATAGTCTTTTATTGATATGCTTGCTAGTTAACAGTGAATCATAGCAGTAATTTTCGAGTACAACAATGGAGTTTGAATGCAATCGTGATTTTGTCAAAGTTTGGACGTCGCAGGGTCCAAAAGTCCTTTTCCTGTAGGATCTAGGGTTCTATTTATAGATGCTCCATGCAAATATCTCACTCAAAAATCCGGAGACTCCTTCTGGCACGACAGTGTCCCTACGTGATCGATCCCATGTAATTTTGACTCGATCCATGATCGATACGAATGTAATTCGTATCGATCATGATTTTGCCTAATGGAGTAGAAATTTGGCATGAACATTCCTTAGCTTGTACGTATGCTCCTGTGAAAATTTCATAGCATTTGGACTTGTAGATTATGAGATATGATCGATGCAAGGTAGTGTTTTTTCCAAGCCTCCGTGTTCGTATTGATACGTTTCGTATCGATCGGCTCGACACGATCTCGAGCACGTGAGTGCAAGGTGACGTGGCGTGACATTCCTAGATCGATCCATTTTTTGTACCGAGTTGACCGAGTCTTATTCGTACCTAATATCAGAGCCCTATTCATATCGATCACTTCGTCTTGTTCATATCGATACTAGTGTTTGTTCGCATCGATCATGTTTTGTCTCGTTCGTATCGATCAACTGTGTTACTTCATTTGTGTTGATTGGCTACATTGTTTTGTGTGTGCTATGTATCGATCTTACGATCGACATGAAATGCTTGAAGCCCGATCGATATGAAATGCACAAAGGATACGAAGTAATCAATATGGATACGAATTGGACCTTTGGGTGACCGATGTGAATTGATGGTTACGAAGTTGTGTTTTTCTGATGGGTACAAACATCATCGATACATCGCGGCTACTTATGGACCGATATGGAGAATGTGGTTTCGGTTGGGTACGAACAGTATCGATGCATAGAGGGCGATGGGATGGATACGAACCAATCGATTTCCTTAGTTTGCATCGATTATATCTCGAGCATATGGACTCTGATTAACTTGAAATTTTAAATGTTGGCTTTCACAGCTTTTCTTGTCATGCCTTGTCAATTGTAGCTCGATCCAGTCTCGTACAAAATTCATTGATATCCATAGTGAACCTGTGATGTATAATCGATATTTGGGATGAGTAATCATTGATTTTCAGTTAATTTCTTGAAGAAAGAAAGGGGTAAAAAAGAGAAAAGAAAGAGAAGAAAGAAAGAACAACATCAGAATCTCAACAGCGTAACGAATAAATTATATTAATATCATATGTATTACATAATATACAACATCAATCTGAGTTACATAGATAATACATCACATACTAGACAGTTATAAACACCTATCTAGTTATTACAACTCAATATAACACAAAGAAACAACTCAGAGATACCAACATAGCGGAACACTATATATATCTACAACACTAAAGCCTCCTGCTCCATTGCTCCTTCATAATTCGTCAAAGCTAACCAGAATCCCTTGGCTACTCATAAAATTTGAGTACCCAAGAGTTTAAGAAAAAAGAAATAAACTCCGGGTTAGACATGGGTCTGGTGTGAGTAACAGGTTAAGCTTGCTTAACTTTGAAAAACCTTTGAAAACAAAAGGTATCACGTAAGACTCCCCACACATAAACATGGGTAAGTTTTTACCTTACGCTAGCCAAATATTTATAGGAAATCCAGTGATATTATAATAGGGTCTAGGGTTTTCAAGCAAAATACAAAAATAGCTGGAATGCTTGCATCTCACGTCCCAACATAGTTGGGCACAATTAAAACATACGGCACTTATTGGAGATTGGATTCCATATACTGGCAGGGCTACTGGGGTACCGCCCGTCACAGTACGTGGCCTTGATCAACGTACCGAGGATCTATCCTAAATCGCCTACAACACAAGGACGAAACCATTCCTTACTGAATAGTTCCGAACAATACAACCCCGCAGTTGTGATCAGCAACTGCACCACATAGCCAAAATAAAAAGGGACATCTAGACAGGGGTAAATCTCGTCCTACTTGGGCATAACCCACTTAGCCTTGCTGCACCTTCCCTGTTTTAGCCATTCCCGGTTGATGAGGGTTAAGGCTACGATCACCTTTATTAGAACACATCACTTAGAATGCTCATCGCCTACCTGACGATGTTCTGAAAGCATTCAATCCATACAAGTTCGTTCCGTGTTCTAACGAAACCGAAGGCATTATCTCGTTACACTCATTTTAGAATCACCCTCGGAGTTAACGACAATAACCCTTGAACTCTGAATCTTCATTTTCACTTGAGATTCACGACCTATCGTTAATTTGGATCGATGTGGTTTTCGGATATCCAAATCTGGAAACCCGATCCCGGTCTCATCGAAATCCAAAACGCCATCTTTTAGGTCCAAGGTTTTTTAAAGTTAAAATAATTTAATTCTGTTATCTATATACATATAGATAATACACAATATCACAATATACGATCTACATTAGCATCAAAAAAATAGATAATTCACATTATCATCAAAAGTAGATAATTCACATTATCATCACACTTCAACCAAAGCTTCCATATCACACAGCATCACTTATCTCATATCTGACATCTCAAACAATTCAAGGCAACAGATATCATCCATCCACACATAAGCAAGGATTAATAAATCACACCATAATTAATTTAAAATGAATTCAATTAATTGTCTCATCTTAAATTAAATTAATCTAAATTAATTATTTTCCACATAAATCCTGCTTACTTAACATTAATTAATTATAAAGCAATTAATTAATCATTCTCTAATCATACATCTTAATTAATCCCCCTTGACTTATTATCTTTTAATTACATTCAAGTAATTATCCTTTAATTAATTTCAAACAAAATTAATTATTCTTAACCCCTTATAGTAACTAACCTTTAATTACTTTATTATCCAATTAACTATAATTAATTACATCAATTCTTAATTAATTACTCATTGATTAATTATTCCTTAATTAATCAACCCTCAATTACATCATTAATTTAATTATCCTTAATTACATTTTTGATTAATTATTCTATTTAAATTAATTAATTACATTAAGTAATTAATCATTAATTAAACCATATTTATTAATCACTCTTGATTAATCACATTCAGTAATTAACTACCCTTCATTACATTACCAAAAAAATTAATTACTCCTTAATTCATTATCTTTAATTAATCCCTTGATTAATTGTACAAAGTAATTTAATCCAAATTACCTCCGTTAATAAATAACCCTTTAATTAATTACATCTAGTAGTTATCCATTAATTACTTCACTAAACAATTTCACTATATTAATTACATTAAGTAATTATACTAACAAATAAACCAGTGATTATCTTAAATTTATTAAACTTAATTAACCTAACTAATCACATTAAACTCAATTAATTACACTGAGTAATTAATTCCTTAATTACTTTCCTTGAGTAATTTCACATAAACAACTTCACAATTGACTATCTTTAAGTTAATTAATCTAATTAATTATTAAAATTCATCACATTAATTAATTGTTAAATAATCTCAAGTTAATGACCTTCATTAACCACTAACCATTCTTTAATTACTTTTCTTAAGTAATTATACTTACATTAATCAATATTAATTAAAAACTGATTAATCTTTATTACTCAACTAATTAATCTCTAGTTATTTAATTGCTTAAGTTTTAACTGTAACTTAATTAATCTTTAATTACTAGATTAATTAATCTCTAATCATTAATTTAAAGTCTAATCTTATCAAATTAATCATACTTAATTACCAATTAATTATTCCTAATTAATAAATCTTAAACCTTAATCAATTCATTTAAACTCTTAATTATTAATTAATTAATCCAAATCATTAATTAATTAAATAAATAAATTATCCACATTAATTATCTTAATAATCTAATGAATCATAAATCATTAAATCCTTATTAACTTTAAGAAAACATTATTCTTATTAATGATTAAATTACCAATATCAAAAGCATTCAAAAACTATTTACCTTTAAATTTATTTTAAATTTCATTTTAAATTTAGGATTTAAAATGAACACAATTTAACTTTAACAAAGTTTTAAAAAACAATTAAAAACCCTTTTTAAATCACATGTTAAAGAAATACATACCTTATAAAAGAATTTTAAAACAAATTCATTTTACATTCAAATCAATTTAAAATACACTTTAAACATTCAAAGTTGTTTAAAATGTTTTTAATTTAAAAACTTCCTTTTATTTCAAAACTAAGATTCAAACAAAATTTGAATCCAGATTAAATTAGATTTAAAACTTATTTATATTTTAAAACTTCATTTTTAAAAATTCAAACTATTTAAACATTTTAATGTAGTTAAAACAATTCAAATTTTAATTTATTTATTTTTTTAAACTGAGATTCAAACTAAACTTGAATTCAAGATTTAAAACATAGATTTAAACTTATTTTAAATCTCTATTATACATTTTAAATTCAGTTTTTTATGTTTTTTAAAAACAAAACAGGTTTCTTTTGAAACCTGGAGTTCAACATTAATACGAGTCACCACTTGTTTACTTCGAGTCAATCCCCGAGGTGCTTCGAGCAAAACCGCACAACACTTCGAGTCAAACATCAATTTGCTCAAGTACAACCCAAACCAAACTTCACCAGAACAACATTGCACCGCACCGTGCACATGCATGGTGCCATTGATCATCTCTGGCCACCATCGAAGGCTTCCACATGTCGCTAATCATCTTCTAACCTGATCACACACATCAGATCATCCACCCAAACTCGAATTCGAAATCAAGTGCTTCAACCAAACCTGGAACAATATCTGGAACCACACACCCAAACCTGGAAATGCTTCGAACACGAAACTACAACTACCAGAAAATCTGCAACTCCGGCCAAGTTCTCGTCAACGACCAAACTTCCGTCACCTAAAACTCCATTACACTCGATCAACTGCAGAAGAAGAGATGATCGAAACATCAAACCTAGTTGAAACTAGGGTTCCAGACAAAAATCCACTATTGATACCTCCACCATGAAATGCATCGCCATCAGGCATTTTTCCCATCATCTACGATCACTCCTCCATCAACAAGAAGAAACCCGACCTCTCCAAACATTTGGATCACCAGAAAATCCCAATTTCCCCTTTCCAGTTCAACCCAGAACTGCACCCTCATTACCAAACTAAAAATTTATGATTTTTCTGTTAAAAATCATGTTATAGTTTATGTATTCAGTTTATAATCCTGAATTTATGCACTACAAGGTTTGGGTTTTCACTTATACACACACACATGCACTATTGTTTTTGATTTATAGAGAAACTCGGGTTTAATTTGACTTAATTAAATTTTTGAACCTTAATCTCTGTTAAATCAAGCATCTTTTGTTTGTAAACTGAGTCCTAACAACAATTGGTTCCAGAGAAAATGAATTTAAATCAAAACAAAAAAACTCGAACTATAAACATAGTAGATTCTGTTGAAAACAAACATGCATACATTATACATTTATATATACACAGCGGATTCACACAATACATATTCATTTCAACAACACTAGCATGCAACCAAATTTATATACTTAAACTTTTAAAGGTAATGTTACTCACAAGAATTAAAGAGGGAAGATAGAGCTTCCAGTTTGAAAATCAGCTTTGAAAAACTAGTTTTGCAGAAATGCTTTTGCTTTTGATTTGAAAACTACATGCATGCTTTTGATTCCAGGTTTTACTTGATTATCTTGCTTGCTTTAGTTCTTAGATTCGCATGTAGAACGAAATTTCCAGATTTGAAGAAAAAAAGCCGGCTTGAACATATTAAAGATTTCGTTTGAAAAATGTACAGGTTTTCTTTGCATTTTGAAATGAGTTACAGGTTACAGATTTTCCTTTGATTTGGAAAATGTTTGAAAAATTTGATATAGAGATTTACAGATGGATTTCTAGCTTTTGAGTGGTTATGAGGAAGTTGTTCTCAGATTTGTTCTCTTAGTTGTAGATTTAAAAAAGAAAAAGAATGGTATGGAAGAAGGAAATAGTTTATATAAGCTTAAATGTTTTATAATTAAAAATAAAAGAAGAACTAAATTTAATTTGACACTTGTCCTATATTTTAACATTTGTCATTTTAATTTGCTTATCAATTAACATATGTCTTTTAAGTTAATTAGTATTTAGTTAAATGTTAATATAAGTTATGCTTAATTAATTAGTTAATAAGTATATATATATATAATTTTAAAAGAAATATAACAACTATATTCATAAATAAAAGTTTATACAAATATTTAAAAACTAAAAACAATTTAAAATCTATACTTTTTAAATTTAAAAACTTTAAATTCAAATTCAAATCAAATTCAAAATAATGAATTTAGAAATCAAGTTATATATATACATATATAACTACATAATTCAATTTGAAATAACAATCTTATTTATATTAAATTATATTAGTAAAAACAATACATTATTAATGTTGTTTAAAAATAACCCATTTATCAACTTTAAATAATTTATAAAAGAAATTATCTCTTTATTAATAAATTACTTATCTTATCAAGCTATATTTAAAAAGAAAACAAAACAAACCTTTTTTGTTAAATAATTTAAATTTAAACTTAAGCTAAAATCATTTTAAACAAATTTAGACACTTACCTTAACAATTTAAAAACCATATAGTTATTTATTTAACTTTGAAAAGCTTAATTTTAAATAAATCAATTTCCAAATTACCAAAAATATTAGAATTAGAAACTATTTTTATTTGCTAAATTTAAAACAAAGCTTATATATCTATAATATATACAAATATATTTACATTACAAAGAGAAATCAATTTATTAGATTTAAAACATAAAATCTACTAATTGAATATTTATTTAATTGGATTATTAAATCAATTCAAATCTTATCAACAAAAATTATCAAATCAATTTAATTTTTAATACAGATTATTAAATTGATATTGCCAAAAAATTTGGGATATGACATTCCTTCCCCCTTAAAATAATTTCGTTCCCGAAATTTAAAAGCAAAGGTAATTCAATAATCTATCTAAGATTAAATTTTAAATCACAAGCATATATTATCAATAATATGCAAACCATGCAACCAATTCATCTAAGTCAAACAAATCTAACTATCCATATAAAATTCTGGATAGAATTTTCTAGAGTTTCCCAAGTATAAATACCAGGATACTCGCTCTACAGAATCCATACAATCTATACTATTAAGCTACAGAGCTCCTACTCATCTAGATCTACAAAACTAAATAGGATATCAGACTGTAGAAAAGTCTAACTCAACAACCAAATCTCCTGAATTGCTGGTTCTACAACCAGAGATGGATCATACACGTACTCCCTCAGAGATACGTGAAACTCATCGAATCTCAGTTATCCAAACTGGCAATTCAATCCTGAAGACCAAACACTTATCAAAAATCAAATCTCCAACTTCGGAAACCAAATTCCTTCGTCTCTTATCCTCAAAACTCTTCGGACGATCCAGAGCTGCCTACATCCTTCCTCGTCAGCTCAACCTTCGCCGATGCCTCTAGAAACAAACTGGACCGAAAAACAACCCATCAAAATGATCCTCTCAAGATCAACCAACATCAAGACAAACTCTACTCCTCAAACATTAGAAGACTGAACTTACTTCTCCTATCCCGAAAAACAGATGCACTTCCAAACTTCTTCCGCTGCACAACTCTGATCCGGAGCAGATGAAAATGTCAGTGATGAACACAAACACAAATTGGACAACCCATTCCAGAGATATGTTTCCATGGATGCATAAAAGAAAAAAATCAGAAATTCCTTCAAAGCGTGAGCTGCTTCACCAAACTCTATCACTAAGAACCATCCTTCGCTAAGCTGAACCACGGGTACCACTCCTGGAATCCTAGTCGATAAGAAAAACTCAATCTCCAGATGTAGCAAACCTCTGACTTTCCTGAAGATATCCGAAAAAATCTTTGACAACTCAAGAGAATACTCAAACTATTGCAAGTCACTTTTGCGATCAACTTAGCCTAATACCCAAAGAAAACTGCTCTCTCTTTATCAATCAGAATAGCTTATGCTAATCTATCGAATCCATTGAAGAAATGGATCCACTCTGTTGCTTCCAAACTCCACTTTCAGAAAAACTGCTCAGCCAAAAGATCTTCCTGCTAGCACACAGAATACTCCGAGCTGCACTGCTATCACAGATGCCAAAGACCTCCTATCCAAAGCTCTTTAAGAAACTCGGACCTCAAAACAAACAGAAACATCCGGCTGAGCCAAGCCACAACACTGAAGCAGACACACTCCCTTAAACTTATTCCAAAGAATCATCATCTGAAACATCCATAGTCATTGCATCTCATCACGCAACTGCTAGTCCTAAGGTTGCCAAGATACCATCACTCTCTTTTGCCTTACCGACAGCTCCAAACTCTACTCATCCAACTTGCATTTCAAAGATAGACTCCCAACCTTAACAGGTTTCCTTCAGAGATCGATGAATTCCTTACACCACTGCAAAGCTTACTCGAGACGGTAATGGGTCTGTAGTCTCGACAAATCCACTTACAACCTCAAACATTCAAACTCCAACCAATGGTAGTCATGTTACTCACACCATTACCACATCTACCTTTATAACTTATATTAGAAAACCCGAACATGTAACCCAACAAATAGGTAGAAATATATATATATATATATATATATATATATATCAAAATTACAAATACTCTCTCTCAAGTAGAAAATCACACCAAAGCCTGGGTATTCACTCAACCTAGCGCTCTGATACCAACTATAACAAACCCGCCATTCATTCCATAGAATGACGCATGATCTTGAAGAAAGAAAGGGATAGAAAATAGAAAAGAAAGAGAAGAAAGAGAGAACAACATCAGAATCTCAACAGCGGAACGAGTAAATTATATTAATAACATATGTATTACATAATATACAACATCAATCTGAGTTACACAGATAGTACATCACATACTAGACAGTTATAAACACCTGTCTAGTTATTACAACTCAATACAATACGAAGAAACCACTCAGATACACCAACACAGTTGAACACTATATATATCTACAACGCTGAAGCCACCTACTCCATTGCTCCTCCACAATTCGTCAAAGCTAACCTGAATCCCTTGACTACTCATAAAATTTGAGTACCCAAGATTTTAAGAAAATAGAAATTAACTTCGGGTCAGACATGGGTCTGGTGTGTGTTACAGGCTAAGCCTGCTTAACTTTGAAAAACCTTTTAAAAGAGAAGGTATCACGTAAGACTCCCCACACATAAACATGGGTAAGTTTTTACCTAATGCTAACCGAAACATTTATAGGAAATCCAGTGATATTATAATAGGGTCTAGGTTTTCAAGTAAAATACAGAAATAGCTGGAATGCTTGCATCTCACGTTCCAATATAGTTGGGCACAATTAAAACGTAAGGCACTTATTGGAGATTGGATTCTGTGGCGACCCGGAATTTTGGAAAATTTAAATTGGAACATTTAGTTAATTTTAAATATTTAAAAGTTAATTTTTAACTTGAATTCAAATATTATTATTATTTAGCAATTAGTTATTGGACTTAAAAAACTGGAATTGGGTAGATTGTTGAATCTGAAATTCTAAACCTGTTTAAAATAACTTAAAGGCTTGTAAAATTTATATTAATGATACTGAAGATAATAGAATGGTTGAAATTTAATTTAAAGGTGATTTGTTTAGTTTTAATAATATATCGTTTAAGTTGAATTTAAAATAGCCTTCGGGGGCACAGTCTAGAAATTCGACGAAAGTTCCATTGGATACGTAATAGTTAGTTATTATCGGATTTCAAATTACGTGGCGTTTGGATTTACCGTCTGCTCGTACGGGTGAGAAACGCGTTGAAATTAAAATCGATAATTCAATATTTTAAATCGATTTAAAAGGCTAACTTCCATATACGATCAAATTAGCCTCCGAAACACGTTCCATTGTGTTCGGAATGCGGGCAAAACCTTATAATCGCCTGTCGGCACGCGTTGTTTGGAGATCGTTTGAGAAAGTTGTTTAAAATGGTTTAATATTAAAATATTATTTATAAACGTATATATATTCATTGATCAGAGAAACCCTAGCCGAGAGTGAGGCCGCCGTTTTCATTATTTTCGATGGCCATAACTCTTTGATCTTCTGCCTTAAATCTATTTGTTCAAATCGAACGAGATAAAATAGATCCACTCCCTTTCTTCTTCAGCTTAGTGAATCAATTCATTCACATACGGAAAAAAAATGGCAGTATTCTTTTCCTCTAGTGACCAAAAAAAGCTATCGCATTTTTCTTCCCCTTTAGTTTTAAATCAAGCATTAATGAAATTTCATCAAACTGGTTCGATTTTGAAATTCAAACCCGTGAATTCTTTTCCTTTATATAAAAACACGAGCCTCCCCTCCTTCGTTTTCTTGAATTTGAAATCACAAATATAAAAAAAATAGACAAACGAAGTCACGACTGCAACTATTCAATCTCAAGCGTGGCAATTTTGAACCCAATCGCGATAGGATCTTATCGAGCATCTGCTCTTCTCGCGCCTCTGGTTGTGGTCGACTCGGAGACGATGGCGAACATAATCGCTTTTAAGATGTAGGCATGGATGGGTTCGGCCGAGAGCTAGGCGCGCAAGCGAGAAATGGAGGTCGGGATGATGGGGAAGGGTTTCTGGTCTACAGTCAAAACTTGGGGGCACGAGATGGTCGTGGCAAAGAGGAATGGTAGTGGTTGATTATGAGGATACTTTTGTATTTTTTTGGGCATGGCTATTGGAGGAGAGCAAGGCAATCGATCTTGGTGAGGTTGGGAGGAGAGTGAAGCTCATATGGCTGTGTACAATGGTCTTAGCACAATCTACAGCCAGTTGAGGAATGCCATGGCTTCGTCAAAGTTTCCTATGGCGTATAAGGTTAATAGGATAGGCAGGCTGTTATTGTGGAAGAATGTAATAAATCAATTTTAATTAAATCTATAAAGAAGAAAAATAATAAAGAAAAATAATAGTTAGAGGCTGATTAGTTTAAATTAATAAGTTTTCAGATTAGTTTTAATTAAAAAGTGAAAGTGTTAAATTCTATAATTTTGAAATATTCTTATACGAGGTTTTAATCGAACGTGATCAACCATTTGAATTCGTAGCTGGGAAATCTACGTGATGGATTAAAATTGGAATGGATTGTAAACAAAATCAAGATGAAATTTAAATAATTGGTTGATTGATTGATTTGATTGGATGTGCTATATTATATATAGTAGTATATAGTATACATTGGAGTGATTATTTTTCCGCATTATATAGCGGATGAGACCCTATGCACCGCATAATAGCGGATTATATTATACAAATCCCATATACCGCGATATTCCACCTCGAAGTGGAATTGGTATTGCGCAAACATCTGTGGATGCAAGGAAACAGGTTGGAGGGATCCAACTGGATTCCTCAAAATTATTTAAATTGTTTAATATTCTGTGTTATGAATGTTTGATATGCTGTGATGAATTATACTGATAATTGGAATATTGGTTACCATGGTTTGATTGGATATTCTGGTACACTGGGTTATAAAAATATATAGAATTGGATTTTTGAAAAGAAATATAAGAGTAAAATTTGGAAGTGAAATAATTATAGAATAAAAATAAGAATGAATTGGAAAGAAATAAAAGTGATTTTTTTAAAAAAAACTGAAGTTAAATTGTAAATTAGAGATTTAAAACAAGTTTTAAATCAAAGTTAAATCTAGGATTCAAGTTAGTGAATTTCAGTTTTTAAACCAATAAAGTTTTAAATTTAAAATTTTCTAACAACTTGAATGTTAAAGTGCATTTTTAAATTGATTTGAATTTAAAAATGAATTTGGTTTAAAATTCCTTTAGAGTTCTTTATAAAATGAGTAATTAATTTATTTAATGAAGTAAATAAAAAGGTAGTTAATTACTGGTTGAGATTAATCAAGAGTGATTAATATTGGTGGTTTAATTAATAATTAACTACTTAATGTAATTAATTTAGATTAGGATAAATTGAAATGTAATTAGAAATTATTAATTTATATAATTAATAATGTAATTAAAGGTTGATGAATTAAGATTAATTAATCAATAATAAGTGATTTATGGGAAATTAATTAATATAAGTAATTAAGGATTAATGTAAATAACTAATATTAATTAAATTGTGAAGTAATTAAAGATTTATTTATTTTTTTGGCTAAGAATAATTAATTTGTGTAATTAATTGAAAATAATTACTTGAATTTAATGGAAGGATAATTAATCCAGGGTGATTAAATAAGATGGATAATTAAGGGATGATTAATTAATTGATTTGAAATTAATTAATGTTAAATGAAGGAATCTAAGTGATTGACATTAGTAATTCAGTTAGAATTAATTAAATTAATTTAGAAGTGATCAAGTATGCTTATGGATGATTGAATGGTACTGGATGCCTTGAATGAGACTCGAAGGGACCGGGGTCGGGTATTAGAAAATACCCGAAACCGCTTCAAACTTTTATAGATTGATATGTGAAATCTATAGGCAGAAATGAAATGATTTAAGTGAATTGGACTTTTTAATCTAAATTTTGGTACTTAGAAAATTGATGTGTGAAACAAGTGATGTCTATAACAAATTGTGAATTTATAAATTAATACGAGTTACCCCGGGTTTTATATAAGTTACATGCTTTGTATTCCATGTTAGATGGGTTTACCCACGCTGGTTTCCAGCCTGACCCGGGTGTTATTTTGATGTAACGTTCGGGTCAGATAGACTATTACAGATTTTCAGGTAAGGACGATTTGGAGCTCAGGAGGCGAGCTGGACGGCAAGAACGTATGGAGTGTCTGCGCTGTATTATATTGTTGTAATCTGAGACATGATGATTGTGTACATCCAGTGTCCGTATATATGTGTAACTCTGACGTATTATAAATGTATTTGACAGATACATAATTCTTTTGTAAACTGTTATTATTTGCTATTATATTTTATCCGCTGCGAATGTGAGATGTTGGTGTTCCTGTTCTTCTTATTCTTCTATCTCTTTCTTCTTTTTCATAACTATCTGGATTTTCGGGATCGAAAATTCCGGGTCGTTACAGTTGGTATCAAAGTTGAAGGTTAAGCGAGAACCTTGGCTCTGTTGGGATTACTCATTAACGATAGGGTCAATGTTACCCTAGAATGAGTTGAGTGTGTGTGTGTGTGTGTGTGTGTGTGTGTGTGTGTGTATGGGAGCGTACTTGTTATTTGCTTATATAAAGATTTTAAATGATTTGATATAAGAATATATTTTGATATATAAAGCAATATTTCTTTTCGATAAATATTAAGGTAATTGGTTGTTATATTATTTGAAAATTTTAATAATGAGAATTAAGTAATAGAAAAACAATCAAATTAAAATTAAATGAAGATAGGTTTGAAGTGGGTTTAGAATTAAATGGTTTAAAGAGATAAGTTTATTTGATTTAAAGAATTAAATCAACATTTAAAAATTTAACTCGAATTTATATAATTTGGGATTGTTTAAATTTGAATTGAATTCATTCAAATTGAATCTGATTTGAATTAATTGGATTTGGGATTGAAGATGTATAAGTTTAAAATTTTAAATGAAAATTGAATTTGATTAAATTGAAATGATTTGAAATTGAAGTGGATTCAATTTGAAATTATTCTAAACTAATTTTAATAATTTGGAATTGTAATTAAAGAGAATATGCTTAAAATCAAATGGAATTTGATTTGAATTTGGAAAGAAACTGAGGTTAATTCAACTTGAATTGGGGATAAATGAATTTCAATGGAAATTGAAGTTATTTAATTGGAATTGAGTCAATTTAAATGGAAGTGGAAATTTAAAATTGAATTGATGAGAATGGAGATTTGGAAATTGAACAGTTTGGCTCTGGACTATTTTCAAAATAAATTATTTTAGTATAAATCTATTTTTATTTACTATACAACTTTTCTTTTTAAATTCCAAAACTATCTTATATTTACTTAACAACTACTTTTGGAACTATTTAACTATTTTTCAACTATTGTATAAGCTAACTACTATTTTTCCAACTACTTCATAACTAGTTACAATTTTACCACTATTTTGCAATTATTTACTATTTTTCAACTATTTTACAATTACTTAACTATTTTGCAGCTATTTTACAAAATAATTATTATTTTTCAACTACTTATCTATTTTTAAAATGTTCAAGCTATTTACTAAATATAAACTGGTCGATGTTCAAACTGTTATTGATTAAGTACCCAACTGAGGTAAGAATTAAAGTGATAATCCAATGGAATTGAAACAATTATGATTATATGGATAGAAATTAAAGGAAATGTGAATAGAAAGAGAAATTGATTTAGTTAATAATCAATGAAGAGAAATACGTAGGATGTACGTATATTATTCTGTTCGCATAGTGATTTGATCCAGATTCGAGCATATAATTTCGAGATAGTTATATCGGTCCGAGTTAGGATTTTTCACTCGATTTTCGATGGCAAACCTGGATATGGATTGTTGATTGGTTCTGGATATTCTCTATCATAGTTATGGCTATGCAAGGAGAATGACGGTTTCTGATCAAGATGCTAGATCTGAGTTCGTACAAGGAAGTTGGGTGGATGATACTAGTTCGAAAGTGTAATTGTGTGACCGAGTGAGCGATAAGATTGGTATAGCATAAGGATGATAAATGTACGTCGTACGGATTTGAATGAAATTGATATTGAAAATTTGTGAATAAGAAATGTGAAATGATTTCTTTTGAAATGAAAGTATATTTTGTGAAATATACAGTGGATAAAAGTGAAAGTTGGATATTTTTATGATGATAAGTAAAATGGAAACAACTTTATAAAAAAGAGTAATCAAATTTGAATATTTTATTTTGAATAAACAAAGTTATATATCTTTGTCATACAAGATAAATATCCCCTTGTTGAATCTATTGCCAGAAGAAAAGGATTTTGAAGGTGTTTGAAACATAAAAGGAGTTTTGTACAAGTTTGAAATCATCCAAAGTTAATTTTTTTTTATATATATCTCTCTATATATATAAAGGATCTTATGAGGATTTTGAAAAAGGGTTTTCTGAACCTTTGGATTTGGAAAGACTTTAGATTTTTGGGTAAAATCAATATTGGAATTTGAAAAGCCTAGCTTGAGAATTATCGATTTTGGGATAATCGATTTTGAGAAAGGGAGATTTATATGAGATTCATACTAGGTGTATGATTTGGAAGATACTATATGTGTATAGTATAAAGTGTTTTGATAATGGCTCTGGAGAAAAAGGCGCTCCCGTGAAATGAACTTCTCAGGAGTACCACAGGGTGGTACTGCCTTGAACCCTAAGAGGGGGTTCTAAAGTTGATCCTGTGAGGAGTCCGGACAAAACTAGATCCTGAGGATCATGAGTAGTGTGTAGCGAAAGTCGAAGGCGTTGATGCCTACAGAGGCATTTGGGTTATGTTGTGACGATAGTGTAACTCAATGTCACTACAATCTACCACAGACCATAGCAAAAGTCATGTGTGCCGCTGAGAGCCAACAATCTACGTTTGATTTTACATCGGTAGACTGCGACCTATGGTAACATAGAAAAAGTCCTGTGTGCCCCTGAGAGCCAATAGTCTGCGTTTGATTTTACATCGGTAGACTGCGACCTATGTGGGAGTGGAGAAGTTTCATTTTGACATCGAAAATCGAGGGCGCTGATTCCTACCGTTACATAGACATTTGCTACGATGGCAACGTAACCTTGGAATGTAACTGCGATCTGTTGTGGGTTCCATGGTGTAATCTAGGGGCGCGGATTGCCTACAGTTACATGGACTATTGCTGTGATGGCAACGTAATCCATGATGTAACTACGACAATGGATGGGGGTAATGATTTCCAGAGCTTTCTCACCAAAGATATTTCCTCTATTTTCAAAAAGTTTTCTATATTTTCAGCAAAATTATTTTCCCAAAGTATTTTCATCGGGTGTTGAAAACGGGTTTACCAAGTACTTATAGATTTTTAGTCCTACGCCTGATCAACGTATGACCGAATTTCTATGCGAACAAGGATGGACTGGTTGAGACATCGAGTTAAAAGAAGTATTTTTATAAAATGCTATTTTAACAGTATTATGTGAATTTAAAAGTATTTCTAAATTTTTAAAATAAAAGTTTTGGAATTTTGGAAAATGAAAGAAAATCCAAACTGGAATTATAAAAAATTTGAACTCAAGAAAATTTAATGAAGTGATTTTTGTAATAGAATCGAATATTGATTTAAAAGTTGGAAGTATGCTAATTAGCTAAATAAATTATTTGATAGAGTATGTTAATAAAATTTAACTCGGTTAAATAAAATGGATTGTAAGTTAATAATGAAGTTTGGAGATAAACTCGAATTATAATAGTATTCGACTTGGATTGATAATGAATTAAAATAAGTGGAAATGTTGTAAAAATAAAACAGAATTGGATTATAATAGAAATGATTTGAGTTACAAACAAAATCCAATTCGAATATAAATGAGTTAAGTATGTGTTTGGATATTATTTTGTTAAATTGAGAAGGTGTATTAAAATAAAAAGGGTGGGCTAACTGAATTAAATGGAATTTGATTAGATGAGAATTAAATGGAAGAGAACCTATGTTTGAAGTTGGAAAAAATTGAAACAAATTAACTTAAGAATAATGAGAAGCTCAACTTCGAGCAAGAATGTAAGACCATTAAATTAAAGCTTGGATTGAATTAATTTGGAAATGGTTAGAGGTATACAAGCATGGAATGTGTCGAGCTAAATAAAATGGTTGTGAATGAGTTAAAATGGAACGAATTAAATATAAATTGAGGCGAAATCAATTTAAATTGGTTATAAAACTTAATAATCATTTATTCACTTGGATATCATCAAATGACATAGAATGAATTGTCGTTTGACGTAAACGAAGGTAACTAAATTTCTATGAGTTGATAGAAGTTAAATAAATTGATTTTAAGATCAATTGACGAGAATATGAGTTTGTTTTGCTTAAAAGTGAATTGAATGTAAGCAATTGAGTTGTAAACTATTTAAATTGAATGAAGTTATATACGAATTGGTTGTAAACAATTAAAATGAATGTTGGAACACTATAAGTTGCTTATAAATAATTTTTAACCTGCATTACTTATAGAAACTCATATTTTTACTAGTTAAATATGTAAAATGTTGTTAAGTTACATGATTATGGCACTTACATATTTAAATTGAGTAAGTACAGGCACCGGGAAGCCGTATGGCTGGATTTGGGCACGCTAATTGCTAAAATAATAAGCCGCTTGCTTAAAATGCTAAATAAAAGTACGTCTACGTAATAAATAGGAAATAGGAACTATTTTTGTTTTTCCGACCGTGTGGGTCGATGTATATATATTTATATCTCTTGTCAAATTGCAAAAGCTCCTCCGTGCAAGGGAGACTGCCAAAAAATTTCGAAAATTTTGGGAGTTAGGAAATTTTTGAAATTTTTTGGGAATATTTTTGTTAGCAATAAAATGATTTCAAATTAGAATTGAAATAAGGAATTTTGAAAATGGAGAGTGTAACTAATTGTTTAGTTGGAACTAAAGTATTAGAAAAGTGAATAGAAATCAAAATAGATATGAAATCTTTTGTAAAGGAATGTGTAAAGCAAATTTTTTGAATGTTGTAATTGAACATTATTGCTTAGTAGGATATGCAGGTATTATAAAGGGAAAGGAAAATTATTTTTGATTTCAGAAGATAAATTTGAATTACTCGACAAAAAGGTATGTGTTTAAATTTCCGTATGAAATTTGATTGGGTTTTTGATCTAGCCACTTGGCTTTTTGTTTTCTTTTGGAATTCGGGAGCCCGTAGAGGTATTTTGTAGTTGTACCGAGCTAGCCGCTTAAAGGAGACGCTGGGGAAATTTTTCAAAAATTTAGGGAGTTGGAAAAATTTTGAAAATTTAAAACTTGGTTTTGAATTATAATTTAAATGGTTGAATAAGTAAAGTTATTTGGAAACTGTGGAAAAGTTTGGAAAGTTGGTAAGATGGATATCGTGTCTTTAATAAAGATTGTTGGGTTGTTGTTAAAAACTGTTTAGTTTTGGAAAACTGTAATGGGTATTGGATCATTCTTCTTAACTTGCAATTTCGAGGATGAAATTTTTTTAAGGGGGAGGAATGTGACGATCCGTAATTTTGGACAATTTAAATTGGAATATTTAATTCATTTTAAATATTTAAAATTTAATTTTTAACTTGAATTCAAATTTTATTAATATTTAGCGATTAAGTTATTGGATTTAATAAACTGGAATTGGGTAAATTGTTGAATCTGAAATTCTAAACCTGTTTAAAATAACTTAAATGCTTGTAAAATTTATAATGTTGATACTGAAGATAATAGAATGGTTGAAATTTAATTTAAAGGTGATTTGTTCAGTTTTAATAATATATCGTTTAAATTGATTTTAAAAATAGCCTTCCGAGGCACAGTCTTGGAATTCAACGTAACTAGTACCATTGGATCCGTAATAGTTAGTTATTATCGGATTTCAAATTACGTAGCGTTTGGATTTACCGTTTGCCCGTGCGGGTGAGAAACGCGTAATTAAAATCGATAATTTAATATTTCAAATCGATTTAAAAAGCTAACTTCCACATACGATCAAATTAGCCTCCAAAACACGTTCCATTGTGTTCGGAATGCGAGTAAAACCTTATAATCGCCTGTCGACACGCATTGTTTGGAGATCGTTTGAGAAAGTTGTTTAAAACAGTTTAATATTAAAATAATATTTATAAACGTGTGTATATATATATATGTATATTCGTTAATCAGAGAAGCCCTAGCCGAGAGTGAGGCCGCCGTTTTTGTTCTTTTCAATGGCCATAACTCTTCGATCTTCTACCTCAAATCTATCTGTTCAAATCGAACGAGATAAAATAGCTCCACTCCCTTTCTTCTTCAGCTTAACTAATCAATTCATTCACATAAGGAAAAAAATGGCAATATTCTTTTCCTCTGGCTACCAAAAAAGCAATCGCATTTTTCTTCCCCTTTAGTTTTAAATCGAGCATCAATGAAATTTCATCAAACTCAGTTCGATTTTGAAATTCAAACCCGTGAATTCTTTACCTTTATATAAAAATACGAGCCTCCCCTCCTTCGTTTTCTTGAGTTTGAAATCACGAATCACAAAAAAATAGACAGCCGAAGTCGCGACTACACCTGTTCAATCTTAAGCGTGCCGATTTTGAACCCAATCGCGATAGGATCTGTGACAGCCCACAAATCCTTACCCCTTGAATCAACATTATTCTACCTCTATTAACTCAAGTGGCACAGGATTATGAACCATTAGGGTTAAAGAAGAAGAGATAGAAGAAGAAGAAACTAAACAATATCAGAATCTCACAGTCGCAGCGGAATAAAATATAATAGTAAATATAGAACTTTACACAAAATGAAAACTATCACTGTTTTATACATCATATCATCAGAGTATCTCATACAATAATCAATACCAATCAGACATACCATAAAATCATAGCAGCGGATATAGATATAAGTACATATTATACGTCTCGGACTCCAGCTCCTTTCCTGCTCCATAGCAACCTATCCTGAACATATAATACTCGGTCTAACCCGAGCATTATAATGAAATAACACCCGAGTCAGTCTGGAATACCAGTTGATACTAAATATGCATCCAACTTGATTATTAATGTTTCAAAAATCCTTTGAAAAACAAAAGCATCTCGTAAGACCACGCCACAAATAAACATGTCGGGTTTTTACCTTACGATAGCTAAAACACTTTTTATAGAACTCCTCTGATATTATAATAGGGTCTATTTACAAATACTTATAAAATAGCCGAAATTGTTACATTCATTAAATTCCAGCTACTAGCCACAAAAGTGGGTAATACAAACAAAACTCGTACAAGGCTCGTAGGGAAAATGGATTTTCAACAATGACTAGGCACTGGGGTACCACCTGTCACAGTACGGGGCCTAGATCACCGTACCGAGGACTACTCCCTTCATCCCCTGCAACACAAGGCCGGAACCATTCCTTACTGAACAGTCCCGAAGAAGATAAACCCCGTGGTTGGCGCGACCAACCACCCACTAAGCCGAAATATATAAGGGACATCTAGACAGGGGAAATATCTTGTCCTGCTTGGGCATGACCCACCTAACCTTGCTGCATATCCCCTGATTTTCAGTCATTCCCGGTTGATGAGGCTTGAGGCTAAGCGTTACCTTTAGAACGTTTTCACTCAGAATGCCCATCGTCCACCTGACATTGTTTCGCAAGCATTCGTCCATACAAGTCCGTCCCTGGTTCGAACGGAACCGAAGGCACTACTCCTACTACATCCATTTTGGAAATATCCTCAGGATTAGTAGCAACTAGCCCTTGCACTTCGCTGCTCCATCTTCGACTCCGAACACGTTTTCGCACGAAACGTGCAAAACGGATCGAAGTGGTTTTCGAGAAATAAGTCTCGATCCCGGTCTCTTCGAAACGATCAGCGCATTTGTCCAATATTGATAGTCGGTGATTTAACTATCAATTATATTCATAAACATCCATAAGCATCCATCACACAATAAATAATATCCCATATTATTTATTTGCCTCCAATATCTTTAAAAGGTATATTTTCAAATTTCCAAAATCCATTTGAAAACAATTCCCAAAGTTCTTCCTTTACAAGGTAAATCCGTTACCCTATATTCCCATTGGAAATAACCAAGTTCAAAACAATTTAAATTTAAAACAATTAAAATACTTATTTCTTAAATATACTTTGAAATATGTAAACTTACTACTAGTTATTTACTAAAATTAAAAATTTCAAGATATTTAAAGTTAAGCCATTTATTAGGATATAAATCTTGATTTTAAATAAGGGTTTTAGTTTAAACTAAACTTATAGGTAGAGTTTTAAAAAGTAAATATTAATTTCAATAACTTAGTTCAAAACTAGTCTTTAAAACAAATCCATTTGTAAAAATAATTATTAAGGTATTTATATAAGTTTACTATTGCTAATCTATTAATAATTATGTTAAAATACTAATTTCCAAAACACTCTTCAGAAAATACTATTGCTAATCTATGAAAAATTTCTTCAAGAATGAAGTAATTACTCTTCAGAAAATAAGAGTGCAAGTCCCCTCAAAGTATAAAATATTGCAGCAAGCTTATGGTATGGGGGCAACATGGTATAGTTACATACAAAATGGTATAGCTATATCGATAAAATACGCTCAAGCAACATACCACAAGTTCACCGCAATATCATATAAATAAACTTATGCAAAAATGAATAATAAATGCATTCTCAAATTCAAACAAGAGTCTGTACAAATAAAGGATCATTTTATTCAATTGCGGATACAGGTTTCAAAATAAAAAAGCAGGGGCCGGTGCCTGCACAACATCCGACCATTACACAAAAAAGGAATCAAAAAGCCTGAAGTCCGACTCTTCACTTCTTCTTACCACCTTTGGACCCTTTGCCCGGCCGAATGATTAGCTTTTCAGGTCTATCTACAGGCATAAGGGAAGAAGGAGAAGGAGGTGCAACCGGCGCAATTTCCGGTTCTTCTTCAGTAGCAAGGGTTTTCTTCCCCCTCCTCTTCGATGTTCCGTGCTTCTTTCTTCTCTTCGAAGAAGACTCACTTCCTGGAGTGACAAGAGCGGATAAAACTACGTCATCAGAAGGAGTCCGCTCCGGAGAGATCTCGCCTCCTTCAAGTCCCTCGTCTTTCTGCTCTTGCGAAGCGATAGGGTCATCCAAGCCATGAAGAGCCTCAATTTGCTCCTCTTGCGACCCGGGTTGTGAAGCAGAAGGAGGAGTCACCTGAAGAGACGGAGGAGGGATAACCGGAGGAGGTGAAATCTGCGCAGCACTCGGTGTTTCAACTGCAGAAGAAGAGAAATTAAAAATATTAGTATCTCCCCAAAAGAAGGGAGATATGGGTTCGTCGAGATTCAAGAAGTAATCGAGAAGCTCATCAAACTTTTGAGGAGCAAGCAGGCAATCCACCTGAATCGGACCAATGTCAAAATTACCTGAAGATGTTTGCTTCGTTAGTTCAATCTCATAATTCTGAGCCCCGATATCTTCCAAAGCCTCATCATCAGTAGGGGTGATTACCCCGGTTCTTGTAGGAGGCAGCGAATGAGCACTGGAACCTGTAATGTCAACTTCGGAAGAAATTAAAGGACGTTCAGAAGTGGTAGGTGGTACTTCTTTTTCAGAACGTTCCTCTTCCGCCATTCCGGCCCGTACTCTGGCGAGTTGCTCTTTTCCCTTGGCAAGAGCGGCCCGGGCATCATCATCGAGATAATGCTCTTCAAGTGCTGTCTCAGCGTTGCCAGCACCTTTACCACCTAGCATATCGAGTGTTGCCTCCCAAACTTCAGCTAGTGTAATTTCATACTTAGGGCCTAGGAAGGCAAGGCTGCCACGCCCCAAAATGCTGTGCAGATAAAAATCAAATAATGTGGAGCTAATGTCAGCTTTGGTTGCTTGATGGGCCTCTTCGGCCGCAAGTTTACCAGCAACAGCCTCGTCACGCTCCTTTTCGGCCATAGCAAGTTGGGCTTTTAACATCTCTATCTCCAAGCTTTGAGAGCCGGTCTGTTCTCGCAGCTGTAAAGTTTCAGCGCGATATTCTTCTATGACCTTCTCCTGGTGTGTAAGCTTATCTTCGACCGCCCTTTGACTGGCATGTGCATCTCGTACTTGTTGCTGAAGCATGCTCTCCTTTTGAGAATGGAAAGTAGATGAAGTAGCTAACTCTTCCTTAAGCTTTTCTACTTCCGCTTCAAGCTTTTCATTATAGGAAGCAATACTTCTCATTTCGGCGTCATGCTGTTCGAGAGTCTTTTGCCACTCAGCCTTATCGTTCTCCATTGTGAGCATAGCCTCGAGATTGGCTCGGTTAACCCTCTGAAGCTCGTCGACAAGTTTTTGCCAGTTCGACATTCTTTCAATATCGGTCCTGACAGCGTCAAGATTTCGTAGCATAGCCGATTTGTCAAGAGGAACCAAGTCGAGATCAAATCGAACCCCTCTCAGGCACCACTGAGGGAATCGACTTTGAAGAGTGGGAGGACCTTGCCCAACTTGGTATGCGGGCCGGTTGATGATTGGTTGAATGTCGGAACGAACGGGGGCAGGAGATTGAGCAGGAACATTTTGAGAAACTGTCGGCGTTGTTTCTTCAGTAAGTTTAGCCCGCTTGCTAGAAGAATCGTCCATGTGACTTTTACCTCTCTCATCGTGAGTCTTTCTTTTTTGGGTATCATCATCTCTGTGGGGGGGGTCATGTCTTTCTTGTTCTCTTCGGTGATGTTCTTCATATGCTCGTCTCTCGTCTGCTTTCCTGATGGCCCTCTCTTCATCCGATTCTCTGTAAAAGGGGAGGTGACGCCTATAATCATATTGACTCCGCCTCCCGTAGCGCTGGAAATCGTCATAATATGAACTACTACGCCCCATTGGAGAATCTGGAATAAAAATAATAAGCTTTAGAAATCTTTAAAGTATAAGAAGATGAATGCGTAGAAGTGCTGAAAAATCCTAAGTGCTGTGTAACGTGTAAACTACATGCATCAAGTTACAGACCACTCTGTGGAGTAGAGGTAGTGATAACTTGAGTGGAAGGAGTTGACATTTGTTGTAGAGAGGATGTCGCCTCAATTACAGAAGAGATAGTTTTGGAAACATCATCTTTGAAAAGTTCTCGAGAAGTCACAATTAAATCGCTCAACCCCTCGAAAACATCATCGCCATCATGTTTTTTGGCACTGGCTTTCTCAACTCCTTCGTCAGCAAATCTTCCGGAAGATCGTGGAGTTTCTTCCTCTTCGATAACTGGGGCAAGTGCGGACTTGTCAGACGGCCCCGCAACGTCCTTCGGAATTGAGCACTTCACTAGTGGAGTTTCTATAGAGGTTCCTCCCTGCGTGTGCTCTTTAGTAGAGAGCGGGGCATCAGGAGTTTCCGTCCGAGAATCAGGAATTTCAGTTGGGACTTCACGAAGCTGAGTGAACCGAGAGGAATGAAGAAGCCCATATTGATGTAAAAATCCATCATTTAACAAGAACTTTATACTCCTTTCTTCTGCCGCCACGGCGTTCAATCTCTCAAAAATTTGTTTATAGCATGGATCTCTAGAGGGAGGAGGAAGCGCTAAAACAGAAAAAAAAAAAAGAAGAAGCCAAGTTAGCGTTTAGCAACCCAGGTTTCGAAAGCCCAAGAATGGAGAAATAAAAGCAGGAAAATCTTACTTCCTACTCTCCAGATGGCATAAAACCCTGGAGGACAGCGGACAAAGAAGTACTGATTTAGAAATCCATGAACGCTTTCAGGAAGATCGGTGATGAGCTTGCGGTTTCGAGCACTCCTTATAACTACGATAGAGGGATGATCTTTAATTTTTGTGAATGAGCAGAAGTAGCAGATTTCCTCAAAGCTCGGTAATCGGCCCAGAACTCTACTAAATAGCACACCTAACCCCATCAGAATGGCATGACCATTGGGGTGCAATTGGAATGGAGAGATAGATAGTCGAAGCAGGAACTGCTGAAGGAAGTCATTGAAAGGTGGTATGGCACCGCTCAAGCACATTTGGCGGTTGACAGCAATAAAGCCAGAAGGGGGCCTATCTGCAGTATCATTTGGCCCCGGTAGTAAGGCATCAGCTTCGGCAATGCCAAACTGGATGAGCAATTGGTTAAACACCCGCTGATTCAGAGTTGTGGGAGTTCTCTCCGGAGGGTTATCCAACAAGTTGGCTACTGGGAAGACATCTTCAGCCTGGCCCATCGGTTCTTCTTGTTGAGATGTCATTCTACACAAGCAACTGGGTGTTCAAATGCGAAGGTGCACGTTTCCTAGAAGTGTGAAGTGTTGTGCAGAACTAATGAAAATAACAAGTAAATATAACTGGAATTAAACTGGTTGACGATTGATCGACTATGGTAATTTCAGAACTTGTTAATTTAAAGTTCAAGCATAATATTAGTGCAGGCTGGTCGGTTTCAATTAACTGTTTCAGTGTTGCTTTAATATTCTACTTGAAATCGATAGCACTTCGTTCACACGATTTGTTTAAGTTTATTATATGTTATTAACTAATCTGTCATTTGATATGGGCAGTCGATGACAGTATATTCGTCCCAGTTTTCTGTGAATGTTGTATTGAACAGATTGTTAGCCTGCAAGTCAAAATAACCTGTGAATGAATGCAATAAAATTCAACAGTTCAAAGTTAATGCAATGGTCCAAAGTTCGAGCAGAATTCACGCAAGTCCTAACTCGTCAACGGCTCAAAAATTTTGAGTCGGCAGTGCCCTAAGTCGTAAGTCGTATAAAAAGGGAGAAGCTCTGGTTCAACTCAAGGCATAGGCCGTAAGTCGTAAGTCGTGAGTCGTAAGCCGTGAGTCGTAAGTCGTATCTCGGCCACGACTCAAGGCTTAGGCCGTGGAGCATGTTGGGTCGGATCATGGTTGTTGGATCATACAAAAATGACCGAGTCGTACCAAAAGCAGTATTCGAATCAATCTGACCAACTAATCACCTAACTCCTAACCAGGTTGCCTTCTAACCCATAAACCATTTCATAACCAGGTTGCCTTCTAACCCATAAACCATTTCACTCCTAACCCGTTAATCTTCCAACTTTTAACCCATTAACCCAATAAAACTCTCAATAAACAACCTCGGTCTTATCACGCCGCTAAATCACCTCAAGACGAAAATCATCAGATCAAACAACCCTACATCCATTGATGGTTAGAATGACCGAACTCGCAAGACTCGAGGGAGTAAAATGAAGGTAGGGACAGAGCGCATAGGTTAACGATGATCGATAATCGGAAGGGAAGCAAGATTGCTTACGTAATGTGGTGTCAAAGATGATCAGAGGAGAGTCGAGTTGGAATCGCCTGGGACAACTTAGAGGTGCATTAATGGCGGATGCGGTTTAGAAGATCGCTGATAAGAAGTGGGAGATAGGAGGAACGAGTCAAGCGTTTTATATCTGGAAGAGCTGAAACTCGAATCGGCACGCCCGGGTTATGATAAGTCGAAGCACACGACTTACGACTTAAGCGTGTGCTTCGAGGGGCAAATGTTAACCCCGTTCCAGCCTATGAGTTAAAGGAGTCAATGACTTAAGGCCTGGGACGAGCCACGACTTAAGGTGTTTAACGACTCAGGAAGCCTCACGACTCAGCAAGCCTCACGACTCATCGAGTCACCGACTCAAGGAGTTAATGACCTAAAACTCAAAGCGACTTAAAGGGTTACGACTCAAGGGGTTAACAGTTCACAAGGCAGGACCGACTCAATGCATTACCGACTCATCAAAGGCTTTGCCCCAGCGACTCAACAGGTCCACGACTCATCATAAGAAACGACTCAAGAGAATTGACGACCTAAGAAATGACTTGATGACTCATAACTCAGGATGACTCGTCCGCGACTTAAAGCCACTGAGTCGTACTCCGTTGCTACAATGCATGACCCAGTGAGAATTGACTCGCCAACGACTCAGGACTTGACTTAGAATCCAGCAAGAGAATGAGCTAGTGAGAAGACCAAATGTTTAATCAGATAAGCCGGCCACGACTCAACTTGACTCGGCCACGGCTTAGCCTGAGTCGGTCACGACTCAGGACTTGGGCAAAAAACTTCTATCCAGATTTGCCTATAAATACATGGCCACCCCAACATTCAAGGGACTTTTGGGCTCATTCATTTCAAGCGCTGTTACTCTGCTGCATTCTGAACTACTTCAACACCTTCAAGGAACTTCACGAAGAAATCAAACATGTCAAACATGTGTTCAAAGATTTGGATCGACGTTGAAGTTTAGGCTACTTGTTCTAAGTCACTTGAAACTCAAAGTGTGTTGTAATCAAAGTGTAACTGCATTGACTTGTAATCAAATCGTCAATAAAGATATTCAAAGTGGACGTAGGCTATCTCTCAAGCCGAACCACTATAAAATTGTTGATGTTTACTGTTTTCTTCACTATTATCTGCTTATAATCTGTTCCCGAGTTATCGGGTGGTGCTTTCACGACCTCACTTTATACACCGGGGTGTTAGCGTTCAAATTTTAGCGTTAACATTTTTGGTGCTTTCACTGAGAACTGAACTCAGGCAAGTTATCATCATTGCTTCACAGAGGTTTGTAGAGAGAATTTCCTTGAAAACCAGAAGTCTATCCGAGATTATGGCTCCTGGAAGGAAAAGTAGATCTGTCAGATCTAGGAATATTCAAGAGGGGACCTCCGCTTCCCCTATATCGAATCAAGCCACTCCAGCTGTCGCAGTTACAAAGGCAGAGCTGGATGCTGCAATCTTAGGGCTGAACCAACAGATAAATGCCCAAAATGCACAATTCGAGGCTCAGAATGCCCAGAATGCCCTAATTCTGAATAGGTTGAACGATTTGCTTGGGGCAAACCGTCAACCGGCAGATAATGAAAGGAATTTTGCTGGCAACATTCGTGATGCTGAAGAAAGAAATGCTCCTGAAAGGGCTGCTAGCCTCTTTGAACAAACACTTCCAGAGGTTGGTGGATCTAGAACTCGACATGATGAGGAGTATCTTTCTGGAATGGTCCGACAAATTATGAAAGAGAGTATGCAGAGGGTTGAAGACGAGAAAGAATGGGGTTTCGCCCCAAGTAAAACTCCTTTTACTGAGAAAATCTTAAAGGGTGAATTCCCAAGGAAGTTTGTCCCTCCAACCATTCCAGCTTACAGGGGGACAAGTGATCCGAACGAATTGTTATACAAGTATGATTGGCACATGACAGGTGCCAGAGCCTCTGATGAAATAAAGTGCCGATATTTTCCTGTGTATCTCGAAGGTGTAGCTCTGCTTTGGTTCACCAAACTTCCAGTCCGATCTATCGATCAGTTTTCTGACTTAACCCGGAAGTTCAAGGAGCAGTTCAGACTATACGCCTCGAAAGCCAAGGATATCATGTCACTGTCAAGTTTGGAGCAGAATCCAGGAGAGACTATCAGATCTTTCTTAAACCGCTTTAATATAGCGCTAGCTGAGGTGGACAATGCAGAACCGCGAATGATATTGACTTATCTGATGAAGGGTATTGACAAGTCGAGCGAATTTGGGAAATGGCTAAACATGAAGGAACCAAATTCCCTTGAAAAGTTCTATAAAAAAGCAGATGAATTCATACGCTTAGAAAGCCGTCCCGTACCGGTAAAGGCAGTGTTGGAAAAAGCCGAAGATAACAATGTTGTTCCACGCAAGAATGAATCTGTAGGGCAAAAAAGGGAAAATAACAATGGGAAGAAGCAGAGTAATCTGAAGAAACCCCGATCCTTCAAGCCATCAGAATATACTCCTTTATCAGATACGTCGGAGCGTATCAACCTTGCCACTAAAGATTCTGTTGACTTTCCTAAACCTCCTCCTCTAAGGACCGGGAAAAAGGCTATACAAAGTGGGAAGTTCTGCCGCTTCCATAACCAACCCGGTCACGAGACCGACGAATGCCGCCAGCTGAAAAATCTGATTGAAGAGTTGCTAAGGGAAAACAAACTGCAGCAATTTGTGAAAAAGAATAGCAACAATCCTGCTTCATCTAGTCAGGGGCAACAGGCTCCTACTCATCAGCCTAGGACGAGTGAGAAGGCTGCAGGGCATGAATCTGGAAGGCCCATTATCAATGTCATTACAGGGGGACCTCACCCAGCAGGCAGAAGCTAGGGTGAGATGGAAAGGTATACCCTAGCTTTAAAGTATGTACCGACCGAGGAAGATGTATTCGTTTTGGAAGGTGCTACGCCCTTGAAGCAACAAAGAACTTTTGATGATGATATTGTGTTCAAAGCTAGGGATTCCGCAGGTATTGAAGCTCCTACCTTGGATCCTCTAGTCATCTCGGCTGGTATCGGGCCAGCTATTGTCAGAAGAGTTCTCATTGATTGTGGCGCATCCTGTAACATCCTCTTCAAGAAAACATTCGACCAAATGAAGATCCCTATGGCAGATGTGCAAGCCTCATCGTAGAAAATTGCTGGTTTCACTGGGGAGCCAAAGCAGCCGGTAGGGACCATTGATTTATTTGTGGAACTTGGAGAAGGAGAGAGAAAAATGGTCCGCAAGCAAACTTTTGTGATTGTCGACGAATTTTCTGCTTACAATGCTTTCCTTGGTCGTCCAACTCTAGCAGCGTTCAAAGCTGTTCTTGCCCCGTGGTGCCTCACTATTAAATTCCCTACAGACAATGGAGTGGGAGTTATAAAAGGGGATCAATGTGCTGGGCGAGAGTGTTATCTGACAGAGCTACGAGAAACCAGAAAAAGAGAAATGGGAAAGAATGCGGCAGCCCCAGTCCGCATCAAAGAACCAGCCTTGTAGCAATTACAGGGCGGACCCTGCACTGGCGAGCACAGCGGAGCAAGGAAAGAGATGGACCCTAGAAAAGTCAGTGCAGGGGAAAATAGAGTGGTACCAGTGGAAACGACAATACCAATACCTGTTGACCCAAAGGACCCAAACAAGGTGTTGAATGTGGGTTCACAACTTAATGTGTCAATTCAGAATATCTTAATATCTTTTTTAAAGGCGAATCTGGATGTTTTTGCTTGGACTCATGCTGATATGTGCGGAATATCCCCAGAAGTTGCAGTGCATGCTCTAAATATTGATCCAAAATTTACACCTGTGAAACAGAAGAGGAGAACTCAAGGTCCAGAAAGGTCGGCGGCATTAAAAGAAGAAGTTGATCGGCTCATGGAGAATAATTTTATCAAAGAATCTACCTATCCGAATTGGGTTTCAAATCCAGTGCTGGTTAAGAAAGCCAACGGAAAATGGAGAGTATGCATCGATTTTTCAGATCTAAACAAGGCCTGCCCCAAAGACTGCTTCCCATTACCCAGAATCGATCAACTGGTAGACGGAACAGCGGGACACGAATTGTTATCTTTTATGGATGCTTACTCCGGATATAACCAGATTATGATGCATGAGCCAGATCAGGAGGACACGAGTTTTATCACCGACATTGGTCTTTACTGCTACAGAGTTATGCCCTTCGGGCTAAAGAATGCAGGGGCAACATACCAAAGACTTGTTAATGCTATGTTCAAACAGCAACTAGGCAAGACTATGGAAGTCTACGTCGATGACATGTTAGTAAAGTCTAAGAAAGCAGTGGATCACATAAAACACTTAGCGGACATGTTCGCAGTCCTCCGAAAATACGGAATGAAGCTCAATCCTTTGAAATGTTCATTTGGAGTGGAATCCGGCAAGTTTTTAGGTTTCATCGTGAGCGCTAGGGGCATTGAGGCCAGTCCAGCTCAAATTACTGCACTGAAAGAAGTCAAAGCCCCTAGAACAAAGAAGGAATTGCAAAGTCTCAATGGAAAAGTCGCCGCCTTGAGTCGGTTCATTTCCAAAGCCACAGATAAATGCATCCCATTCTTTGACGCCCTAAAGAAAGGAAAGAAACACTTCGATTGGACTCCCGAATGCCAAAAAGCCTTTGATGAATTGATTCGCCATATGGAAACGCCTCCAATACTTTCTAGGCCTGGCGATCGCGAGGATCTTCTTATATACTTGGCAGTATCATCTCATGCTTTAAGTGCAGCGCTGATACGAGAAGACAAAGGGATTCAACATCCAGTTTACTATATCAGCAAAAGACCCACTGGGGCAGAGATGAATTACTCTAAGTTGGAAAAACTTGCCTATTGCCTACTAATTGCATCTAGAAAGTTGAGGCAATATTTTCAAGCTCATCCTATCAGAGTCCTCACTGATCAACCTTTAAAGCAAGTCCTGTTTCGCCCTGAGACTTCGGGTCGTCTTCTAAGGTGGAATATTGAACTCAGCCAGTATGACATCACTTATCACCCCCAAAAAGCAATCAATGGACAAGCTTTAGCGGATTTCATCGCAGAATTCACAGATAAGGGTAACAGTGAGGAAAAAACGGTCGACGATTCCCCAATCCAATGGAAGTTATATGTCGATGGTGCGAGAAACGACTACTGTTCTGGAGCCGGAGTTGTACTTGAGACCCCTGAAGGCCGATCATTATGCTATGCACTAAGATTGGAATTTCCTTCAACAAACAATGAAGCAGAATATGAAGCCCTTATCGCTGGCTTAAGGATTGCTAAAGAATTAAACATTCGAGCGTTGCAGATATTCAGTGATTCTCAGCTTATTGTATGCCAAGTCAAAAAGGAATTCCAAGCAAAAGGGGGGAATCTGCCCGCCTACTTGTCAAAGGCTTGGGAACTCCTGGGTGATTTCGATCATTACATGATAAGTCACATTCCTCGAGAAGAAAACGTGAAAGCAGATTCTCTCGCAAAATATTCTAGCACCGGTGAAGCTCAATTTCTGGGGTTAACTCCGGTGGAGGTCCTGTCGACTCCTAGCATTGATGAGATGGACATTGATTGGATCATGAGCATGTCTCAAGAGCAAGAATCATGGATGACTCCGATAACAGAATATCTTCTCAATGGATCCTTACCAGGGAATTCAAAAGAACGACAAAAGCTACTAAGAAAAGCCTCTCGATACATAATCCAGGATGGCCGATTATACAGACGAGGATTCTCAATGCCATTACTTCGATGTGTATCCAGGGAAGAGTCCAAAGCAATCCTAGCAGAGGTACACGGAGGAGAGTGTGGTGATCATTCAGGTGGCCAAACACTGGCAAAGAAAATTCTCCGATACAGATATTTTTGGCCAGAAATTAATCGAGATGCAGCAGAGTATTCCCGAAAATGTGACAGATGCCAAAGATTCGCCAAAATTCCTAAAGCTCCTTCCACTGAACTCACACAGATGGTCAGTCCATGGCCGTTTGCAATATGGGGGATAGACCTTGTAGGACCGTTACCAACTGCCAAATCTGGAACTAAATATGCCATTGTTGCTGTAGATTATTTTACTAAGTGGGCAGAAGCTGAACCACTGGCTACTATCACCTTAAAGAAGATGTTAAGTTTTGTAACTAAAAACATCATTTGCAGATACGGTGTGCCTCAAAAAATAATTACAGACAATGGTACTCAGTTTGAAAGTGAAGAATTCCAAGATTTTTGCAAGCGATTCAAAATCCGAAAAAGCTTCTCAGCAGTGGCTCATCCGCAGGCAAACGGGCAAGTGGAAGCCGTGAATAAAATTATTAAGTCAACCATCAAAAAGCAACCAAAAGTTTGAAATTTTAAAACTTTCTTTTTATAAAGTCTGTTTAAACTCGAACTTGGTTTTCCCAGGGAAGCTCATTCCCACTCAAATATCCCAAAAATCCTTCTTATAAATTTTGTCAATTTATTTAGATTCAGTTTTAAGTTTAATAATATAAATTTACTTTCACATTTATCAACTGGTAACTTTTCTCTTCGTTTAGAATTCCAGATTTTACAATTTTTTTAAATTTTCATTCCACATAGATTTCAAATTTTAATTCTTTTAAAAGTCATTATTTAACAATATTCTTTATTTCTCTAAAAATCCAATATTTCCATTTATAATTAAATTATGGATTTATAATTTATCCATCAATATTCCAATGCAATTTTATTTCAGTTTTATCAATCACAACATATAAACAGATCACAACATCAATTATAAAGATAATTACTATAATGTGAGGAATCCAGTTGGATCCCTCCAACCTGTTTTCCCTGCATCCACAAATATTAGCACATCAATATATAAATATCAACCCAGACTGATAATAACAATAATACGCAACCAATCACACAGATATTTAAATATTTATTATTTAAATCAGCCAATATCCAGATGTGAGTGAGAATAACTCACCTTGAGTTCGGCGAGCGTTCGAAATTTAAATTAAACCGAACGACGTTCGATTTAACTCAAATTTCTACTTGCCCGGAATGACTCCGGATCTGCACTATCTCGTAGTACGCGTCTCTACGAGTCCAACGTTTCCAGTTTCGTCTGTATCTGACAACGTATGTGACATATATAAATTTTATAAGTTTCGATTTTGAATATAAACATATTTTTTTTTAATTTACCAAAACACGGACGAAAGCTTCTTCCCCCAATCCCCTTCACGCACGCTAGCTACAGGCCGAGAAACCCAACGCACGCGATATAGGGTTAGAAATCGCGACCCTCATGATGCTTTCCACCATGATCGGAGACCGCCACTGCAAGCGCCTACGCCAGCTCCACCCACGTCCAGTTCGCGGTTGAACTCGGCTTCACCGTTACCTCGAAAAGCACGCCTGAAACGATAGCGAACGTTGCCTCCTAGCTCCCTCCTCGCGACACTACAATCCATCATAACCATTGATTATGTAGAGCTTCTCGAGCTCTACGATTTTCATTTAGATAGTTCAGAAAATTATTGAGTGGATAGGCAGGAAATTGGAAAAGAAAACGGAAGCACACCGGCCATTAAAAGGAAACGAGCGGCGGCCTGGAATATGCTAGGGTTTAGGAGATTTATATATATATATATATATATATATATATAATAGTTTAATATTATTTAATTAATATAATTTCTCAATATAATAGTTTATGCAAACGACCACCAATCTACGCGTTTCGACAGGCGATCCTAGGGTTTTTCCGCGTTCCGGACACAATGGAACATGTTTCGTAAGCTAATTTGGTCGTATGCACGAGTCACAGAATTAAACGATCACTTTTAATTTAAACCGATTAAAACGATTTCTATGCGTTTCGAGCTGCCACGGTCAAACGACAACCCCGATTGCTACGAAAATTGAAATACGATAGTAACTAACTATTACGGATCCAATGGAACTGGTTTCGTCGAATTCTGAAGACTGTGCCACAGAAGGCTATTTTAACTCGTCTATTAAATCGGACGATTATCCAAATTGTCGAAAACGCTTAAAATTTTACTTTTAAAATTTTTATTAACTTTACAATAAATCGTATAACATTTATAAACACATTAACAATCATTTTGACTCATTTCGAATTAAAATCCGATTAGTTGCATTTTTATATTATTAAATCCTATTATTAAATTAATATAAATCCCAAATTCAATCTATTAACTTTTAATCTCTTCTAATGGTCCAATATTAAAACTCAAACCCAATTAGACCTAAATTAAAATTTAGAATCTAATTTTATCTGCATTTACACTCGAAATTACCAATTACCCCAATTCTAATATTGAATTAGTATTATTCAGTTACCAATTAAATTCCCGATTCAATATTTAATTATTGTTCTCAATTATTTGAAATTGAATAGAATTACTATAACTAAAAATTATAGCTTATTTTATTTCAAGATTCAATTTATAATCCACATTCAACATTTAAAATGAATTAAATGTTCAAATTCAATGGCTTAAAAATACGGGATGTTACATTCCTTCCCCCTTATAAAAATTTCGTCCTCGAAATTTGCTAAGATAGAAAATACTCTCCAACCCATTTTCTTACCCAATTAGCTTAGTTAAAAGCTTATATTTACTTCCCAAAAACCCTTTAGCTCAAATTCAAACTCATTTGCTTCATTTACTCTAAATCTTTAATTTTACCATTTGCTCTGAAAAATAACTTTCCAAGTTAACAAAATTTTCCCAAAATCCCAAAAATATTCTATCTCCCAAAATTTCTGGAAAATTTTGGCTAAGTCTCCCCTGTACGGAGGAGCTTTCGCGATATCGCGATACAAACAAATATATATACATCGACCCACACGGTCGGAAACCAAAATATATCATAATAGATATATATATCATTTCCCAATTATATTTGCGTAGGCGTACCTTTTTAGCAAATTTTAAAAGCAAGCGGCTAATATTTTAGCATATATGCGCTTAAACTCTATCGAACGCCTCCCATACCTGTACTTACTCAACAAACTCATCAGTTTTCAAAGATATGAACATTTTAATCAACATTTCCAATCTAAATGTAAGCCAACTTATCCATTTACATTCCAAACAACATTTTGCATAATGTCATAAGTAATCATATTTTTATAACATGCACAAGTTCCTTTCCTAATACCAAATTCCATTTTATTTCACACAAATGATTGACATATAAATTCAGCTATTCCAATTCATACTTTACCCAATTTTGGAATTGATTCACCTAGCAAATTTCATTTCAATTTGATACATTCAATTTCTATTATAACTCACTTGCATTTACACACAAATCCATTTATTAAGATTTTAGCTCATTCTACTTTCATCCAAACTAACTTCATTTTATTTCATTTGAATAATTTACATTCAAGTTCATTATATACCATTTATATTAATTACAACCAATTCATTTCTATTTAAATATGATTAACATATGCTTCACTAACATCAGTCTATTTCAATTCAATTCCAAATTGATGTACAAACCAATTTCATTTTCAATTTTGAAGCATTTGCATTTCTTTTATGATTCATTTTTATTAATATACAAAATGACTTAATACAATTCCAATCTATTCCCATTTAAAATTAATTTCAGTTTAGATTTATATTAATTTTATTCAATTCTGCGTGGTTCACAATCCAAGCATTCTTATTCCATTTGGAATTATTCACAACCCAATATTCTTATTTCCTTGCAAATTAAAAATCAAGTCCTTATCCTCACTTTTCAAATTTATTATTCATCTTAAGTTTATTTTTATTATTTTATTATTCTTATTACTATTATTCTATTCTGAATGATTTACAATTCTTATATTCATATGATATCACAATAATCAATTAAAATTCATTCACTTGCATTTAAATTCTATTATCTAACGGAATATCATTTAAAGCTATCCCAAAAGCTTAACAATAACCATCTCACTATTCCTTTCAATAACTTCCAATTTCATAATATCTTTCTTATAATCAAATTTTATTTTCATTTGATTCTCATCCAAATCAATTCCAATCTATTCATAAATTTTAATGCACTTTGCTTATTTATTCAATTCATTTTTAGATTTATTTTATTGGCAAAGAAACCACTTTAAATTATTTCCTTCCATTGAATTTATTCACAATTCAACTATCCCAATATAATCTAATTCCATTTTCATCCACACATTAATATTTGTTACCACAAATTTAAATCCCATGCCACAATTGGATTTTTATCCACCTTCCAATTTTGACCATTTATCAAAATTCTATTCATTACCATACAATTTCCATTTACTTTAGCTTATACAAAATTCATTTTGGACAATTATTTTGGATTTAGTTGAGTATGCATTTACTTCAGTCAACATCATTCCAACTAAATTAAATTTCCTTTCAGTTCGCTTCTTATCTAAATTTAATTCAAGTTTACTTAAATTTTTGTTCAGCCAAATTAAATTCATCCCACTTCTTTTACCACTCATATAAGGATTGAACTCCATTCAATATTATTTATTACATAACTAGAATTTAATTTCAATTTCATTATCAAACAATTTTCCATTTTCCCATACATAAGTCCAAGACTTATTTGCTAACTTAAGAACATCCATTTTATATTCTCACCTTGCTTCGTTACACTTTACATTCCATTTATGGTTAAGTTTTGAATTTGTCTCACCATTCAACACTTTCCATTAATGAATTACAATTTCACTTCCATTCAAGGGTTTAGATTGCTTACTTAAATCCATTTTCATTTTATAATCACAAGTTCAAATTATAACACCTAATAACTTAAGAATATGAATTTCTTATGTAATTATAAGCAATTTACATTTCACCACTATATCCAATTCAATTTAATTTTAATTCATTTAGATTTAATTCAATTTCAAATTCTCAATTATAATACTCCATATACAAGTTCAAAACTTGTTTACTAACTGAAGTTCATTCACTCCTTTTATACCTCACTTTGCCTTATCTCAATTCACATTTCATTTGAGATTAAATTTGGATCCACCATACCATTTCACTATTTTCATTTGTGATTATAATTTCATTTCTATTTATATAAGTTCACCAACTCATTTACTTCAAAGTTTATATTACTCATTTGAGTTATCTTCATCTTATAATCACAATTCCCACTTATATATATAGGTGTATCATTGAATTCTTAAGGATACAAACCTTCTTTCACCTTAATTCTTTGCAAATTTCAACCCCACAATTTCAAAATTTAAGCACAACACTTAATGGCTCATGGGTACCATCCATTTCACAATGACCCATAATTACAAAGTCAACTTAAATTTCAATTTAACCCAAATCCATTTAATTCTAAGTCCAATTTATTTTACATATCCAAGTTAAATTCAAATTTTCTACTCACTTCAACATATTTTATTCACTTTCAATTACTCAAATTAAATTTTAATTCCAAGACTAAAATTTTCATTTCTTACTTCTTATTAATATCAATTTCACTTAATAAGTTCAATGGTTAGTTCATTTTAATTTTACACATTATTTAAATAGAATTTTCTAGAATTAAATTTCTCGGTTTTATTTCAAAACCATTTTGAAATAATAATCAAATATATACCTATTTGGTATATCAATCAAATCACCAGATTTTCCAAAACAACTTAGTTGTACCAAAACAAATTTCCTCCCTTGAAATTTCCAAAATACTGTTATACCCAACAAATCCCAAACAATACCATAACCAAGTACTAGGGAAGCAATCCATCACTTTAGAAACTCGAAAATGAATTCTAATGATGTGGCCAGCATCATCAAGATTATTTTCCAGCGACTGAAGTGAGTTCAATGCTTCTTTACTTTCCCAAATTCATTTCAAACAGTTTTCCATTTAAAAATACTTCCCAAAACAATATTCCATTATTGCCTTCAAACACCTTAGCAAACATTTCAAACTTTTCAAGGATTTTAAATTTCCAAACCCTTTTATTTTAATTCCATTTAAAATCCTTTACAAAACTTCCGGTATTTAAATTTTGGTTTAGTTTAACTTTAGCTATTCTCTTTTGAATAATTTATGCTTATAGAATTTATTTGGTTATAACCATTTTAAATGTAAGATAAATTTTAGATTCTTATTTGATTTTGGCATTAACGACCAACAAACACCCAATATATAATAAGTTAGAAAATCATTTCTTTAATATCAAAATATAATTTTGGGTAAAATTATTTTATTTACCCACTTTAAAAACAATACTATGTCGGTTTATCTTGTTTAAGAGTTTAGAAACCCCTATCGATACGGTTGTACTTCCCGCACCGACCAGAATCCATAAACACTCAACCGATAAGTCAACACAGTATAAAAACAATTTTATGATCACTAACAAGTACGCTCTCATAGCTATTAATACACTCAAATCATTATAGAGTACTATTGACTCTGTTAAATGAGTAATTTCCCCACCAAAGCCTAGGTTGTCGCCAACCTATGGCTCTGATACCAAGTGTGACAGCCCGCAAATCCGTACCCCTTGAATCAACATTATTCTACCTCTATTAACTCAAGTGGCACAGGATTACGAACCATTAGGGTTAAAGAAGAAGAGATAGAAGAAGAAGAAACTAAACAATATCAGAATCTCACAGTCGCAGCGGAATAAAATATAATAGTAAATATAGAACTTTACACAAAATGAAAAGTATCACTGTTTTATACATCATATCATCAGAGTATCTCATACAATAATCAATACCAATCATACATACCGTACAATCATAGCAGCGGATATAGATATAAGTACATATTATACGTCTCGGACTCCAGCTCCTTTCCTGCTCCATAGCAACCTATCCTGAACATATAATACTCGGTCTGACCCAAGCATTATAATGAAATAACACCCGAGTCAGTCTGGCATACCAGCTGATACTAAATATGCATCCAACTTGATTATTAAAGTTTCAAAAATCCTTTGAAAAACAAAAGCATCCCGTAAGACCACGCCACAAATAAACATGTCGGGTTTTTACCTTACGATAGCTAAAACACTTTTTATAGAAATCCTCTGATATTATAATAGGGTCTATTTACAAATACTTATAAAATAGCCGAAATTGTTGCATTCATTAAATTCCAGCTACTAGCCACAAAAGTGGGTAATACAAACAAAACTCGTACAATGCTCGTAGGGAAAATGGATTTCCAACAATGACTAGGCACTAGGGTACCACCTGTCACTGTACGGGGCCTAGATCACCGTACCGAGGACTACTCCCTTCATCCCCTGCAACACAAGGCCGGAACCATTCCTTACTGAACAGTCCTGAACAAGATAAACCCCGTGGTTGGCGCGACCAACCACCCACTAAGCCGAAATATATAAGGGACATCTAGATAGGGGAAATATCTTGTCCTTCTTGGGCATGACCCACCTAACCTTGCTGCATATCCCCTGATTTTCAGTCATTCCCGGTTGATGAGGCTTGAAGCTAAGCGTTACCTTTAGAACGTTTTCACTCAGAATGCCCATCGTCCACCTGACGATGTTTCGCAAGCATTCGTTCATACAAGTTCGTCCCGGGTTCGAGCGGAACCGAAGGCACTACTCCTACTACATCCATTTTGAAAATATCCTCAGGATTAGTAACGACTAGCCCTTGCACTTCACTGCTCCATCTTCGACTCCGAACATGTTTTCGCACGAAACGTACAAACCGGATCGAAGTGGTTTTCGAGAAATAAATCTCGATCCCGGTCTCTTCGAAACGATCAGCGCATTTGTCCAATATTGATAGTCGGTGATTTAACTATCAATTATATTCATAAACATCCATAAGCATCCATCACACAATAAATAATATCCTATATTATTTATTTGCCTCCAATATCTTCAAATGGTATATTTTCAAATTTCCAAAATCCATTTGAAAACAATTCCCAAAGTTCTTCCTTTACAAGGTAAATCCTTTACCCTATATTCCCATTGGAAATAACCAAGTTCAAAACAATTTAAATTTAAAACAATTAAAATACTTATTTCTTAAATATACTTTGAAATATGTAGACTTACTACTAGTTATTTACTAAAATTAAAAATTTCAAGATAGTTAAAGTTAAGCCATTTATTAGGATATAAATCTTGATTTTAAATAAGGGTTTTAGTTTAAACTAAACTTATAGGTAGAGTTTTAAAAAGTAAATATTAATTTCAATAACTTAGTTCAAAACTAGTCTTTAAAACAAATCCATTTGTAAAAATAATTATTAAGGTATTTATATAAGTTTACTATTGCTAATCTATTAATAATTATGTTAAAATACTAATTTCCAAAACACTCTTTTAAACAAGTTTGAAATTTTAAAACTTTCTTTTTATAAAGTCTGTTTAAACTCGAACTTGGTTTTCCCAGGGAAGCTCATTCCCACTCAAATATCCCAAAAATCCTTCTTATAAATTTTGTCAATTTATTTAGATTCAGTTTTAAGTTTAATAACATAAATTTACTTTCACATTTATCAACTGGTAACTTTTCTCTTCGTTTAGCATTCCAGATTTTACAAATTTTTTAAATTTTCATTCCATATAGATTTCAAATTTTAATTCTTTTAAAATTCATTATTTAACAATATTCTTTATTTCTCTAAAAATCCAATATTTCCATTTATAATTAAATTATGGATTTATAATTTATCCATCAATATTCCGATACAATTTTTTTTCAGTTTTATCAATCACAACATATAAACAGATCACAACATCAATTATAAAGATAATTACTATAATGTGAGGAATCCAGTTGGATCCCTCCAACCTGTTTTCCCTGCATCCACAAATATTAGCACATCACATATATAAATATCAACCCAGACTGATAATAACAATAATACGCAACCAATCACACAGATATTTAAATATTTATTATTTAAATCAGCCAATATCCAGATGTGAGTGAGAATAACTCACCTTGAGTTCGGCGAGCGTTCGAAATTTAAATTAAACCGAACGATGTTCGATTTAACTCAAATTTCTACTTGCCTGGAATGACTCCGGATCTGCACCATCTCGTAGTACGCGTCTCTACGAGTCCAACGTTTCCAGTTTCGTCTGAATCTGACAACATATGTGACATATATGAATTTTATAAGTTTCGATTTTGAATATAAACAAATTTCTTTTTTTTTTAATTTACCAAAACACGGACGAAAGCTTCTTCCCCCAATCCCCTTCACGCACGCTAGCTACAGGCCGAGAAACCCAACGTACGCGATATAGGGTTAGAAATCGCGACCCTCGTGATGCTTTCCACCATGATCGGAGACCGCCACTGCAAGCGCCTACGCCAGCTCCACCCACGTCCAGATCGCGGTTGAACTCGGCTTCACCGTTACCTCGAAAAGTACGCCTGAAACGATAGCGAACGTTGCCTCCTAGCTCCCTCCTCACGACACTACAATCCATCATAACCGTTGATTATGTAGTGCTTCTCGAGCTCTACGATTTTCATTTAGATAGTTCAGAAAATTATTGAGTGGATAGGCAGGAAATTGGAGAAGAAAACGGAAGCACACCGGCCATTGAAAGGAAACGAGCGGCGACCTGGAATATACTAGGGTTTAGGATATATATATATATATATATATATAATAGTTTAATATTATTTAATTAATATAATTTCTCAATATAATAGTTTATGCAAACGACCACCAATCTACGCGTTTCGACAGGCGATCCTAGGGTTTTTCCGCGTTCCGGACACAATGGAACAGGTTTCGTAAGCTAATTCGGTCATATGCGTGAGTCACGGAATTAAACGATCACTTTTAATTTAAACCGATTAATACGATTTCTATGCGTTTCGAGCTGCCACGGTCAAACGACAACCCCGATTGCTACGAAAATTGAAATCCGATAATAACTAACTATTACGGATCCAATGGAACTGGTTTCGTCGAATTCCGAGACTGTGCCCCAGAAGGCTATTTTAACTCGTCTATTAAATCGGACGATTATCCAAATTGTCGAAAACGTTTAAAATTTTACTTTTAAAATTTTTATTAACTTTACAATAAATCATATAACATTTATAAACACATTAACAATCATTTTGACTCATTTCGAATTAAGATCCGATTAATTGCATTTTTATATTATTAAATCCTATTATTAAATTAATATAAAATCCCAAATTCAATCTGTTAACTTTTAATCTCTTCTAATGGTCCAATATTAAAAATCAAACCCAATTAGTCCTAAATTAAAATTTAGAATCTAATTTTATCTCCATTTACACTCGAAATTTCCAATTACCCCAATTCTAATATTGAATTAGTATTATTCAGTTACCAATTAAATTCCCGATTCAATATTTAATTATTGTTCTCAATTATTTGAAATTGAGTAGAATTACTATAACTAAAAATTATAGCTTATTTTATTTCAAGATTCAATTTATAATCCACATTCAACATTTAAAATGAATTAAATGTTCAAATTCAATGGCTTAAAAATAAGGGATGTTACAGGATCTATATCGAGCATCTGTTCTTCTCGTGGCTCTGCTTGTGGTCGTCTCGGAGACGATGGCGAACATAATCGCTTTTAGGACGTAGGCATGGATGGGTTCGGCCGAGCGCTAGGAGCGCAAGCGAGAAACGGAGTTCGCTATGATGGGCAAGGGTTTTTGTTCTACTATCAAAACTTTGGGAGGTGCGAGATGGTCGTGGCAAAGAGGAATGGTAGTGTTGATTATGTGGATACTTCTATACTTTTTGGGCACGGCTATTGGAGGAGAGCAAGGCAATTGATCTTGGTGAGGTTGGGAGGAAAGTGTAGCTCCTACGGCTGTATACAATGGTCTTAGCACAATCTACGGCCAGCTGAGGAGCGCCATGGCTTCATCGAAGTTTCCTGTGGCGTATAAGGTTAAGAGGATCGGCAGGCTGTTATTGTGGAAGAAGGTAATAAATCAATTTTAATTAAATTAATAAATAAGGAAAATAATAGTTAGAGGCTGATTAGTTTAAATTAATAAGTTTTCTGATTAGTTTTAACTAAAAAGTGAAAGTGTTAAATTCTATAATTTTGAAATTTTCTTATACAAGGTTTCAATCGAACGTGATAAACCATTTGAATTCGTACCTGGGAAATCTACGTGATGGGATTAAAATTGGAACGGATTGCAAATAAAATCTAGGTGAGTTAATCTCACTCTTCTGGATTGTTATTTAAATTTAAATGGTTAAATGTAAATAATTGGTTGATTGATTGATTTGATTGGATGTGCTATATTATATATAGTAGTATATAGTATATATAGTAGTATATAGTATATATTGGAGTGATTATTTTCCCTTATTATATAGTGGATGAGACCCTATGCACCGCATAATAGTGGATGATATTATATAAATCCCATATGCTGCGAGATTCCACCTCGTAGTGGAATTGGTATTGTGCTAACATCTGTGGATGCAGGGAAACGGTTCGGAGGGATCCAACTGGATTGCTCAAAATTATTTAAATTGTTTAATATTCTGTGTTATGAATGTTTAATATGCTGTGATGAATTATATTGATAATTGGAAAATTGGTTACCATGGTTTGATTGGATATTCCGGTACACTGGGTTATAAAAAAAATATAGAATTGGATTTTTGAAAAGAAATATAAGAGTAAAATTTGGAAGTGAAATAATTATAGAATAAAAATAAGAATGAATTGGAAAGAAATAAAAGTGATTTTTTTTTAAAAAAATGAAGTTAAATTGTAAAGTAGAGATTTAAAACAAGTTTCAAATCAAAGTTAAATCTAGGACTCAAGTTAGTGAATTTCAGTTTTTAAACCAATAAAGCTTTAAATTTAAATTGTTTTAACAACTTGAACGTTAAAGTGCATTTTTAAATTGATTTGAATTTAAAAATGAATTTGGTTTAAAATTCCTTTAAACTTCTTTATAAAATGAGTAATTAATTTATTTAATGAAGTAAATAAAAAGGTAGTTAATTACTAGTTGAGATTAATCAAGAGTGATTAATATTGGTGGTTTAATTAATAATTAATTACTTATTGTAATTAATTTAGATTAGGATAAATTGAAATGTAATTATAAATTATTAATTTATATAATCAATGATGTAATTAAAGGTTGATGAATTAAGATTAATTAATCAATAATAAGTGATTTATGGTAAATTAATTAATATAAGTAATTAAGGATTAATGTAAACAATTATAATTAATTAAATTGTGAAGTAATTAAAGTTTTATTTCTGTTTTTGGTTAAGAATAATTAATTTGTGTAATCAATTGAAAATAATTCCTTGAATGTAATTGAAGGATAATTAATCCAGGGTGATTAAATAAGATGGATAATTAAGGGATGATTAATTAATTAATGTGAGACGACTCGACTTCCTGTCTCCAGGAAATCGCATCATCTTGAAGAAAGAAAGGGATAGAAGAAGAAAAGAAAGAGAAAGAAGAAACCGAACAACATCAGAAAACTCACGGTGGAACGAATGAAATATAATATATCACATAAAATATTACATAGTATCATATTACAGTAGAGTACACAACTTATACAACACATATTAGACAGTTATAATCTTCTTTCTAACTATACAACTCAAGTACAACAGAAGCAGATAACAAACAAACACAGCGGAACCACAATATATCTACACGTGGAAGCCTCCTGCTCTATATCTCCTCCAGAATTCGTCAAGAAAACCTGAATCACTTGAAAATCATACAAAATATGAGTACCCAAGAGTTTAATAAAACAGAAAATAAACACTGGGGTCAGACAGGGGTCTGGTGTGAGTAAACGGTTTAAAATTGCTTAACCTTTAGAAAAACCTTTGAAAAGAAAAGGTATCACGTAAGACTTTCCACACATAAACATGGAAAAGTTTTTACCTTACGCTAACCAAAGCATTTGATAGGAAATCCAGTGATATTATAACAATGTCTAGGGTTTTCAAGTAAATAAGAAATAGCTGAAATTGTTGCATGATAAAATTCCAGCTACTAGCCACAAAAGTGGGTAATACAATCAAAACCGTAGGGTCTCGTAGGAAGAATGGGTTTCCATCAATGACAGGGCTACTGGGGTACCGCCCGTCACAGTACGTGGCCTAGATCAACGTACCGAGGAGTACGCCCGCTCCCTTGCAACACAAGGCCGGAACCATCCCTTACTGAACAATCCCGAACAAGACAACCCGCAGTTGTCCGCGACCCAACTGCCCACACAGCCGAATAAAAAGGGACTTCTAGGCAGGGGAAAATCTTGCTCTCTAATGGGAGCTACCCACGAAGCCTTCCTGCACCGCTCCTGTTTTAGCCATCCTCGGTTCATGAGGCTTGAGGCTGCGATTACCTTTATAGAACACATCTATCTTAGAGCGCTCATCGTCCACCTGACGATGTTCTTAAAGCATTCAATCCATACATGTTCGTTCCAGGTTCGAACGAAACCGAAGGCACTATTTCATTGCGTACATTTCAGAATCACCCTCAGAGTCAACGACCATAGCCCTTGCACTCTAAATCCCCATCTCGAACCTATAAGTACTATTCCGTCAAACTCATTACGGAATCACCCACAGAGTCAACTGACGTATCGTCCTTACACCTCGAGTCTTCACAAAGCTCCACTTGGATTCACGACCTAACGTTTAATTGGAATCGATGTGGTTTTCGGATATCCAAATATGGAAACTGATCCCGGTCTCACCGAAACCAAACGCCATTTTAGTGTCCAAGTTGTACTTAAGGGTTTTAAACAGTTAAATTTATATTCAGGATGATATAAAAAGATAGATGAATAACGCGATAATCTCTTCGGGTCACAACCCTTCTTCCCCAACTCGAAAAACCCATTGCACAAGAATGTGCGTGGTGCACCTACCATCGAGCTTCCGGCCGCCGTTGAGCGTCGCGCCTATCGTCGACAATCTCACTAACCCACACGAGCTCGACAACACACCCAGATCCAAGAATATGCGCTCGAATCGAAAATTCAATCGCGAGCACGAAAACTGCAGAAACACGAACCACTCAACCCATCGTCACCGGTCATAGCCACCACCGAAAACCCCAACGATCGCCTCAAAACATCGCTGCAACCTCCACGCCACTATTCCCAAGTCGCGGTCAACTCCGGTCATGCAATCAAGCCGAAACCAGTTTGACAGTAAAGCCAAAAGATAAGCAAGCTTAAACCCTAATTTACTCAAATTCGAGCAATTTACACAATGGAAAAATTATAAAACATTTTTCCCATCATCAACATCACTCAAACAAGACTCTTCTAAGAAATCAAATCAAATAGTTGCAAAGATCGATGGCAAACACCAAAACTCCAAAAAAGTTCAAACCCAAAATTCATGATAAATACCCAATTAAAAATTACAATTTGTATATCTAAATTCGTGATTTATCATCACTATTACATGCATGAAACTCATTTTCGAATTTAAGACAGTAATTTTTTTTACAAAAACTTAGTTTTACTGTAAAACTTTTATTTATACTTATTTGTTATATGAAAAATTATGGAAACTATTTTTATGATCTTCATTTTCATTTACAAATAAATTTCGTTCATGCATTCAAGGCCAATATGAATCAAATTGGGAAAATTTTGATTCTTGAAACAAAGGTCTTAGATTTTTTCTTCTTTATCAAACAGAGCACAACATCACATATACAGTCCAAGTTTGTATATAAATATAACTGTAAATTCAATTATTAAAACTAAATGATTTCCATGCAATACTAATATCAATTCACATGCACTAGGATCAGTATCAATTTAACTGTTTTTAAAATCAATTTACTCACCTTTATAAAATATACAGAGCAGAACTTCTATATTATTCCCGGCTTTGAACATTATCTACAAAAGGTGTTTTGATGCTTTTGATTGCTGATGAAAGTTGATCCTTTTAGTTGCAGATTGAATTGATGTAAAGAACTTCATGAATTTCAGGTTGATTTAAAACTTTGAAATGCAGCTTGAAGTTGCACATTTCCTTGATATTGCAAATTTGATTTCAAATTTCAGGTAGCCTTTTGTTTTCAGATTTTACTTTTGCTTTTGCGGTTTTGAATTTCAGATAGAAGAAAAATTCTGGTTTGAACCAAGAAATTAAAACAAAGGGAAAAGTGTTTAAAATGAAAACTAATTTTCTTCCTAAAAATATTTATTAAAAATAAAAAATATAAGTTGCCACTTGTCTTCAAGAGTTTACATTTGTCATCTAATTGACTTAATAGGTTTACATGTGTTTTAGATGTTAACATTTTTACACATGTCTTAAGCAATTTTTAATTAATTTTTTACTTAATTTAAATATGAATATAACTTACTTATCAAATTTACTTTATAAATAAATATAACTTTTACCCTTAAAAGAAATATTCTATTACTAATAAAAATGCAAATAATTCTTATACATATAATTTAAAATCTAAAACATTTATATTTATCATTTAACCATTTTATAATAAGTATTATAAAAGAAAACAAAACAAAGCTTGTTTAAATTCTTTTCAAACTATCATATTTAAAAACAAACATTTTATCTTATATTTGAAAACAAATTGAATTAAACTAAATTATCCTTTGAAAAAAAACATTGAAATTCAAAACAAAGCTCTAAATTACAATACATACAAATATATTACAATTTGAAATTTATCTTTTATTTTAAACAAAAGATATTCTATTCACAATATATATATCGAATATATATATTATTAACAGAATAAAATTTTATTAGCTTTTGAAAAACAATTCTAACAAATTTTAAATTGCCAGAAAGATATTGATCACAATTATCAGATTAAATATTTATTAATCTTTAAAAGACTAAATTTATCAGTTTAAATTAAAATTACAAAGAAAAAATTATCAAATCAATTTAATTATTAACACGGATTATTAAATTAATATTGCCTCAAATTCCGGGTCGTTACAATCCTCCTCCCTTAAAAGAATTTCGTCCCCGAAATTTAAAAGCAAATATATCAGGGAAACTTTGTTCATCAAATCCATAAAATCTGAGTGACTCATCTGACTTGGTCACACAACCTTATAGTAGAATCTAACTCAAAAACTAGATCTGACCAACTCAAATCCAAAAATTCTGAGCTGTTATACCAACTCTCTCTCCAAGAACCAACTACATCCAGGCTAACTACCAAAATTGCTTCTGGAACCAAAACAACATGGAACTCAACTACAGATGCAGACAAACTTCTGATTACATCAGCAGCTTCTACTTCCATATGAGAACCCTCAGCCTCGAACAAAAGATTGCCCAAAGAAAATTTCCCAAACTAATCGCAAATCACTTTTGCGATCCAACCTAGTTCAGGTTCCAAAGAAACCGTCCTTTCTTTACAAATTACAACAGGTTTAAACTTTTCCAAACAAGGTTAACCATTCAAGAAACATTCACCGACTGCCCGGGCTGCTGAAGAAGAACCACAAAGATTCCTAAATCATCAGAGAAACAACCAACACTGCTGCTTCCAAACTCTACTTTGATGATACTGCAAAGCTAAAAGACCTTCTCGATAGCACACCGAACACTTTGAACTGCACTGCTACCACAGCTAACCAAAGACTCCTAATCCAAAGGCTTCTCGAAAACCAAAACCATCAACAAACCACACAACGGACCTCCGAGATGGCAGACATCCTCTCAAGAAATTCGGACACCAAACCAAGCATCAACATCTCGCTCTCCTTAAGGAATGACAAATGAGACCATGCCGAAGCGAAACAACATATAGACCTTAGTCTCATATTCCAAACAGCCAACCTCCTCGCTAAAGATCCAAACAACTTCCATACAGACGAATCTTCCCTACGGAAGGTAAAGACTGCTCCTCAACTACTACTAAAACTACTTCAAAAGAAAACATCTTCGGAAATATCCATGGATACTACATCTCATCACGTAGTTATCGAGATACCATCACTTACTACTGCACTTCCAACAGATCTGAACTCAAGAAAAATTAGCTCACCCGAGCGAAATTCAAACTTCCACTTCAAAGATAAACTCCAAATCTTTAAAAAATTTCCTTCGGATATCAGAGAAATCCTTACTCCAAATTACAAATCTCACTCGAGACGGTATTAGGTCTACAGTCTCGACAAATACTTCCAACCTCAAACATATGGACCTCTTCCATTAGTGGTAGTCATGTTACACACACACACACCACTACTCCATCTACCTCTAAAACTTATGTTGGAAAATCCGAACAGATAACCCAACAGATTAGGTAGAGATATATAAATAAATATAATGTTATATATAAAAAATTCAAGTACGCTCTCTCAAGAAAGACACCACTCCAGAGCCTAGGTATTCACTCAACCTAATGCTCTGATACCAGCTGAGGCGACCCGACTTCCTATCTCCAGGAAATCCATCATCTTGAAGAAAGAAAGGGATAGAAGAAGAAAAGAAAGAGAAAGAAGAAACCGAACAACATCAGAAAACTCACAGCGGAACGAATGAAATATAATATATCACATAAAATATTACATAGTAACATATTATAGCAGAGTACACAACTTATACAACACATATTAGACAATTATAATCTTCTGTCTAACTATACAACTCAAGTACAACAGAAACAGATACCAAACAAACACAACGGAACCATAATATATCTACACGTGGAAGCCTCCTGCTCCATATCTCCTCCAGAATTCGTCAAGAAAACCTGAATCACTTGACTACTCATACAAAATATGAGTACCCAAGAGTTTAGTAAAATAGAAAATAAACACTCGGGTCAGACAGGGGTCTGGTGTGAGTAACGGTTTAAAATTGCTTAACTTTTAGAAAAACCTTTGAAAAAGAAAAGGTATCATGTAAGACTTTCCACACATAAACATGGAAAAGTTTTTACCTTACGCTAACCAAAACATTTGATAGGAAATCTAGTGATATTATAATAATGTCTAGGGTTTTCAAGTAAATAAGAAATAGCCGAAATTGTTACATGATTAAATTCCAGCTACTAGCCACAAAAGTGGGTAATACAACCAAAACCGTAGGGTCTCGTCGGAAGAATGGGTTTCCATCAATGACAGGGCTACTGGGGTACCGCCCGTCACAGTACGTGGCCTAGATCAACGTACCGAGGAGTACGCCCGCTCCCCTGCAACACAAGGCCGGAACCATCCCTTACTGAACAATCTCAAACAAGACAACCCCGCAGTTGGCCGCGACCCAACTGCCCACACAGCCGAATAAAAAGGGACTTCTAGACAACGGAAAATCTTGCTCTCCAGTGGGAGCTACCCACGAAGCCTTGCTGCACCTCCCCTATTTTAGCCATTCCCGGTTGATGAGGCTTGAGGCTGCGATTACCTTTATAGAACACATCTATCTTAGAATGCTCATTGTCCACCTAACGATGTTCTGAAAGCATTCAATCCATACAAGTTCTTTCCGGGTTCGAACGAAACCGAAGGCACTATCTCGTTGCACTCATTTTGGAATCACCCTCATGGTCAACGACCATAGCCCTTGCACTCTAAATCACCATCTTGAACCTATAAGCACTATTCCGTCAAACTCATTACGGAATCACCCATAGAGTCAACTGACGTATCGTCCTTACACCTCGAGTCTTCACAAAGTTCCACTTGGATTCACGACCTAACGTTTAATTGGAATCATTATGGTTTTCGAATATCCAAATATGGAAACCCGATCCCAGTCTCACCGAAACCAAACGCCATTTTAATGTCCAAGTTGTACTTAAGGGTTTTAAACAGTTAAATTTATATTCTGGATGATATAAACAGATAGATGAATCATATTATCACAATAGATAATTCATAACAATCATTCATCTCACAAAGTATCATATCACATATCATAGATATTCAAATCATCCAGTATCAATCAATATCAATCACCCAATATCAATCATCAATATTTACCAATCAATATTAATCATTCAATATCATTCAATCAACCAATATTAATCTATCAACCCAAGCAGAATTGATTAACTCATAATCAATTGGATTACCCTAAATCCTTCTTCATTTATTTATTTCAAATAAATAAATTAATCATCTCTAATGATCTTCCTTAATTCATCTTCCTGATTAATTATCTTTTAATTACATTCAAGTAATTATCCTTAGCCGTATTCAGTAATTAACCTTTTATTACTATCATTAATTACAATAATTAATGACCCTTTATTAATTAATGAACTATAACTAATTACATTAATCCTTAATTAATTACAATTAATTAATCATACTTTAATTCATTACATGTATTAATCAACCTTGATTAATATCATTAATTATATTAATTAATGATCCCCATTAATTAATAGTTCTCTTTAATTAAATAATTAACTTGTAATTGATTAACTCATTAATCATAATCAGTAATTAACAATTTGTAATTACTTATCTTAATTAATTAAATTCTTATTAATTAAGTTAACCCTTGATTAGTTAACCTAATTAATTAATCTTTAATTACTTTATTAAGTAATTATTAAACAATTAAATTAATAAATAAATCCTTAATTAATTACCTTATTAATTAATTACATTTTTAATTAATTACACTTAGTAACTTATCTTAAATTAATCACATTTATTAATTAATTAATCACATTAATTAATTAACTAAAATAAATTAAGTAATTAACTCTTAATTACTTACATAAGTAATTATCTTCTAATTACTTCATTAATAAATCTTGATTGCTCTCTTAATTAATTACTTAACAAATAATTACTTCCATCAATAAATAATCTTTAATTCGTTAATTAATTAATCACTCCACAATTAATTAACTCAAAACAATTATATTAATCAATTCCTTAATTGATAACATTAATTGATTAACCATTAATCACTTCCATTTAATTACTCCCATAAGTAATTTCCACTAATTACTTCCATAAGTAATTTCCATTCTTAATTACATTCAATAATTAACCATTAATTACTTCATTAAGTAATTACACTTAATTAATATATAATTAAGTGATTATTTAAAATTAAATAAACAATTAACTAATTATTTAAAATTAATTAAACAATTAATTAATTAACTTCTAATATTAAAGAAAATCTTTAATTAAGAAAACCATAAATCTTAATCAAACTTAACTTATTAACAAATCATATAAAATAAGTATTCTTAAGTTAGTTATCCAAATAATTTAACCTTATTTATTTCCATAAATAAATTATTTGAATTAAATCAAATTTTAATAACCTTAAAGACCAATTATTCAATTTGGTTTACAATAATATTAACCTTTATTGAAAATAATACATTTAAAAACAAATTTTCAAAATTCAAAACACATTAATTATCTAAGTGAAACCTATTCATTCAAATTGAAATTTGAAATTTTAGTTTTAAAATCATTACTTCAAAATTTCTTTAAACCTTGATTTAATATTTGAATTTAAAACATTCTTTTAAATTGAACTTCATAATTTAATTAGATAATTACTTATAAAGAAATCATCTTTAAATTTGAAATGAATTCAATTTATACCTTTTAAAAGGTTTGATTAACAATTAAGAACAAGTCCTTTGCAAACAAATTTCCTTTATAAAAACTTGAACTCAATGTTATTCATCAGCAGCTTTAAGTTTGCACTTTCATTATTAACAGCACTAATATTATTGTGACGACCCAACTTCCAAACTCCAGGAACTAGCATCGTTAAGAAGAAAGAAAGGAATGGAAAAGAGAAAAGAAAGGAAAGAAAGAAACAGACAACATCGGAATCTCATAGTAGAACGAATAAATTATATTATATCACATAAAATTTTACATAGTATCATATATATATCAGAGTTATACAACTAATACAACACAAACTAGACAGTTATAAACATCTGCCTAGCAATTGCAATCCAAGTACATCAGAGAAACAGATACAACTCAACACAGCGGAACCACTACATATATCTACACGTTGAAGCCTCCTGCTCCATTATCTCTTCCAGAACTCGTCAAAGCAAATCCTGAATCACTTGACTACTCATACGAAATATGAGTATCCAAGAGTTTAATAAAACAGAAAATAAACACTCGGGTCATACATGGGTCTGGTGTGAGTAAACGGGGATAAAAGTTGCTTAACTTTAGAAAATCTTTTAAAACCAAAGGTATCACGCAAGACTTCCCACACATAAACATGAAAAAGTTTTTACCTTACGCTAACCAAAACATTTGATAGGAAATCCAGTGATATTATAATAGTGTCTAGGGTTTTCAAAATAAAATACAAAAATAGCTGGAATGCTTACATCTCACGTTCCAACATAGTTGGGCACAATCAAAACCGTACAGGCACTTATTGGATTTTGGATTCCATCAATTGCAGGGCTACTGGATTACCGCCCGTCACAGTACGTGGCCTAGATCACCGTACCGAGGAGTACGCCCGCTCCCCTGCAACACAAAGCCGGAACCATTCCTTACTGAACAGCTCCGAACAAAGACCACCCCGCAGATTGGCCGTCGCCAACTGCCACACAACCAAATATAAAGGGACCTCAAGACAGGGATAAATCTTGCTATCCAGTGGGGGCTACCCACGAAGCTTTGCTGCACCTCCCCTGTTTTAGCCATTTCCGGATGATGAGTCTTGAGGCTACGATTACCTTTATAGGACATATCGATCTTAGAATGCTCATCGTCCACCTGGCGATGTTCTGAAAGCATTCAATCCATACAAGTTCGTTCCGGGTTCGAACGAAACCGAAGGCATTATCTCGTTACACTCGTATTGGAATCACCCTCATAGTTAACGACGATAGCCCTTGCACTCTAAATCACCACCTCGATTCTCTAAGCACTATTCCGTCAACTCATTACGGAATCACCCATAGAGTTATACTGACGTATAGCCTTTACACCTCGAGTCTTCACTTGCTCCACTTGGATTAACGACCTAACGTTTAAATTGGAATCGATGTGGTTTTCGGAATTCCAAATTTAGAAATCCGATCCCGGTCTCATCGAAACCAACGCCATCTTAATGTCCATGTTGTACTTAAGGGTTTTAAACAATTAACTCATTTTATTATTATCTATTTCACACAGATAGATAAGCTACGTCTAACAATAGATAATCACATTCATATCATAAACAGATAATCTGTATCATCATCACAAACAGATAATCATCGCAACCAAATAATCCATCACAAACCATCATACTTAAACCAATCATCCATATCATATAGATACAACTAATCTCATTACTGCGATCACAACCATTCAATCAATAGCATCCATAAGCAATGATTTATTAACCATCCATTATAATTAATTTAAAATGAATTAAATCAATTACAACCATCTCTAATTAATTTAAATTAAATTAAATTAACATTTCTATAAATCCTGCTTAATATCCATTAATTAATTAACCCAGACAATTGATTATTCACTAAGTATTCAACTTGATTAAACACTTTAATTAATCATCCTCTAATTACAATAAGTAATTAGTCTTTAATTAATTTCATAAATTAATTAACCTTAATCATAAGTAATTAACATTTAATTATCATTTAATAATTAATTATAATTAATTATATTTGTCCTTAATTAATTACAATTAATTAATCACTTAATAAATTAATTAATATTTAATTAAACAATCATTAATTACATCATTAATTATAATAATTAATGATCTCTAATATTTAAATAAATTTCTTATTTAAAATTAATTACATTTATTAATTAATCTATTTATTAATCACTTTGATTAATATCCAATTAAGTAATTAACTATCTTTAATTACTTATTAATCAAATTAGTTATCGAATAATTAATTATCTTAATTAATTAATCTCTTGAATAATTACAAAAAGTAATTATCCAAATTACTTATTACATTTCAGTAATTACCATTCATTACTTCTTTAAGTAATCCTGCTCCATTAATTACATTAAGTAATTACATTCTTAAAATCATTAGATGATTTGCTTAAATTAATTAAACTAAATTAATTAACTTAAATAAATCATATATCAAAATTAATTACAATAAGTAATTAATTCCTTAATTACTTTAATCAAGTAATTATATTTAACAAATTATAATTGATTATATTCAATTAATTAATCTAGTTAATTATCAAAATTAATTACATCAATTAATTGCTTAATTATCCTTAGATAATTATTTTTATTAATTAACAACATTTTTAATAATTACTTAAGAAAAATTATCTTAGATTAATTATCAATAATCATCTCTAATTAAAAATTAATCTAAACCATTATTTAAAACCAAATAATTAAGTAAATTCTTAATTATCTTAATTATTTTCAAAATAATTTATTTACTTATCAAATGACTTCATTTACATTGAAATGTATTTAAACAATACATTCCTAAAATTTAATTCAAATTCCATATAAAAAATTTGATATTTAAAATGTTTAACTATTTAAACATTAATCCAAATTTAAATAAATATAAACCTCAAAATAAATGAATGTTAAAGAACATTACTTAAATATAAAAGAAAGATTTAAAATAAATTTACTTGATTAAAATAAATCAAGCTTTGAAAATAAATTGATTACTTTAACTTTCAAATTTAAATAAACACTTCATATCTTTGATTAAATATTACAGGAAATAAATTCTTTCAAGTCTTAAAACTTATTTGAAATCAAATTTCATTTTTAAATCTACTTAAAAAATTTTGAATATGTTCATTTTCTTATTTATTTACAAACTGTTTTGAAATCAAAACTGGTTTCTAAAGTAAACCTGAAAACTGTTTTTAACTTGTTTAAAAACTAAATTTAAATCTTGCTTAAAACATTTAAATCTGTTCAAAATTTAAAAACTTACAAAAACTGTTTGCTAGTTTTAAGGATAAACCTGAAACCGTTTTAAATCTTGATTTAAAACTTAATTTAAAACTTGTTTAAATTAAAGATTTTCATTTTTTTTAAAACTTTGAACTCAAAATTTCATTCGAATTCAGTTTCAATTTCCACTAAAATCAAACTCCTGCACTAAAATTTGAATTTCATTCAAATTCAAAAACTGCAAAACAATCAGGTTTTAAACCTGTAATCATATACCCGAGCAACCCCTTCCCTTACTTCGAGTTTCAAACCAACTAGCTTTGAGACAACATCACAAAAACCCGAGGATTGCACGAGACAAAAACACTGCACTACCCCTGTAACGACCCGCCTTTTTGGAGAGTTTAAACCGACGATCAAATACACATGTCGATTCCAAACCATTCAAAAGGGCAGATGGTTATTGGGGTAAATAAGGAAAGAAAGCAAAGGGAAATAAAGGAAATGAAATAACACAGAATCTCGCAGCGGAACGATAAAATATAATAGTCAAATAAACAGTTCATGAAGCTGTTTACTATACTTTGACAATTATTTATACAACATTTATCAGAGTTATACATATACAACAGAACAATTAAAATAATGCAGCAGATAGCATGATGCAAGGGTAATAATAGTAATAGTATACCGAATCTTCGTCTTCATCCTCCAGAATAGATCTTCAAAAAATCTGAAAAACTCAAGACTGACCCGAGCGTAATGAAAAGACAAAACACTCGAGTCAGGACTAAAATATCCTTATGAAAGTTAAATCAATCGTAAATTGTAACGACCCGTATTTTTAGCTATTTTAATTAGAAAATTTAAGGTGATTATTGAAGGAAAATGATTATTAATGTAATTTGTTGAATAATTTAATATTTGAAATTATTTGAATAATTGGATAACGGGTTTAATATGATTAAAAATGATTTGTAAAATTCTATTTTATCATATTAAAGTTAGAATGATGTTGTAGAACTTTTAAAATCGAATTAAAAGTAAATTTGTGAAAATTGAATATTTTAATATTTAATTGACGAGTTAAAATAGCCATTTTTCAAACAGTCTCGGATTTCGACGAAACTTGTTTCATCGGATCCGTAGTAGTAAATTATGGTAGGATTTCAATTTTCGTAGCAATTGGACTTGTCGTTTGGCCGTGCGAGCTTGAAACGCGTAGAAATTTAATTTCGAATTTAATTAAAATAATCGACTTCGAAAAGCTATCTTCCAGATATGATCGAATTAGGCCTTGAAACTAGTTCCATTACGTCCGGAATGGGGGTAAAACCTTATAAACGCCTGGCGGCACGTCTCGATTGGAGTTCGGATGATTTTGGACCTACCTATATAAATACGCACGCAAACCGAGACAGTTTAATTATTATTTTAACACAGAAACCCTAATTCTAAATCATGGCCGCCACCTATTCCATGGCCAGAAATTGCCGATCTTCTTTCCTTAATATCTCTCAATTCGTTCGACGAAATCGAAAAATTCCAAAAGCAAAAGTGTAATTCTCGACGAGCTCTTCAAATCCATATGGTTGATGTATCCTAATTTTTCATGGATTCGTCCAGATCTGACTTGGAAGTGTGTACGTATTTCCTTGGATTGCGTGCAAACAACGGCGAATGACGGGATGAAACTTGGCGCGTAGGTGGCTCTGGTGAAGGGCTTCGTGGTGGCGCTAGCTGATCGTTTTGGAAGTCGACGAGGTGGTCATGAAAATTGCTTGAAGATCGGCGGCTAATGGGTTTGCATACGTGAATTTCACGTTGGGGAAGAAGCACCGGAATCACGGAGATGAGAGCTGCGCTGCAGTGCAGATCCGAAAGTGTTTGGAGCTCATTAAAATTTTATGTTAAATCGAACGTCGTTCTATTTGATTTAAAATCGTAAAATCAAGGTGAGTTTTTTATAACGCTCACAACGTACTGAATATCTTTATGCTAGTTAAATTTGACATTATGCATAGTTATGATTTTTATTTGTTGTTGTTTGATAAAATTTAATTATCATATTGATTGTCATTTGAATTCACCGTTAAAAAAATTAAATTGACAGTTAAATTTAAATTAAAATTGAATTGCGATTAAATTACCTGACATTGATAAATATGAAATTGCCGTGAATTGTATTGCCTATTGGATGATGTATTTCGATGGATGTTATTGGTTGATATTTAAATGTTTGGATGTTTATTTGTTTATATATATCCTGCTATGCATACATATGACACTGTGATTGATTTAAATGATATATTCATCCCTGACATTTAATTGTAATAACTAATCACTTGGCCATAGGTTAGAAAATTATATACGGACACCGAGTTGGATAAATTAAATGATTTTAAAAGTTGTTTTGAAATTATTTAAATGAATTGATTTTAAGAATAAAATCCAATTTATGGAAATTGAATTATTTTGAATTGGAGCTCGAAATGTTAGAATTTAAACTTGGTAAACGAAATTATTAAATAAAATCGAAGTGTAGATTTAAATTGAAAATTGAAATACGGTGTAAATTTTTGAAAGTTGATTTGTTTTAAAAGATTGGACTTTTAATCGAACTCTGAATATTTCTAAGAAAATTGATATGAAATGATATTTCAAGTTTGAGTTTGGAATTGAAAATTTATTTGAAATTTAGATTTAAATTAATTTGGAATTGAATTGAAATTTAAAGAAAGTTGTGAAATGAAATCGAAATTTACGTGGAATAGAAATTTATTCAAGTTGAAATTGGAATAAATCGATTAAATCGAAATGGAATTTGGATTTGATTTGGATAGGAAATTTGGGAAGTTGACCGGTTTGACTTTGGAATTATTTATCAAATAATTTTTGATTTTTTCCAAACTATTTTATATATAAACCATTTTATATTCAAATTATTTTCGATTAAACTATTTAAATATTTTCTATTAAACTATTTTGAATTATTTAACTATTTTAAACTATTTAAACTATTTTCTTAAATTCAAACTGGTTAAAGAGACGGAAATGTTTATATTTAAACCTTTGGTTTAAATACGAACTAGGTTAAAGTAGAGATTATAACCTAAATTGAAGTCGAATCAAATTTTGAAGTGAAATTGATTTATCGGACAAAATTGATAATTTTGAATATATGATGATTTTGAAATGGATTTGATTTTAAAGCGAATATGGTATTTTGTTATCAATCATGAATCAATTTGAAATATAAAAGAGCCATCAGTGTAATAATACGTAGTTATTAAAGAGACCGGGATCGGATATGAACATACTCTCTGTCGATACCGAAAACCACTTTAATAACTATTATACGCGGAGTGTTGATCCAGAATGAAGTGGATGGTTTGGTGAACGCGTTGACTGAAGAAAGAGAACGATATTGGATGACCCCTGACATGACTAAAACAGGAGCCGCGCCGGGCCATTGAGGTTCGCCACCTCTAGCGGACACACTTCTTCGATACCATATCTATTACATTTGTGATTTGATTTGGGTGCACCCCTTGATTTGGGAGTGTTTTTTCGCGGTGTTGAGGTAGTAGCTGCTATGCTCAATATCAGTCCGGATCACGCAACTACTAGTATCCTAGTTGGTATCGCCTCATGTACCTTGTCATACTGATTATCCTATTCGCGACCACTACGTTTTGGTTTGTACCTTGAGTATATGGATTGCCCTCTGGTGACTTCCGGTTTTGGGGAAACTACGGTCTTGTATATGCTTTTGGGAATATAAAATGTGTTAAGGGGGATTATGGTAACGTCTTAACGCTATTTTGATACTTTATATTACTGATAGACATTATCTACTTAGCGTACATTACTACCTAGTAGATAGTTCAACGGATACTTGAAAGGTGGAAAATCCCGTAACATCTCTTAAGTTATTGCACGCACGTTGACACTGGATATGAGATGTCAAACCCCGTAAACATCTCTGACGCCGTCACACTCATATTTATTTACGATTGATTTAACTTTCATATGGATATTTTAGTCCTGACTCGAGTGTTTTGTTTTTTCATTACGCTCGGGTTAGTCCTGAGTTTTCGGATTTTTGAAGATCTATTCTGGAGGACGAAGACGAAGATTTGGTATACTATTACTATTATCTGCGCATCATGTTGTCTGCTGCATTATTTATTTGTTCTGTTGTATATGTATAACTCTGATAAATGTTGTATAAATAATTGTCTAAGTATAGTAAACAGCTTCATGAACTGTTTATTTGACTATTGTATTTTATCGTTCCGCTGCGAGATTCTGTGTTGTTTCATTTCCTTTATTTCTTTTCTTTTCGTAATTACCCCAATAACCATCTGCCTTTTTTTAATGGTTTGGAACCGGCATGTGTATTTGATCGTCGGTTTAAACTGTCCAAAAAGGCGGGTCGTTACAGTTGGTATCAGAGCTTTGGTTTAGCGATAAACCTTGGCTCTAGTGGGGAATAACTCATTGAAATAGAGGTAAACTATATGAATGAGTTGAGTGTATATGTGAGAGCGTACTTGTTATTTGATATAAAATGGTTTTATATTGTGTTAATTTGTTCCGTTGAGTATTTATGAATTCTGGTCGATACTTGGGACGCCAAGGCGTCGATAGGAATTTCTAAACACTCGAATAGGACAAACCAACACAATATCATTTTGGAATATATTTTATATAAAAGAATTATTTGAATATTTATTCATTTTGATTGAATTGATTGTTAGGAGATGATAATATTAGATTATTATCGTTATTGTTTGATCAGTCAATATTTACAACAATTGATTAAATAACAATGGATTTAGGAAAATGAAATCTTGTAAACACAATTGATAATGAATATAAATGAATTTTAATTTGGATTTGGGAATTTAAATTCCGGTGTTTGAGATTAACTTATAAGAATTTGAAAATATAATATGAGCATTATATGATAGTATAATTGAGTTGAAATTGTTTTCGAAGGATTTTTTTTATGATAAGTGTTATATTCCCTTCTCTTGACGCTAGAAAATGATTTCGATGATGTGTGCACGCATCATTGGCGTTTATTTTCGAGAGTCCGAGTGGGGGAGACCACTTAATAGCTTGTCTAAACCTTGTTTTGACTCAAAATTTATTTTGTTTTGCATTCTCTATAGTATGATTTGATATATAAATTATATAAGTATATATTATTTCAAACCTTGATTTGAAATGAAACCGGGATTGGAATTCTTAAGTTCTTTAATAATTAATGATTTTTTTTTATGATTGAAATCAATTTAGACTTGAATCATTAAGGAACTTCTGAATTGTGAAATGAGAAATTAACCTAAGAGCTAAGTGAAAATATCAATTGAAGTAGAAATCCTTAGAATTAGGAAATTATGAACTTAAAATAAAATTGAAACTGTAAAACTCACATAGTATTAAATTTCATTCTATAGCTTAGATATAACTTACCAAAATACTTAAGAAGTTCAAAAATGTTATATGAATTGCTAATTGGATAATATACAAGTATAGGTTTGAATAATGAAATATGCATTTAATTAATGGTTTGCAAATATAAATAAAATTGTTAGTAAATAATTGGAATTTAAATTAACATTTAAAGGTGATTCACAATTATGTTAATATAAAATGAAAATACTATATGTGAATGTAAATGTGAAATTAAATTATAGTGAAATTTAAGTAATGACTTAAGAATTGATAAATTGAAAATTCAACTTTAAATGAAAAGAAGTTGTATGTTGTTTAACTACATTCTATTTGCATAACTATAACTTACCAAATACTTAAAGGGTTTAAAATGCTAATAAGGATAAGTAGAGAAATAATATACCAGTGTGAGAGTGAAAAATAAAATGTAAAGATCTATTGATAGTTGTAAATATAAAAGAAATTTAAGCTGTAAAATGAATGATACATGTATAAGTGAATGAATAAAATTTAAACTTAATGAAATATAAAATTGGTAAATGGAAACTAATTAAATTTGAATATAACTAAATGTCAATAAACTTGGAAGTGTATGAAATTAAAATTGACTTGGAAATGTATAATTGATTTAGTGTAGATTTTGGATGGATGTTAATGTTTGATATGCATTGGTTGTTAGATGGACGATAATTGATTAAGTAGAATTCATTAGTGTTAGTGGAATTGAATAAATGGAATAAAATTTTAAATAATTAAATTCAAATTGGGAGCAAATTGACTTGAATTAAAAATGTGAATGAAACAAACTTGAATAAATCGGAAACAAATTGAATGTAAACCTATTGCATGGATGAATAAGAAAATAGATGACTTTGTGTTTATGATTGTTCTTTAGAAAATTTGAAGTTTTGATGTTTTGTACTTTGAAATAATAAAAGCAAATTTTTGGAAAAAAAAAAATCCAACATTGTCCAATATATGCTGAAACGAAAACAACCATAACTTTTAAATGGCTGAATGGAATTCGACGATTTTGGACTTTTCGGAAATCTTAGAAACTATAGCACAACTTTTGTTTAGATAACTTGAGAAAATTCCTTCGTCTGCTTGGTTAAAAACTTGAATGTTACTCGCTGTCCTATGTAAAAATAAGTAAAATCAGTAGTATACACCCTTAGTATTTTCGCCATATCTTTTGATTGGTTTATCGGATTTTGATGATCTTGCACTTTCTGGAAAGCTAAGAACTTAAGCTAAAAATTTTGTTTTAAGTGTTTTGTGTTTTGATATCGTTTAGAAGGTTGAAAACGTGGGTGAACGTCGCTGACCTGCGCAATTCATTGCCCAGGCTGAGGCGTATCCTCTAAGTAAAACGGCCGTAACTTTTGAATGTATGGTCTGAATTCGATAATTTTGGACATTCCGGAAAGCTTGAAATGAATACAACAACTTTTTTTTAGATTCTATTGCCAAATTTTATAGTTTATGTGACCTAAAACTGAGATTTGTTTACTGTCCTGAAATTGGAATCTCAGTTTTGAAGCTAAATAGGTTAATATATGTTGTGTAGGCTAAATATATCGATCTATCTTTATATGCATGGTTCTAACTTATTTATTGAGCATTTTAGTAGGTAGCAAAGGGGTTGCGCTTCGTTGTAGAGCTCGCTTCTGTGCTAAATACAAAATGTAAGTAAACTGCTAATAAATGCTAAATAAAAGGTACGCTTATGGTTTTATATGGTATTGGTGATATATATATATATATATATATATATATGTTGTTTCCCCAGATATGGGATGCCTCATCATTGAGATGAGATGTATATTTGATATATATTGGTTATATTTGTGTTATATATTGAATTGTAAAATTTTTCGATCGAGCCGCGCAAAGGAGACCCTGCCGAAATTTTCCGTGAATCCGGGTGTTAGAAAATTTTTCAAGTTTTTAAATTTTATAACTTGTTTTGATAACTAACTTTTAAATTTAGAAAGCCGTTCGGAGTAACATTGTGGAAGCGTAGTTTTGACTTTATAAATGAAATTTCATTGTTTTATAAGTTGGTAACTTTGAATAAAATATATCTAATGTTGAATTCTATACTTAGTTCCTTTTCCCTTCTTTCCGTTTTCGGGGACGAAAAGTTTTGAGTGGGGGAGAGTGTAACGACCCGTATTTTTAGCTATTTTAATTAGAAAATTTAAGGTGATTATTGAAGGAAAATGATTATTAATGTAATTTGTTGAATAATTTAATATTTGAAATTATTTGAATAATTGGATAACGGGTTTAATATGATTAAAAATGATTTGTAAAATTCTATTTTATCATATTAAAGTTAGAATGATGTTGTAGAACTTTTAAAATCGAATTAAAAGTAAATTTGTGAAAATTTAATATTTTAATATTTAATTGACGAGTTAAAATAGCCATTTTTCAAACAGTCTCGGATTTCGACGAAACTTCTTTCATCGGATCCGTAATAGTGAATTATGGTAGGATTTCAATTTTCGTAGCAATTGGACTTTTCGTTTGGCCGTGCGAGCTTGAAACGCGTAGAAATTTAATTTCGAATTTAATTAAAATAATCGACTTCGAAAAGATATCTTCCAGATATGATCGAATTAGGCCTTGAAACTAGTTCCATTGCGTCCGGAATGGGGGTAAAACCTTATAAACGCCTGGCGGCACGTCTCGATTGGAGTTCGGATGATTTTGGACCTACCTATATAAATACGCACGCAAACCGAGACAGATTTATTATTATTTTAACCCAGAAACCCTAATTCTAAATCATGGCCGCCACCTATTCCATGGCCAGAAATTGCCGATCTTCTTTCCTTAATATCACTCAATCCGTTCGACGAAATCAAAAAATTCCAAAAGCAAAAGTGTAAATCTCGACGAGCTCTTCAAATCCATACGGTTGATGTATCCTAATTTTTCATGGATTCGTCCAGATCTGACTTGGAAGTGTGTATGTATTTTCTTGGATTGCGTGCAAACGACGGCGAATGACAGGATGAAACTTGGCGCGTAGGTGGCTCTGGTGATGGGCTTCGTGGTGGCGCTAGCCGATCGTTCTGGAAGTCGACGAGGTGGTCATGAAAATTGCTTGAAGATCGGCGGCTAATGGGTTTGCGTACGTGAATTTCACGTTGGGGAAGAAGCGCCGGAATCACGGAGATGAGAGCTGCGCTGCAGTGCAGATCCGAAAGTGTTTGGAGCTCATTAAAATTTTATGTTAAATCGAACGTCGTTCGATTTGATTTAAAATCGTAAAATCAAGGTGAGTGTTTTATAACGCTCACAACGTACTGAATATCTTTATGCTAGTTAAATTTGGCATTATGCATAGTTATGATTTTTATTTGTTGTTATTTGATAAAATTTAATTATCATATTGATTGTCATTTGAATTCACCGTTAAAAAAATTAAATTGACAGTTAAATTTAAATTAAAATTGAATTGCGATTAAATTACCTGACATTGATAAATATGAAATTGCCGTGAATTGTATTGCCTATTGGATGATGTATTTCAATGGATGTTATTGGTTGATATTTAAATGTTTGGATGTTTATTTGTTTATATATATCCTGCTATGCATACATATGACACTGTGATTGATTTAAATGATATATTCATCCCTGACATTTAATTGTAATAACTAATCACTTGGCCATAGGTTAGAAAATTATATACGGACACCGAGTTGGATAAATTAAATGATTTTAAAAGTTGTTTTGAAATTATTTAAATGAATTGATTTTAAGAATAAAATCCAATTTATGGAAATTGAATTATTTTGAATTGGAGCTCGAAATGTTAGAATTTAAACTTGGTAAACGAAATTATTAAATAAAATCGAAGTTTAGATTTAAATTGAAAATTGAAATACGGTGCAAATTTTTGAAAGTTGATTTGTTTTAAAAGATTGGACTTTTAATCGAACTCTAAATATTTCTAACAAAATTGATATGAAATGATATTTCAAGTTTGAGTTTGGAATTGAAAATTTATTTGAAATTTAGATTTAAATTAATTTGGAATTGAATTGAAATTTAAAGAAAGTTGTGAATTGAAATCGAAATTTACGTGGAATAGAAATTTATTCAAGTTGAAATTGGAATAAATCGATTAAATCGAAATGGAATTTGGATTTGATTTGGATAGGAAATTTGGAAAGTTGACCGGTTTGACTTTGGAATTATTTATCAAATAATTTTTGATTTTTTCCAAACTATTTTATATATAAACCATTTTATATTCAAATTATTTTCGATTAAACTATTTAAATATTTTCTATTAAACTATTTTGAATTATTTAACTATTTTAAACTATTTAAACTATTTTCTTAAATTCAAACAGGTTAAAGAGACGGAAATGTTTATATTTAAACCTTTGGTTTAAATACGAACTAGGTTAAAGTAGAGATTATAACCTAAATTGAATTCGAATCAAATTTTGAAGTGAAATTGATTTATCGGACAAAATTGATAATTTTGAATATATGATGATTTTGAAATGGATTTGATTTTAAAGCGAATATGATATTTTGTTATCAATCATGAATCAATTTGAAATATAAAAGAGCCATCAGTGTAATAATACGTAGTTATTAAAGAGACCGGGATCGGATATGGACATACTCTCTATCGATACCGAAAACCACTTTAATAACTATTATACGCGGAGTGTTGATCCAGAATGAAGTGGATGGTTTGGTGAACGCGTTGACTGAAGAAAGAGAACGATATTGGATGACCCCTGACATGACTAAAACAGGAGCCGCGCCGGGCCATTGAGGTTCGCCACCTCTAGCGGACACACTTCTTCGATACCATATCTATTACATTTGTGATTTGATTTGGGTGCACCCCTTGATTTGGGAGTGTTGTTTCGCGGTGTTGAGGTAGTAGCTGCTATGCTCAACATCAGTCCGGATCACGCAACTACTAGTATCCTAGTTGGTATCGCCTCATGTACCTTGTCATACTGATTATCCTATTCGCGACCACTACGTTTTGGTTTGTACCTTGAGTATATGGATTGCCCTCTGGTGACTTCCGGTTTTGGGGAAACTACGGTCTAGTATATGCTTTTGGGAATATAAAATGTGTTAAGGGGGATTATGGTAACGTCTTAACGCTATTTTGATACTTTATATTACTAATAGACATTATCTACTTAGCGTACATTACTACCTAGTAGATAGTTCAACGGATCCTTGAAAGGTGGAAAATCCTGTAACATCTCTTAAGTTATTGCACGCACGTTGACACTGGATATGAGATGTCAAACCCCGTAAACATCTCTGACGCCGTCACACTCATATTTATTTACGATTGATTTAACTTTCATATGGATATTTTAGTCCTGACTCGAGTGTTTTGTCTTTTCATTACGCTCGGGTCAGTCCTGAGTTTTCAGATTTTTGAAGATCTATTCTGGAGGACGAAGACGAAGATTTGGTATACTATTACTATTATTATCTGTGCATCATGTTGTCTGCTGCATTATTTATTTGTTCTGTTGTATATGTATAACTCTGATAAATGTTGTATAAATAATTGTCTAAGTATAGTAAACAGCTTCATGAACTGTTTATTTGACTATTATATTTTATTGTTCCGCTGCGAGATTCTGTGTTGTTTCATTTCCTTTATTTCTTTTCTTTTCTTAATTACCCCAATAACCATCTGCCTTTTTTTAATGGTTTGGAACCGGCATGTGTATTTGATCGTCGGTTTAAACTGTCCAAAAAGGCGGGTCGTTACATAAATAAATATGAGTGTAACGGCGTCAGAAATGTTTACGGGGTTTGACATCTCATATCCAGTGTCAACGTGCATGCAATAACTCAAGAGATGTTACGGGATTTTCCATCTCTTAAGGATCCGTTAAACTATCTACTATATAATAACGTACGCTAAGTAGATAATGCCTACCAGTAATATAAAGTATCAAAATAGCGTCAAGGCGTTACCATAATCCCCCTTAACACATTTTTATAATGCCATAGTCTATACAGCACCGTAAGCCCCACCGTAAACTGGTGGTTATCAGAGGGTACCCCATAGGTATAACACAAAACATAACGTAGGGATCGCGAATAGGATAATCAGTATGACAAGGTACATGAGGCGATACCAACTAGGATACTAGTAGTTGCGTGATCCGGACTGATGTTGAGCATAGCTAGCAGCTACCCCAACACCGCGAAACAACACTCCCAAATCAAGGGGTGCACCCAAATCGCATCACAAATGTAATAGATATGGTATCGAAGAAGTGTGTCCGCTAGAGATGGCGAACCTCAATGGCCCGGCGCGGCTCCTGTTTTCGTCATGTCAGGGGTCATCCAATATCGTTCTCTTTCTTCAGTCAACGCGTTCACCAAACCATCCACTTCATTCTGGATCAACAATCCGCGTATAATAGTTATTAAGGTGGTTTTCGGTATCGACAGAGAGTATGTCCATATCTGATCCCGGTCTCTTTAATAACTACGTGTTATTACGCCGTTGGCTCTTTTACATTTCAAATCGATTCATAATTGATATCAAAATATCATATTCGCCTCAAAAATCATATTCATTTCAAATATCATCGTATCTATTTAAAATGTAAGATTTCGTTTCTAAAATCATTTTTTCGCATCAATATCTCATTTCGATTTCAAAATCATTTCGAATTTCAATTTAGGTTGCAACTTCATTTAACCCAATTCGTACTTAAATTCAAGATTTAAACATAAACATTTCACCTTATTGACCAGTTTGGAATTTTAGAAAATAGTTTTAAGTAGTTTTAAAAGTGGTTTTAAATAATTAAAATAGTTAAAATATTTAAAATCTTAAAATGGATTTGAAATAGATAAATTAGTTCAAAATAATTTAAATTGGGTTAAGTAGATTTAAAATAGATTAAAATAGTTAAGTAATTAAAAATGGTTTATATAACAGAATAATTTGGAAAACAAAATAAAACAGCTTCAAAACCAAACCATTTCAATTATAACTTCCCAATTCAAAACAAATTTCAATTTCCATTTTACCGATTCAATTTCGATTTCAATTCACATCAATGTCAACTTTGACTTCAAATTAATTCAATTTTACATTCACCTTCAATTTATTCAATTTCGATTTATATCGATTTTCAGCTTGATTTTCAAAATATCAATTTATAACACTTAACAAAATTATCCCTCAATATTCAAATTTAAATCCCAATTACAAATATGATTCAATTTCAAGCTCAATTTCAAAATATCATTTTATATCACTTTTACTTAGTAATATTCAAAGCTTGAATTAAGGTTAAATCTTTAAACAAATCAATTTTCGAAATTCAGTCATATCCCGATTTTAAATTCCAAAGTCTCCACTTTAATTATTTAACAATTTCTTTTAACCAAAATTTATTTCAACATTCCAAACTCAATTTTTCGATAAATTTGATTTCTATAAATTGATTTCTATTTTTAACTTTTCAATCAAAACATTTAAATAAATTTCAAATCGACGATTTTAAGAACTATTAATTTAGCCAATTCGGTGTCCGTATATAATTTTCTATCCTATGGCCAAGTAGTTATTTATTTCAATTAAATGTCAGGGATGAGTATATATTACTTAAACTGATCACAGTGTCATATGTATGCATAACAGTATATATAAGCAAATAAACATCCAAGCATTTAAATATCAACCAATAACATCCATCAAAATACATCATCCAATAGACAATACAATTCATGGCAGTTTCATAGTTATCAATGTCAGGTAATTTAATCGCAATTCAATTTTAATTTCAATTTAACTGTCAATTTAATTTTTCAACGGTTATTTCAAATGACAAGCTACATGACAATTAAATTTTTATCAAACAACGACAAATAAAATCATAACACTTCATAATATCAAATTTAACTAGCATAAAAATATTTAGTACGTTGTGAGCGTTATAAAACACTCACCTTGATTTCAATGCAGTTCCAGCGTTTTATTTCGAATAAAATTAAATGAGCGTTTAATTTTACAAGAAATTTTCACTAGCTCCAGACAACTCTAATCCAATTTCATAGAGTAGTACACGTCCATACGAACCGAACGCAACTTGATTCGCGCATTTTCGACCTCGTATGAAAGAGATACGATATTTATAAGTTTACACGAATTATAAAATAATCAAATTTACAATTTTTCAATTTTCTAACCCCAATATCATCTAGGCCGCACATACTTCTGCAGATCACGGTCACGCGCGTGACATTCTCCTTCCCAGGTATTCGAACGCGCATAGAACCCATCATCAAAAACTAGGGTTAAATTTTACTCCATGCACGATCGCTTCCAAACCGATCAACCAACGCCAAACGAACGAGCATCTCAAGAGCCACCAGCGCCTGCCACCACGTGAAGCTCGTCCACCCCCACGTCTCGATATTCATGCGTGAACAGCAGAAGGATGCGGCCGCGTTTCTCCTCCATCGTTGCTCCGATGACGATCTCAGTCGTTGGATGCGAAGCACTCGTGATGCTCTTCAATTTGTTAGTTGATAATTTTTGCTGAATGTTTACGGATTGGAAGTTAATCGAGGGAGAAAGAGGGAGTTTTCTGGCCATTCGTTTTACTGGAGGTGGCCGGCCATTATTATGAAACCCTAGCTTGTTTTGGTTTGCAAATTTATGAAGAGAGGGGCTCATATAGAAAAATACGCGAACACTATTCATCCCGGATTTCCTAACTCCGATTTACGCGCGGTGACCGGCATTTCTAGGGTTTACCCCAGGTTCCGAACACAATGGAATAGGTTTCGGAAGCTAATTCGATCTTATGTGAGAGTTACAGCGACAAATGATCAATTTAAATTAAATCTATTTAAACTAATTTCTAGGCGTTTTGGCTTGCCCCGGACAAACGGTAAATCCGATTGACACAAAATTTGAAATCTTACAATAATATCACATTACGGATCCGATGAAAAGAGTTTCGTCGAAATCCGAGACTGTTTGAAAAATGACTATTTTAACTCGTCAAATTAATATTGAAACAATTTCGATGCGTTTCGAGCCGCCACGGTCAAACGAAAACTCCGATTGCTACGAAAATTGAAATCCGATAATAACAAACTATTACGGATCCAATGGAACTAGTTTCGACCAATTCTGAGACTGTTCGAAAATTGGCTATTTTTCAGTCGATAATTAAATATTAAAATATTCAATTTTCACTAATTAACTTTTAATTCGATTTTAAAAGTTCTAAAATATCATTCAAACTCCAATATGATAAAATAAAATTTTACAAATCATTTTCAAACATATTTAACTCAAATTTCAATTATTTCTGAAATTTAACATATTAACTTATCGATTTAATTATCCAATTAAATCACAATTTTAAAAATCTATTAACTCTATTATAATGCCAATATAACTTACATTCACTTTGGAAACCAATTTGAATCATATTAAATCAAAATTCAATTATTCACTCTATTTTCATATATTAAATTTCAACATCAAATTAATCATATCAAATTCGGAATTTAATTATTCAAACACTTGTAATATTAAATTTGGTTAAATTTTGATTATTCTTAAATCACTATCTTTTGAAATATTCAAAACGAACATATAAAATTTAACAAATTCAAATTATAGAACAACCATTTCCATTATACGGTTATCCAATCCCCATTATTTAATTATTCAATAAATTCCAAACATTAAATATAAACAATTTCGCTTATCCAATAATTCATTATCTTTTGAAATATTGGAATTGAACTTATAAGATTCAACTTTTAAACCAATTCACAATTTAGAACACTATTTTCATTTTACAGTTATTCAATTATTCAATAAGTTTTAAATATTTAATTTAAACAATTTACTTGTTCAATATTCAATATTTGATTTTAAATAGATTTTACTTAACAATCGATTACTCTATTATACCCAATGAATTCAACATTTATTATCCTATTCAACTATTGATTGCAAAGGCATTCACTAAGTAGCATTTATTTTTCATTACTTGGATAATTATTGTTGCAATTCATTCCAGTTATTATTATTCCAAACGAATTACAAATTTTTTTCTAACATTAAATCACGAAATCTAATTAAATTAGCTATTCTAATTATCGAAAATTTACGGGTCGTTACACTCTCCCTCACTCAAAACTTTTCGTCCCGAAAAGGGAAAAGAAGGAAAAGGAACTAAATATAGAATTCAACATTAGCTATATTTTATTCAAAGTTACCAACTTATAAAACAATGAAATTCCATTTATAAAGTCATAACTACGCTTCCCCTAAGTTACTCCGAACGGCTTTCTAACTTTAAAAGTTAGTTATCAAAACAAGTTATAAAATTTTTAAAACTTGAAAAAAATTTCTAACACCCGGATTTACGGAAAATTTCGGCAGAGTCTCCTTTGCGCGGCTCGATCAGTACAGCTACAAAACGCCTCTACAGGCCCCAAACCAACAAAAGAAAATCAAAAGCCAAGTGGCTCATCAAAAATCACCAAATCCAATGACAAAATAAACATGTACCTTATATTTTATTAGCGAGCATATACGACTAATATAGCGCGAAAGCGAGCTCCAAATGCGAAGCAAGCGCAATCCGCACCTACTAAACACTCAACAAACAATGAGAATCATGCATATATGAAAGTAGTATCAATATACATCATATAGCAACATAACAACTACATGTGCCAACATAGAAAATGCAACAAAACAACAAATGCAACCATCAATCAACTATCATCCAACAAATCCATAAACAATCAATATAAATTCACTTCTCATTAATATTTATTGACTTGGGTTTCAATTTTAATCACATTTCATTCATTAACGTTAGATTTTACTAACATTCATTCTCAATTCAATTAGTTAACATTCACTAATTTATATTTTACATTGGTTCACCTCCAATTTGAATCAAATTAAATTCTATTTAAATTCATTTAACTTCCAATTTGATTTCAATAACTTATAGCTTTCAATTTCGTCAACACTTAATGAATTATATATACAATCAACTAACAATCATATAACAACCAAATCATACCCAACGTAACCAAATTATTAATTTTACAATCAACTTGGTTTATCTCTTTTATATATATATCCTGTTATATAATTTTAAAAGAATCATTTTATATTTAGCATCATATATTTCCAATATTAACTTTAATTAAGTCCGTAAGCCGTACATATATCACTCGTGAGCAATATTAATCTAATCGCTTATTCGATCACACAATTTCACTTCCAAACTAGTATCGTTCACATGACTCTCTAGTGCAGACTCAGATTTGGTTTATTGATTGGAAACTGTTACTCTCCTTGCATAGCCATATACTATGATAGAGAATTCCAGAATAAAATTAAAATCCATATCCAGGGTTTGCCGTCGAAAATCGAGTGAAAAATCCTAACTTGGATCGATATAAATCATCTCGAAATTTTGTGCTCGAATTTGGATCAAATCGTTATGCGAATAAAATAATATACGTACAATCTCACGTATTACCTTCCAATGGATTTCTATCCAATTTATCTATACTAAATTATTTTATTGACTTATATTTTTTTTTTCACTTAATTACTCACAAGCCATTATTCAGTTAGTATATTCATTTCTTTACATAGCATATTCTTTAACATTATCTTTTCTTAAACATCATATCAAAGAATTTTCTTACTCAAATTCATTTTAAACATTCTATATAATTTAATTAAACTCAATTTCCTTTCCCAATTGATTCTTAGCTATACCTAATTCTTTTGTTTACATTTACTCCATATTCATAGTTTCAGTTAATACAAATTTATTTGTGAAACATTTTATTAATCATCACTTTAGTTTATAGTCATTCCATAAAAGTCTAACTTCTCATATATGACTTTCTTAGTTTACGGTTATCTCAAAGTTACAAATTCAATTTTTTTTTCAATCCCTTTGCAATTTATATTTATTTTCTATAACCAATTTACAAAGATATAATACGATTCATATATCTTCTTTCTTAAGTTCACTTACTTGTTCCATTTATCCATTCATCATTTCATGCTATATTTAAGTATATAACAATTTTTTTTTTCACAACCAAATTTTCATTTATATACATCTTAATTCTTTTTGAGTTTTCCTTACTTGTATACTTAAATTTTTTTTAGGCTCTGTTTATTTGTACAATATCTCATTACATATCCAAAACATCATTTCAACTTCTTAATATTTGGTAAGTCATATTATATGTTATCAGAATGTAATTTTGGTATTATACCAATTTATAGAATTTCATTTTTCTTAATTAGAATGTTCACAAATTTAATTTGTTTAAATCCTCTTTACCTTTCAACTTTAAAGTTTTCCCAAACAATAGCATAGATATCTCAATCCTCTTATTTTATAAATTCTGGTTATTCACATTTCATTCAAATAATTTGAAAATTTCTAATTAACATAACTTAGAATATTAAATGCCCGCTTCTTTTCAAATCGTTTGAAATAAACATATATACTTATATCTTTTTTTTTTAAATATATCAAATCATACCTTTGGAGTTTAAACCAAAACCCATTTACCCAAAATAATTTCGAAGAAAAGCAAAGCTTCTTAGAAGCCTCCCCCACTTTGAGACTCGAAAATGAACGTCGATGATGCTGCGCAGTCATCACCGAAATTATTTTCCAGCGACAGAAGAGAGGAGTACTGAATTCATTCCTTCTTAAAATCCTTTCAAAATATTTCCATAAACAATTTCCAACTAATATTACTATATATTTCTTCGAAACTTTGAGAACCATTTTCCAAAATCTCCGGGTCTTAAATTCAATATTTTCCAATTTAAATCTATTTTTAATTTTATAAGTCACCTTTATAAAATATTCTTATAGGATTTTACTTTCTTGAAATATTCCACAAGTTGTTTTATCATTGTTTATTTTTAATAAACCTTATTTATTAAATTACAATACCCAATTTATGATAACAACCAATATTATCATTCCTAACTACCAGGTAAGTTAGATAAGTCACAATAATTTCTGAAATTTTTTTCTTTATATACAAAATATAATTAGAGCAAAATTATTTCATTTACCCGATTTCAAAACAATGCTATGTCGAATTGTTCTGTTTAAGTGTTTAGAGATCCCTATCAATGACGTTAATTACTCGTATTGACCAGAATCCATAAGCCACCCAACAAATCAACCGACACAATATAAAACATTTTATATCACTAACAAATACGCTCTCTCATATATATATATATATATATATATATATTCACTCAGCGACTCATCATAGGGTATTACTACCCTACTTATAAAGAGTCATACCCCACAAAGCTAAGGTTATCGCTAAACCAAAGCTCTGATACCAACTGTAACGACCCGCCTTTTTGGACAGTTTAAACCGACGATCAAATACACATGTCGATTCCAAACCATTCAAAAGGGCAGATGGTTATTGGGGTAAATAAGAAAAGAAAAGAAACGGAAATAAAGGAAATGAAACAACACAGAATCTCGCAGCGGAACGATAAAATATAATAGTCAAATAAACAGTTCATGAAGCTGTTTACTATACTTTGACAATTATTTATACAACATTTATCAGAGTTATACATATACAACAGAACAATTAAAATAATGCAGCAGATAGCATGATGCAAGGGTAATAATCGTAATAGTATACCGAATCTTCGTCTTCACCCTCCAGAATAGATCTTCCAAAAATCTGAAAAACACAAGACTGACCCGAGCGTAATGAAAAGACAAAACACTCGAGTCAGGACTAAAATATCCTTATGAAAGTTAAATCAATCGTAAATAAATATGAGTGTAACGGCGTCAGAGATGTTTACGGGGTTTCACATCTCATATCTAGTGTCAACGTGCGTGCAATAACTCAAGAGATGTTACGAGATTTTCCATCTCTTAAGGATCCGTTAAACTATCTACTATGTAGTAATGTATGCTAAGTAGATAATGCCTATCAGTAATATAAAGTATCAAAATAGCGTTAAGGCGTTACCATAATCCCCCTTAACACATTTTTACAATGTCATAGTCTATACAGCACCGTAAGCCCCACCGTAAACTGGTGGTTATCAGAGGGTACCCCATAGGTATAACACAAAACATAACGTAGGGATCGCGAATAGGATAATCAGTATGACAAGGTACATGAGGCGATACCAACTAGGATACTAGTAGTTGCGTGATCCAGACTGATGTTGAGCATAGCCAGCAGCTACCCCAACACCGCGAAACAACACTCCCAAATCAAGGGGTGCACCCAAATCGCATCACAAATGTAATAGATATGGTATCGAAGAAGTGTGTCCGCTAGAGATGGCGAACCTCAATGGCCCGGCGCGGCTCCTGTTGTAGTCATGTCAGGGGTCATCCAATATCGTTCTCTTTCTTCAGTCAACGCGTTCACCAAACCATCCACTACATTCTGGATCGACACTCCGCGTATAATAGTTATTAAAGTGGTTTTCGGTATCGACAGAGAGTATGTCTATATCTGATCCCGGGCTCTTTAATAACTACGTATTATTACACCGTTGGCTCTTTTACATTTCAAATCGATTCATAATTGATATCAAAATATCATATTCGCCTCAAAAGTCATATCCATTTCAAATATCATCGTATCTATTTAAAAAGTAGGATTTCGTTTCTAAAATCATTTTTCGCATCAATATCTCATTTCGATTTCAAAATCATTTCGAATTTCAATTTAGGTTGCAACTTCATTTAACCCAATTCGTATTTAAATTCAAGATTTAAACATAAACATTTCACCTTATTGACCAGTTTGGAATTTTAGAAAATAGTTTTAAGTAGTTTTAAAAGTGGTTTTAAATAACTAAAATAGTTAAAATACTTAAAATCTTAAAATGGATTTGAAATAGATAAATTAGTTCAAAATAATTTAAATTGGGTTAAGTAGATTTAAAATAGATTAAAGTAGTTTAAGTATTTAAAAATGGTTTATGTAACAGAGTAATTTGGAAAACAAAATAAAACAGCTTCAAAACCAAACCATTTCAATTATAACTTCCCAATTCAAAACAAATTTCAATTTCCATTTTACCGATTCAATTTCGATTTCAATTCACATCAATGTCAACTTTGACTTCAAATTAATTCAATTTTACATTCACCTTCAATTTATTCAATTTCGATTTATATCGATTTTCAGCTTGATTTTCAAAATATCAATTTATAACACTTAACAAAATTATCCCTCAATATTCAAATTTAAATCCCAATTACAAATATGATTCAATTTCAAGCTCAATTTCAAAATATCATTTTATATCGCTTTTACTTAGTAATATTCAAAGCTTGAATTAAGGTTAAATCTTTAAACAAATCAATTTTCGAAATTCAATCATATCCCATTTTAAATTCCAAAGTCTCCACTTTAATTATTTAACAATTTCTTTTAACCAAAATTTATTTCAACATTCCAAACTCAATTTTTCGATAAATTTGATTTCTATAAATTGATTTCTATTTTTAACTTTTGAATCAAAACATTTAAATAAATTTCAAATCGACGATTTTAAGAACTATTAATTTAGCCAATACGGTGTCCGTATATAATTTTCTATCCTATGGCCAAGTAGTTATTTATTTCAATTAAATGTCAGGGATGAGTATATATTACTTAAACCGATCAATGTCATATGTATGCATAACAGTATATATAAGCAAATAAACATCCAAGCATTTAAATATCAACCAATAACATCCATCAAAATACATCATCCAATAGACAATACAATTCATGGCAGTTTCATAGTTATCAATGTCAGGTAATTTAATCGCAATTCAATTTTAATTTCAATTTAACCGTCAATTTAATTTTTCAACGGTTAATTCAAATGACAAGCTATATGACAATTAAATTTTTATCAAACAACGACAAATAAAATCATAACACTTCATAATATCAAATTTAACTAGCATAAAAATATTTAGTACGTTGTGAGCGTTATAAAACACTCACCTTGATTTCATTGCAGTTCCAGCGTTTTATTTCGAATAAAATTAAACGAGCGTTTAATTTTACAAGAAATTTTCACTAGTTCCAAACGACTCCAATCCAATTCCATAGCGTAGTACACGTCCATACGAACCCAACGCAACTTGATTCGTGCGTTTTCGACCTCGTATGAAAAAGATACGATATTTATAAGTTTACACGAATTATAAAATAATCAAATTTACAATTTTTTCAATTTTCTGACCCCAATATCCTCTGGGCCGCACATACTTCTGCAGATCACGACCACGCGCGTGACATTCTCCATCCCAGGTATTCGAACGCTCATAGAACCCATCATAAAAAACTAGGGTTAAATTTTACTCCCTCCATGATCGCTTCCAAGCCGATCAACTAACGCCAAACGAACGAGCATCTCAAGAGCCACCAGCGCCTGCCACCACCTGAAGCTCGGCCACCCACTCGTCTCGATATTCGTGCATGAACTGCAGAAGGACGCGGCCGCGTTTCTCCTCCATCATTGCTCCGATGACGATCTCAGCCGTTGGATGCGAAGCACTCGTGATGCTCTTCAATTTGTTAGTTGATAATATTTGCTGAATGTTTACGGATTGGAAGTTAATCGAGGGAGAAAGAGGGAGTTTTCTGGCCATTCGTTTTATTGGAGGCGGCCGACCATTATTATGAAACCCTAGCTTGTTTTGGTTTGCAAATTTATGAAGAGAGGGGCTTATATAGAAAAATACGCGAACACTATTCATCCCGGATTTCCGAACTCCGATTTACGCACGGTGACCGACATTTCTAGAGTTTACCCCAGGTTACGAACATAATGGAATAGGTTTCGGAAGCTAATTCGATCGTATGTGAGAGTTACAGCGACAAATGATCAATTTAAATTAAATCGATTTAAACTAATTTCTAGGCGTTTTGGCTTGCCCCGGACAAACGGTAAATCCGATTGACACAAAATTTGAAAACTTACAATAATATCACATTACGGATCCGATGAAATGAGTTTCGTCGAAATCCGAGACTGTTTGAAAAATGACTATTTTAACTCGTCAAATTAATATTAAAACAATTTCGATGCGTTTCGAGCCGCCACGGTCAAACGAAAACTCTGATTGCTACGAAAATTGAAATCCGATAGTAACAAACTATTACGGATGCAATGGAACTAGTTTCGTCCAATTCTGAGACTATACGAAAATTGGCTATTTTTCAGTCGATAATTAAATATTAAAATATTCAATTTTCACTAATTAACTTTTAATTCGATTTTAAAAGTTCTAAAATATCGTTCTAACTCCAATATGATAAAATAAAATTTTATAAATCATTTTCAAACATATTTAACTCAAATTTCAATTATTTCTGAAATTTAACATATTAAATTATCGATTTAATTATCCAATTAAATCCCAATTTTTAAAATCTATTAACTCTATTATAATGCCAATATAACATACATTCACTTTGGAAACCAATTTGAATCATATTAAATCAAAATTCAATTATTCATTCTATTTCATATATTAAATTTCAACATCAAATTAATCATATCAAATTCGGAATTTAATTATTCAAACACTTGTAATATTAAATTTAGTTAAATTTTGATTATTCTTAAATCACTATCTTTTGAAATATTCAAAACGAACATATAAAATTTAACAAATTCAAATTATAGAACAACCATTTCCATTATACAGTTATCCAATTCCCATTATTTAATTATTCAGTAAATTCCAAATATTAAATAAAAACAATTTCGCTTATCCAATAATTCACTATCTTTTGAAATATTGGAATTGAACTTATAAGATTCAACTTTTAAACCAATTCACAATTTAGAACACTATTTTCATTTTACAGTTATTCAATTGTTCAATAAGTCTTAAATATTTAATTTAAACAATTTACTTGTTCAATATTTAATATTTGATTTTAAATAGATTTTACTTAATAATCAATTACTCTATTATACCCAATGAATTCAACATTATTATCCTATTCAACTATTGATTGCAAAGGCATTCACTAAGTAGCATTTATTTTTCATTACTTGGATAATTATTGTTGCAATTCATTCCAGTTATTATTATTCCAAACGAATTACAAATTTTTTCTAACATTAAATCACGAAATCTTATTAAATTAGCTATTTTAATTATCGAAAATTTACGGGTCGTTACACTCTCCCCCACTCAAAACTTTTCGTCCCCGAAAAGGGAAAAGAAGGAAAAAGAACAAAGTATAGAATTCCACATTAGCTATATTTTATTCAAAGTTACCAACTTATAAAACAATAAAATTCCATTTATAAAGTCATAACTACGATTCCACTAAGTTACTCCGAACGGCTTTCTAACTTTAAAAGTTAGTAATCAAAACAAGTTATAAAATTTTTAAAACTTGAAAAAAATTTCTAACACCCGGATTTACGGAAAATGTCGGCAGAGTCTCCTTTGCGCGGCTCGATCGGTACAGCTACAAAACGCCTTTACGGGCCCCAAACCAACAAAAGAAAATCAAAAGCCAAGTGGCTCATCAAAAATCACCAAATCCAATGACAAAATAAACATGTACCTTATATTTTATTAGCGAGCATATGCGACTAATATAGCGGGAAAGCGAGCTCCAAATGCGAAGCAAGCGCAATCCGCACCTACTAAACACTCAACAAACAATGAGAATCATGCATATATGAAAGTAGTATCAATATACATCATATACCAACATAACAACTACATGTGCCAACATAGAAAATGCAACAAAACAACAAATGCAACCATCAATCAACTATCATCCAACAAATCCATAAACAATCAATATAAATTCACTTCTCATTAATATTTATTGACTTGGGTTTCAATTTTAATCACATTTCATTCATTAACGTTAGATTTTACTAACATTCATTCTCAATTCAATTAGTTAAAATTCACTAATTTATATTTTACATTGGTTCACTTCCAATTTGAATCAAATTAAATTCTATTTAAATTCATTTAACTTCCAATTTGATTTCAATAACTTATAGCTTTCAATTTCATTAACACTTAATGAATTATATATACAATCAACTAACAATCATATAACAACCAAATTATACCCAACGTAACCAAATTATTAATTTTACAATCAACTTGGTTTATCTCTTTTATATATATATCCTGTTATATAATTTTAAAAGAATCATTTTATATTTGGCATCATATATTTCCAATATTAACTTTAATTAAGTCCGTAAGCCGTACATATATCATTCGTGAGCAATATCAATCTAATCGCTTATTCGATCACACAATTTCACTTCCAAACTAGTATCGTTCACACGACTCTCTAGTGCGGACTCAGATTTGGTTTCTTGATTGGAAACTGTTACTCTCCTTACATAGCCATGTACTATGATAGAGAATTCCAGAATCAAATTAAAATCCATATCTAGGGTTCGCCGTCGAAAATCGAGTGAAAAATCCTAACTTGGATCGATATAAATCATCTCGAAATTTTGTGCTCGAATTTGGATCAAATCGTTATGCGAATAAAATAATATACGTACAATCTCACGTACTACCTTCCAATGGATTTTTATCCAATTTATCTATACTAAATTATTTTATTGACTTATATTTTTTTTTCACTTAACTACTCATAATCCATTATTCAGTTAGTATATTCATTTCATTACATAACATATTCTTTAACATTATCTTTTCTTAAACATCATATCAAAGAATTTGCTTACTCAAGTTCATTTAACATTCTATATAATTTAATTAAACTCAATTTCCTTTCCCAATTGATTCTTAGCTATACCTAATTCTTTTGTTTACATTTACTCCATATTCATAGTTTCAGTTAATACAAATTTATTTGTGGAACATTTTATTAATCATCACTTTAGTTTATAGTCATTCCATAAAAGTCTAACTTCTCATACATGACTTTTCTTAGTTTACGGTTATCTCAAAGTTACAAATTCAAAAAAAAAATTTCAATCCCTTTGCAATTTATATTTATTTTCTATGACCAATTTACAAAGATATAATACAATTCATTTATCTTCTTTCTTAAGTTCACTTAATTGTTCCATTTATCCATTCATCATTTCATGCTATATTTAAGTATATAACAATTTTTTTTTTCGCAACCAAATTTTCATTTATATACATCTTAATTCTTTTTGAGTTTTCCTTACTTGTATACTTAAATTATTTTTAGGTTCTGTTTATTTGTACAATATCTCATTACATATCAAAAACATCATTTCAACTTCTTAATATTTGGTGAGTCATATTATATGTTATCAGAATGTAATTTTGGTATCATACCAATTTATAGAATTTCATTTTTCTTAATTAGAATGTTCACAAATTTAATTTGCTTAAATCCTCTTTACCTTTCAACTTTAAAGTTTTCCCAAACAATAGCATAGATATCTCAATCCTCTTATTTTATAAATTCTGGTTATTCACATTTCATTCAAATAATTTGAAAATTTCTAATTAACATAACTTAGAATATTAAATGCCCGCTTCTTTTCAAATCGTTTGAAATAAACATATATACTTATATCTTTTTTTTTTAAATATATCAAATCATACCTTTGGAGTTTAAACCAAAACCCATTTACCCAAAATAATTTCGAAGAAAAGCAAAGCTTCTTAGAAGCCTCCCCCACTTTGAGACTCGAAAATGAACGTCGATGATGCTGCGAAGTCATCACCGAAATTATTTTCCAGCGACAGAAGAGAGGAGTACTGAATTCATTCCTTCTTAAAAGCTTTTCAAAATATTTCCATAAACAATTTCCAACTAATATTACTATATATTTCTTCGAAACTTTGAGAACCATTTTCCAAAATCTCCGGGTCTTAAATTCAATATTTTCCAATTTAAATCTATTTTTAATTTTATAGGTCACCTTTATAAAATATTCTTATAGGATTTTACTTTCTTGAAATATTCCACAAGTTGTTTTATCATTGTTTATTTTGTAATAAACCTTATTTATTAAATTACAATACCCAATTTATGATAACAACCAATATTATCATTCCTAACTACCAGGTAAGTTAGATAAGTCACAATAATTTCTGAAATTTTTTTCTTTATATACAAAATATAATTAGAGATCCCTATCAAAACAATACTATGTCGAATTGTTCTGTTTAAGTGTTTAGAGATCCCTATCAATGACGTTAATTACTCGTATTGACCAGAATCCATAAGCCACCCAACAAATCAACCGACACAATATAAAACATTTTATATCACTAACAAATACGCTCTCTCATATATATATATATATATATATATATTCACTCAGCGACTCATCATAGGGTATTACTACCCTACTTATAAAGAGTCATACCCCACAAAGCTAAGGTTATCGCTAAACCAAAGCTCTGATACAAACTGTAACGACCCGCCTTTTTGGACAGTTTAAACCGACGATCAAATACACATGTCGATTGCAAACCATTCAAAAGGGCAGATGGTTATTGGGGTAAATAAGAAAAGAAAAGAAAGGGAAATAAAGGAAATGAAACAATACAGAATCTCGCAGCGGAACGATAAAATATAATAGTCAAATAAACAGTTCATGAAGCTGTTTACTATACTTTGACAATTATTTATAAAATATTTATCAGAGTTATACATATACAACAGAACAATTAAAATAATGCAGCAGATAGCATGATGCAAGGGAAATAATCGTAATAGTATACCGAATCTTCGTCTTCATCCTCCAGAATAGATCTTCAAAAAATCTGAAAAACTCAGGACCGACCCGAGCGTAATGAAAAGACAAAACACTCGAGTCAGGACTAAAATATCCTTATGAAAGTTAAATCAATCGTAAATAAATATGAGTTTAACGGCGTTAGAGATGTTTACGGGGTTTGACATCTCATATCCAGTGTCAACGTGTGTGCAATAACTCAAGAGATGTTACGGGATTTTCCATCTCTTAAGGATCCGTTAAACTATCTACTATGTAGTAATGTACGCTAAGTAGATAATGCCTATCAGTAATATAAAGTATCAAAATAGCGTTAAGGCGTTACCATAATCCCCCTTAACACATTTTTATAATGTCATAGTCTATACAGCACCGTAAGCCCCACCATAAATTGGTGGTTATCAGAGGGTACCCCATAGGTATAACACAAAACATAACGTAGGGATCGCGAATAGGATAATCAGTATGACAAGGTACATGAGGCGATACCAACTAGGATACTAGTAGTTGCGTGATCCAGACTGATGTTGAGCATAGCCAGCAGCTACCCCAACACCGCGAAACAACACTCCCAAATCAAGAGGTGCACCCAAATCGCATCACAAATGTAATAGATATGGTATCGAAGAAGTGTGTCCGCTAGAGATGGCGAAACTCAATGGCCCGGCTCGACTCCTGTTTTAGTCATGTCAGGGGTCATCCAATATCGTTCTCTTTCTTCAGTCAACGCATTCACCAAACCATCCACTTCATTTTGGATCAACACTCCGCGTATAATAGTTATTAAAGTGGTTTTCGGTATCGATAGAGAGTATGTCCATATCTGATCCCGGTCTCTTTAATAACTACGTATTATTACACTGTTGGCTCTTTTACATTTCAAATCGATTCATAATTGATATCAAAATATCATATTCGCCTCAAAAATCATATCCATTTCAAATATCATCGTATCTATTTAAAAGTAAGATTTCGTTTCTAAAATCATTTTTCGCCTCAATATCTCATTTCGATTTCAAAATCATTTCGAATTTCAATTTAGGTTGCAACTTCATTTAACCCAATTCCTATTTAAATTCAAGATTTAAACATAAACATTTCACCTTATTGACCAGTTTGGAATTTTAGAAAATAGTTTTAAGTAGTTTTTAAAGTGGTTTTAAATAATTAAAATAGTTAAAATACTTAAAATCTTAAAATGGATTTGAAATAGATAAATTTGTTCAAAATAATTTAAATTGGGTTAAGTAGATTTAAAATAGATTAAAATAGTTTAAGTATTTAAAAATGGTTTATATAACTGTAACGACTCGGTATTTTCAACCATTCGCATCCATTATAAGTGCATAGGCAGACACTCATGCCGGAATTTAATTGCTCAAAATACCGTGTTGTAAATAAAATTTTGGCAAACCTCAGAATATAAAGTAAATAAAAATCACAGATCTCAGACACAGAGTATATAAAAATGCAACGGAAGAAAAAGAGATAGTAGTTCATGAAGCTACTATATAAAATATAAGATACATCAGGGTTAAATAAGATACAACCGAAGAGTAACAAGATACATCAGGTACAAATCAGATACATCACTGAAACACTGGATACTGAAACAAAATAGATGGCTGGATCTTCAAGGAAAGCTCCAACTCCGAAGGTGAATCTTGAATGCTAACTCAATCAATCTGACCCGAGCATAAAGAAAAACAGAAAACCCTCGAGTCAGGACATAAATACTTATAAACTGTAAATCAACTCAAGTGAACAGTAACAAAATGCATCAGTAACTTAAAGGATGCTTGGGACCGCCCATCCTCTAAGGATCCGTTAAACTATTTACTATTTAGTAATATACGCTATATACGGTAGTGTCTAATCAGTAAAGTATAATCATATAGAAAATAGCGTTAAGGGGATGGTGAACCTTAACGCGGTCGGATCTTTAAAACCAAAATCGTAGTTGGCTCGATATAAGGATATGACACAGCACGCGAGGCAATGCCAGGGTGGATACACCGTTTGCACTCCCGGACCAGTGGTGACGGCAAGCCAGCAGCTTCCGCCCACCTCGAACAATACCCCCGAATCAAAGTGGCGCCACCGAATCGAATCACAACAGTAATAGAATGGTTTCCGATGGAGCATGCTCGATGAAAGGGTGCGACCCTTTGTGTAGCCCGGTATAGCTCCTGTTTTAGTCATATATGCCAACTCACGGGAGTTAGGTCCACATAATATACCTCGAGAACGTCGCCACCATCCTACTTCATTCTGGAATCTCCACCGCGTACATAGTTGTTAAAGTGGTTTTCGGTATTGGCCGGCTATAAGACAATATCTGATCCCGGTCTCTTTAACAACCACTCGTTATTATAACCCGTAGTTATAACTTTAAAACAATAATTTATACTTCAAAATAAAATATCCTTTTCAATCCAAATCTTTATCAAAATAAAGATTAAATCATTTCCAAAACCATTTCAATATATCATCCTAAAATATCTTTCAATTCAAATATTTATCAAAAAAAATATCAAGTCATTTCTAACCATTTCAATATATTAAATTTTCATAACCTTTCAACACTACCTTTCAGTTTCAAAATATCATATCTTTCAGAACTTCTTTTTAAATCATGTTAATATCAAAATGTCCTATCTTTCATACTCCGTTTTTCAAATCATTTAATATCAAAAATATCATATCTTTCAAAACTTCGTTTCAAATCATTTTAATATATCAAAATATCATATTCTTTCAAAACTTCGTTTTCAAATCATTTTAATATATCAAAATATCGTATCTTTTCAAAACTTCATTCACTTCAAATCATTATTCATTTTATTCAATCTAAAATACCATTTCAATTCATATTTTAAAACAGTTTATATTCCAAAAATTCTTTTTTCTTCCATTTCAATGAAGTTATTATGCTTAATAATTAAATTATTAAATTTCCAAAAATTTCAACTTCCAAAGTTCATTTATTTACTTAAGTTTATCAAAACAGTGAAAATTCACTTTTCGCATCATTTAGAAAACTCTACGGAAAGTTACATTCAAAACAGTTCAATTTAACAAAAGACAACGTTTAAAAATGTGGTAATAGAGTTTTCTTAAATTTCAAATAAACTTATTTAAATTCAAAAATCATAGTACTTACAACAATTTCTATAATAGTTTTTTTCAATAGCTTTTTTTTAGTTCATTATCATCAACTACAGTGTTTATAATTGCTGTAATATCATTTACATTGTAATTAATATCATTTCAAAAATGCAGTCAATTAACTTCAAATATTCAATAAAATTTCTCAACCAGTTATATTTTCATTAAAACATTTTTAACTTATAAAGTCATACATTTTCACATTTATAACATCATTTAATTTTCCTCAAGTTTATGATTTTACAGTGTTAAATTTCCATTCAAAAGTCAAGATTTAATAATAATCCACTTATTAAAATGCAATGTTCAATTTTAAAATCCATTACATTAAATTTCAACTTAACACTTAAGTTCAAATTTTCAAATATAACTTAGTTTTATTTTAATTTGCTTAACTAAAAGTTCACTTTACGTCAATTTCATAAATTTCCAATTCTAGTTATATTTCAAAGTTTCAACTTAAAATATTTATTCATTTCACATTTCAACTTTATTAAAAATCATAAATATGATAAAAATCATTTTAAATTCATTTAAATTCAAATTATCATAAATGTATCATAATTTCATATTCAATTAAATTTCCAATTATAATTAAATCAAAATTTCCAAAATAACTTACGTTCAAAATTTCTAACTTTTTCATTAATTCATTTCACTTACAATTATTCAGAAAATCAATAATATTTTACAAAAATCTTATTTTTATTAAATTTTAAATCAAAATATTATAATAACTAAATTTCTAAAATATTTTAAATTTTTTAGAAAAGCATATTTTAACTACGGGCCTGTATAAAATTTTCTACGCTAGGTAAAGTGATACGGGTAATATATCATTTCAACCCGTAATTTACAAAGAAAATCCGGGTTTTATCATTTCAAACCCGCAATCCCAAGTCAAAATGAAAAATATTAAACCATTCAGGCCTATCATTTCAGCCCATAACATTTTTTTTCTAACAGGGAACTTGCAGTGTGATCATATGCAGAAATAATATAAACAAGGTCAATATCACAATGTACAGTCATATATCAGATGTCAGGTGAAAATTAACAGTTTTAACATGGTAGTAATATGGTAATAACATGGCATAGCATATCATATGATCATCATTAACTTGCATAAACATTTTTTTATTACTAAACACTTGTCATCAATTCACTTTTCATAAGTATAAATGTCAGAGTGAGAAAGACTCACCTTTTCAAGCTGAAGACCAAAACAACAAACACAAGTGCGATTCCAAAAGCACGACAAGCACGATATAGCATGACTTTTGATTTGAATGAATGGAGAGCCTTGATATTTGTCTTGTAAACAATAACTAAAACAAGACAATACGCACATAAATATTCAACGCAAAACAATGTTGAAACAATGAAAATACTAAGCAACAAAGGAATAGATTACTTGACCTTGCTTTAACCATTCAAATGCTTGGCCTAGGAGGTTCTTGGGTTCAGCCACGATGATGATATAGCTCAGGTTTGGCACCATAACTCACGGCTAGAAGGAGTATGGAGTGGTAGGGTTATAACATGAAGCATACAATTGATCAAGGCAACATATATGAAGTTTTTGAGCACAACAAGGCTCGGCCTTGGGTCAAGTGGGGCTTGGCCATACTTGTACAGGTTTGGACAGTAGATGGAGGGGTGTGGGGAGGTCTGGAAAAGGTGGTGGTGGGGCCTATGGTGGTGGCCAAGGTGAAGTATGAAGGTGGTGAAGTAATAGTGGTGGCTAGGGCATTGTTTTGGACATTATTTGCAATTTTGTGGAGTTTTGTCACCAAGGGAGGTGTGGCCATGGATGGATCTGAAATGATGGCTGGATATGATGCCAAGGAAGAGTGGTAGGGGATGGTGGAAAGTATGGTGGTGATGGTGGGTGGTAGAGGCCAAGCAATACACATGAGAAAACAGGGCAAAATATAAGAAAGCAATGGAAAAAGAAGAGCAAAAAGAAGAGGAAAAGAGGAGCCATTACCAAACCTTTCTAGCCGTGAAAAATGAAGAGGAGAGGAATGTTTTCACGTGAAAATGAGGTAAGAAATGCATAGCTACAATAAAGAAAGGAACGGTCAAAGGAAATTAAATCTATTAATTGGAAAAGAAACGGAAGAAGAAACGTTAAAACGGTTTTACGTTTCTTTGCTTTCAAACCTTTTAAACTTCCTATATATATTCATATACATCTTAAATAACTGAAAACACTTATAAATTTCAGTTAGAATTCGAAAATATAACAGGTAAACAAAATATTAATAATTAATTATTAATTAGATATGATTAAAATAAGAAAAATGGCACAGAAAATGAAAACTAGACTTAGGAATTAAAAATAACTTCAATACACTTTGGAAAAATTTTCTTAAATTTAAATACATGTAAAATGGATAAAATAAAGTAAAACACAGCAGTAAAAGTGAATGTATAAAATAAATCAATAAATTGATGTATTTATTGCAAAAAGAAACGGATAAAACGCCTTTACGTTTCAGGCTTTTAAGATCTCTTAACTTTCTAAACCTTTTGCATTTCCTTTTCTTTTTAATTTTATAAAAACAAAATAAACTCAGAAATGTTATTTAAAACTGAAACTAAGTAAGAATAAAATAAAATAAATAATTTATTTTAAGTAAAATAGAAAAAGGAAATAAGAAATTGCTTAAAATAGCAACCCTGACATAAAAATTACAAGAAAATCTCCAATGACTTTGGAAAATTTATTACTTCACAAAAAAAAATATTATAAAACAAAAATTTGAATTAAAAATGGTTTTAAAACATCTTCAAGGTAAAATAATAATTTAATTTTTATTAAATAGAAAGTTAAATAAAGAAAAATGCAGTAAATACCAACTAGGCTTTATAAATTGAAATAAATTCAAATAAACTTTAGAAAAATTATATTATCATTTTAAAAATACTTAAAAGTCAAAATATACATAATATAACATATTATCACATATTAAAATAAAATATAACCAAGAAGAAGTAACTTATACAATTTAAAATAGTCATTGTTAAATAACCCTATTTACGCACAATATTGTAAAGGGTATAACTTTTACAATTTACATCCAATTTCAACGAAAAGAAAAGTGGTGCTCTTAGAATTTTATGTACTTTCATAATAAAAGAAAAAAAAATTAAAATTTTAAACTTTTAAAATTTTAAGTTGAAAGTCACAGTTTGACTATTTTGTCTAAAATCAGCATTTCAGGCAAATATTCAACTTACACAAGTTTGGAATTATAACTCATATAAAAATCAAGATTATATTTAAATAATAAATTTAATCATTTCAAATAAGTAAAATAAGTTTTTAAATCAAAATTTCATATCAAAAAAAATTTAAATATACAATAAAATAATTACAAAATACTGGGTTGTTACACTCTCCCCCACTCAAAAACTTTTCGTCCCCGAAAAGGAATGAGGTATGGAAGGGCACAGAAAAGGTAGAGTGAAATAGGATTAAGATAAGATGATAAGAAGATTGAAGTTATACCTGATAACTGTTGTTATAGGTAAGTTTTACAAGGTGGAGGTGATCTTTCCAAGATCCTCCAGAGTCAAGAACACAAGCACGAAAAAGGTGGATTCAAAATGATTACCAAAGGTCTATCAAAGATTATAGAAAGATTTCTAAACAGAAAGATTATAGAAAGATGCCTATACCGGTCTATAGCAAGATAAGGATGATAAGGACAACCAAAAGATAGTTTGAAAAACAAAATAAGGGAATGGATTTGAAAGCATGGAGATTTCAACTTAAACAGAGAATAAATCTTTACACGAGTTAAATAAATCTTAACTATCTCAAATTTCATTATCTTATTATCCAATCATCTTAAATTAACAATTTTTTTTTAAAACCATGGGTTTGAAAAATTATCATTTATTACACTCACAATGTACTTAATAAATTTTTATTCTTCTTTATTCCAAGTAAAAATTAGATTTATTCCTCTCAATATATTTATCACTCATGTTAAATATATTTACATTTTTCTTTATAACTACTTTCTTTTATTTTTAGTTCTTTTAACATCATTTTATTGTAAGTCATTCAATTACCCTTTATTATATTTACCTCTGTTAATCGTTTTATAATTAAAATTTAAGTGTATAACATTTATTATAACTACTCAAATTTTATTTATAAAATCTTTTTATATTGTATATTATCCAATTACATTGTTAACTTCTGAAATTTTGGTAAGTTATATTTGAATGCAATTGTATTATACAAATAAAATTTCCAATTCAATCATTTCAAGCTTAAATCATCTATTCAATTTTTTCTTTTTCTTTTTATAATTGAAATTATTCTTTAAAAATAGAATTTAAGAATTAAATTTTCGATTTCTTCAGACCATTTAGAGATAAGAAATAATATATATACATATATAATATGTCAAATCAAATTTCAATCATATATATATATATATATATATATATTTTAAATCAAGTCATATTTTAGAAATTCAAATCAATTTAATTTCCCAAAAAAAAGCTTTAGCAAGACTACAGAACAGTCTCTTAACTTCGAAACTCGAAAATGAACGTCGATGATGTCGCGATCATCACCGAAGTTATTTTCCAGCGACAAAGAGAAGAGCACTAATTTTAAACATTTAAAAATTCTTTGAAAACAAATTCTATTCAAAATACTTTAAATAATATAACCTTTTAAAACTTTAAACCAAAGTTCGAAATAATCAGAATTTAAATCCTCAAATTCTTGTTTTAAATTCATTTCAGTTCCCAAATAAATTTATAAACAAATATTTACAGATCTATTTGTAGAACAATAAATGATAAATCAAGTATTATCATTTCAAATTATCAATTTAAATCATTTCATTAAGTTCCATAAATTTACTTATATATCAAAATTTATTTCATTAACCAAATTTTTTTTTAAAAATATATTGTGCCTGTTTGTTCTGTCAAAGTGTTTTAGAAATCCTATCGATAGCGTTTGATCAAACGAATCGATCAGAAACCCAAATCAACAACTCAAACAACACAATATATAAAACATTTTAATTTTAAATATTAGTTTACAAAAACACTATACATGAATAGAGTTTCAAAGATGGATAGAGATTCAAATTTTTGATTAACACAAATCAAGGAGATTATGATTTAAAAATAAGTTGGAAACAAGGATGACATGATTAAATAATAGAATAGGAAGATGGATAAGCTTATATAAATCACGGGCAACCTTAACCGGGTCAACCGTGACTTAAAGAATAAGATCAACGTTGATTTTTCTAGGGTAAATCTACATTCGATTAGAGTTTGAAATAACAAAAGATATTAGCATCTAAACCAAGGATAGATAAGAATCTCTGGTGAATCGATGCTAACTGCAAAGGAGTTTTCCCCCTTTTTCAATTAAATTTAAAATTGGCGTGACCACCGACTCACTAGAAAGATCATTCAAAGTGGAGTTATGGAATGCTCCCAGGTCAAAAGAAGATGAATAGTGAGGGATACGAATGGATTTTGGAACCGTAGGAAACATTCCAAAATTCAAAGGTATCGAGTCAAAAAGGAAGAGATTCAAACTCTAATGAAAGTGATTCTGTAAATACATTCACTCCATATGCTGAGTTTTGCCTAGAGCAACCTCGCTCTGATACCAACTGTAACGACTCGGTATTTTCAACCATTCGCATCCATTATAAGTGCATAGGCAGACACTCATGCCGAAATTGAATTGCTCAAAATACCGTGTTGTAAATAAAATTTTGGCAAACCTAAGAATATACAGTAAATAAAAATCACAGATCTCAGACACAGAGTACATAAAAATGCAGCGGATGAAAAAGAGATAGTAGTTCATGAAGCTACTATATAAAATATAAGATACATCAGGGTTAAATAAGATACAACCGAAGAGTAACAAGATACATCAGGTACAAATCAGATACATCACTGAAACACTGGATACTGAAACAAAATAGATGGCCGGATCTTCAAGGAAAGCTCGAACTCCGAAGGTGAACCTTGAATGCTAACTCAATCAATCTGACCCGAGCGTAAAGCAAAACACAAAACCCTCGAGTCAGGACATAAATACTTATAAACTGTAAATCAACTCAAGTGAACAGTTACAAAATGCATCAGTAACTTAAAGGATGCTTGAGACTGCCCATCCTCTAAGAATCCGTTAAACTATTTACTATGTAGTAATATACGCTCTATATGGTAGTGTCTAATCAGTAAAGTATAATCATATAGAAAATAGCGTTAAGGGGATGGTGAACCTTAACGCGGTCGGATCTTTAAAACCAAAATCGTAGTGGGCTCGATATAAGGATATGACACGGCACGCGAGGCAATGCCAGGGTGGATACACCGTTTGCACTCCCGGACCGGTGGTGACGGCAAGCCAGCAGCTTCCGCCCACCTCGAACAATACCCCCGAATTAAAGTGGCGCCACCGAATCGAATCGCAACAGTAATAGAATGGTTTCCGATGGAGCATGCTCGATGAAAGGGTGCGACCCTTTGTGTAGCCCGGTATAGCTCCTGTTTTAGTCATATATGCCAACTCAAGGGAGTTGGGTCCACGTAATATACCTCGAGAACGTCGCCACCATCCTACTTCATTCTGGAATCTCCACCGCGTACACAGTTGTTAAAGTGGTTTTCGGTATTGGCCGACTATAAGACAATATCCGATCCCGGTCTCTTTAACAACCACTCGTTATTATAACCAGTAGTTATAACTTTAAAACAATAATTTATACTTCAAAATAAAATATCCTTTTCAATCCAAATCTTTATCAAAATAAAGATTAAATCATTTCCAAAACCATTTCAATATATCATCGTAAAATATCTTTCAATTCAAATATTTATCAAAATAAATATCAAGTCATTTCTAACCATTTCAATATATTAAATTTTCATACCCTTTCAACACTACCTTTCAGTTTCAAAATATCATATCTTTCAGAACTTCTTTTTAAATCATGTTAATATCAAAATGTCTTATCTTTCAAACTCCTTTTTTCAAATCATTTAATATCAAAAATATCATATCTTTCAAAACTTCGTTTCAAATCATTTTAATATATCAAAATATCATATTCTTTCAAAACTTTATTTTCAAATCATTTTAATATATCAAAATATCGTATCTTTTCAAAACTTCATTCATTTCAAATCATTATTCATTTTATTCAATCTAAAATACCATTTCAATTCATATTTTAAAACAGTTTATATTCCAAATATTCTTTTTTTTTCATTTCAATGAAGTTATAATGCTTAATAATTAAATTATTAAATTTCCAAAAATTTCAACTTTCAAAGTTCATTTATTCACTTAAGTTTATCAAAACAGTGAAAATTCGCTTTTCGCATCATTTAGAAAACTCCGCGGAAAGTTACATTCAAAACAGTTCAATTTAACAAAAGACAACGTTTAAAAATGTTGTAATAGAGTTTTCTTAAATTTCAAATAAACTTATTTAAATTCAAAAACCATAGTACTTACAACAATTTCTATAATAGTTTTTTTCAATAGCTTTTTTTTAGTTCATTATCATCAACTACGGTGTTTATAATTGCTGTAATATCATTTACATTGTAATTAATATCATTTCAAAAATGCAGTCAATTAACTTCAAATATTCAATAAAATTTCTCAACCAGTTATATTTTTATTAAAACCTTTTTAACTTATAAAGTCATACATTTTCACATTTATAACATCATTTAATTTTCCTCAAGTTTATGATTTTACAGTGTTAAATTTCCATTCAAAAGTCAAGATTTAATAATAATCCACTTATTAAAATGCAATGTTCAATTTTAAAATCCATTACATTAAATTTGAACTTAACACTTAAGTTCAAATTTTCAAATATAACTTAGTTTTATTTTTATTTGCTTAACTAAAAGTTCACTTTACGTCAATTTCATAAATTTCCAATTCTAGTTATATTTCAAAGTTTCAACTTAAAATATTTATTCATTTCACATTTCAACTTTATTAAAAATCATAAATATGATAAAAATCATTTTAAATTCATTTAAATTGAAATTATCATAAATTTATCATAATTTCATATTCAATTAAATTTCCAATTATAATTAAATCAAAATTTCCAAAATAACTTACGTTCAAAATTTCTAACTTTTTCATTAATTCATTTCACTTACAATTATTCAGAAAATCAATAATATTTTACAAAAATCTTATTTTTATTAAATTTTAAATCAAAATATTATAATAATTAAATTTCTAAAATATTTTAAAATTTTTAGAAAAGCATATTTTAACAACGGGCCTGTATATATAAAATTTTCTACCATAGGTTCAACCCGTAATTTACAAAGAAAATCCGGGTTTTATCATTTCAAACCCGCAATCCCAAGTCAAAATGAAAAATATTAAACCATTCAGGCCTATCATTTCAGCCCATAACATTTTTTTTCTAACAGGGAACTTGCAGTGTGATCATATGCAGAAATAATATAAACAAGGTCAATATCACAATGTACAGTCATATATCAGATGTCAGGTGAAAATTAACAGTTTTAACATGGTAGTAATATGGTAATAACATGGCATAGCATATCATATGATCATCATTAACTTGCATAAACATTTTTTTATTACTAAACACTTGTCATCAATTCACTTTTCATAAGTATAAATGTCAGAGTGAGAAAGACTCACCTTTTCAAGCTGAAGACCAAAACAACAAACACAAGTGCGATTCCAAAAGCACGACAAGCACGATATAGCATGACTTTTGATATGAATGAATGGAGAGCCTTGATATTTGTCTTGTAAACAATAACTAAAACAAGACAATACGCACATAAATATTCAACGCAAAACAATGTTGAAACAATGAAAATACTAAGCAACAAAGGAATAGATTACTTGACCTTGCTTTAACCATTCAAATGCTTGGCCTAGGAGGTTCTTGGGTTCAGCCACGATGATGATATAGCTCAGGTTTGGCACCATAACTCACGGCTAGAAGGAGTATGGAGTGGTAGGGTTATAACATGAAGCATACAATTGATCAAGGCAAAATATATGAAGTTTTTGAGCACAACAAGGCTCGGCCTTGGGTCAAGTGGGACTTGGCCATACTTGTACAGGTTTGGATAGTAGATGGAGGGGTGTGGGGAGGTCTGGAAAAGGTGGTGGTGGGGCCTATGGTGGTGGCCAAGGTGAAGTATGAAGGTGGTGAAGTAATAGTGGCGGCTAGGGCATTGTTTTGGACATTATTTGCAATTTTGTGGAGTTTTGTCACCAAAGGAGGTGTGGCCATGGATGGATCTGAAATGATGGCTGGAGATGATGCCAAGGAAGAGTGGTAGGGGATGGTGGAGAGTATGGTGGTGATGGTGGGTGGTAGAGGCCAAGCAATACACATGAGAAAACAGGGCAAAATATAAGAAAGCAATGGAAAAAGAAGAGCAAAAAGAAGAGGAAAAGAGGAGCCATTACCAAACCTTTCTAGCGGTGAAAAATGAAGTGGAGAGGAATGTTTTCACGTGAAAATGAGGTAAGAAATGCATAGCTACAATAAAGAAAGGAACGGTCAAAAGAAATTAAATCTATTAATTGGAAAAGAAACGGAAGAAGAAACGTTAAAACGGTTTTACGTTTCTTTGCTTTCAAACCTTTTAAACTTCCTATATATATTTATATACATCTTAAATAACTGAAAACACTTATAAATTTCAGTTAGAATTCGAAAATATAACAGGTAAACAAAATATTAATAATTAATTATTAATTAGATATGATTAAAATAAGAAAAATGGCACAGAAAATGAAAACTAGACTTAGGAATTAGAAATAACTTCAATACACTTTGGAAAAAATTGCTTAAATTTAAATACATGTAAAATGAATAAAATAACGTAAAACACAGCAATAAAAGTGAATGTATAAAATAAATCAATAAATTGATGTATTTATTGCAAAAAGAAACGGATAAAACGCCTTTACGTTTCAGGCTTTTAAGATCTCTTAACTTTCTAAACCTTTTGCATTTCCTTTTCTTTTTAATTTTATAAAAACAAAATAAACTCAGAAATGTTATTTAAAACCGAAAGTAAGTAAGAATAAAATAAAATAAATAATTTATTTTAAGTAAAATAGAAAAAGGAAATAAGAAATTACTTAAAATAGCAACCCTCGCATAAAAATTACAAGAAAATCTCCAATGACTTTGGAAAATTTATTACTTCACAAAAAAAAAATATTATAACACAAAAATTTGAATTAAAAATGGTTTTAAAACATCTTCAAGGTAAAATAATAATTTAATTTTTATTAAATAGAAAGTTAAATAAAGAAAAATGCAGTAAATACCAACTAGGCTTTATAAATTGAAATAAATTCAAATAAACTTTAGAAAAATTATATTATCATTTTAAAAATACTTAAAAGTCAAAATATACATAATATAACATATTATCACATATTAAAATAACATATAACCAAGAAGAAGTAACTTATACAATTTAAAATAGTCATTGTTAAATAACCCTATATACGCACAATATTGTAAAGGGTATAACTTTCACAATTTACATCCAATTTCAACGAAACGAAAAGTGGTGTTCTTAGAATTTTATGTACTTTCGTAATAAAATAAAAAAAATTAAAATTTTAAACTTTTAAAATTTTAAGTTGAAAGTCACAGTTTGACTATTTTGACCAAAATCAGCATTTCAGGCAAATATTCAACTTACACAAGTTTGGAATTATAACTCATATAAAAATCAAGATTATATTTAAATAATAAATTTCATCATTTCAAATAAGTAAAATAAGTTTTTAAATCAAAATTTCATATCAAAAAAAATTAAAATATACAATAAAATAACTGCAAAATACAGGGTGTTACAATAACAGAGTAATTTGGAAAACAAAATAAAATAGCTTCAAAACCAAACCATTTCAATTATAACTTCCCAATTCAAAACAAATTTCAATTTCCATTTTACCGATTCAATTTCGATTTCAATTCACATCAATGTCAACTTTGACTTCCAATTAATTCAATTTTACATTCACCTTCAATTTATTCAATTTCGATTTATATCGATTTTCAGCTTGATTTTCAAAATATCAATTTATAACACTTAACAAAATTATCCCTCAATATTCAAATTTAAATCCCAATTACAAATATGTTTCAATTTCAAGCTCAATTTCAAAATATCATTTTATATCGCTTTTACTTAGTAATATTCAAAGCTTGAATTAAGGTTAAATCTTTAAACAAATCAATTTTCGAAATTCAATCATATCCCCATTTTAAATTCCAAAGTCTCCACTTTAATTATTTAACAATTTCTTTTAACCAAAATTTATTTCAACATTCCAAACTCAATTTTTCGATAAATTTGATTTCTATAAGTTGATTTCTATTTTTAACTTTTAAATCAAAACATTTAAATAAATTTCAAATCGACGATTTTAAGAACTATTAATTTAGCCAATACGGTGTCCGTATATAATTTTCTATCCTATGGCGAAGTAGTTATTTATTTCAATTAAATGTCAGGGATGAGTATATATTACTTAAACCGATCACAGTGTCCTATGTATGCATAACAATATATATAAGCAAATAAACATCCAAGCATTTAAATATCAACCAATAACATCCATCAAAATACATCATCCAATAGACAATACAATTCATGGAAGTTTCATAGTTATCAATGTCAGGTAATTTAATCGCAATTCAATTTTAATTTCAATTTAACTGTCAATTTAATTTTTCAACGGTTAATTCAAAAGACAAGCTATATGACAATTAAATTTTTATCAAACAATGACAAATAAAATCATAACACTTCATAATATCAAATTTAACTAGCATAAAAATATTTAATATGTTGTGAGCGTTATAAAACACTCACCTTGATTTCAATGCAGTTCCAGCGTTTTATTTCGAATAAAATTAAACGAGCGTTTAATTTTACAAGAAATTTTCACTAGCTCCAAACGATTCCAATCCAATTCCATAGCGTAGTACACGTCCATACGAACCCAACGCAACTTGATTCGCGCGTTTTCGACCTCGTATGAAAAAGATACGATATTTATAAGTTTACACGAATTATAAAATAATCAAATTTACAATTTTTTAATTTTCTAACCCCAATATCATCTGGGCCGCACATACTTCTGCAGATCATGGCCATGCGCGTGACATTCTCCTTCCCAGGTATTCGAACGCTCATAGAACCCATCATAAAAAACTAGGGTTAAATTTTACTCCCTCCACGATCGCTTCCAAGCCGATCAACCAACGCCAAACGAACGAGCATCTCAAGAGCCACCAGCGCCTGCCACCACCTGAAGCTCGGCCACCCCCTCGTCTCGATATTCGTGCGTGAACTGCAGAAGGACGCGGCCGCGTTTCTCCTCCATCGTTGCTCCGATGACGATCTCAGCCGTTGGATGCGAAGCACTCGTGATGCTCTTCTATTTGTTAGTTGATAATTTTTGCTGAATGTTTACGGATTGGAAGTTAATCGAGGGAGAAAGAGGGAGTTTTCTGGCCATTCATTTTATTGGAGGCGGCCGACCATTATTATGAAACCCTAGCTTGTTTTGGTTTGCAAATTTATGAAGAGAGGGGCTTATATAGAAAAATACGCGAACACTATTCATCCCGGATTTTCGAAATCCGACTTACGCGCGGTGACCGGCGTTTCTAGGGTTTACCCCAGGTTCCGAACACAATGGAATATGTTTCGGAAGCTAATTCGATCGTATGTGAGAGTTACAGCGACAAATGATCAATTTAAATTAAATCGATTTAAACTAATTTCTAGGCGTTTTGGCTTGCCTCGGACAAACGGTAAATCCGATTGACACAAAATTTGAAACCTTACAATAATATCACATTACGGATCCGATGAAATATGTTTCGTCGAAATCCGAGACTGTTTGAAAAATGACTATTTTAACTCGTCAAATTAATATTAAAACAATTTCGAGGCGTTTCGAGCCGCCACGGTCAAACGAAAACTTCGATTGCTACGAAAATTGAAATCCGATAATAACAAACTATTACGGATCCAATGGAACTAGTTTCGTCCAATTTTGAGACTGTTCGAAAATTGGCTATTTTTCAGTCGATAATTAAATATTAAAATATTCAATTTTCACTAATTAACTTTTAATTCGATTTTAAAAGTTCTAAAATATCGTTCTAACTTCAATATGATAAAATAAATTTTATAATCATTTGCAAACATATTTAACTCAAATTTCAATTATTTCTGAAATTTAACATATTAAATTATCGATTTAATTATCCAATTAAATCCCAATTTTAAAAATCTATTAACTCTATTATAATGCCAATATAACTTACATTCACTTTGGAAACCAATTTGAATCATATTAAATCAAAATTCAATTATTCACTCTATTTTCATATATTAAATTTCAACATCAAATTAATCATATCAAATTCGGATTTAATTATTCAAACACTTGTAATATTAAATTTAGTTAAATTTTGATTATTCTTAAATCATTATCTTTTGAAATATTCAAAACGAACATATAAAATTTAACAAATTCAAATTATAGAACAACCATTTCCATTATACGGTTATCCAATTCCCATTATTTAATTATTCAGTAAATTCCAAATATTAAATATAAACAATTTCGCTTATCCAATAATTCATTATCTTTTGAAATATTGGAATTGAACTTATAAGATTCAACTTTTAAACCAATTCACAATTTAGAACACTATTTTTATTTTACAGTTATTCAATAAGTTTTAAATATTTAATTTAAACAATTTACTTGTTCAATATTCAATATTTGATTTTAAATAGATTTTACTTAACAATCAATTACTCTATTATACCCAATTGATTCAACATTTATTATCCTATTCAACTATTGATTGCAAAGGCATTCAGTAAGTAGCATTCATTTTTCATTACTTGGATAATTATTGTTGCAATTCATTCCAGTTATTATTATTCCAAACGAATTACAAATTTTTTTCTAACATTAAATCACGAAATCTTATTAAATTAGCTATTTTAATTATCGAAAATTTACTGGTCGTTACACTCTCCCCCACTCAAAACTTTTCGTCCCCGAAAAGGGAAAAGAAGGAAAAGGAACTAAGTATAGAATTCAACATTAGCTATATTTTATTCAATGTTACCAACTTATAAAACAATGAAATTCCATTTATAAAGTCATAACTACGCTTCCACTAAGTTACTCCGAACGGCTTTCTAACTTTAAAAGTTAGTTATCAAAACAAGTTATAAAATTTTTAAAACTTGAAAAAAAAATTCTAACTCCCGGATTTACGGAAAATTTCGGCAGAGTCTCCTTTGCGCGGCTCGATCGGTACAGCTACAAAACGCCTCTACGGGCCCAAACCAACAAAAGAAAATCAAAAGCCAAGTGGCTCATCAAAAATCACCAAATACAATGACAAAATAAACATGTACCTTATATTTTATTAGTGAGCATATACGACTAATATAGCGCGAAAGCGAGCTCCAAATGCGAAGCAAGAATGAGAATCATGCATATATGAAAATAGTATCAATATACATCATATGGCAACATAACAACTACATGTGCCAACATAGAAAATGCAACAAAACAACAAATGCAACCATCAATCAACTATCATCCAACAAATCCATAAACAATCAATATAAATTCACTTCTCATTAATATTTATTGACTTGGGTTTCAATTTTAATCACATTTCATTCATTAACGTTAGATTTTACTAACATTCATTCACAATTCAATTAGTTAACATTCACTAATTTATATTTTACATTGGTTCACATCCAATTTGAATCAAATTAAATTCTATTTAAATTCATTTAACTTCCAATTTGATTTCAATAACTTATAGCTTTCAATTTCATTAACACTTAATGAATTATATATACAATCAACTAACAATCATATAACAACCAAATCATACCCAACATAACCAAATTATTAATTTTACAATCAACTTGGTTTATCTCTTTTATATATATATCTTGTTATATAATTTTAAAAGAATCATTTTATATTTGACATCATATATTTCCAATATCAACTTTAATTAAGTCCGTAAGCCGGACATATATCATTCGTGAGCAATATCAATTTAATCGCTTATTCGATCACACAATTTCACTTCCAAACTAGTATCGTTCACACGACTCTCTAGTGCGGACTCAGATTTGGTTCCTTGATCGGAAACTGTTACTCTGCTTGCATATCCATATACTATGATAGAGAATTCCAGAATCAAATTAAAATCCATATCCAGGGTTCGCCGTCGAAAATCGAGTGAAAAATCCTAACTTGGATCGATATAAATCATCTTGAAATTTTATGCTCGAATTTGGATCAAATCGTTATGCGAATAAAATAATATACGTACAATCTCACATATTACCTTCCAATGGATTTCTATCCAATTTATCTATACTAAATTATTTTATTGACTTATATATTTTTTTTTCAATTAATTACTCACAATCCATTATTCAGTTAGTATATTCATTTCTTTACATAGCATATTCTTTAACATTATCCTTTCTTAAACATCATATCAAAGAATTTGCTTACTCAAGTTCATTTTAAACATTCTATATAATTTAATTAAACTCAATTTCCTTTCCCAATTGATTCTTAGCTATACCTAATTCTTTTGTTTACATTTACTCCATATTCATAGTTTTAGTTGATACAAATTTATTTGTGGAACATTTTATTAATCATCACTATAGTTTATAGTCATTCCATAAAAGTCTAACTTCTCATATATGACTTTTCTTAGTTTATGGTTATCTCAAAGTTACAAATTCAAATTTTTTTCTTTCAATCCCTTTGCAATTTATATTTATTTTCTATAACCAATTTACAAAGATATAATACGATTCATTTATCTTCTTTCTTAAGTTCACTTACTTGTTCCATTTATCCATTCATCATTTCATGCTATATTTAAGTATATAACAATTTTTTTTTTCACAACCAAATTTTCATTTATATACATCTTAATTCTTTTTGAGTTTTCCTTACTTGTATACTTAAATTTTTTTTAGGTTCTGTTTATTTGTACAATATCTCATTACATATCCAAAACATCATTTCAACTTCTTAATATTTGGTAAGTCATATTATATGTTATCAGAATGTAATTTTGGTATTATACCAATTTATAGAATTTCATTTTTCTTAATTAGAATGTTCACAAATTTAATTTGCTTAAATCCTCTTTACCTTTCAACTTTAAAGTTTTCCCAAACAATAGCTTAGATATCTCAATCCTCTTATTTTATAAATTCTGGTTATTCACATTACATTCAAATAATTTGAAAATTTCTAATTAACATAACTTAGAATATTAAATGCCCGCTTCTTTTCAAATCGTTTGAAATAAACATATAAACTTATATCTTTTTTTTAAATATATCAAATCATACCTTTGGAGTTTAAACCAAAACCCATTTACCCAAAATAATTTCGAAGAAAAGCAAAGCTTCTTAGAAGCCTCCCCCACTTTGAGACTCGAAAATGAACGTCGATGATGCTGCGCAGTCATCACCGAAATTATTTTCCAGCGACAAAAGAAAAGAGTACTGAATTCATTCCTTCTTAAAATCCTTTCAAAATATTTCCATAAACAATTTCCAACTAATATTACTATATATTTCTTCGAAACTTTGAGAACCATTTTCCAAAATCTCCGGGTCTTAAATTCAATATTTTCCAATTTAAATCTATTTTTAATTTTATAAGTCACCTTTATAAAATATTCTTATAGGATTTTACTTTCTTGAAATATTCCACAAGTTGTTTTATCATTGTTTATTTTGTAATAAACCTTATTTATTAAATTACAATACCCAATTTATGATAACAACCAATATTATCATTCCTAACTACCAGGTAAGTTAGATAAGTCACAATAATTTCTGAATTTTTTTTCTTTATATACAAAATATAATTAGAGCAAAATTATTTCATTTACCCGATTTCAAAACAATACTATGTCGAATTGTTCTGTTTAAGTGTTTAGAGATCCCTATCAATGACGTTAATTACTCGTATTGACCAGAATCCATAAGCCACCCAACAAATCAACCGACACAATATAAAACATTTTATATCACTAACAAATACGCTATCTCATATATATATATATATATATATATATATTCACTCAACGACTCATCATAGGGTATTACTACCCTACTTATAAAGAGTCATACCCCACAAAGCTAAGGTTATCGCTAAACCAAAGCTCTGATACCAACTGTAACAACCCGCCTTTTTGGACAGTTTAAACCGACGATCAAATACACATGTCGATTCCAAACCATTCAAAAGGGCAGATGGTTATTGGGGTAAATAAGAAAAGAAAAGAAAAGAAAGGGAAATAAAGGAAATGAAACAACACAGAATCTCGTAGCGGAACGATAAAATATAATAGTCAAATAAACAGTTCATGAAGCTGTTTACTATACTTTGACAATTATTTATACAACATTTATCAGAGTTATACATATACAACAGAACAATTAAAATAATGCAACAGATAGCATGATGCAAGGGTAATAATAGTAATAGTATACCGAATCTTCGTCTTCATCCTCTGGAATAGATCTTCAAAAAATCTGAAAAACTCAAGACTGACCCGAGCGTAATGAAAAGACAAAACACTCGAGTCAGGACTAAAATATCCTTATGGAAGTTAAATCAATCGTAAATAAATATGAATGTAACGGCGTCAGAGATGTTTACGGGGTTTGACATCTCATATCCAGTGTCAACGTACGTGCAATAACTCAAGAGATGTTACGGGATTTTCCATCTCTTAAGGATCCGTTAAACTATCTACTATGTAATAATGTACGCTAAGTAGATAATGCCTATCAGTAATATAAAGTATCAAAATAGCATTAAGGCGTTATCATAATCCCCCTTAACACATTTTTATAATGCCATAGTCCATACAGCACCGTAAGCCCCACCGTAAACTTGTGGTTATCAGAGGGTACCCCATAGGTATAACACAAAACATAACGTAGGGATCGCGAATAGGATAATCAGTATGACAAGGTACATGAGGCGATACCAACTAGGATACTAGTAGTTGCGTGATCCAGATTGATATTGAGCATAGCCAGTAGCTACACCAACACCGCGAAACAACACTCCCAAATCAAGGGGTGCACCCAAATCGCATCACAAATGTAATAGATATGGTATCGAAGAAGTGTGTCCGCTAGAGATGGCGAACCTCAATGGCCCGGCGCGGCTCCTGTTTTAGTCATGTCAGGGGTCATCCAATATCGTTCTCTTTCTTCAGTCAACGCGTTCACCAAACCATCCACTTCATTCTGGATCAACACTCCGCGTATAATAGTTATTAAAGTGGTTTTCGGTATCGACGGAGAGTATGTCCATATCTGATCCCGGTCTCTTTAGTAACTACGTATTATTACACCGTTGCTCTTTTACATTTCAAATCGATTCATAATTGATATCAAAATATCATATTCGCCTCAAAAAACATATCCATTTCAAATATCATCGTATCTATTTAAAATGTAAGATTTCGTTTCTAAAATCATTTTTCGCATCAATATCTCATTTCGATTTCAAAATCATTTCGAATTTCAATTTAGGTTGCAACTTCATTTAACCAATTCGTATTTAAATTCAAGATTTAAACATAAATATTTCACCTTATTGACCAGTTTGGAATTTTAGAAAATAGTTTTAAGTAGTTTTAAAAGTGTTTTTAAATAATTAAAATAGTTAAAATATTTAAAATCTTAAAATGGATTTGAAATAGATAAACTAGTTCAAAATAATTTAAATTGGGTTAAGTAGATTTAAAATAGATTAAAATAGTTTAAGTATTTAAAAATGGTTCATATAACAGAGTAATTTGTAAAACAAAATAAAACAGCTTCAAAACCAAACCATTTCAATTATAACTTCCCAATTCAAAACAAATTTCAATTTCCATTTTACCGATTCAATTTCGATTTCAATTCACATCAATGTCAACTTGACTTCAAATTAATTCAATTTTACATTCACCTTCAATTTATTCAATTTCGATTTATATCGATTTTCAGCTTGATTTTCAAAATATCAATTTATAACACTTAACAAAATTATCCCTCAATATTCAAATTTAAATCCCAATTACAAAATATGATTCAATTTCAATCTCAATTCAAAATATCGTTTTATATCGCTTTTACTTAGTAATATTCAAAACTTGAATTAAGGTTAAATCTTTAAACAAATCAATTTTCGAAATTCAATCATACCCCGATTTTAAATTCCAAAGTCTCCACTTTAATTATTTAACAATTTCTTTTAACCAAAATTTATTTCAACATTCCAAACTCAATTTTTCGATAAATTTGATTTCTATAAATTGATTTCTATTTTTAACTTTTAAATCAAAACACTTAAATAAATTTCAAATCGACGATTTTAAGAACTATTAATTTAGCCAATTTGGTGTCCGTATATAATTTTCGATCCTATGGCCAAGAGTTATTTATTTCAATTAAATGTCAGGGATGAGTATATATTACTTAAACCGATCACAGTGTCATATGTATGCATAATAGTATATATAAGCAAACAAACATCCAAGCATTTAAATATCAACCAATAACATCCATCAAAATACATCATCCAATAGACAATACAATTCATGACAGTTTCATAGTTATCAATGTCAGGTAATTTAATCGCAATTCAATTTTAATTTCAATTTAACTGTCAATTTAATTTTTCAACGGTTAATTCAAATGACAAGCTATATGACAATTAAATTTTTATCAAACAACGACAAATAAAATCATAACACTTTATAATATAAAATTTAACTAGCATAAAAATATTTAGTACGTTGTGAGCGTTATAAAACACTCACCTTGATTTCAATGCAGTTCCAGCGTTTTATTTCGAATAAAATTAAACGAGCGTTTAATTTTACAAGAAATTTTCACTAGCTCCAAACGACTCCAATCCAATTCCATAGCGTAGTACACGTCCATACGAACCCAACGCAACTTGATTCGCGCGTTTTCGACCTCGTATGAAAAAGATACAATATTTATAAGTTTACACGAATGATAAAATAATCAAATTTACAATTTTTCAATTTTCTAACCCCAATATCATCTGGGCCGCACATACTTCTGCAGATCACGGCCACGCGCGTGACATTCTACTTCCCAGGTATTCGAACGCGCATAGAACCCATCATCAAAAACTAGGGTTAAATTTTACTCCCTCCACGATCGCTTCCAAGCCGATCAAAAAACGCCAAACGAACGAGCATCTCAAGAGCCACCAGCGCCTGCCACCACCTGAAGCTCGTCCACCCCCTCGTCTCGATATTCGTGCGTGAACTGCAGAAGGACACTATTCATCCCGGATTTTCGAACTCCGATTTACGCGCGGTGACCGGCGTTTCTAGGGTTTACCCCAGGTTTCGAACATAATGGAATAGGTTTCGGAAGCTAATTCGATCGCATGTGAGAGTTACAGCGACAAATGATCAATTTAAATTAAATCAATTTAAACTAATTTCTAGGCATTTTGGCTTGCCCCGGACAAACGGTAAATCCGATTGACACAAAATTTGAAACCTTACAATAATATCACATTACGGATCCGATGAAACATGTTTCGTCGAAATCCGAGACTGTTTGAAAAATGACTATTTTAACTCGTCAAATTAATATTAAAACAATTTCGATCCGTTTCGAGCCGCCACGGTCAAACGAAAACTCCGATTGCTACAAAAATTAAAATCCGATAATAACAAACTATTACGGATCCAATGGAACTAGTTTCGTCCAATTCTGAGACTGTTCGAAAATTGGCTATTTTTCAGTCGATAATTAAATATTAAAATATTCAATTTTCACTAATTAACTTTTAATTCGATTTTAAAAGTTCTAAAATATCGTTCTAACTCCAATATGATAAAATAAAATTTTAAAAATCATTTTCAAACATATTTAACTCAAATTTCAATTATTTCTGAAATTTAACATATTAAATTATTGATTTAATTATCCAATTAAATCCTATTTTTAAAAATCTATTAACTCTATTATAATCCCAATATAACTTACATTCACTTTGGAAACCAATTTGAATCATATTAAATCAAAATTCAATTATTCACTCTATTTTCATATATTAAATTTCAACATCAAATTAATCATATCAAATTCGGAATTTAATTATTCAAACACTTGTAATATTAAATTTAGTTAAATTTTGATTATTCTTAAATCACTATCTTTTGAATATTCAAAACGAACATATAAAATTTAACAAATTCAAATTATAGAATAACCATTTCCATTATACGGTTATCCAATTCCCATTATTTAATTATTCAATAAATTCCAAATATTAAATATAAACAATTTCGCTTATCCAATAATTCATTATCTTTTGAAATATTGGAACTGAACTTATAAGATTCAACTTTTAAACCAATTCACAATTTAGAACACTATTTTCATTTTACAGTTATTCAATTATTCAATAAGTTTTAAATATTTAATTTAAACAATTTACTTGTTCAATATTCAATATTTGATTTTAAATAGATTTTACTTAACAATCAATTACTCTATTATACCCAATGAATTCAACATTTATTATCCTATTCAACTATTGATTGCAAAGGCATTCACTAAGTAGCATTTATTTTTCATTACTTGGATAATTATTGTTGCAATTCATTCTAGTTATTATTATTCCAAACGAATTACAAATTTTTTTCTAACATTAAATCATGAAATCTTATTAAATTAGCTATTTTAATTATCGAAAATTTACGGGTCGTTACAACCCCACAAAGTTCACCAGACATCCACATGTATGGTGCACATGCACTGTCGCTCCGGCGGCTTCTAGTCACTTCAACCTTCTGCTACGAGTCACCAACCATCTCATCACAAGCTTACGATCATTAGAAACCTACTGTAACTCGAATTCAAGTTTTTGAGATACCAACTGTAAACTTGGAAACTCATCTATACCCTAAATCCAAACTAGTCAACGCCGAGAAATCCCATCTCCGGCCACCATAGATGTCGCGACCTTGGCCATAACTTCCTCTACACCTCCTCTACCAACTCAAAAAACCCCTCCTCACTCGATGCATCACATAAAAATCCAGAAGCAATCAAAACCCGACCACTCAAATTTAGGGCTTAAACCTGGAAATCAAAATTTCCATCACCACCACCTACTGACACAACTGCTGACCATTTTTCACTCACTCTCCCATCAATCCTCTACCTCCTGACAGATCAACAACATCCCACAAACACTAGAAATTTAGATAGAACCAAATTTCCCAATTCTGCTCAAAACAGAATTGCTCATACCCCAGAAATTTTAAAAATGTAAAATTTGTTTTAAAAGTTTCTGATTTCTAACATACATACATGATATAATCTTGTTTTAAATAGTTAATGATGTTTATATCCTGATTTTTAATGAAAATACTTACTGCTATAATTATTTTAGAGGTAACAGATTTAGATTTTAACTTATTTTAACTAATTCATGATTTCCCAGAACCTAAATTTATATTAACAAACATATTTTGTTTACTCAAAAATTTCCAACAGAAACAATTCAAGTGATAAGAAATTTTCTATCTAAGAAGATCTTAGTTTACAAGCAGATTAGATCTACCGCTACATGAAATCAACACATATATGTATATTCATATATATACACACAGGACAGTCATTAATATTAAATCATCATACATACTTATTTCTTTCAATTCATATGCTCAGACATTTCAAGCTTTTGTGCATGTGAGGTTTATTCATTTCATTTTTAAAACAAAACAGAACAGTTTTGTTTAACAGTTTTGATTTCTGGGAAACAGTTTGCATTTGATCTTTGGTGCTATAAATTACTTTAACTTTGATTTTTAAAAGAAACTGTTTTTAAAAATAAAAGCTTACTCACCTTAGAGAAGAATGCAGAGAACAAACTTAGGTGCAGATTTTAATTTCCGGGACCCTGATTTGAAATGCATGATGAATCTGGATTGCATTTGCTAGTTGTAGATGATTACTGGAGTTGCTTGCCTGATGATGTAATTTGTTTGAACATGCATGCAGACCCCATTCTTCTTTGCTTAGATTTGAAGTTGAATTGATCTTCATTTTGCAGTTGATATTTTTAAGAAAATGATTGCAGATTTTATACTGAAGTTTGGTTTTGCAGATTTTAAAACATGCAATCTTTGTTTGAATTTTTGATTTACTGAAATCTAAGAATCAGTTCTCAAATGAGAATAAGGTTGAAAAATGAAAAAAAAACATTTGTTATATTTCTTATTTAAAAGAATAAATTTCAAGAATAAATTAGCTTGCCACTTGTTATGTTTAATTTGTTATGTGATTACAAGTGTCCATCTTATGGTTTAAGAATCTAACACATATGCATTTAAATATTTAAAAGCAATTTCTTAATTCATAATTGTATTTAAATTTATACTAAAACCATTTCAAATTTGTTTTAGCATGTTTTAATTATTTATTAACATTAGCCTGTAAAATGATTACATGTTTACTTATAAACTTCTTTATAACATTTATACATTTTTAAATGTTTGCTTGAATATTTTTCAAAATAATATTCTTTTAAAACTAAATTTCAAAAGAGAAGATTTTAAAAATAATAATGTTGAATTTATTTTATTCAAGAGTTTTAAATCAAATGTTATACTTTAACATGATAGAATTAAATTTATTTCAAAGAAAACAATTTTCTTCAAAATAAACTTTTATTATAAAACAAAATTTAAACTATATTTATTTTTATAAACAAAACAAATCCTTAGTTATATTTCTTTGATAATGTAAGAAAGACTTTTAAATTTTACCTTTGAAAAGTTTTGCATACTAATTTTAAATCAAATTAATCAATTTACAATTTATACATATATATGTAATAATTAGAAAATATCCTTATTAAATTTAAATATTTCTAACATTTGAAAACAATCAGATTCTCAATTTAAATTAAATTATTAATATTTTGAAAAGAATACCATTTGACAGATTAAATGATTATTAATTTTCAAAAGAAAATTCCTGTTTGAATTAGATTATTAAATCAATATCTCACAATTTTAAAATAATTATTAATGAAATTATTAAATAAATATTGCCCAAATTTCCGTGACATCACATTCCTCCCCCCTTTAAAGAATTTCGTCCCTGAAATTTAAAAGCAAAGATAATTTAATAATCCCATACAGATTTTAAATTTAAAAGAGCAAACATATTCTATCAACCAAATAATAGCAATCATAGCAATCAATTCAAACAACAATTCTATCTATTCAAGCAAAAATTCTGGATAAGATTCACTAGAGTTTCCTCGGAACAATCACCGGGACACTCGCCCTACAGAATCTAAACTAGCTACACCACTCAGATCTAGAGCTCATATATATCTAGATCCACAAATCTAAACAGGATACTGGACCACAAACAAGTCCTGATCAACTTCCAAATCTCCCAGAGCTACTGAATCTGAAACCAATGGTAGATCATACACGTATTCCCTCAGAGATACATGAAAAACAAAACAAATTCCGGACATCCGAACTGGAAATTCAATCCTGTAGATCAAACAATTAATCCTTAAGAGAACACAGAAAGATCCAATCTCATTTCCACAAGTCTCTCCTGTCGATCCTGGGCAGCCTCCAACCTTCTAGATCAATCAAAATCCACCACACAAACTCCACTACACAAATATCAGAATACTCCAACATACTACTCTATTCTGAAACAGAATAGGTGCACAAACATCAAAGTTTCCAGATCCAAATGAATTTCCTGTAGAAATCCTCTGATACTGCTGCCAAAGACTTCCTTATCTAAAAGCTTATTGAATCACAAAGCTACACCAGTGTAACGCCCCACCTCTATACCCACGCTAGCCAAGAACACTACAGAGTAATGCTGTCAACTAGCACGGAGAATAAGGCTGTTGAGGAGCGACCATCCGTATAATTTCTTTGGGCGAGCACCGATATGCCAGATAAAAATATAACTTTTCATCACAAGAGGAAATCCGACATACCGACACAAACTCAAAGCTATTACACAGTGGCTATAGTGATCTTCGGAAACAAATATAGAAATAAGCATAACACAAATCATTCACAGATAATTCATATCACAAAGGCGGAAGAAGATATGAATATATAATTAACACATGAAAGTGTATATCAAAGTAGTGGTCAAAAAGATCCACAATAATACAAAAGAATAGCAACACGTGCTATACAAAAGAATACAACTATGAGCCTATATCTCAAGTGTATACAACAAAATAAACTACTAATCTAAGTAGTTTGCCAAAAGTCAGAGTAATGAATCCCTGGGGAGAAGTCAAGCAGAAGCACCTGTAACATCTCGGCCTGACCCGAGTATTATTTAATAAGAAAATAATAAACGGATCAGTCTAACTATAAATATCAGATGAAACGATATAGAATAAGAGATACGACTAAACACACAATAATCACAATGCCAAGCTGTGATATATATAAGTAATTGAAAATCAATAAGAGATTAATCAATATCACCAAATCTACACAAGAATCAAAGGAAATGTCATACTCCTTATTTCGTTCACCAAACCATAAATATTGACGATTATATCAATGTCAATCACAAAAGTCAATGACACACAAATTCACCAATGCACACATATTGATAAAACATATCAATGGAAATCACGAAAATTTGTGAAGCACAAATTCTAGTAATCATCTCAAGAAATCCAGTCAATGACACACGAATTCACCTATGCACAAAAATTGATAAATCATATCAATAGAAATCACAAAAATAGGTGAAGAAGAAAATTCCAGAATTCGACACACGAAATCCAGAAATCACACAAAATAGGGGGGGAGGCCTATCACACGAACGGGAGCATGAAAACTCACCAACATATGTATCACACGAACGAGACGCTATCTCATGGTAGCTAGCCATTAATTTTTGACACACGAACGGCCCGAAGACCATGGGGCGTTACCTCACGTATGTGAGTTGAAACTCACACAAACGGGGTTTAGTCTCCATCGTAGACAAAGAGACATCGCACATTGCTAGTATAAATCACAAAAATGATCATCATGATCATCAAGAAGTGTCAATTACAATAAGCTAGTAAATATATGAGCTTAGCTTCATGTCCCATAACCACTAGCTTAACTTAAATATTTACGAACAAATTGTAGATCTCCACTAGAAAATTTGTCACAAGAGATTCAATCGAACAAGTCCAAGAATTAACCGACGAAGTAAACGCAAGCGTTTCATACCACTTGTTTTACTAAGTCGTTTAATTAGATTTCTCATACGAGTGAGGTAAAGGTTTGTATATACTAATAGATTGGAAAACGATTTTAAAACGAATTTGGTATTAAAATAGAATTGAAATCGTTTGGGGAAAGAGTTTTAATATTTACTACTAGTATTGAAACCTTTATATTTTTAAAGTGACAAAACACGAAAATGATTGTAGAACAATCAACCACCAAAATTCACATTCAAAGACGTTAATAAAAATCCAAAGAAATCGTTCCGAATCCATCAAAATGAGTATTCCCAAAAATCACGAAGAAAATGTCATCAAATTCGATAATAAGTGATAATAACAAAAGGGAATCAACACGAATCGATTAACATTGGAAATTCAATACAAAAAGGCAAAATGGACTCAAACAGCAGGTTCAGTCGACTGAACAGAGTTTTCAGTCGACTGACCCTGTGCTTGGAAATTTTTCAGGTTCAGGAAACTTTCTGTTTCCAGGTTCAGTCGACTGAACAGAGGATTCAGTCGACTGAATCATGCTGGGAACTTTCGGGTTCCAGGTTCAGTCGACTGAACAGACTTTTCAGTCGACTGAATCTTGCCCGGGCTGTTTTTCAGCCTATCCAAATGAAGAGCAAACTCTTCCAAAATGCAACCGGACGAACATTGGCTCTAAGGGTTTATGCCAATCGGCAACCCGGCCCTATATGCTCCTCGATGCATCACCAAAAGCATGATCAAACATCCATATAAGGATTTTCACACAAATTTGACTTAAAAACCCAAAAATTGGAATATTCACAAAACCAATCCAAATCAAGAGAAAATTCACATGAAGAAGTGTTAGGAATTCGTACCCAACAACCAAAGATAATTATAGTCATAGATGTGAGATAAAAAATCTCACCTTTGAACCCAAACGATTGAAGAATATGCTTGAAAGCAAAGGAGAATCAACCACTCTTCAAATCCAACTCAAGAAGCTTGATTCTAAGCTTTAAAAGAAGAACATTGCCAAAGTTAGGTTTAGGAATTTCTGAAATTGATAAGAGATTGAGTTGGAGAAGAAGAAGAGAAGCTTACCAATGGGTTCTTCTTTTAGTTTGGAGCTTGAACTTGATTTGCAAAAGAAAACTAGGGCTTGAGTTTAATTTCTCATCTCTCCCACCATTGTTGCTAAAGCTTGAGTAAAAAGGAAAACATAAAGGAAGTGAATGAGGAGGAGATGGGTTGGGACTGAATACATAAGTGGGCTCATCCCAAATCAAAACCCTAAGTGAAAAAGTAGCAAAAATCAACTTACTCCAAACATATCGAAGCTTATACTCAAAAAGGTCGCAAACGGCATTTTAAACTCAATGGGGGTAGTCCCGAGTCCTAATTCGACCGTATGCAAAAAGTAGCTTTTCGGACTAAATTCCGAGTATCGATAAAATATTTGAATAAAATATTTAAATATAAAAATCGATAAATATGCGGGTTGTTACAAACTCTCCTCCTTAAAGAAATTGCGTCCTCGCAATATTTAAGAAGAGAATATAAAGTAACAACCATAAAAGCATATTCAACCCAAAAGAAGACTGAAATAAGAAGTTCACCTCAAAGAGTACGAGAAAGTAAGTCCGGATGTGTTCGCTCGATGAACTCTGTAGACTCCCAAGAACAATCCTTAGGATTAGAAGACCATTGAACTTTAACAAGCGAAACATCTTTATTTCGAAGGCGCTTGACCTCCGAAGCAATAATACGAATAGGATGTTGTTCATAAGTTAAATTGGGCGAAACTCAATCTCTTCCACAACACCGGGCTCAAGAATAGAATCGGAACACGTCATGAATAGCAGAAAATTGAGCCAGTAATAAAATGCGATAAGCCACGGAACCAATACGTTCAGTGATAGGAAATGGCCCAATATATCGAGGCGCTAATTTTCCCGATCGACTGAAACGTACAACACGCTTCATAGGCGAAACACGAATGAACACAAGATCCCCCACAGAAAATTCTAACTTCCTTTTTCGGTTATCGGCATAGGATTTTTGTCTACTCTGGGTTTCTTTCATCCTATGTCGAATAAGTTCAATCTTCTCTATGGAATCACGAATAAAATCTGGACCTAAAACCAGCTTCTCACCGGCCTCAAGCCAACAAGGGGATCGGCATGGTCTTCCATAGAGTGCCTCGAAAGGTGCCATACCAATACTAGATTGGAAGCTATTATTATAGGAAAATTCAACAAGAGAAATATGATCTTCCCAACTTCCACCATAATCAAGTACACACGCACGAAGAAGATCTTCAAGAGTATGATTAACACGCTCGGTTTTTCCATCGGACTGAGGATGATAAGCGGTGCTAAAATTAAGCTTCGTTACCAAAGCTTTTTGAAGACTCTTTCAAAATCCACTAGTAAATAATGGATCACGATCACTAACAATAGAAGTAGGAACTCCATCCAATTTAACAATCTCTTTAACAAAGAGCTTGGCCAAAAGAGGAACGGTTCGGTTAGACCGAACGGGAATAAAATGGGCGGATTTAGTAAGTCTATCAACAATCACCCATAAGCTATCATGACCCGAACGAGAACGGGGAAGGCCATCTATAAAATCCATGGAAATTTGGTCCCATTTCCAAATTGGAATTTCTAAAGGTTGCAATAACCCACCGGGCCTTTGATGTTCGGCCTTAACGAGTTGGCAAGTCATGCAACGCTTAACGAAGTTAGCGATGTCGAGTTTCATTCCCTCGCAATAATAAAGTCGCTTCATATCCGCGTACATTTTACTACTACCGGGATGAATGGTAAATTTAGAGCGATGGGAATCTTCTAAAATATCTTTTCGAAGATCACTAATATTTGGTACGATAAGTCTACCAAATTTTCGAATGCCGCCACTAGAATCAATATCAAAGTCTTTCAAACCTTCAATACCAATTTTATCCTTAACATTTTGGCCAAAAGAGCCAATTCAGGATCTAGCCCTTGAGCTTCAAGAATGCGGTCTAAAAGAGAAGGATGAGCCTCAAGGCTACATAAAACAAGAGATGAACATAAATCGGAAACACGGCCTTGAATTTCGCAAGTGGATAAAATCTCGAGATCGTTCCATTCGGATATCATCATAGAAACAACCGCTTGTTGCTTTCGACTAAGTGCATCCGCAACGCGATTTCCCTTTCCGGGAGTATAAAGGATATCAAGATCATATGGTGCAAGAAATTCGAGCCAACGCTGTTGACGCAAATTAAGTTCCTTTTGAGAGAATAAATACTTCAAGGACTTATGATCGGTATACAGAACAAATTTCTCTCCTAAAAGATAATGACGCCAAATACGAAGGGCGAAAATAATAGCCGCGAGCTCTAAATCATGAGTGGCATATCTAGTCTCAGCAGGCTTCAATTGCCTAGAAGAATAAGCAATAACACGTTCTCTTTGCATAAGAACGACACCCAAACCAACGCGACTAGCATCGGTATAAACAACGAAATCTTGATTCCCCTCGGGAATAACAAGAATAGGAGCATCAGAAAGGAGTTCTTTTAATTTCTGAAAAGAAGTTTCACATTTGTCTGACCAAATGTATTTAACACCTTTCTTCGTTAAGCTAGTGAGAGGCACGACAATCTTAGAAAAATCTTTGATAAAACGACGGTAATAACCTACCAATCCAAGGAAGCTACGGATCTCCGTCACACTCTCCGGTTTCTTCCAACTTTGAATCGCTTCAACCTTTGAAGGATTTACGGAAATTCCGGATTCGGAAATAATATGACCGAGAAACTTCACACGAGATTGCCAAAAATTGCATTTAGAAAATTTTGCTCTCAAACGATTACTCCTAAGAGTTTCCAACACAATCCGAAGGTGTTTTTCATGCTCCTCCTCGGTTTTTGAATACACAAGAATATCATCGATAAAGATGAGAACAAACCGGTCGAGGAAGTCTTTGAAAACTCTATTCATAAGGTCAACGAAATAAGCCGGAGCATTCGTTAGACCAAATGGCATAACAAGCCATTCATAAGATCCATAACGAGTACGGAACGATGTCAAAGGAATACTATCCTCTGCAATACGAAGCTGATGAAATCCAGTAGCTAAGTCTAATTGTGAAAAGACTCTAGCACCACTATGTTGATCGAACAGATCATCAATCCGAGGTAAAGGATATTTATTTTTGATAGTAAGATCATTAAGCTTGCGGTAGTCAACGCAAAGCCTAAGTGTTCCATCGGATTTCTTCACAAAAATAGCTGAAGCTCCCCAAGGCGAGGAACTAGAGCGAATAAATTGCTTCGTCTCCAATTCGGATAATTGTTTACGCATCTCCTCGTTTTCTTTATTAGACATACGATACGGAGGACGAGTGATAGGTTGAGCTCCAGGAATAAGATTGATTCTGACCTCAATTGCTCGCTTAGGTGGTAATCCTAAAACGGGCTCGAATATTTCGGAAAATTCACGAACGACGTGAATAAGAGAAATAATATCACCCTCATCATCATCATCGTCATCACGAGGATTTAAAGAATATATAGATGCAACCAAGCTAGAATCTGAATCTTTAAGATTAATAGAAATCTGCTTAACAGATTGAGGATGTCGAAGATGAATAGTCCGCTCAGGATATAGGATATGAGCTTCATAACGGCTAAGCCAATCCATTCCCAAAATCATTCCAAAGCCTAAATAACGCATGACATGCAAATCGGCTCGGAAAGAAAAATCACACAAAATAATCTCGACATCTTTACACAATAAACTGATTGTCGCGGATCCACCAACCGGATTCGCAATTCTCAAAGAAATCATTAAACACAAAACATCCAAATAAAAAGCATCAACAAGTTCTTTTGACATAAAAGAATGGGACGCACCCGTATCAAAAAGAACTCGAATAGGATGATCACGAAATAAAATAATTCCATCCAGAATAGAATGAGAAATACCTTGGCCACGAGATGTGTTGCCAGGGGCTTGAGCAACATTAAGCTTTCCCTCCTTCCTATTTTGAAGTTTGGGACATACATGCATAAAATGGTCCGGGTTTTTGCAATAGCGACAAGTACGAGGCTTTGAACACTTGTTCGCAAAATGGTCTTTCGAACCACAATTATAGCATTTCCCTTGAGTAGAGGAAAAGGTCCTTTCAACAGGAGTTGCTTGCCTCCCTTTCTTATTAGGATAAGGGCCTTTGAATTTGTTTGGCCTCTTCTTGTTGTTGAAGTTTGGTTTGGAACCCACCACTTCAACATCATTCTCCTTATCCGCCTCTTCAAGACGAAGAGCGATATCAACGAGTTGGTCGAAAGAAACTTCTAATTTTAGAAGTAATGGCTTCTTGATATTTTTGTTTAAGCCATAGACGGACCTCTGGTTCTTCTTTAAAGGGGTGTTGATGTATTCAACCCCATATTTGGAAAGCGACTCGAAGGAGGCAACGTAATCAGTCACGGAGGACTCACCTTGAACAAGGTCTATAAATCGTCGAGCCAATGTCACTTTCTCTGCTTCTGGTACAAATTTCAACTCGAAGCGTTCCCGGAATTGCTCCCAAGTGAGATCCGTTTCATTAATCTCAGAAGTAAGAAGCTCGTACCAGTCCAATGCTCTTTCTCGGAGCATACTAGAGGCCACCTGAACTTGGTGAAGGTCAATAAGATTCATGCGAGAAAAGATTCGATCGCATGACCTTAGCCAAGCCTCTACTTCAATAATAGTTTCGGAACCTTTGAATGGCTCCCCACCCAAATTAGTGTAATCGCTGCACAAGTGTGCAAATCCCGACTTTGGGTGAGTAGGTTCCGGGTTAGCTCCAGCTGCTTGAGCATTCGTCACTAAATCAAGAAGCCGTTGAGCAGTCATAAAAACTCCATCCTAGGGCGGAGTGCTAGATGGTACAGCTCTGGGGCGGCCTGGTCTAGACATTTCTCTTTCTTTTGAAAGAAAGAAGAAAAAGAAAAAGGTTATTCACTAAATTCAATATCAAGCAATTCTTGATAGATAAAACAAGGAATCATAAAAGAAAATAGGATGAATCGGTACGAAGACTCGAATAAAATCCTAAAGCGTGACTCCTAAGAAAGCCTTAGGACGATGATCCTTGTTATAACATTCCATATTGTTCCAAAGTTTCGCTCTGATACCAAGCTGTAACGCCCCACCTCTATACCCACGCTAGCCAAGAACACTACAGGGTATGCTGTCAACTAGCACGGAGAATAAGGCTGTTGAGGAGCGACCATCCGTATAATTTCTTTGAGCGAGCACCGATATGCCAGATAAAAATACAACTTTTCATCACAAGGGGAAATCCGACATACCGACACAAACTCAAAGCTATTACACAGTGGCTATAGTGATCTTTGGAAACAAATATAGAAATAAGCATAACACAAATCATTCACAGATAATTCATATCACAAAGGCGGAAGAAGATATGAATATATAATTAACACATGAAAGTGTATATCAGAGTAGTGGTCAAAAAGATCCACAATAATACAAAAGAATAGCAACATGTGTTATACAAAAGGATACAACTATGAGCCTATATCTCAAGTGTATACAACAAAATAAACTACTAATCTAAGTAGTTTGCCAAAAGTCAGAGTAATGAATCCCTAGGGAGAAGTCAAGCAGAAGTACCTGTAACATCTCGGTCTGACCCGAGTATTATTTAATAAGAAAATAATAAACGGATCAGTCTAACTATAAATATCAGATGAAACGATATAGAATAAGAGATACGACTAAACACACAATAATCACAATGCCAAGCTGTGATATATATAAGTAATTGAAAATCAACAAGAGATTAATCAATATCACCAAATCTACACAAGAATCAAAGGAAATGTTATACTCCTTATTTCGTTCACCAAACCATAAATATTGACGATTATATCAATGTCAATCACAAAAGTCAATGACACACAAATTCACCAATGCACACATATTGATAAAACTATCAATGGAAATCACGAAAATTGGTGAAGCACAAATTCTAGAAATCATCTCAAGAAATCCAGTCAATGACACACGAATTCACCTATGCACAAAAATTGATAAATCATATCAATAGAAATCACAAAAATACGTGAAGAAGAAAATTCCAGAATTCGACACACGAAATCCAGAAATCACACAAAATAGGGGAGGAGGCCTATCACACGAACGGGAGCATGAAAACTCACCAACATATGTATCACACGAACGAGACGCTATCTCATGGTAGCTAGCCATTAATTTTTGACACACAAACGACCCGAAGACCATGGGGCGCTACCCCACATATGTGAGTTGAAACTCACACAAACGGGGTTTAGTCTCCCTCGTAGACAAAGAGACATCGCACATTGCTAGTCTAAATCACAAAAATGATCGTCATGATCATCAAGAAGTGTCAATTACAATAAGCTAGTAAATATATGAGCTTAGCTTCATGTCCCATAACCACTAGCTTAACTTAAATATTTACGAAAAAATTGCAGATCTCCATTAGAAAATTTGTCACAAGAGATTCAATCGAACAAGTCCAAGAATTAACCGACGAAGTAAACGCAAGCGTTTCATACCACTTGTTTTACTAAGTCGTTTAATTAGATTTCTCATACGAGTGAGGTAAAGGTTTGTATATACTAATAGATTGGAAAATGGTTTTAAAATGAATTTGGTATTAAAATAGAATTGAAATCGTTTGGGGAAAGATTTTTGATATTTACTACTAGTATTGAAACCTTTATATTTTTAAAGTGGCAAAACATGAAAATGATTGTAGAACATTCAACCACCAAAATTCACATTCAAAGACGTGAATAAAAATCCAAAGAAATCGTTCCGAATCCATCAAAATGGGTATTCCCAAAAATCACGAAGAAAATGTCATCAAAGTCGATAATAAGTGATAATAACAAAAGGGAATCAACATGAATCGATTAACATTGGAAATTCAATCCAAAAAGGCAAAATGGACTCAAACAGCAGGTTCAGTCGACTGAACAGAGTTTTCAGTCGACTGACCCTATGCCTGGAAAATTTTCAGGTTCAGGAAACTTTCTGTTTCCAGGTTCAGTCGACTGAACAAAGGATTCAGTCGACTGAATCATGCCTGGGGACTTTCGGGTTCCAGGTTCAGTCGACTGAACAGACTTTTCAGTCGACTGAATCTTTCTTGGGCTGTTTTTCAGCCTATCCAAATGAAGAGCATACTCTTCCAAAATGCAACCGGACGAACATTGGCTCTAAGTGTTTATGCCAATCGGCAACCCGGCCCTATATGCTCCTTGATGCATCACCAAAAGCATGATCAAACATACATATAAGGATTTCCACACAAAATTGACTTAAAAACCCAAAAATTGGAATATTCACAAAACCAATCCAAATCAAGAGCAAATGCACATGAAGAAGTGTTAGGAACTCATACCCAACAACCAAAGATAAATATAGTCATAGATGTGAGATAAAAAATCTTACCTTTGAACCCAAACGATTGAAGAAGATGCTTGAAAGCAAAGGAGAATCAACCACTCTTCAAATCCAACTCAAGAAGCTTAATTCTAAGCTTTAAAAGAAGAACATTCCCAAAGTTAGGTTTAGGAATTTCTGAAATTGATAAGAGATTGAGTTGGAGAAGAAGAAGAGAAGCTTACCAATGGGTTCTTCTTTTAGTTTGGAGCTAGAACTTGATTTGCAAAAGAAAACTAGGGCTTGAGTTTAATTTCTCATCTCTCCCACCATTGTTGCTAAAGCTTGAGTAAAAAGGAAAATAGAAAAGAAGTGAATGAGGAGGAGAGGGGTAGGGACTGAATACATAAGTGGGCTCAGCCCAAATCAAAACCCTAAGTGAAAAAGTAGCAAAAATCAACTTACTCCAAACATATCGAAGCTTATACTCAAAAAGGTCGCAAACGGCATTTTAAACTCAATGGGGGTAGTCCCAAGTCCTAATTCGACCGTATACAAAAAGTAGCCTTTCAGACTAAATTCCGAGTATCGATAAAATATTTAAATATAAAAATCGATAAATATGCGGGTTGTTGCAACCAGCCTCTTAACAAAAGAGCCTTCAGAAGACAGATATCTCTCAGGAAACTCGCTCCCAAACCAAGCACAAAATACTCTGCCAAACTGAGTCTCAAACTCAAATATAGACAGAACTCCTTCCTAAGGTTGCCAAGATACCATTTCTGGCTCCAGAACTTCCAACTGATCCAAACTCAAGAAAATCCACTCACATGAGTGCAAACAAACTTATATTCCAAAAATGAACTCCGAATCTTAGAAAAGATTTCCTCCAGAGATCGGTGAAATCCTTCACCAACTGCAGAACTACTCAAGATGCCCAATACTGCCCTAGAAGATCACTTCCAACTTCAAACACTCGGACTCCAACCATTGGTAGTTGTGTTACACACACCACTACCCTATCTACCTTTATTACTTATTTTGGAAAACCCGAACAGGGAACCCAATCAAATAGGTAGAAATAAATAAATTTATATATATATATATATATTCAAAATTACAAATACGCTCTCTCAAGTTAGACACCACTCCAGAGTCTAGGTATTCGCTCAACCTAGTGCTCTGATACCACAGTGTGACGACCCAACTTCCAAACTCCAGGAAGTCGCATCGTTAAGAAGAAAGAAAGGGATAGAAAAGAGAAAAGAAAGGAAAGAAAGAAACAGACAACATCAGAATCTCACAGCGGAACGAATAAATTATATTATATCACATAAAACTTTACATAGTATCATATATATCAGAGTTGTGCAAATAATACAACACAAACTAGACAGTTATAAACATCTGCCTAGCAATTACAATTCAAGTACATCAGAGAAAAACAGATACAACTCAACACAGCGGAACCACTACATATGTTAACTCCTCCTCGTTAGCGCCCTGAAGATGTGGAGCGACCTAACTACAAACATGCTTTTGCGACCTAACTGACCAAATGGTATCAGCGACCTAAGGAGATCTAACGACCTAATGGTATCAGCGACCTAAGGGGATCCAGCGACCTAAAGGCCAGAGCGACCTAACGTGTCAACAAGACGAGCGACCTAACGGTTCGAGCATTCAGCGACTTAACAGATAAAGAAGGAAACGACCTAGCGACCTAATGACTCAACGAGCTAAGTTATAGGTCACGTCAACTTAGGTCGCACCACCAGACCATTCAACACACTTAGGTTGTCTCTCTTCTTAGGTCGCACACGACCTACTACTTGTCATCTTGCTCAGTCAAACTGAATGCATCCTATCAAGCCACAAACCATGCCTCATAGGTCGCTCGCGACCTATGTCCTACCATAGACCGTCCTCGACCTATGATAGGTCGCTCGCAACCTAAGCAAACGAAGAAAGTGTTTTAACGTAGCAGATATGAGATGTTCTTCGAGTCGTCACCGACCTATGACTTGTCACTATTTTTGAATGTTATGGGACAGTTGAGTGGTAGCTCGTGTTGCCTAGGTCGAGGGCGACCTACGACCTATGTTAGGTCGTTTACGACCTAACGCCTACCCAGAAACACTCCTATAAATACACAACCACCTCCAACATTCAAAGGACTTTTGGCCGACCATTTCAAGCGTCGATACTCTGCAGAATTCTCGACTCACTCAACACATCAAGTACTCCAAACACCAAGGACACTACGACGATCTCCAAGAGAAAATGTACATCATTCAACATGAATTCGAAAGATTATTCTCTATCAAAGTTTGATCTACTGGTCTAAAGTGTGTTGTAATTGAAGATTGTTGTAAAGTTGTAATCAAATTCAGTAATAAAGAGAGTTAAAGTGGACGTAGGCTTACTCTAAGCCGAACCACTATAAAAATTGTTGTCTTTTCTGCTTTTTCTGTATTTTCTCTACTAGCTTGTAGTTCCCGTGTACACGGGTGGTGCTTTCATCCAACTTCAATTGACACCGGGGTGTTAGCGTCCGATTTTCACGTTAACATTTTTGGTGCTTTCACTGAGAACCCAACTCAGGAAACTTCCACTATTGCTCCGCAAAGGATTGTTGAAAGGATTTCTTTTAAAACCAGAAGTTTGTTGGAAATAATGGCTCCTGGGAGAAAATGAAATTATGTAAGATCCGATAATGTTCAAGAGAATACTGCTACCTCTCCTCCTTCAAGTCAAGCAGCTCCAACTGTTGGAGTTACTCGAGCAGAGTTGGATGCCGTAGTTTTGGGACTGAATCAACAATTGAATGCTCAGAATGCACAGTTGGAGGCCCAGAATGCCCAGAATGCTCTGATCTTGAGTAAGTTGAATGATCTGCTGGGTGCAAATCGTCAACCAGCTAATAATGATGGGAACCCTACTGCGGGAGTTCAGAATGTTGAAGGAAACATTTCTCAAAGAGCCGCAGACCATGCAGAAAGAACTCCTCTTCAAGCTGGAGGATCAGGGCCACAACTGACTCTCCGTGAACGGTTGTCAAGGCAGAGTTCAGAAAGAGTGGCTGATGTGTGCCCTCCAGAGCCTCTAAATGACGAAGAGTATTTTTCGGGTATGGTTCGTCAAATCATGAAAGAAAGTATGCGAAGAGATGAAGACAAGGAAGAGTGGGGTTTTTCTCCAAGCAAAACTCCATTTACTGAAAAGATCTTGAAGGCGGAGTTCCCAAGGAAATTCGTTCCTCCTACTATCCCGGCTTACAAGGGGACGAGTGATCCTAACGAGTTTCTGTATAAGTACGACTGGAATATGACTGGTGCCAGGGCGTCGGATGAAATTAAGTGCCGATACTTCCCGGTTTATCTAGAAGGTGTAGCTCTATTATGGTTTACAAAGCTACCGGTCAGGTCCATCGATCAATTCTCCGATTTGACTAGGAAATTCAAGGAGCAATTTCTATTGTATGCTTCTAAAGAAAAGGACATAATGTCACTGTCAAGTCTAGAGCAAAATCCGGGAGAGTCTATCAGGTCGTACTTGAATCGCTTTAACATAGCATTCGCTGAGGTGGATAATGCTGAGCCACGCATGGTCTTGACATACTTGATGAGGGAAATTGACAAGTCAAGCGAATTTGGAAAATGGTTAAAAATGAAGGAACCAAACTCACTTGACAAATTCTACAAGAAAGCAGATGAGTTCATGCGCTTGGAAAGCCTTCAAACACTGGCTAAAGTGGTAACAGCAGAAGCCGGGAACAATGATGTTCCTCCGAACAAGAAAGAACCTAACACTCAGAAAAGGGAAAACGATGGGGGAAAGAAACAAGGAGACTCTAAGAGAGGCCGTTCTTTCAATTTCACACCCTTGACCGATACCCCTGAAAACATTTTCTTCGCGACCAAAGATGATATCAATTATCCGGCGCCACCTAAAATGAGAGTTGCGATTAAGATGGAAAAAAGTGGAAGGTTTTGTCGGTTCCACAACCAACCCGGCCATGACACCAACGAATGTCGTCGGTTGAAAGAGGTAATTGAACAGCTCTTGAAGGAAAACAAACTCCAGCAGTATGTGAAAAGGAACAGAAATGCCCCAGCTTTGTCAACTCGAGGACAACAAGTTCCCGCACACCGTCCTAGCTCAAGTGAGAAGGCCATGGAACATGAATTAGAAAGGCCTGTCATCAATATAATAACTGGAGGACCTCACCCAGCAGGCAAAAGCTGGGGCGAGATGGAAAGGTATGCCCGGGCCTTGAGGCATGTACCAGCTGAAGAGAATGTTTTTGTCTTAGAGAATGATGCGCCTTTAAAGCAACAAAAGACTTCCACAGATGACATTGTGTTCAGTGCCAGGGATTCTTTGGGTATCGAAGCTCCGACCATAGATCCTTTGGTCATATCCGCTGGTATTGGGCCGGCAACCGTGAGAAGAGTTCTAGTTGATTGTGGAGCCTCATGCAACATCCTCTTCAAGAAGACCTTTGATCAAATGAAAATTCCAATGGCTGACGTTCAAGCTTCATCAGTTAAGATTGCTGGGTTTGCTGAAGAACCCAAACAGCCAATTGTGACCATAGATTTGTTTGTAGAACTCGGAAAGGGACTGAGGAAGGTGGCTCAAAAGCAAACCTTTATAATTGTTGAAGAATTCTCTGCCTACAACGCCTTTTTGGGCCGACCAACTCTTGCTGCATTCAAAGCTGTTCTTGCCCCATGGTGCTTGACTCTAAAATTCCCCACAGATAACGGAGTTGGTGTGGTTAAGGGAGACCAAGATGCGGGGCGAGAATGTTATTTTGCAGAATTGCGAGAATCCAGGAAGAGAGAGATGGGAAAAGGTGCGGCGGCTCCAGTCCGCATCAAAGAACCAACCTTGTAGCAATTACAGGGTGGTCCCTGCACTGGTGAATGTAGTGGGGCACGAAGAGAGATGGATCCAAGGAAAGCCAGTGCAGGGGAGAATAGAGTGGTACCAGTAGAGGTAACAGTACCGGTCCCCGTAGACCCAAAGGACCCAAACAAAGTGCTTAATGTGGGTTCACAACTCAATCCGACAGTTCAGAATGTTTTGATTTCATTTTTGAAGGCTAATTTGGATGTATTCGCTTGGACTCATGCGGACATGTGCGGAATATCCCCAGAGATTGCAGTGCATACCCTGAACATTGATCCAAAATTTACACCTGTAAAACAGAAGAGGACTCAGGGTCCTGAGAGAACGACAGCGTTAAAAGAAGAAGTGGATCGACTCATGGAGAACGGGTTCATTAGAGAATCTACTTATCCAAATTGGGTCTCAGATCCAGTGCTGGTTAAGAAAGCCAACGGAAAGCGGAGAGTGTGCATTGATTTTTCGGATTTGAACAAAGCCTGCCCCAAAGACTGTTTCCCGCTGCCCAGGATCGATCAGTTGGTGGATGGGACAGCAGGACATGAATTGTTATCTTTCATGGATGCATACGCCGGATATAACCAGATTATGATGCATGAGCCGGATCGAGAGGATACAAGCTTCATCACAGATGTTGGACTCTACTGCTACAAGGTCATGCCTTTCAAACTCAAGAATGCAGGGGCAACTTACCAGAGGCTTGTTAATGCCATGTTTAAACCACAGATTGGCAAGACAATGGAAGTTTATGTTGATGATATGCTAGTAAAGTCTAAGAAAGCAGTGGACCACATGGATCACTTGGCAGAAATGTTTGCAGTTCTCCGAAAGTATAGAATGAAGCTTAATCCCCTGAAATATTCATTTGGAGTAGAGTCCGGAAAGTTTTTCGGTTTCATTGTGAGCGCTAGGGGCATTGAAGCCAATCCAGCTCAAATCACTGCCCTGAGAGAGGTCAAGGCTCCTAGAATGAAGAAGGAATTGCAAAGTCTCAATGGAAAGGTTGCTGCTTTAAGTAGGTTCATTTCCAAAGCTACTGACAAATGCATTCCATTCTTTGATGCTCTGAAGAAAGGAAAGAAGAACTTTGAGTGGACTCCTGAATGTCAGAAAGCATTTGATGAGTTGATTCGTCATATGGAAGTGCCTCCGATACTTTCAATGCCTGACAGTGGTGAAGATCTCTTCATATATTTGGCAATTTCGTCTCATGCTCTCAGTGCAGTGTTGGTACAGGAAGATGCAAGGATTCAACGCCCAGTCTATTATATCAGCAAAAGGTTCACTGGGGCAGAGATGAACTATTCAAGATTAGAAAAGCTCGCCTATTGTTTGTTGATCGCATCAAGAAAATTGAGGCCTTATTTCCAAGCTCATCCCGCCAAAGTCCTCACTGATCAGCCTCTAAAGCAAGTCCTATTCCGTCCTGAGACTTCGGGCCGTCTTTTGAAATGGAATATTGAACTCAGCCAGTATGACATCACTTATCATCCCCGGAAAGCAATCAATGGACAAGCTTTAGCAGATTTCATCGCAGAATGTACGGATAAGGGTGATAGTGTGGAGGAAGTCATTGATAGCCTCCCAATCCAATGGAAATTGTATGTCGATGGCGCAAGGAATGATTACTGTTCCGGAGCAGGGGTTGTCCTTGAAACCCCAGAAGGTCGATCCTTATGTTATGCACTGAGGCTGGAATTCCCTTCGACAAATAATGAAGCTAAATACGAAGCTCTCATCGCCGGTTTAAGGATCGCTAAAGAACTAAACATCAAGGCATTGCATATCTTCAGTGATTCTCAACTTATTGTTTGTCAAGTCAAGAAGGAATTTCAAGCTAAAGGAGGAAATTTACCAGCCTATTCGTCAAAGGCCTGGGAGCTCCTTCAAAATTTTGACCGTTATTCAATAAACCATATTCCCCGAGAAGAAAATATGAAGGCGGATTCTCTCGCAAAGTATTCGAGTACTGGTGAAGCTCAACTGTTGGGGTTAGTTCCCATTGAAGTCTTGTCAGCTCCAAGCACAGATGAAATGGATGTTGATTGGATTATGAACATATCCAAAGAGCAAGAATCATGGATGACTCCGATACTTGAATATTTACTCAGTGGTTCTTTGCCAGAAAGTTCAAAAGAACGACAGAAACTGATGAGGAAAGCCTCCAGATATATAGTTCAAGATGGTCGTTTGTACAGACGAGGATTTTCAATGCTATTACTCCGATGTGTGAAAAAGGAAGAAGCTAAGACGATTCTAACTGAAGTACACGGAGGGGAATGTGGAGATCATACAGGTGGTCAAACTTTAGCAAAGAAAATCCTCCGTTATGGATACTTTCGGCCAGAAATGAATCAGGATGCTGCTGACTATTCTCGGAAGTGTGACAAATGCCAGAGATTCGCTAAAATTCCTAGAGCACCTTCCACTGAGCTAACACAAATGGTCAGTCCATGGCCGTTTGCCATCTGGGGAATAGATCTCATTCGGCCTTTGCCGACTACCAAATCCGGGATTAAATATGCTATCGTTGCTGTTGATTATTTTACTAAATGTGCTGAGGCCGAAACCTTGGCCACTATTACCTCTAAGAAAATGATAAATTTTGTAACTAAGAATATCATTTGCAGGTATGGTGTGCCTCAGAAGATAATCACAGACAATGGTACTCAGTTTGAAAGCGAGGAATTCCAAGATTTTTGCAAACGATTCAAAATCCGAAAAAGCTTCTCAGCAGTAGCTCATCCGCAGGCAAACGGGCAAGTGGAAGCAGTAAACAAAATCATCAAATCAACCATCAAAAAGCAGCTAGAAAAAGCGAAAAGTGGTTGGGTTGACAAGTTACCGCTTGCACTATGGGCATACAGAACCACCCACAAAACTGCGACTGGGCATACTCCATTTTCGTTGGCATATGGATCAGAAGCAATGATTCCAGTGGAGACTGAAGTCCCCTCACACAGAAGGATCCATTTTGATAAAGATGAGAATGAAAAACTGCAATTGGAAGCACTTGACCTCCTTGCTGAAAGAAGAGAAGAGGCTAGACTTAGAATTGCAGCTCATCAACAAAGAATAGCCAGGCACTTCAATTCCAAAGTTCGTCAGCGCAACTTTGAAGTTGGGGACCTAATTCTGAAAAGAATCATGACAGCTACAGGTGTGTTTGGGCCAAACTGGGAAGGGCCATATGTTATAGGCACGAAGCTTCTTGACGGCACATTCAAACTCACAACTGTCGAAGGAGAACCAATCCCAAGAGCTTGGAACAGCAATCATTTGCGTCCTTATTTCACTTGAAAGCTTTGCTGAAATGTTGTAAAAGAATTGCAAATATATGATTCTTGTATTGAAAACAATTGTAAAGCAAGTAAATAATGAAAAGCTATAAAGTGGATGTAAGCCCAGTTTTTGGCCGAACCACTATAAATCCTGTGTTCTCTACTATTATAAACTGCTTTGTTTTATTTCGACATATAAAATACATTAATTGTGTCATTAAAATGTCGATTTAATAATGCAGGTCATAAAAGCAAAGCTTACCCATCGCAAGACCAAGCAATCCCCGGCATCACTCAGCAAACAAACACTAAACCATTCAAAATTTCCATACTCAAATCCTACAAAAGAAGTGCTTCAAACAAAAGTTGGCAATGTGGATGGAAGTGGACCATTTCTAACTAACTGCAAATGTTTGAACAAACAAACAGCCAGTTAAATAAACTGTGTCTACCACTTCCAACTCACTCAACTATGAAGTATATTTCTTTGGATAAGGGAAATTATTGGCAACTAGAAAGTGAAAACACTTGCAAAAGACAACGGGGGTCGCCGACGTGAATCGGTGGTAAAGAGACATGGGCGAGCAAGCATCAATCAGCAAAAGACCTCTTCAGAGGCACAAGCCCTCTTCGGAGGCACAACTCTTCGGAGGATAAAGTCCTCGAGCGGGCCTAGCCAGAAAAAGAGAGATCTTTCTCGTTACAAAGTTGCGGAATGATCGGTCGATACACTCCCGTGAATCCGTCCAACCGAGAGAAAGAAACTCCAAACTTCCAGGCAAAAGCCCTACTCAGAGGCACACGTTTCACCGAGATTGAAATAAAACTTCCAGGTGTTGAAACGTGAAAAGCCTTCTTCGGAGGCCCATTTCGCCACAGTTGAAATGCTAAAAGACCTCGAGCGGACCAACCAGAAAAGGAGAGATCTTTCTCGTTACAAAGTTGCGAAATGATCGGTCGATACACTCCCGTGAATCCGTCCAACCGAGAGAAAGAAACTCCAAACTTCCAGGCAGTAACCCTACTCAGGGGCACACATTTCACCGAGATTGAAGTAAAACTTCCAAGTGTTGAAATGTGGAAAGCCCTCTTCGGAGGCCCGCTTCCCAAACGAACAGGGAAAAATAAAAGCCTCTCCCAAGGGGCAGAAACAAAAAGACCTCTTTCCAGAGGCACAACAAGACAGAAAGACCTCTTCCCAGAGGCAGAAATGAAAAGACCTCCTCCCGGAGGCATAAGCAAGCAGAAAGACCTCTTCGGAGGCACACGTTTCACTGAGATTGAAATAAAACTTCCAGGTGTTGAAATGTGAAAAAGCCCTCCTCGGAGGCACAACTCTTCGGAGGCACACGTTTCACCGAGATTGAAATAAAACTTCCAAGTGTTGAAATGTGAGAAAGCCCTCCTCAGAGGTGCAACTTTTCAAAGAAGCAAAAATCAAAAAGCCCTTTACTGTGGCATATATAAAAAAAAGGAAGCCATCTTCAAAGGCACACTTTAACTCTCAAAGGAAGAACGATCCACCTATTCTGGAAAATTCTCTTCCTCAAAAAGAAGTTAAAGTACCCTTCAGATGCCCGCTTTACCACATAGAAGAATTCACTTGGTAAAATGTATATATGCACAAAAGAAAAAGTGATATCTTCAAAGGATGAAGCGTAAAAACTTATTTGGAGGGAGTTGTACTCTGTTTTTTAACGAAATAATATTCCTCCAAGTATGGAATAATTATTATCTAAAAGATAAAAGTACAAGTCCCCTCAAAATATAAGATATTGCAACGAGCTTATGGTATAGGGGCAACATGGTATAACTACATCGGTAAAATTGCGCTCGAACAGTATATCACAAGCTCACTGCAATATCGTGCAAAGAAACTTGTACAAAGGTGAATAATAAATGCATTCTCAGATACAGACAGAAGTTTGTACAAAGAAAAAGAATCATTTTATTCAACACTGTTAAAATTTTGTACAGGTACAGGTTTCAAAGTAAAAAGTAAAAGAAAAGCGGGGACCGGTACCCGCACAATCTCCGGCCAGTACATGCAAAAAGCAAAAAGCAATATGAAAGCCACAGAACCAGAGCCATCATTTCTTCTTCCGCCCACCTTTTGAGCCCGCACCTGGCCGAATAACCACCTTCTTAGACCGGCTTGTAAGAGTAGGGGATGAAGGAGAAAGGGGCTCAGTCGGACTTTCTTCCGTTTTTTCTTCGCCAGTGGAAAATCCCTTCTTCTTCTTGGAGACTCCCTGCTTTCCTCTCTTCTTGGAGGAAGACCCACTCCCTGGAGAAAGAAGTTTAGCTAATGGTTCATCATCGGAACTAGTCGCTTCTGGAGTCTCACTCCCTTCAGTTTCTTCTCCCTTGTGTTCTTGTGAAGCAATGGGATCGTCCAAGTCTTGGAGAGCTTCTATTTGCTCCTCTTGTGATCCTGGTTGCGAGGCAGAAGGAGGAGTCACCTGAATAGAGGGAGGAGGAATAATTGGAGGAGGGGAAGTTTAAACAATGCTCGACGTTTTCTCTACAGAAGGAAAAAAGTTCAAGTCAGTAAAAAGAGGAGATAAAGGTTCGTTGAGGTTCAAGAAGTAATCAAGAAGCTCATCAAGCTCGTAAGAAACAGATGAGCAGTCTACTTGGGCAAGATTAACAGTAGAGTTACCTGCAAAGGTCGGTTTCCTGACATCAACCTCGTAAGCCTGTGCCTCGGCACTCTCGTCTCCTTCATCTCCACCTTGTATGCTTTTGATCTCGGTGGTAACTTTAGTAGGGGATGGAGAATGGGAACTGGAACCGATGATATCGATTTCGGCCGAAGGAGAAGGCTGGATCGGAGCAGTTAAAATAGTTTTTCCGGAATGTTCCCCTACCACCATTTCGGCCCTTAATTTCGCAAGCTGTTCTCTTCCCCTGGCGAGAGCAGCGCGAGCATCGTCATCAAAATAATGCTCCTTAAGAGCTGATTCGGCGTAACCAGCACCCTTACCGCCAAGCATATCAAGTGCGACCTCCCACACTTCAGCTAAAGTAATTTCATACTTGGGACCTAGGAAGGCGAGACTACCATGCCCCAAGATGCTGTGCAGGTAAAAGTCAAACAGTGTTGAGCTGATGTTGGTCTTCGTTGCCTCATGAGATTCTTCAGCTGCAATTTTGCCGGCAACGGCCTCATCACGCTCTCTTTCAGCTCTGGAAAGTTGAAGCTTAAGCATTTGAATTTTCACCTCCTGAGAGCTGACTTTCTCCTGTAGATCTGTAACCTCAGCACGATACATTCCTGCTGTTTTCTGCTCAGCTTCAAGTTGTGCCTAAGCATGTCGCTGAGCTGCGTGAGCATCGCGAACTTGCTTCTGAAATACTTCTTCTTTTTGAGTGTATGTGGTAGAAGAAGTAGCAAGCTCTTTTTTAAGTTCCTCAACTTTCGCTTCAAGCTCTTCATTATAAGTAGCAATGCTCCTCATTTCAGTATCGTGCTGCTCAAGAACCTTCTGCCATTCGGCTTTATCGTTCTCCATAGTAAGCATGGCCTCTATATTTGCACGGTTAACCCTTTGAAGCTCGTCTACAAGCTTTTGCCAGTTCGACATCCTTTCAATATCAAGCTTGACGGCGTCGAGATTCCGTAGCATGGCAGGCTTGTCGATAGGGACTAAGTCAAGATCGAACCGCACTCCCTTCAGGCACCACTGTGGAAACCGGCTTTGCAAAGTGGCTGGGCCCGGTCCAACTTGGAATTTAGGCCTGCTAATTAGTGTTTGGATGTCTGTCTTCCCGAGAGCAGGAGAGCCGGAAGGAATGTCAAGCGAGACGGGGGCAGTGATCTTTTCGGGAGTTGTAGAAGTATGCTTCTCACCATGTCGGGCACGTTTGCTTAGTTCCTCGACCATATGACTTTTTCCCCGGTCATCGTGGGATTTCCTCTTATGGGAATCATCGCCTTTATGGGAAGAATCGTGGCGCTCCTCCCTCTCTTTTCTCTCAGAAAGCTCTTCTTGCGCCCTCCTCTCCTGAGCCTTTCGGGTGGCTCTCTCTTCATCGGATTCTCTGTAAGATGGAAGGTAGCGCCTATAATCATATTGGCTACGCCTCCCGTAGCGCTGGAAGTCATCATAGTAGGATCCGCTGCGTCCCATCGGAGAATCTGAAATAAAAGGAGATGAGTTTTAAAAGTCTTCAAAGTACAAAGAGTGAGAAGCATAAAAGTGCCGAAAAATTCTAAGTGTGTGTGATGTGCAAACTACGCGCATCAAACTACGAACCACTCTTTAATTGAGGAGTAGTTGTGTGTGCAGTAGTTAGCGTCAACTCTTGAGTTGACGGAGTCTGTTGCAGAATAGAAGTCGCTTCAACTACTAAAGAAGAAACCCCGGTAGTGATAGGATCATCTTTAAAGATCTCTTGTGAGGTGGCAAAGAGATCGCTCAGCCCTTCGAAAGTGTCGTCCCTGCTCTGCTTGACAGGACTGGTTTTCTCTGCTCCTTCACCGGATTTCTGTGAACGTTGGGGAGATCCCTGAGGCTCTTCTTCCTCAATAACCGGGGCAAGTTCGTCAGATGGCCCCGCAACATCAACAGAAGTGGAGCATTTCACTAGTGAAGCCTCGGGAGCAGGTCCTTTTGGCATGGATGTGTCGGTAGAAACTGGGGCATCCGATGCTCTAGCCGGGGAGTCTAGGACTTCATGAGGGTGTGTAGAGCGAGAGGCATGCAAAAGTCCGTATTGATGCAAAAATTCGTCTTTCAACAGAAATTGAATGCTTCTTTCCTCAACTGGCACGGCCATAAGCCTCTCAAAAGTGGGTTTATGACTAGAGTCCCTAGAAGGAGGACGAAGCGCTGAAAAGTAAAAGGCGAAGTTAACATTTGACAACTCAGGCTATGAAAAGCTCAGAGAAAAAACATCAGGAACAAAGATAAATGCTCTTACTTCCTACTCTCCAGGTAGCATAGAATCCTGGAGGACAGCGAACGAAGAAAAATTGGCTTAGAAAACCGTGAGCACTTTCGGGAAGGCCAATTATTAGTTTACGATTCCTAGCGCTTCTCACAAGAATGATGGAAGGATGATCTTTATTTTTGGCAAATGTGAACAAATAGCAAACTTCATCAAAACTCGAAAGGCGATCCAGCGTCCTTCCGAATAGCACACATAACCCCATCAGAATAGCATAGCCATTGGGGTGCAGCTGGAAGGGGGAGATAGCTAGTCGGAGAAGAAGCCGTCGAAGAAAGTCATTAAAAGGAGGGATAGCTCCACTCGTGCACATTTGACGATTAACTGCTACAAAACCATGAGGTGGTATATCAGCAGTATCGCTTCTCTCAGGAAGAATGGCATCTACTTCAGCAATGCCAAACAGAGCGCACAATTGGCGGAAAACATTGTATGCTAGTGTGGTTGAAACTCTCTCTGGAGGATTAACCAATGGAGTAGCAATTGGGAAAGTCTCTTCAGCCGGTTCTGTTTCTCCTTGTTGAGAAGTCATTCTATACAAGGAACTAGACATTCAAATAAGAAGGTGCATGTTTCCTAAAAAGTGTGAAGTGTTGTGCAGAACTAACAAAAACAGAAAGCAAACATAACTGAAATTAAACTAGTTGACAATTAGTTGACCATGTGGTTTCAGAACTTGTTAATACAAAACTCAGGTGTAGTGTTAATGCAAACGAATCGGCCTTAATTGGATATTTTAGTTTTGCTTTAATACTTCACTTGAATTCATTAGTTCGTAGCATTTCGTTCACACAGTTCATTTAAGTTGGTTATTCTTTGTCAACTAATCTGTCATTCGATGTGGGCGGTCAGTGACAGTATATTCGTCCCATTTTTCTGCAAATGTTGTATTTGATAGGTTGACAACTTTAAAAATTAAAATAATCTACAAAGAAGTACAACGAAATTCAAGTCTAAACAATTCAGTCAAATTCCCTCAGAATTTCACAAGTCCTAGGTCATCCAACGACCTAGTGTAGGTCGGAGCTTCTTTAGGTCGCACTGTGTAAGATTAGAAGGTTAAAGGCAATGCAGATTTGTCCAAGTCCTAACTCGGCCGCGACCTAAAGCCTGTGCCGCAAAGTTTAGGTCGTGAATATGTTAAGTCATACAAGTTTTAGGTCGAGCAAGCCTTAGGTCGCTAACTTCTTCTCCACGCAATAGCTCATTAGGACCTTGACCCATTAACCCGTTATCACTCATGATGAAATCCACCATCCCCTTCGTGAAAATTCATCATTCCAAATACCTCCGATCCAGTATAAACATTGTCGTGCCTTCTTGAATCACAACAACGACATATCGAACAGTAATCGAAGATCGATCATAATAATCATTCAAAATAGAGCACAACACATGAATTGGACTTAGGGCGGAAAACATGGATTTATGATTGGATGGCGATTATGGTGGGGTAGAGATTGAATTCACTTACGTAGTATGTTGGTGAAGATGAATTAACAGCTAAATGAGTTGAATTCGCCTTCGAGAGCTTCAGAGCTTGGTAATGGCCGAATAGGGATGTCAGAACAGATAAGGTAAAAGAGGAACGACCTAAGTCATTTATACCCCAGGGGAGTGAAATGTGAATCGACACACACGACCTAGTTTCCTCGATAGGTCGTTTGCGACCGAACAACTCATCAGAGCACAAGTTAAGAGGATCGAAGCACACAACCTAAGACCTAGGCGTGTACTCCGAGGGGCAAACGTTAACTCCTCCTCGTTAGCGACCTGAAGATGTGGAGCGACCTAACTGCAAACATGCTTTTGCGACATAACTGACCAAATGGTATCGGCGACCTAAGGATATCTAACGACCTAATGGTATCAGCGACCTAAGGGGATCCAGCGACCTAAAGGCCAGAGCGACCTAACGAGTCAACAAGACGAGCGACCTAACGGTTCGAGCATTCAGCGACTTAACAGATAAAGAAGGAAACGACCTAGCGACCTAATGACTCAACGAGCTAAGTTATAGGTCGCGTCAACTTAGGTCGCACCACCAGACCATTCAACACACTTAGGTTGTCTCTCTTCTTAGGTCGTACACGACCTACTACTTGTCATCTTGCTCACTCAAACTGAATGCATCCTATCAAGCCATAAACCATGCCTCATAGGTCGCTCGCGACCTATGTCCTACCATAGACCATCCTCGACCTATGATAGGTCGCTCGCAACCTAAGAAAACGAAGAAAGTGTTTTAACGTAGCAGATATGAGACGTTCTTCGGGTCGTCACCGACCTATGACTTGTCACTATTTTTGAATGTTATAGGACAGTTGAGTGGTAGCTCGTGTTACCTAGGTCGAGGGCGACCTACGACCTATGTTAGGTCGTTTACAACCTAACGCCTACCCAGAAACACTCCTATAAATACACGACCACCTCCAACATTCAAAGGACTTTTGGCCGACCATTTCAAGCGCCGATACTCTGCAGAATTCTCGACTCACTCAACACTTCAAGTACTCCAAACACCAAGGACATTACGACGATCTCCAAGAGAAAATCTACATCATTCAACATGAATTCAGAAGATTATTCTTTATCAAAGTTTGATCTACTGGTCTAAAGTGTGTTATAATTGAAGATTGTTGTAAAGTTGTAATCAAATTCAGTAATAAAGAGAGTTAAAGTGGACGTAGGCTTACTCTAAGCCGAACCACTATAAAAATTGTTGTCTTTTCTGCTTTTTCTGTATTTTCTCCACTTGCTTGTAGTTCCCGTGTACACGGGTGGTGCTTTCATCCAACTTCAATTGACACCGGGGTGTTAGCGTCTGATTTTCACGTTAACAACATATATCTACACGTTGAAGCCTCCTGCTCCATTATCTCCTCTAGAACTCGTCAAAGCAAATCTTGAATCACTTGACTACTCATACGAAATATGAGTACCCAAGAGTTTAATAAAACAGAAAATAAACACTCGGGTCAGACATGGGTCTGGTGTGAGTAAACGGGGATAAAAGTTGCTTAACTTTAGAAAATCTTTTGAAACCAAAGGTATCACGCAAGACTTCCCACACATAAACATGGAAAAGTTTTTACCTTACGCTAACCAAAACATTTGATAGGAAATCCAGTGATATTATAATAGTGTCTAGGGTTTTCAAAATAAAATACATAAATAGATGGAATGCTTACATCTCACGTTCCAACATAGTTGGGCATAATCAAAACCGTACAGGCACTTATTGGATTTTGGATTCCATCAATGGCAGGGCTACTGGGGTACCGCCCGTCACAGTACGTGGCCTAGATCACCATACCGAGGAGTACGCCCGCTCCCCTGCAACACAAAGCCGGAACAATTCCTTACTGAACAGCTCCGAACAAGACCACCCCGCAGATTGGCCGTCGCCAACTGCCACACAACCGAATATAAAGGGACCTCTAGACAGGGATAAATCTTGCTATCCAGTGGGAGCTACCCACGAAGCCTTGCTGCACCTCCTCTGTTTTAGCCATTCCCGGTTGATGAGTCTTGAGGCAACGATTACCTTTGTAGGACATATCAATCTTAGAATGCTCATCGTCCACTTGACGATGTTCTAAAAGCATTCAATCCATACAAGTTCGTTCCGGGTTCGAACGAAACCGAAGGCATTATCTCATTACACTTGTATTGGAATCACCCTCATAGTTAACGACGATAAACCTTGCATTCTAAATCACCATCTCGATTCTATAAGCACTATTCCGTCAACTCATTACGGAATCACCCACAGAGTTATACTGACGTATAGCCCTTACACCTCGAGTCTTCACTTGCTCCACTTGGATTAACGACCTAACGTTTAAATTGGAATCGATGTGGTTTTCGGAATTCCAAATTTAGAAATCCGATCCCGGTCTCATCGAAACCAAACGCCATCTTAATTTCCAAGTTGTACTTAAGGGTTTTAAACAATTAACTCATTTTATTTTTATCTATTTCACACAGATAGATAAGCTACATCTAACAATAGATAATCACATTCATATCATAAACAGATAATCTGTATCATCATCACAAACAGATAATCATCGCAACCAAATAATCCATCACAAACCATCATACTTAAACCAATCATCCATATCATACAGATGCAACTAATCTCATTACTACGATCACAACAATTCAATCAATAGCATCCATAAGCAATGATTTATTAACCATCCATTATAATTAATTTAAAATGAATTAAATCAATTACAACCATCTCTAATCAATTTAAATTAAATTAAATTAATTAACATTTCTATAAATCCTGCTTAATATCCGTTAATTAATTAACCCAGATAATTGATTATTCACTAAGTATTCAACATGATTAAACACTTTGATTAATCATCCTCTCATTACAATAAGTAATTAGTCTTTAATTAATTTCATAAATTAATTAACCTTAATCATAAGTAATTAACATTTAATTACTCATTTAATAATTAATTATAATTAATTATATTTGTCCTTAATTAATTACAATTAATTAATCACTTAATAAATTAATTAATATTTAATTAAACAATCATTAATTACATCATTAATTATAATAATTAATGATCTCTAATATTTAAATAAATGACTTATTTAAAATTAATTACATTTATTAATTAATCTATTTATTAATCACTTTGAGTAATATCTAATTAAGTAATTAACTATCTTTAATTACTTATTAATCAAATTAATTATCCAATAATTAATTATCTTAATTAATTAATCTCTTGATTAATTGCAAAAAGTAATTATCCAAATTACTTATTACATTTCAGTAATTACCATTCATTACTTCTTTAAGTAATCCTGCTCCATTAATTACATTAAGTAATTACACTCTTAAAATCATTAGATGATTTGCTTAAATTAATTAAACTAAATTAATAAACTTAAATAAATCACATATCAAAATTAATTACAATAATTAATTAATTCCTTAATTACTTTAATCAAGTAATTATATTTAACAAATTATAATTGATTATATTCAATTATTAATCTAGTTAATTATCAAAATTAATTACATCAATTAATTGCTTAATTATACTTAGATAATTATTTTATTAATTAACAACATTTTAAATAATTACTTACTTAAGAAAAATTATCTTAGATTAATTATCAATAATCATCTCTAATTAAAAATTAGTCTAAACCATTATTTAAAACCAAATAATTAAGTAAATTCTTAATTATCTTAATTATTTTCAGTATTTACTTATCAAATGACTTCATTTACATTCAAATGTATTTAAACAATACATTCCTAAAATTTAGTTCAAATTCCATTTAAAAAATTTGATATTTAAAATGCTTAACTATTTAAACATTAATCCAAATGTAAATAAATATAAACCATAAAATAAAATGAATGTTAAAGAACATTACTTAAATATAAAAGAAAGATTTAAAATAAATTTACTTGATTAAAATAAATCAAGCTTTGAAAGTAAATTGATTATTTTAACTTTCAAATTTAAATAAACATTTCATATCTTTGAGTTAAATATTACAGGAAATAAATTCTTTCAAGTTTTAAAACTTATTTGAAATCAAATTTCATTTTTAAATCTACTTAAAAACATTTGAATATGTTCATTTTTTTATTTATTTACAAACTTTTTGAAATCAAAACTGGTTTCTAAAGTAAACCTGAAAACTGTTTTTAACTTGTTTTAAAACTAAATTTAAATCTTTCTTAAAACATTTAAATCTGTTCAAAATTTAAAAAATTACAAACACTGTTTGAATCAAAAATCTAGTTTTAAGGATAAACCTGAAACTGTTTTAAATCTTGATTTAAAACTTAATTTAAAACTTGTTTAAATTAAAGATTTTCATTTTTTTTAAAACTTTGAATTCAAAATTTCATTTGAATTCAGTTTCAATTTCCACTAAAATCAAACTCCTGCACTAAAACTTGAATTTCATTTAAATTCAAAAACTGCAAAACAATCAGATTTTAAACCTGTAATCATATACCCGAGCAACCGGTTCCCTTACTTCGAGTTTCAAACCAGCTAGCTTCGAGACAACATCACAAAAACCCGAGGATTGCATGAGACAAAAACACTACACTACCCCACAAAGTTCACCAGACATCCACATGTATGGTGCACACGCACTGTCGCTCCGGCGGCTTCCAGTCACTTCAACCTACTGCTACGAGTCACCAACCATCTCATCACAAGCTTACGATCATCAGAAACCTACTGTAACTCGAATTCAAGTTTTTGAGAAACCAACTGTAAACCTGGAAACTCGTCTATACCCTAAATCCAAACCTGTCAACGCCGAGAAATCCCATCTCCGGCCACCATAGATGTCGCGACCTTGGCCATAACTTCCTCTACACCTCCTCTGCAAACTCACGAAACCCCTCCTCACTCGATGCATCACAAAAAAATCCTGAAGCAATTAAAACCCGACCGCTCAAATTTAGGGCTTAAACCTGGAAATCAAAATTTCCAACACCACCACCTACTGACACAACTGCTGACCATTTTTCACTCACTGTCCCATCAATCCTCTACCTCCCGACAGATCAACAACATCCCACAAACACTAGAAATTTAGATAGAACCAAATTTCCCAATTCTGCTCAAAACAGAATTGCTTATACCCCAGAAATTTTAAAAATGTAAAATTTGTTTTTAAAATTTCTGATTTCTAACATACATACATGATATAATCTTTTTTTAAATAGTTAATAATGTTGATATCCTGATTTTTATTGAAAATACTTATTGCTATAATTATTTCAGAGGTAACAGATTTAGATTTTAACTTATTTTAACTAATTCATGATTTTCCAGAACCTAAATTTATACTAACAAACATACTTTGTTTACTCAAAAATTTCTAACAGAAACAATTCAAGTGATAAGAAATTTTCTATCTAAGAAGATCTTAGTTTACAAGCAAATTAGATCTGCAGCTACAGGAAATCAACACATATATGTATATTCATATATATACACACAGGACAGTCATTAATATTAAATCATCACACATCCTTATTTCTTTCAATTCATATGCTTAGACATCTCAAGCTTTTGTGAATGTGAGGTTTATTCATTTCATTTTTAAAACAAAACAGAACAATTTTGTTTAACAGTTTTGATTTCTGGGAAACAGTTTGCATTTGATCATTGGTGCTATAAATTACTTTAACTTTGATTTTTAAAAGAAACTATTTTCAAAAATAAAAGCTTTTTCACCTTAGAGAAGAATGCAGAGAACAAACTTAGGTGCAGATTTCAATTTCCAGGACCCTGATTTGAAATGCACGATGAATCTGGATTGCGTTTGCTAGTTGTAGATGATTACTGGAGTTGCTTGCCTGATGATGTAATTTGTTTGAACATGCATGCAGACCCCATTCTTCTTTGCTTAGATTTGAGGTTGAATTGATCTTCATTTTGCAGTTGATACTTTAAAGAAAATGATTCCAGATTTTATGAAGTTTGGTTTTGCAGATTTTAAAACATGCAATCTTTGTTTGGATTTTTGATTTACTGAAATCTGAGAATCAGATCTTAAATGAGAATAAGGTTTGAACAAATAAAAAAACATTTGTTATATTTCTTATTTAAAAGAATAAATTTCAAGAATAACTTAGCTAGCCACTTGTTATGTTTAATTTGTTATGTGATTACAAGTGTCCGTCTTATGGTTTAAGAATCTAACACATATGCATTTCAATATTTAAAAGCAATTTCTTAATTCATAATTGTATTTAAATTTATCCTAAAACCATTTCAAATTTGTTTTAGCATGTTTTAATTATTTATTAACATTAGCCTTTAAAATGATTACATGTTTACTTATAAACTTCTTTATAACATTTATACATTTTAAATGTTTGCTTGAATATTTTTCAAAATAATATTCTTTTAAAACTAAATTTCAAAAGAGAAGATTTTAAAAATAATAATGTTGAATTTATTTTATTCAAGAGTTTTAAATCAAATGTTGTACTTCAACATGATTGAATTAAATTTATTTCAAAGAAAACAATTTTCTTCAAAATAAACTTTTATTATAAAACAAAATTTAAACTATATTTATTTTTATAAACAAAACAAATACTTACTTATATTTCTTTGATAATGTAAGAAAGACTTTTAAATTTTACCTTTGAAAAGTTTTCCATACTAATTTTAAATAAAATTAATCAATTTACAATTTATACATATATATGTAATAATTAGAAAATATCCTTATTAAATTTAAATATTTCTAACATTTGATAACAATCAGATTCTCAATTTAAATTAAATTATTATTATTTTGAAAAGAATATCATTTGACAGATTAAATGATTATTAATTTTCAAAAGAAAATTCCTGTTTGAATTAGATTATTAAATCAATATCTCACAATTTTAAAATAATTATTAATGAAATTATTAAATAAATATTGCCCAAATTTCCAAGACATCACAATTATACAGTATCACTCAAAAAAAGGCGACCCAAAAACTCGAGAAAAACATGGTAACATCACGAGTTTTGCCCGAAGCAACCCAGCACCCCCCCTCTTCGAGTCGCCCCGAGTACAATACGAGCATAACGCGATAATCTCTTCGGGTCACAACCCTTCTTCCCCAAATCGAAAAACCCAGTGCACAAGTGCACGGTGCACGTACCCTCGAGCTTCCGGCTGCCATTGAGCGTTGCGCCTATCGCCGACAATCTCACTAACCCACACGAGCTCGACAACACACCCAGATCCAAGAATATGCGCTCAAATCGAAAATTCACTCTCGAGCACGAAAACTGCAGAAAGACGAACCACTCAACCCATCGTCGTCGGTCGTAGCCACCACCGGAAACCCCAATGATCACCTTAAAACATCACCGCAACCTCCACGCCACTATTACCAAGTCGCGATCAACTCCGGTCATGCATTCACGTCGAAACCAGTTCGATAGTAAAGCCGAAAGATAAGCAAGCTTAAACCCTAATTTACTCAAATTCGAGCAATTTACACAATGGAGAAATTTTAAAACATTTTTCCAATTATCAACATCACTCAAACAAGACTTGTCTAAGAAATCAAATCAAATAGTTACGAAGATCGACGGCAAACACCAAAACTCCAAAAAAGTTCAAACCCAAAATTCATGATAAATACCCAATTAAAAATTACAATTTGTATATCTATATTCATGATTTATCATCATGATTACATGCATGAAACTCATTTCAAATTTAAGACAGTAATTTTTTTTACAAAAACTTAGTTTTACTGTAAAACTTTTATTTATACTTGTTTGTTGTATGAAAAATTATGGAAACTATTTTTATGATCTTCATTTTCATTTACAAACAAATATCGTTCATGCATTGAAGGCCAATATGAATCAAATTGGGAAAATTTGGATTCTTGAAACAAAGGTCTCAGATTTTTTTTCTTCTTTATCAAACAGAGCACAACATCACATATACAGTCCAAAATGTATATAAATATAACTATAAATTCAATTATAAAAACTAAATGATTTCCATGCAATACTAATATCAATTCAAATGCATTAGGATCAGTATCAATTTAACTGTTTTTAAAATCAATTTAATCACCTTTATAAAATATACAAAGAAGAACTTCTGTATTATTCCAGGCTTTGGACATTATCTGAAAAAGGTGTTTTGATGCTTTTGATTGCTGATGAAACTTGATCCTTTTAGTTGCAGATTGAATTGATGTGAAGAACTTCATGAATTGCTGGTTGATTTAAAACTTTGAAATGCAGTTTGAAGTTGCAGATTTCCTTGATATTGCAAATTTGATTTCAAATTTTAGGTAGCCTTTTGTTTTCAGATTTTACTTTTGCTTTTGTGGTTTTGAATTTCAGATAGAAGAAAAATTCTGGTTTGAACCAAGAAACAAAGGGAAAAGTGTTTAAAATGAAAACTAATCTTCTTCCTAAAAATATTTATTAAAAATAAAAATTATAAGTTGCCACTTTTCATCAAGAGTTTACATTTGTCATCTAATTGACTTAATAGGTTTACACGTATTTTAAGATGTTGACATGTTTACACATGTCTTAAGCAATTTTTAATTAATTTTTTACTTAATTTAAATGTGAATATAACTTACTTATCAAATTTACTTTATAAATAAATATAATTTTTACCATTAAAAGAAATATTCTATTACTAATAAAAATGCAAATAATTCTTATACATATAATTTAAAATCTAAAACATTTATATTTATCATTTAACCATTTTATAATAAGCATTTTAAAAGAAAACAAAACAAAGCTTGTTTAAATTCTTTTCAAACTATCATATTTAAAAACAAGCAGTTTATCTTATATTTGAAAGCAAATTGAATTAAACTAAATTATCCTTTGAAAAATATATATTGAAATTCAAAACAAAACTCTAAATTACAATACATACAAATATATTACAATTTGAAATTTATCTTTTATTTTAAACAAAAGAAATTCTATTCACAATATATATCAAATATATATATTATTAACATAATAAAATTTTATTAGCTTTTGAAAAACAATTATAACAAATTTTAAATTGTCAGAAAGATATTGATCACAATTATCAGATTAAATATTTATTAATCTTTAAAAGACTAAATTTATCAGTTTAAATTAAAATTACAAAGAAAAAATTATCAAATCAATTTAATTATTAATACGGATTGTTAAATTGATATTGCCTCAAATTCCGGGTCGTTACAATCCTCCTCCCTTAAAAGAATTTCATCCCCGAAATTTAAAAGCAAAGATAATTTAATAATCCAGTACAGATTTTAATTTTAGACAGCAAAGCATTCCTATCAACCAGTTACTAACAACCAGAGCAATCAATCAAACAACAAACCTAACTAATTATTCTGACACGAATCAGAATAAATCTTCTAATACTATCTCGAGTTTCCCTAGTATAAATCACTGGGAGACTCGTGTTAACCCTATTCTGAACAGCGACCTAACCAGTTGAAGAGCCTAGCGACCTAGCCAGTTGAAGAGCCTAGCGACCTAATCGTTGAAGAGCCCAGCGACCTAATCAGTTGAAGAGTTCTGCGACATAACGAGCTAAGAAGCTCAGCGATCTAAAAAGTTAAGAGGTCTTGCGACCTAATGAGCTAATGACCTAAGTTACTCAACGAGTTAGCGACCTAGTAACTCGATGAAGCAATGACCTAACAGCCTAAAGAGGGCAGCGACCTAGCGACCTAAAAGATCCAGTGACCTAGAGAGTTATCACAGAATAAAGCCGCTTGCATACAGGTCGCTCTCAATCTTAAGTCTCTATCTCTTCTAAGTCGCTCCACATAAGTTGCTTTCCGCTCACATAAGTCGCTACGACCTACCAACCATTTTCCCCTAGGTCGCCCACGACCTACGACCTACCAGCATGTTCAAGTGATCAAGTGCGACTATTTTAAGCCGTAGCCCGTGTACCTTAGGTCGCTGACGACATGCGACCTAGGGCTAGGTCGCTCACGACCTACGACCTAACTCCAGAATTTCCCTACAAATACCTTGCCTACTCCACCGAAGAGAGGACTTTTGGCTCATTTCTGGAATGCCTATACTCTACTGTTTTCTTGACTCATCTAACACTTCAAACACCAAAGACACCTCAACGGACTTCAAGAGAGATCTAACACATTCGACATGAATTCGAAGAGCTCTTATAAATTGAAGTTCTAGCTACTTGTCTTAGTTGTGTTGTAATCGAAGATTATTGTAAAAGTTGTAGTCGAATCAGCAATAAAGAGGATTAAAGTGGACGTAGGCTTAACATTAAGCCGAACCACTATAAAAACTGTGTCTCTTTACTTGATTTTCTGTTATCTTCTGCATATCTCTAGTTCCCGTACCAACGGGTGGTGCTTTCACATTTTTACTACTTACACCAGGGTGTTAGCGTTCAATTTTAGCGTTAACATTTTTGGTGATTCCACTGAAAACACTCGAATTCAGGGTGTTTTCATCATTGCTTCCCAAATATTCATTGAAAGAATCTCTATCAAAACAAGAAGTCTATCAGAGATTATGGCACCTGGAAGAAAGCGCAGATCTACTAGACCCGGTGATGCCCCTGAAAATACTGCCACTTCTCCTTCGTTAAGTCAAGCAGCTCCAAGTGTTGGAATTACACGGGCAGAGTTAGATGCTGCAGTGTCTGGGTTATATCAGCAAATGGAAGCCCAGAACACTTTAATGCTTGATAGGTTGAATGCTTTGCTCAGAGCTAACCGTCAACTAGTAAATAATGAAGAAATATTTGATGATGATGTTCATAATCCTGAAGAGAGGAATATTCCTCAGAAGGCAGCTAGCCCCGCCGAAGAGGCACCTCCCCAAGCTGGTGGAACAAGGCCACATCCGACTCTCTACGAACGTTTGTCCAGACAAACTTCCAAGAAAATTGCTGAAGTCTGTCCCGTAGAGCCTCTAGACGATGAGGAATACCTTTCGGGAATGGTATTACAGATTATGAAAGAAAGTATGCAAAAGGAAGAAGATGAAAAAGAATGGGAGTTCGCTCCAAGAAAAACTCCGTTCACCGAAAGGATTCTGAAGGCGGAATTCCTAAGGAAGTTTGTTCCCCCCACCATTCCGGCTTATAAGGGAACAAGCGACCCTAACCAATTCCTATATAGGTATGACTGGCACATGACTAGTGCTAGAGCATTGGATGAGATCAAATGCCGGTACTTTTCGGTATACTTGGAAGGAGTGGCTCTACTCTGGTTTACAAAGCTACCGGTCCGATCTGTAGACCAGTTCTCCGATTTAACTCGGAAGTTTAAAGAACAATTCAGGTTGTATGCTTCAAAGGCGAAGGATATAATGTCATTGTCCAGCCTGGAACTGAATCCCGGAGAATCTATTAGATCTTTCTTAAACCGCTTCAACATAGCCTTGGCTGAAGTCGACAATGCAGAGCCACGAATGGTTTTGACATACTTAATGAGGGCTATCGACAAATCGAGTGAGTTTGGGAAATGGTTCAAGATGAAGGAACCAAATTCGCTTGAGAAATTCTACAAGAAAGCTGACGAGTTCATGCACTTGGAAAGCCTTCCTGCGCCGGCAAAAGTGGTATTGACGGAGGTTAAGAATAACATTGCCGCTCCTACCAAAAAGGAATCCGGAAGTCAGAAGAAGGAGAATAACGGTGTGAAGAAGAAAATGGATGTGAAGAAACCTCACTTCTTAAAACCTTCATATTTCACTCCTTTAACTGACACTCCGGAGAATATCTTTTGCGCTACCAAAGATGCCGTGGAATATCCTAAACCATCTGTGTTGAAGCTTGGGAAAAAGGCTGTTCAAAGTGGGACATTTTGTCGGTTTCATAATCAAACCGGTCATGATACTAACGAATGTCGCCGTTTGAAAAGTTTGGTTGAAGAGCTGCTGATAGAGAATAAGCTGCAACAATATGTTAAGAGAAATAGAAATGACCCAACTTCATCTACCGAGGGCCAGCAACTTCCTGCTCATCCATCGGGCTCGGGTGAGAGGACTACCACGCATGAATTAGAGAGGCCTGTTATTAATGTAATCACGGGAGGTCCTCACCCGGTAGGCAGAAGCGGGGGCGAGATGGAAAGATATGCTCGTGCTTTGAAATATGCCCCAGCAGAAGAAAATGTTTTTGTGTTGGAAGACGCTGCACCTTTGAAGCAGCAAAGAATTTTTAATGATGACATTGTGTTCAGGGCCAGGGACTCTATGGGTGTTGAAACTCCTACCATGGATCCTTTGGTCATCTCTACGGTTATCGGACCTGCTATTGTACGAAGGGTCCTTGTTGACTGCGGCGCCTCTTGCAATATCATCTTCAAAAAGACATTCGATCAAATGAAGATTCCTATGGCTGATGTTCAAGCTTCATTGCAGAAGATTGCTGGGTTCACTGGGGAACCAAGGCAGCCAGTTGGAACTATTGATTTATTTGTGGAGCTTGGAGAGGGGCAGAAAAAGGTGGTTCGAAAGCAGACATTTTTTGATTGTTGACGGATTTTCTGCTTACAATGCCTTCCTAGGCCGGCCAACTCTTGCAGCATTCAACACAATTCTCTTCCCATGGCGCCTCACTATAAAGTTCCCCATGGATAATGGAATCAGTGTTATTAAAGGGGATCATAATGCTGGGCGAGAATGTTATCTTATAGAGTTGCGGAAAGCAAGGAAGAGAGAGATGGGAAAGGATGCGGTAGCTCCACTCCACATCAAAGAACCAACCTTGTAGCAACTACAGGGTGGACCCTGCACTAGCGAACATAGTAGTGCATGAACAGAAATGGATCCCAGAAAAGCCAGTATAGGGGAGAATAGAGTGGTGCCAGTGGAAGTAACGGTGCTAGTACCTGTTGACCCGAAAGATCCAAACAAGATGCTGAATGTGGGTTCTCAACTTAGTGTGACGGTTCAAAACATTTTGATATCATTCTTGAAAGAAAATCTGGATGTATTCGCTTGGAGTCATGCCGATATGTGTGGAATATATCCAGAAATCGCGGTACACACTCTGAATATTGATCCAAAATTTACACCTGTGAAGCAGAAAAGAAGAACCCAGGATCCAGAAAGGTCAGCAGCATTAAAGGAAGAAGAAGACCGGCTCATGGAGAATGGCTTCATCAGAGAGTCCACTTATCCGAATCGGGTTTCTAATCCGGTGTTGGTTAAAAAAGCAAATGGAAAGTGGAGAGTATGCATCGACTTTTCAGATTTAAACAAAGCCTGCACCAAAGACTGCTTCCCGTTACCCAGGATTGATCAGTTGGTGGATGGAACGGCCGGGCATGAATTATTGTCTTTCATGGATGCTTACTCCAGATATAACCAAATCATGATGCATGAGCCAGATCAGGAGGACACGAGCTTCATCACCGATGTTGGTCTTTACTGCTACAGAGTCATGCCCTTTGGACTGACGAATGCGGGGGCAACTTACCAAAGACTATTTAATGCTATGTTCAAGCCACGGATTGGCAAAACTATGGAATTTTACGTTGATGATATGTTGGTGAAGTCAAAGAAGGCAGTGGACCATATGGATCACTTGGCAGAAATGTTCGCAGTCCTCCGAAAGTATGGAATGAAGCTTAATCCTTTGAAATGTTCATTCGGGGTAGAGTCCGGGAAATTCTGGGTTCCATTGTGAGTTCTAGGGGCATTGAAGTAAATCCTGCTCAAATTACTGCTCTGAGAGAAGTCAAAGCCCCTAGGACAAAGAAGGAATTACAAAGCCTCAATGGGAAAGTTGCTGCTTTGAGTCGGTTTATTTCCAAGGCCATGGATAAATGCATTCCATTCTTTGACGCTCTGAAGAAAGGAAAGAAAAACTTTAAATGGACTCCGGATGTCAGAAAGCTTTCGATGAACTAATTTTTCACATATTCATGTATGTAGCAGTTTCGTCTCATGCTCTCAGTGCAACATTAGTACGGGAGGATGCAAAAGTTCAGCACCTGGTCTACTACATCGGCAAGAGATTCACTGGGGCAGAGATGAATTATTCAAAGCTAGAAAAGCTCGCCTATTTTCTACTGATAGCTTCCAGAAATTCGAGGCCATATTTTCAAGCTCATCCTATCAAAGTCCTCACTAATCAGCCTCTAAAGCAAGTCCTATTTCACCCTAAGACTTCGGGTCGTCTTCTGAAGTGGAATATTGAACTCAGCCAATATGATATTACTTACCATCCCCGAAGAGCATTCAACAGACAAGCGTTAGCAGATTTCATTGCAGAATACACAGATAAAGGTGACAACGAGGAAGAAGTTACTGATGACATCCCGACCCGATTAAAATTATATGTTGATGGCACAAGAAACGACTATTGTTTTGGAGCTGGGGTCGTGCTTGAAACCTGCGAAGGGCAATCATTGTGCTACGCATTGAGATTGGAATTTCCTTCGACAAATAATGAAGCATAATATGAAGCTCTTATTGCCGGCTTGAAGATTGCTAAAGAACTGAATATCAAAGTGTTACAGATCTTCAGTGATTCCCAGCTTATTGTATGCCAAGTCAAGAAAGAGTTTCAAACTAAAGCAAGAAATCTGCCTGCTTACTTGTCAAGGGCCTAAGAACTTCTTGATGATTTCGATCATTATACGATAAGTCATATACCTCTAGAAGAGAACATGAAGGCAAATTCTCTCGCAAAGTATTCAAGCACTGGCCAAGCTCAATTACTGGGATTGGTTCCTGTAGAAGTCTTGTCAGCCCCAAGTATTGATGAAATGGAGATTGACTGGATCATGACTGTTTCTCAAGAGTAGGAGTCGTGGATGACTCCAATCAAGGAATATCTACTTAACGGCTCCCTTCCAGAAAATTCAAAGGAGCGTCAGAAGCTGTTAAGGAAAGCCTCAAGATATGTAATTCAAGACGGTCGGTTGTACAAATGGGGATTCTCAATGCCATTACTCCGATGTGTAACTAAGGAAGAGGCTAAGACAATTTTAGCTGAAGTGCACGGAGCAGAATGTGGGGATTATTCAGGTGGTCAAACTCTAGCAAAGAAAATTCTCCGCTACGGGTATTTTTGGCCATACATTAATCGTGATGCTGCTAGCTACGCCCGAAAGTGTGACCGATGCCAAAGATTTGCAAAAATCCCAAGAGCACCTTCCACCGAGCTAACGCAGATGGTCAGTCCACGACCATTTGCTATTTGGGGAATAGATCTCATCGGGCCTTTGCCAACTGCCAAGTCCGGAATCAGATATGCTATTGTTGATGTTGATTATTTCACTAAATGGGCTGAATCTGAACCATTAGCTACTATTACCTCTAAAAAGATGATAGACTTTGTGACTAAGAATATCATTTGCAGGTATGGCGTGCCTCAAAAGATAATCACAGGCAATGGTACCCAATTCAAAAGTGAAGAGTTCCAGGATTTTTGCAAGCGATTCAAGATCCAAAAAAGCTTCTCAGTAGTGGCTCATCCGCAGGCAAACAGGAAAGTGGAAGTAGTAAACAAAATTATCAAGTCAACCATCAAAAAACAGCTGGAAAGCAAAAGGTGGTTGGGATGATAAGCTGCCACTAGCACTATGGGCATACAGAACTACCCACAAAACTACGACTGGGCACACTCCATTCTCATTAGCATATGGATCAGAAGCAATGATTCCAGTGGAAATAGAAGTTCCCTCACACAGAAGAATTCATTTCAACCAAGCTGAAAATGAAAAGTTGCAACTTGAAGCACTTGACTTCCTTGATGAAAGAAGGGAAGGGGCACAACTCAGAATTGCAACTCATCAGCAAAGGATATCCAGGCACTTCAATTACAAAATTTGCCAATGCAGCTTTGAGATTGGGGATCTAGTCTTGAAAAGGATCATGACAGCAACAGGAGTGTTTGCGCCAAACTGGGAAGGGCCGTATGTCATAGGAAAAAAACATCTTGATGGCACTTTCAAACTGACAACTGACGAAGGAGATCCAATTCCAAGAGCTTGGAACAGCAATCACTTGCGTCCATATTTTGCTTAAAAGCTTTACTTAAATTTGTAAAATGATTACGGATGTATGATTCTTGTGTTGCAAGCTATTGTAAAACTAGTGGAAATGAATAATAAGAACTATAAAGTGGATGTAGGCCCAGTTCTTGGCCGAACCACTATAAATCTTGTGTTCTCTACTATTATAAAATGCATGTTTTATTTCGATGTGTAAATACCTTAAATGTATTGCTAAAATGTCGATTTAATATTGCAGGCCATTAAAACAAATCTTACCCATCACAAGGCCAAGCGATCCCTGAAATCACTCAATAAACAAATGTCAAGCCGCAAAGATTCCAGATTCAAATTCTATATAAGAAGTGCTTCATGGAAACAGTTAGTGATTCCGCCGGAGGGGCACCTCCCTAACGTGAAGGTTCCAGGCCCTTGCTAACTGATTGCGATTGTTTGTGCGAACGAACATCTAATTAGATAGCTTGCGTCTTCCATATGGACTCGCTTAACAATGAAGTACACTTCTTTGGATAAAACAAACTACTTGCAAAAGAAAGGAAAATGTGCTTGGAAATGATAATAGGGAATCGCTAATGAGCAAATGACGAACAGACAAGGGCGAGTAGACAGAAAACAGCCAAAAAGGAGTCCTGCCTCTCAACAAAAAGGTTGGTGGAACCACCGGAGGGGCACCTTCCCAAAGCGAAGGCACCAGGCCCTTGCTAGCTGATTGCGATCGTTTGTGCAAACGAACATCCGGTTGGATAGCATGCGTCTACCCCGTGGATCCACTTAACCGTGAGACGCAACCTTCATGGCAAGCCAACCACCCAAAGACCTCTTTGGAGGCAAAAGCCCTCTTCGGAGGCACAACTCTTCGGAGGATAAAGACCTCTAACGAGGCACGCCGAAAATCGAAAGTTCTCTTCTCAACCAAAAAGATTGGTGGAATCAGAGGGCCCTTGTTAACTAGTTGCGATCGTTTGTGCAAACGAACATTCAATTAAGTAACTTGCGTCCGCCTCGTGAATCCATTCAACCATGAGAAAGTAACTTCCAGGCAATCAAATAAAGACCTCTTCGGAGGCACAAGCCCTCTTCGGAGGCACAAGCCGTCGCCAAAGGCACACCTTCCCTCTTCGGAGGCAGAAGACCTCTCCCGAGGCACCACAAGCCCTCTTCAGAGGCACTAGCCTTCACCAAAGGCACACTTGCCCTCTTCGGAGGCAGAAGACCTCTCCCGAGGCACCGCAAGACCTCTTCGGAGGCACAAGACCACTTCGAAGGAACGCCCTAAGAAGAAATGCTTTTCTCAACCAACAAAGTTGATGGAACCACCGGAGGGGCACCTTCCTAAGATAGAAGGCACAGGGTCCTTGTTAACTGGCTACGATCGTTTGTGCAAACGAACATCCAGCTAAGTAACTTGCGTCCGCCCCGTGGAACCATTTAGCTGTGAGAAAACACTCTCAAGCGAATAAAACAAAAAAGCCCTCCAATGAGGCACAACAAAAAAGAAGAAGAAGAATGCCCTCTTCGGAGGCACACTACAGCTCTCAAGGGAAGATCAATTTCCCCATCTTGAAAATATTCTTCCCCAGAAGTTGTAGTGCCAATTCAAAGCCTTCTTTGGAAACTCGCTTCACCGCGTAGGAGAATCCACTTGTCAAAAAAAAAGTGACTATCTCCGAAAGTGAAGTGTAAATTTTTTTATTCTTTATTTTCAAACAAAAGAGAGAGAAGAGTTCTCCAATACAAGGCACACTTTACTAAAGCAGAGCAATATTTCCTCAAAAAATGGAAAGAATTATTATCTAAAGTAAGAGTGCAAGCCTTCTCAAAATGGAAGAATTGTTCTCCAACTTAAGAGTACAAGTCTTCTCAAAATGGAAGAATTATTCTGCAACTTAAGAGTTCAAGTCTTCTCGAAACAGAAGAATTGTTCTCCAACTTAAGAGTTCAAGTCTTCTCGAAACAGAAGAATTGTTCACCAACTTAAGAGTACAAATCTTCTCGAAACAGAAGAGTTGTTCTCCAAAGTTTTATCAAATGAAAGAAATTGCAATAAGCCGTGATATGGGGGCAATACAATACAATATAGCTATATTAATAAAAGCAACGCTCAAGCAACATACCACAAACTTATTGCAATATCACACAAAGAAAATGAAGAAACTTGTGCGAAAATAAGGAATAAATGCATTCACAAATAACAATCAAAAGATTGTACAAGTAAGAAGAATCATTTTATTCCATACTATAAAATTTTATACATGTGCAGGTTACAAAAGAGCGGGGACCGGTACCCGCACAATCTCCGGTGAATACAAGCGTTTGTATACAAGCAAAAAGCAAAACAAGAAGGGTAAAGCGAGATTCACTATTTCTTTTTCCCGCCACCTTTAGAGCACTCGCCTGGCCTGATGGTTAACTTTAGGAGCCGGCTTGAACGAGTCGGGGAAGAAGGAGATAGAGGTGCAGCTGGGTCTACTTTCGCCTTCTCTTCCCTAACAGAAGTGCGTTTCCTTCTCATCTTCGAAGTTACACGCTTCCCCTTCTTCCTTGAAGAAGACTCGCTGCCTGGAGTGATAAGTGCAGACATCTTTGTGTCATCATGAAATTGCTCCGGAGTCTTTTCACCATCTTCAAGTTCCTTAGCCTTCTGCTCTTGCGAAGCGGCCACGTCATCCAAGCCTTGAAGAACTTCTATTAATTCTTTTTGCGACCCCGGTTGAGAAGCAGAAGGAGGTGTAATTTGAAGAGATGGAGGTGGAACAGCTGGAAGAGGAGAAGTCTGTGCGGCACTTGGCTTTTTCACTACAGAAGAAGAGAAGTTAAAATTAGTATTCCTCGCAAAGAGAGGAGATAGTGGTGCGTCAAGGCTTAATTAATAATCAAAAAGTTCATCAAGTTCATGTGAAGTGAACAAGTAGTCCACTTGAGCTAAATCAACGTTGAAGTTACCTGGAGAAGTTGGCTTTATCACATCAACTTCAAAGCCTTGTGCTTCAGCGCTTTCGTGAGCCTCATCTACAGTATGAGAAGTTACCATTTCAATGTCATCTTTGGCAGGAGGCGAAGAATGGGAACTGGAGCCAATGATATCAATGTCGGCCGAAACTGAAGGAAGAGTCGGGTCGGTCAAATGTGCATTCCCTAAATGTTCTCCTTCCACCGTTCCGGGCCGCTCTTTAGCAAGTTGCTCCTTCCTTCTGGCAAGGGCGGCACGTGCATCATCATCCAGATAGTGCGCCTCAAGATCTGCCTCAGCATAGCTAGCGCCTCCACGCATATCAAGTGCGGCCTCTCACACTTCTGCCAAGGTAATCTCATACTTCGGGCCTAAAAACGAAAGGCTGCCATGCCCCAAGACACTATGTATGTAAAACACGAATAAAGTAGAGCTGATGTTGGCCTTGGTTGCTTCATGAGATTCTTCGGCTACTGCTTTACCGGCAATAGCTTCATCACGCTCTTTTTCAACTTCAGAAAGCCGAGCTCTTAACATTTCAATCTCCACGTTCTGGGAGCTAGTTTTTTCTCACAACTGAGCAACATCAGTTCGGTAGCTTTCTACAATTTGTGCTTCAAATCTAGCCTCGGCATCTCTTCGACTAGCTTGAGCATCTCTCACTTGTTTTTGATGCACTTCTTCCTTTTGAGTGTAGGAAGTGGAAGCAGTGGCAAGCTCTTCTTTGAATTTTTCAATTTCCGCTTCAAGCTTCTCATTATAAGTGGTGATGTTTTTCATCTCTGCATCATGCTGGTCGAGAGTATCTTCCACTCGGACTTATCGCTCTTCATGGTTAACATAGCCTCAAGATTCAAGCGATTCACCCTTTGAAGCTTGTCAACTAGCTTTTTCCATCCCGGCATTCTCTCAATGTCAAGTTTAACAGCGTCGAGATTCCTTAGCATGGCTTGCTTGTCAATAGGAATCAAGTCCAAGTCGAAGCGCACTCCTTTTAAACACCAGTGTGGAAACCGGCTTTGGAGTGCAGGCGGGGCATTCTCAATTTGATACGGAAGCCTGTTGATGATCGTTTAAATATCAGCTCTTTGAAGGGCAGGAGAGATGGAAGGGATTTCCAAAGAGATGGGAGCAGCGGGAATTTCAGAAATTGCAGACGACGACCTTTCACTAAGCTTTGCCCGCTTGCTCGGATCTTTAGCGATGTGGCCTTTCCCTTTGTCATCATGAGATTTTCTTTTGTGTGAATCATCACCTCTCTGGGAAGAATCATGTCATTCATCCCTTCTCAAATAGCGCTCCTCATAAGCCCGCCTCTCGCGAGCTTTTCTTGCGGCTCTTTCTTCATCAGTTTCCCTTAGGGCATGAAGATACCGCTTGGGATCATAAGAGTCGCGCCTTCCATAGCGCTGAAAATCATCATAGTATGAGCCGCTTCGTCCCATTGGAGAACCTTAAAATGAAGAAGAGACAAGTTCAGAAATCTTCAAAGTAAAAAAGTTAAGTGCACAAAGTTGCTGAAATCCTAAGTGTGTGTGTGGCGTGTGAATTACGCGCGTCAAGCTACAAACCACTCTTCGGCTTAAGAGTTATCTCTGGAGTTGATGGAGTTGTTTGCAAAACTGATGTCACTTCAACTATTGGAGAAGCGAGTTTAGAAGCAGTGGAATCATCTTTGAAGAGCTCACGTGAAGTAACCACCAAGTCGCTCAACCCCTCAAAAATGTAGTCACCGTCATGCCTAGTGGGACTCTTTCTCTCAGCTCCTTCATCAACAGCCTTCCCGGAGTGTTGAGGAGGTTCTTCTTCTTCGATAACCAGAGGAAGTACAAATTTGCCGGATGACCCCGCAACGTCAACGGAAGCAGGACATTTCACCAATGAAGCCTCAGCAGTGGTTCCTTCGGTGCAAGTTCTTCGACAGAAACTGGGGCATCTGGAGTCTCTGCTTGAGAACCAGGGGCATCATGAAGGTGGGTAGATCGGGAAGAATGCAAAAGTACGAATTGATGTAAAAATTCATCCTCTAGCAAAAATTTAACGCTTCTCTCCTCAACCGCCACGACACTTAGTCTTTCAAAAGTCGGCTTATGGCTGGAATCTTTAGAAAGAGGAGGAAGTGCTGTAAAAGTAAAGAATGAAGTTAGCACTTGACAACTTGGATTTTGAAAAGATCAGAAATGGAAAGAACGGAGATAAGCAGTCGTACATCCTACTCTCTAAATGCTGTAGAATCCTGGGGGGACGGATGAAGAAAAATTGGTTCAAAAACCCATGGGCGCTGTAAGGAAGATCAGTGATCAATTTACGGTTCCTTGCGCTTTTCACAAGTATTACAGAAGGATGATCTTTGTTCTTCGCAAATGTGCATAAGTAACAAATTTCTTCAAAGCTTGGAAGACGGTCGAGTGTCCTCCTGAATAGTACACACAGTCCCATCAAGATGGCGTAGCCATTGGGCTGCAACTGGAAGGGAGAGATAGTCAATCGGAGAAGGAGCTGTCGAAGAAAATCGTTAAAGGGAGGAATAGCTCCACTCAAGCACATCTGACGATTAACTGCAATGAAACCAAGAGGTGGCCTGTCAACAGTATCGTTTACCCCAGGAAGCAAAGCGTCTGCTTCAGCAATACCGAACTGAACACGTAATTGATTGAACACCCGTTGATTCAGAGTGGTTGAAGTTCTTTCCGGGGGATTATCCAAGGGGTTAGCTATTGGGAAGACTTCTTCAGCTTGTCCTATTATCTCTTCTTGTTGAGAAGTCATTCTACATAAGGAACTTGATATTCAAATATGAAGGTGCACGTTTCCTAAATGTGTGGAGTATTGTGCAAAACTAATAAAATGACAAGCAAATATAACTGAAATTGAACTAATAGGCATTTGTCGATTATAAAGTTTCAGGGTTTGTTATTTTAAGTCCAAGTACAAGTGCAGTGTTGATGTAAACAGATCAGCTTTAGTTGATTGATTTTTCTCTACTTTAATACTTCACTTGAATTTGTTGATTCATAGCACTTCATTTTTATAATTTCTTTAAGTTGATTATTCTTTATCGACTAATCTGTCATTCGATGTGGGTGGTCAGTGGTAGTATATTCGCCCTAGTTTTCTGCAATTGTTGTATTAAACAGGTTGTTAGCTTTAAAAGTTAATATAATATGTAAATAAGTGCAACAAGTTCAGGCAGTTTATCTCAACAGTTCAAGTTGGAAATTCATTTAAGTGCCGTCCAATTTTTGCAAGTAGTTAAGCTCAAACGACTTAGCAGAGGTCGAAGCTTCCTTAAGTCGCACTGTTCGAGTCAAAAAGTTCAACAGTATCATATTCCTACGAGTTAAAAGTTATGACGCAAACTGTTAACGCTAAAATTTGAACGCTAACACCCTGGTGTATGAGTTATAGTTGTGAAAGCACCACCCGATAACTCGGGAACAGATTACAAGCAGATGATAACGGAAAAGCAGAAAACAACAACAATTTTATAGTGGTTCGGCTTAATGGTATAGCCTACGTCCACTTTAAGTACTTTTATTGATGATCTCGTTACAAGCTTATACAATTCTTTCCAAGTACAATACACTTTGAATTACAAGTCACTTGGAACAAGTAGCTTAAACTTCAATGAAGATTAGAGTCTTCAAATCCATGTTGGATGTGTGTGATCTTTTCTCAAGTTTGTAGCGTTCTTCGTGTCTTGAGAGCTTTAAGTGTTGAATTGGTTTGGAATGCAGCAGAGTAACGGCGCTTGAAGAGAATCAGCCCAAAAGTCCCTTCAATGCTCGATGTGGTCATGTATTTATAGGCAAATTTCTAGGCTGAAATTGCTAAGTCATGAGTCGTGACCGACTCAAGATGAGTCGTAAGTCGTGACCGACTCAGGATGAGTCGTATGTCGTAGGCGACTCAACTGATTGAGCCCAGACTTCGTATCAGAGCGTCTCCGGTCCTCTGTATATAGCACAAGTCCTAACTCGTCTACGAGTTAATAGGTCGTGGTCCAAGATGAGGCGGCGTTGGATTTCTACCTAGTAGCTTTATGTCGTGGACGACTCAAGCTAAGTCGTGAACGACTTACCATAGGTCGTAGGTCGGTTAAGTCATTTGACACCTTAGGTTGTTGAGTCGTTAGAGAACTTGAGTCGGTCTATCCCATACACCGTTAATCCCTTGAGTCGCTCCACTCCTTTAAGTCGCCTTAAGTTTTAACTCGTTAGCTTGTTGAGTCGGTAGCTTCCTGAGTCGGTAGCCTGTTGAGTCGGTTGCTTCCTGAGTCGGTAGCTTCTTGAGTCGGTAGCCTGTTGAGTCGGTTGCATCTTGAGTCGGTTGCCTTCAGAACCGTTAAGAACCTTAAGTCGTGAGTCGGCCCAGACCTTGACTCGTTGCCTAAACGGAGTTAACATTTGCCCCTCGAAGTTCACGCCTAAGTCGTAGGTCGTGTGCTTCGACTCATCTAAACTCGTGTGCCGATTCAACTACCACTGCTCAAAGCTATAAAAGACTTGAGTCGTTCTCCTTACTTCCTTCTTCTCATTTCTTATCCTTTGAACCGTGTCTGCCATTAACGCATCTTCGAGCTCTCAAAGGTGATTCCAACCTGATTTATTTTCGATCATCTTTAGCATCACACCGTGTAAGAGATTTTGCATCTTTTTTCAATTGCTGATGATTGTCGATCTCCGCCTCTGTTTTTCCCCCTTGACCCTTGCGAATACTATTGCATCGGACATTGATGGATTAAAGGCAGGCGGTTTGATCTTACTTGTAGCGATTCGAGATTTGAGGCGACCTAGTGGTGTGATGGAACTGGGGTTAACCATTGCGAGGTTATCGGGTTATGGATTAGATGGTTAATGGGTTAGGAGTTAGATGGTTAATGGGTCAGATTGATTCGAACATTGCCGTACATTTGAGTCGGCTATTCTTGTATAATCCGGCGACCTTTGTGATTTAACCATGATACGACTCAACATGCTCCACGGCCTAAGCCTTGAGTCGTGGCCGAGACAAAACCCTTGAGTCGTGGCCGAGATAAAACCTTTGGGTCGTGGCCGAGATAAAACCTTTGAGTCGTGGCCGAGATAAGACCCTTGAGTCGTGGCCGAGATAAGACTTGGAGATTTTCCTATTTCTACGACTTATGACTTAGGGCATTGCCGACTCAGAACTCTTGAACCGTTAACGAGTTATGACTTGCGTGAATTCTGTTTGAATTTTGGACCATTGCATTAACTTTGAACTGTTGAATTTTATTGCATTCATTCACAGGTTATTTTGACTTGCAAGCTAACAACCTGTTCAATACAACACTCACAGAAAATTGGGACGAATATACTGTCATCGATTGCCCATATCAAATGACAGATTAGTTAATAACAGATAATTAACTTAAACAAATCGTGTGAACGAAGTGCTATCGATTTCAAGTAGAATATTAAAGCAACACTGAAACAATCAATTGAAACTGACCAGCCTGCACTAATATTACGCTTGAACTCTAAATTAACAAGTTCTGAAATTACCATAGTCGACCAATCGTCAACCAGTTTAATTCCAGTTATATTTACTTGTTATTTTCATTAGTTCTGCACAACACTTCACACTTTTAGGAAACGTGCACCTTCGCATTTGAACACCCAGTTGCTTGCGTAGAATGACATCTCAACAAGAAGAACCGATGGGCCAGGCTGAAGATGTCTTCCCAGTAGCCAACTTGTTGAATAATCCTCCGGAGAGAACTCCCACCACTCTGAATCAGCGGGTGCTTACTCAATTGCTCACTCAGTTTGGCATTGCCGAAGCTGATGCCTTACTGCCGGGGCCAAATGATACTGCAGATAGGCCTCCTTCTGGCTTTATTGCTGTCAACCGCCAAATGTGCATGAGTGGTGCCATACCACCTTTTAATGACTTCCTTCGGCAGTTCCTGCTTCGATTATCTATCTCTCCATTCCAATTGCACCCCAATGGCCATGCCATTCTGATGGGGTTATGTGTGCTTTTTAGTAAAGTTCTGGACAGATTACCGAGCTTTGAGGAGATCTGCTACCTTTGCTCATTCACAAAGATTAAAGATCATCCCTCTATCGTAATCATAAGGAGTGCTCGAAACCGAAAACTCATCACCGATCTTTCTGATAGCGTTCATGGATTTCTAAATCAGTATTTCTTTGTTCGTTGCCCTCCAGGGTTTTATGCCATCTGGAGAGTAGGAAGTAAGATTTTCCTGTTTTTATTTCTCCAATCTTGGATTTTTCAAAATTTGAGTTGCTGAATGCTAACTTTGTTTCTTTTCCCTGTTTTAGCACTTCCTCCTCCCTCTAGAGATCCATGCTATAAACAAATTTTTGAGAGATTGAACGCCGTGGCGGCAGAAGAGAGGAGTATAAAGTTCTTGTTAAATGATGGATTTTTACATCAATATGGGCTTCTTCATCCTTCTCGCTTCACTCAGTCTCGTGAAGTCCCAACTGAAATTCCTGATTCTCCGACGGAAACTCCTGATGCCCCGGTCCCTATTAAAGAGCACGTTCAGGGAGGAACCTCTATAGAAACTCCACTAGTGAGATGTTCAGTTCCGAAGGACGTTGCGGGGCCATCTGATAAGTCTGCACTTGCCCCAGTTATCGAAGAGGAAGAAACTCCACGATCCTCCAGAAGATCTGCCGACGAAGGGGTTGAAAAAGCCAGTCCCAAAAAACATGATGGTGATGATGTTTTCGAGGGGTTGAGCGATTTAATTGTGACTTCTCAAGAACTTTTCAAAGATGATGTTTCCAAAACTGTTTCTTCTGTAATTGAGGCAACATCTTCTCTACAACAAATGTCAACTCCTCCTACTCAAGTTATCACTACATCTATTTCACAGAGTGGTCTGTAACTTGATGCGCGTAGTTTACACGTTACACAACACTTAGGATTTTTCATCACTTCTACGCGTTTATCTTCTTGTACTTTAAAGATTTATAAAGCTTATTATTTTTATTCCAGATTCCCCTATGGGGCGCAGCGGCTCGTACTATGATGATTTCCAGCGCTACGGGAGGCGTAGCCGTATGATTACAGGCGTTACCTCCCTTCTTACAGAGAATCGAATGAAGAGAGGGCCATCAGGAAAGCCGACGAGAGACGAGCATATGAAGAACATCGCCAAAGGGAACAAGAAAGACATGATCTTCCCCACAGAGATGATGATACCCAAAAGAGAAAAGCTCACGATCAGAGAGGAAAGAGTCACATAGACGATTCTTCTAGCAAGCGGGCTAGACTTACTGAAGAAACAACTCCTTCAGCTTCTGAACATGTCCCTGCTCAATCTCCTGCTCCCGTTCGCTCCGACATTCAAGCAATCATCAACCGGCCCGCATACCAAGTCGGGCAAGGTCCTCCCACTCTTCAAGGTCGATTTCCTCAGTGGTGCCTGAGAGGGGTTCGATTTGATCTCGACTTGGTTCCTCTCGACAAACCGGCTATGCTGCGAAATCTTGATACCGTCAGGACCGATATTGAAAGAATGTCGAACTGGCAAAAACTTGTCGACGAACTTCAGAGGGTTAACCGAGCCAATCTCGAGGCCATGCTAACAATGGAGAACGATAAGGCTGAGTGGCAGAAGACTCTCGAACAGCATGACGCCGAAATGAGAAGTATTGCTTCCTACAATGAAAAGCTGGAAGCGGAAGTAGAAAAACTTAAGGAAGAATTAGCTACTTCATCTACTTTCCATTCTCAAAAGGAGAGCATGCTTCAGCAACAAGTACGAGATGCGCATGCCAGTCAAAGAGCAGTCGAAGATAAGCTTGCACACAAGGAAAAGGTCATAGAAGAATATCGTGCTGAAACTGTACAACTGCGAGAACAGACCGGCTCTCAAAGCTTGGAGATAGAGTTGTTAAAAACTCGACTTGCTATGGCTGAAAAGGAGCGCGACGAGGCTGTTGCTGGTAAACTTGCGACCGAAGAGGCTCATCAAGCAACCAAAGCTGACATTAGCTCCACATTATTCGATTTTTATCTGCACATCATTTTGGGACGTGGCAGCCTTGCCTTTCTAGGCCCCAAGTATGAAATCACACTGGCTGAAGTTTGGGAGGCAGCACTTGATATGCTCGGTGGTAAAGGTGCTGGATATGCTGAGTCAGCCCTTGAAGAGCATTATCTTGACGATGAAGCCCGCGCCGCTCTTGCCAAGGGAAAAGAGCAGCTTGCCAGAGCGCGGGCCGGGATGGCGGAAGAGGAGCGTTCTGAAAAAGAAGTACCGCCTACTACCTCTGAACGTCCTCTAGTTTCCCCCGAAGTGGACATTACAGGCTCTAGTGCTCATTCGCCGCCTCCTACAAGAACCGGGGTAATTACCCCTACTGATGAAGAGGCTTTGGAGGACATTGGGGCTCAGAATTATGAGATTGAACTGACGAAGCCAACATCTTCAGGTAATTTCGACATTGGTCCGATTCAGGTGGATTGCCTGCTTATTCCTCAAAAATTTGATGAGCTTCTCGATTACTTCTTGAATCTCGATGAACCCATATCTCCCTTCTTTTGGGAAGATACTAACATTTTCAATTTCTCTTCTTCTGCAGTTGAAACAACAAGTGCTGTGCAGACTTCGCCTATTCTGGTTATTCCTCCTCCATCTCTTCCGGTGACTCCTCCTTCCGCTTCACAACCCGGGTCACAAGAGGAGAAAATTGAGGCTCTTCATGGCTTGGATGACCCTATTGCTTCGCAGGAGCAAAAAGATGAGGGACTTGAAGGAGGCGAGATCTCTCCGGAGCGGACTCCTTCTGACGACGTAGTTTTGTCCGCTCTCGTTACTCCAGGGAGTGAGTCTTCTTCGAAGAGAAGAAAGAAGCATGGGACATCGAAGAGGAGGGGGAAGAAAATTATCACCACTGAAGAGGAACCGAAAATTGCACCAGTTGCACCTCCCTCCCCTTCTTCCCTTATGCCTTCAGACCGACCTGAAAGACCTGAAAAGCTAACCATTCGGCCGGGTAAAGGGTCTAAAGGCGGCAAGAAGAAATGAAGAGTTGGGCTTTTTGATTCCTTTTTTGTGTAATGGTCGGATGTTGTGCAGGCACCGGCCCCTGCTTTTTTATTTTGAAACCTGTATCTGCAATATTTGCAATTGAATAAAATGATCCTTTATCTGTACAGACTTTTGTTTGAATTTAAGAATGCATTTATTATTCATTTTTGCACAAGTTTATTTATATGATATTGCGGTGAGCTTGTGGTATGTTGTTTGAGCGTACTTTACCGACGTACCTATACCATTTTGTATGTAACTATACCATGTTGCTCCCATACCATAAGCTTACTGCAATATCGTATACTTTGAGGGGACTTGCACTCTCATTTTCTGAAGAATAATTACTTCATTTTCGAAGAGGATTTTCGTAGAGTGCAACTTCCTTCATATAAGTTTCTACGCTTTGTCCTTCGAAGAAATTACTTTTTCCTTTTGCGTATGTGTACATTTTGCCAAGTGAATTCTTCTATGTGGTAAAGCGGACCTCTGAATGTACTTTAACTTTCTTCCCCCTTCTCTTTTTTTTTTTAGAATAGGTAAATCGCTCTTCCTTTGAAAGTTAAAGTACGCTCTTGATGAGGATTTTTTCTTCTTTTTTTTTTTTAAAATACAAATTTGTGCTTCTGAGGAGAGATTTTTTCACGTTTCAACACTTGGAAGTTTTATTTCAATCTTGGTGAAACGCATTCCTCCAAAGAGTTGTGCCTTTGAAGAAAGCCTTTTCACGTTTCAACACTTGGAAGTTTTATTTCAATCTCGGTGAAACGTGGGCTTCTGAAGAGGTCTTTCTTTTTAATTGTATCCCCGGGAGGGGGTTGTACCTCTGAGGAGGGATTTCTCACGTTTCAACACTTGGAAGTTTTATTTCAATCTTGGTGAAACGTGTACCTCCAAAGAGTTGTGCCTTCGAAGAAAGCCTTTTCACGTTTCAACACTTGGAAGTTTTATTTCAATCTCGGTGAAACATGGACTTCCAGGAAGGTCTTTATTTTGTTTTGCATTTCAACTTTGGTGAAGTGAAATCCCGAAGAGCGGTCATAACACTTCAACTCCTGGTGAAATGGGCCTCCGAAGAGGGCTTTTATTTTGTTTGCATTTCAACTCTGGTGAAGTGATATTCCGAAGAGCGGTCATAACACTTCAACTCCTGGTGAAATGGGCCTCCGAAGAGGGCTTTTATTTTGTTTGCATTTCAACTTTGGTGAAGTGAAATTCCGAAGAGCGGTCATAACACTTCAACTCCTGGTGAAATGTGCCTCAGAGAGGGTTTTCATCGCCTGGAAGTTACTCTCTCATGGTTGGAGGGTCATGACTCCTCCAATCTTTTTTGTTGAGTAGAGAACTTTCTTTTTTGTGGCATATGACCCATTAGAGGTCTTTATCCTCCGAAGAGTTGTGCCTCCGAAGAGGACTTGTGCTGACGATGATGGCTTTGGTTGTTCCTCTGTTCACTTGCTTATGCCTTTTCAATGATCCTCTGCCCCTCTTTTTTTTTTTTTTTTTTTAAAAGTAACTTGTTTAATCCAAGGAAGTGTGTTTCATTGTCAGGCAATTTCGTGAGAACGAGCACTAGCTTCTTAATTGGATGTTTGTTTGTTTAAACGATCTCAATTCATTAGCAAAGACCCGTTTCTGTCGAAATCATAGGCCGTTCAATTGAAGTACTTCCTATCTAGGATTTGAATTCGGGGCTCTTGTGACTTGAAATTTGGCGAGAATCACTTGGTCTTTTTATGTGCAAGTTTCACTTCCATTGTCTGCAAAAATTCAAATCGACATTTCAGCAATACATTCTATGTACTTTTTATATCGAAAATAAAGCAAACATGTAATAATAATAAGGAACACAAGATTTATAGTGGTTCGGCCAGGAAATTGGGCCTACATCCACTTTATATTCTTTCATTATTTACTTGCATCAGTTTTACAATTGCCTTCAATTACAAGAATCATACATTCATAATTCTTTTTACAATATTTCAACAAAATTTTCAAGTAAAGTATGGACGCAAATGATTGCTGTTCCATGCCCTTGGAATTTGATCTCCTTCAACAGTGGTGAGTTTGAATGTGCCGTCAAGAAGCTTTTGACCTATGACATATGGTCCTTCCCAATTTGGCCCAAACACACCTGTCGCTGTCATGATTCTCTTCAGGACTAGGTCTCCAATCTCAAAGCTGCGTTGGCGAACTTTGGAATTGAAATGTCTGGCTATTCTTTGCTGATGGGCTGCAATTCTGAGATTAGCCTCATCTCTTTTTTCATCAAGGAGATCTAGCGCTTCAAATTGTAGCTTTTCATTTTCTGCTTGATTGAAATGGATTCTTCTGTGTGAAGGGACTTCTATTTCTACCAGAATCATTGCCTCTGACCCGTATGCCAATGAAAACGGGGTGTGCCCAGTCGCAGCTTTGTGAGTGGTTCTGTATGCCCATAGTGCCAGTGGTAGCTTATCGACCCACCCACCTTTTGCTCTTTCAAGTTGCTTCTTGATGGTTGACTTAATAATTTTGTTCACGGCTTCCACTTGCCCGTTTGCCTGCGGATGAGCTACTGCTGAGAAGCTTTTCCGGATTTTGAATCGCTTGCAAAAATCTTGGAATTCTTCACTTTCAAACTGAGTTCCATTGTCTGTAATTATTTTTTGAGGCACACCGTATCTGCAAATGATGTTTTTAGTCACAAAACTTATCATCTTCTTTGAGGTGATAGTAGCCAGTGGTTCAACTTCTGCCCACTTAGTAAAATAATCTACAGCAACAATGGCATATTTAATTCCAGAATTGGCAGTTGGTAACGGTCCTACAAGGTCTATTCCCCATATTGCAAACGGCCATGGACTGACCATCTGTGTGAGTTCAGTGGAAGGAGCTCTAGGAATTTTGGCAAATCTTTGACACCTGTCACATTCTCGGGAATACTTTGCTGCATCTCGATTAATTTCTGGCCAAAAATATCCGTACCGGAGAATTTTCTTTGCTAATGTTTGGCCACCTGAATGATCACCACATTCTCCTCCGTGTACCTCTGCTAGGATTGCTTTAGACTCTTCCCTGGATACACATCGAAGTAATGGCATTGAGAATCCCCGTCTGTATAACCGGCCATCCTGGATTACGTATCGAGAGGCTTTTCTTAGTAGCTTTTGTCGTTCTTTTGAGTTCCCTGGTAAGGATCCATTGAGTAGATATTCTATTATCGGAGTCATCCATGATTCTTGTTCTTGATACATGCTCATGATCCAATCAATGTCCATCTCATCAATGCTAGGAGTCGACAGGACCTCTACTGGAGTTAGCCCCAGAAATTGAGCTTCGCCTGTGCTCGAATACTTTGCGAGAGAATATGCTTTCATGTTTTCTTCTCGAGGAATGTGACTTATCATGTAATGATCGAAATCACCCAGGAGTTCCCAAGCCTTTGACAAGTAGGCGGGCAGATTCCCCCCTTTTGCTTGGAATTCCTTTTTGACTTGGCATACAATAAGCTGAGAATCACTGAATATCTGTAACGCTCGGATGTTTAATTCTTTAGCAATCCTTAAGCCAGCGATAAGGGCTTCGTATTCTGCTTCATTGTTTGTTGAAGGAAATTCCAACCTTAGTGCATAGCATAATGATCGACCTTCAGGAGTTTCAAGTACAACTCCGGCTCCAGAACAGTTGTCGTTTCTCGCACCATCGACATATAACTTCCACTGGATCGGGAGATTGTCGACCGTTTCTTCCTCACTGTTACCCTTATCTGTAAATTCTGCAATGAAATCTGCTAACGCTTGTCCATTGATTGCCTTCTGGGGATGATAAGTGATGTCATACTGACTGAGTTCAATATTCCACTTTAGAAGACGACCCGAAGTTTCAGGGCGAAACAGGACTTGCTTTAAAGGTTGATCAGTGAGGACTCTGATAGGATGAGCTTGAAAATATTGCCTCAACTTCCTAGACGCAATTAGTAAGCAATAGGCGAGTTTTTCCAACTTAGAGTAATTCATCTCTGCCCCAGTGAGTCTTTTGCTGATATAGTAAACTGGATGTTGAATCCTTTTGTCTTCCCGTATCAGCGCTGCACTTAAAGCATGAGATGATACTGCCAAGTATATAAGAAGATCCTCGCCATCGCCAGGCCTAGAAAGTATTGGAGGCGTCTCCATATGGCGAATCAATTCATCAAAGGCTTTTTGGCATTCGGGAGTCCAATCGAAGTTTTTCTTTCCTTTCTTTAGGGCGTCAAAGAATGGGATGCATTTATCTGTGGCTTTGGAAATGAACCGACTTAAGGCGGCAACTTTTCCATTGAGACTTTGCAATTCCTTCTTTGTTCTAGGAGCTTTGACTTCTTTCAATGCAGTAATTTGAGCTGGACTGGCCTCAATGCCCCTAGCGCTCACGATGAAACCTAAAAACTTGCCGGATTCCACTCCAACTGAACATTTTAAAGGATTGAGCTTCATTCCGTATTTTCGGAGGACAGCGAACATGTCTGCTACGTGTTCTATGTGATCCAGTGCTTTCTTAGACTTTACTAACATGTCATCGACGTAGACTTCCATAGTCTTGCCCAGCTGCGGTTTGAACATAGCATTAACGAGTCTTTGGTATGTTGCCCCTGCATTCTTCAATCCGAAGGGCATAACTCTGTAGCAGTAAAGACCAGTGTCGGTGATAAAGCTCGTGTCCTCCTGATCTGGCTCATGCATCATGATCTGGTTATATCCGGAGTAAGCATCCATAAAAGATAACAATTCGTGTCCCGCTGTTCCGTCTACCAGTTGATCGATTCTGGGTAATGGGAAGCAGTCTTTGGGGCAGGCCTTGTTTAGATTTGAAAAATCGATGCATACTCTCCATTTTCCGTTGGCTTTCTTAACCAGCACTGGATTTGAAACCCAATTCGGATATGTAGATTCTTTGATAAAATTATTCTCCATGAGCCGATCAACTTCTTCTTTTAATGCCCCTGACCTTTCCGGACCTTGAGTTCTCCTTTTCTGCTTTACAGGTGTAAATTTTGGATCAATATTTAGAGCATGCACTGCAACTTCTGGGGATATTCCGCACATATCGGCATGAGTCCAAGCAAAAACATCCAGATTTGCCTTTAAAAAAGATATCAAAATATTCTGAATTGACGCATTAAGTTGTGAACCCACATTCAACACTTTGTTTGGGTCCTTTGGGTCAACAGGTATTGGTATTGTCGTTTCCACCGGTACCACTCTATTTTCCCCTGCACTGACTTTTCTAGGGTCCATCTCCTTCCTTGCTCTGCTGTGCTCGCCAGTGCAGGGTCCGCCCTGTAATTGCTACAAGGCTGGTTCTTTGATGCGGACTGGGGCTGCCGCATTCTTTCCCATTTCTCTTTTTCTGGTTTCTCGTAGCTCTGTCAGATAGCACTCTCGCCCAGCATTTTGATCACCTTTTATAACTCCTACTCCATTGTCTGTAGGGAATTTAATAGTGAGGCACCACGGGGCAAGAACAGCTTTGAACGCTGCCAGAGTTGGACGACCAAGGAAAGCGTTGTAAGCAGAAAATTCATCGACAATCACAAAAGTTTGCTTGCGGACCACTTTTCTCTCTCCTTCTCCAAGTTCCACAAACAAATCAATGGTCCCTACCGGCTGCTTTGGCTCCCCAGTGAAACCAGCAATTTTCTGTGATGAGGCTTGCACATCAGCCATAGGGATCTTCATTAGGTCGAATGTTTTCTTAAAGAGAATATTGCAGGATGCGCCACAATGAATGAGAACTCTTCTGACAATAGCTGGCCCGATACCAGCCGAGGTGACTAGAGGATCCAAGGTTGGAGCTTCAACACCTGCGGAATCCCTAGCTCTGAACACAATATCATCATCGAAAGTTCTTTGTTGCTTCAAGGGCGTAGCACCTTACAAAACAAATACATCTTCCTTGGTCGGTACATACTTTAGAGCTCGGGTATACCTTTCCATCTTACCCCAGCTTCTGCCTGCTGGGCGAGGTCCTCATGTAATGACATTAATAATGGGCCTTCCAGATTCATGCCCTGCAGCCTTCTCAATCGTCCTAGGCTGTTGAGTAGGAGCCTGTTGCCCCTGACTAGATGAAGCAGGATTGTTGCTATTCTTTTTCACAAATTGCTGCAGTTTGTTTTCCCTTAGCAACTCTTCAATCAGATTTTTCAACTGGCGGCATTCGTCGGTCTCATGACCGGGTTGATTATGGAAGCGGCAGAACTTCCCACTCTGTATAGCTTTTTTTCCAGTCCTTAGAGGAGGAGGTTTAGGAAAGTCAACAGAATCTTTAATGGCAAAGTAGATACGCTCCGGCGTATCTGATAAAGGAGTATACTCTGATGGCTTGAAGGATCGGGGCCTTTTCAGATTACTCTACTTCTTCCCATTGTTATTTTCCCTTTTTGCCCTACAGATTCATTCTTGCGTGGAGCAACAGTGTTATCTTCAGCTTTTTCCAACACTGCTTTTACCGGTACGGGACGGCTTTCTAAGCGTATGAATTCATCTGCTTCTTTATAGAATTTTTCAAGGGAATTTGGTTCTTTCATGTTTAGCCATTTCCCAAATTCGCTCGACTTGTCAATACCCTTCATCAGATAAGTCAATATCATTCACGGTTCTGCATTGTCTATATTAAAGCGGTTTAAGAAAGATCTGATAGTCTCTCCTGGACTCTGCTCCAAACTTGACAGTGACATGATATCTTTGGCTTTTGAGGCATATAGTCTGAACTGCTCCTTGAACTTCCGGGTCAAGTCAGAAAACCGATCGATAGATCGGACGGGCAGCTTGGTGAACCAAAGCAGAGCTACGCCTTCGAGATACACAGGGAAATATCGGCACTTTATTTCATCAGAGGCTCTGGCACCTGTCATGTGCCAATCATATTTGTATAGGAATTCATTCGGATCACTTGTCCCCTTATAAGCTGGAATGGTTGGAGGGACAAACCTCCTTGGGAATTTAGCCTTTAAGATTTTCTCAGTAAATGGAGTCTTACTTGGGGCGAAACCCCATTCTTTCTCGTCTTCAACCCTCTGCATACTCTCTTTCATAATTTGTCGGACCATTCCAGAAAGATACTCCTCATCATGTCGAGTTCTAGATCCACCAACCTCTGGAAGTGTTTGTTCAAAGGGGCTAGCAGCCCTTTCAGGAGCATTTCTTTCTTCAGCATCATGAAGGTTGCCAGCAAAATTCCTCTCATTACCCGCTGGCTGACGGTTTGCCCCAAGCAGATCGTTCAACCTATTTAGAATTAGGGCATTCTGGGCATTTTGAGCCTCGAGTTGTGCATTTTGGGCATTGATCTGTTGGTTCAGCCCTAAAATTGCAGCATCCAGCTCTGCCTTTGTAACTCCGACAGCTGGAGTGGCTTGATTCGATATAGGGGAAGCGGAGGTTCCCTCTTGAATATTCCCAGATCTGACAGATCTACTCTTCCTTCCAGGAGCCATAATCTCGGATAGACTTCTGGTTTTCAAGGAAGTTCTCTCTACAAATCTCTGTGAAGCAATGATGGCAACTCGCCTGAGTTCAGTTCTCAGTGAAAGCACCAAAAATGTTAACGCTAAAATTTGAACGCTAACACCCTGGTGTATGAGTTATAGTTGTGAAAGCACCACCCGATAACTCGGGAACAGATTACAAGCAGATGATAACGGAAAAGCAGAAAACAACAACAATTTTATAGTGGTTCGGCTTAATGGTATAGCCTACGTCCACTTTAAGTACTTTTATTGATGATCTCATTACAAGCTGATACAATTCTTTCCAAGTACAATACACTTTGAATTACAAGTCACTTGGAACAAGTAGCTTAAACTTCAATGAAGATTAGAGTCTTCAAATCCATGTTGGATGTGTGTGATCTTTTCTCAAGTTTGTAGCGTTCTTCGTGTCTTGAGAGCTTTAAGTGTTGAATTGGTTTGGAATGCAGCAGAGTAACGACGCTTGAAGAGAATCAGCCCAAAAGTCCCTTCAATGCTCGATGTGGTCATGTATTTATAGGCAAATTTCTAGGCTGAAATTGCTAAGTCATGAGTCGTGACCGACTCAAGATGAGTCGTAAGTCGTGACCGACTCAGGATGAGTCGTATGTCGTAGGCGACTCAACTGATTGAGCCCAGACTTCGTATCAGAGTGTCTCCGGTCCACTGTATATAGCACAAGTCCTAACTCGTCTACGAGTTAACAGGTCGTGGTCCAAGATGAGGCGGCGTTGGATTTCTACCTAGTAGCTTTATGTCGTGGACGACTCAAGCTAAGTCGTGAACGACTTACCATAGGTCGTAGGTCGGTTAGGTCATTTGACACCTTAGGCCGTTGAGTCGTTAGAGAACTTGAGTCGGTCTATCCCATACACCGTTAATCCCTTGAGTCGCTCCACTCCTCTAAGTCGCCTTAAGTTTTAACTCGTTAGCTTGTTGAGTCGGTAGCTTCCTGAGTCGGTAGCCTGTTGAGTCGGTTGCTTCCTGAGTCGGTAGCTTCTTGAGTCGGTAGCCTGTTGAGTCGGTTGCATCTTGAGTCGGTTTCCTTCAGAACCGTTAAGAACCTTAAGTCGTGAGTCGGCCCAGACCTTGACTCGTTGCCTAAACGGAGTTAACACAAAGTAAAGCTTCAGGTCGAGACAGTGCAAATTTGGCTAAGTCCTATGTCGCTTGAATACACACGCGACCTAAAAAGTTAAGTCGAAAATAGCTTACGTCGCAAGGAGTAGGTCAGCCAAATCTGTAAGGTTTTATAGGTTTTTTAGACACAACTCGGCAATCTGTTAGGTCGTAAATCTGTTAGGTCGCAAATCTGTTAGTCGCAAGAAGCAACTCGGCAATGTCAAACTATCTCCCATCAAAACCCTTACGTCCTACTCTCCACTCACACGTTGCCACGTGTCCATCTCCCTTGCCTCACCAGAAGGAGCATAACATAATCTAAAATCCAATTACCCATTAACCTAAAACCTCATCATCTCCTCCAAATTTCCAGAAACTCCATGGTACCCTAGGCTGATTCGTTTCTACAACAATTGCTAGCAACTCGACAAGAATCAATGGGCAAATCCGAATGCAATTTTGCAACATAACAACAAAAATCATATGGAGATGATTATGGGGGAATCGGTGGCAAATGCAGTGAATAAATGCTCGAAATTACCTAAATTCACTGATGGAATTAACGATTGGAGATGAAAAGGGAAAAATTTCATGCTAAGTCTCTGAGCTCTAGTGTATCAATGGCGGCAGAGGTAAACAATTCAATGAAGATGATGAAGCGAGCTAACGGGTTATATAGGGGAAAGAGCAAAGGATGCATCAGCACACGAGTTAGTGAGCTTATTTAGGTCGCTCACGGCCTAGCGGAGTTAGATCGAAGCATACGACCTATTACATAGGCAAATACTTCGAGGGGCAAGTGTTAACCCTATTCTCAACAGCGACCTAACCAGTTGAAGAGCCTAGCGACCCAACCAGTTGAAGAGCCTAGCGACCTAATCAGTTAAAGAGCTCCGCGACCTAACGAGCTAAGAATCTCAGCGACCTAAAAAGTTAAGAGGTCTTGTGACCTAATGAGCTAATGACCTAACTTACTCAATGAGTTAACGACCTAGTAACTCAATGAAGCAACGACCTAACAACCTAAAGAGGGCAGCGACCTAGCGACCTAAAAGATCAAGCGACCTAGAGAGTTATCACAGAATAAAGCCGCTTGCATATAGGTCGCTCTCAATCTTAAGTCGCTATCTCTTCTAAGTCGCTCCACATAAGTTGCTTTCCACACCCATAAGTCGCTACGACCTACCAACCATTTTCCCCTAGGTCGCCCACGACCTATGACCTACCAGCATGTTCAAGTGATCAAGTGCGACTATTTTAAGACGTAGCGTGTGTACCTTAGATCGCTGAAGACCTACGACCTAACTCTAGAATTTCCCTATAAATACCTTGCCTACTCCACCGAAGAGAGGACTTTTGGCTCATTTCTGGAACGCCTATGCTCTGCTGTTTTCTCGACTCATCTGACACTTCAAACACCGAAGACACCTCAATGGACTTCAAGATAGATCTAACACATTCGACATGAATTCGAAGAGCTCTTATACATTGAAGTTCTAGCTACTTGTCTTAGTTGTGTTGTAATCGAAGATCATTGTAAAAGTTGTAATCGAATCGACAATAAAGAGGATTAAAGTGGACGTAGGCTTAACATTAAGCCAAACCACTATAAAAATTGTGGCTCTTTACTTGATTTTCTGTTATCTTCTGCGTATTACTAGTTCCCGTACCAACGGGTGGTGCTTTCACAATTTTACTACTTACACCGGGGTGTTAGCGTTCAATTTTAGCGTTAACAACTCGCTCTACAGAAGCTAAACAAACAACACCACTAAAATCCAGAGCTCAAATCATCTCCAGATCCACCAATCTGAATTGAACATCAGACTATACTCAAGTCCAGCTCAACCTCCAAATTCAACTGAACCACAGATTCAACAACCAATCGATGAATCATACACTTACTCCCTCAGAGATATGTGGTACACAATGAATTTCAGCTATCCAAACTGGCAATTCAATCTTATCCTATCAAAACAGAGATAAGAAATCTCAAATGCCTCAGCACTAGCCATCTAAATACTGCTCTCTTAACTAGAGAAATCTTAACAACAATGAAGTCTCCAATCTTCGAATTCCAAACTCCTTATCTCATGTCTGTATAACTCAACAGACCATACTGGGCTGCAAATCTCTTCCTGATCAGCTCAACCTATGTTGATACTTCAAGAAACAACTAGACCAAAACAAACAGTTTCAGGATCCTATTCAACAGAAAAGTCTTCCAAGATCCGTCAAAATCCAGAACACAAGCTCTACTTCTCAAGCAATAACAAGCTGAACTTACTTTCTTCTTTGCACGGCTGCTACCTCGCTTCCGCTGCACAACTTTGATTCTGGAATAGGTAAGAATAATGTCGATGAACACGAGTACAAACTTATCCAATATATCAGGGAAACTTTGTTCATCAAATCCATAAAATCTGAGTGACTCGTCTGACTTGGTCACACAACCTTACAGCAGAATCTAACTCAAAAACTAGATCTGACCAACTCAAATCCAAAAATTCTGAGCTGCTATACCAACTCTCTCTCCAAGAACCAACTACATTCAGGCTAACTACCAAAATTGCTTCTGGAACCAAAACAATATGGAACTCAGCTCCAAATGCAGACAAATTTCTAATTACATCAGTGGCTTCTACTTCCATATGGGAACCCTCAGCCTCAAACAAAAGATTGCCTAAAGAAAAATTCCCAAACTAATCGCAAGTCACTTTTGCGATCTAACCTAGCTTGGATTCCAAAGAAACCGTCCTTTCTTTACAAATTAGAACAGCTTTAAACTTTTCCAAACAAGGTTAACCTTTCAAGAAACATTCACCGACCGCCCGGGCTGCTGAAGAAGAACCACAAAGATTCCTGAATCATCAGAGAAACAACCAACACTGTTGCTTCCAAACTCTACTTTAATGATACTGAAAAGCTAAAAGACCTTCTCGACAGCATACCGAACACTTCGAACTGCACTACTACCACAGCTAACCAAAGACTCCTAATCCAAAGGCTTCTCGAAAACAAAAACCATCAACAAACCACACAACGGACCTCCGAGATGGTAGACATCCTCTCAAGAAATTCAGACTCCAAACCAAGCATCAACATCTCGCTCTCCTTAAAGAATGACAAATGAGACCATGCCGAAGCGAAACAACACATAGACCTTAGTCTCATATTCCAAACAGCCAACCTCCTTGCTAAAGATCCAAACGAGTTCCATACAGACGAATCTTCCCTACGGTAGGTAAAGACTGCTCCTCAACTACTACTAAAACTGCTTCAAAAGAAAACATCTTCGGAAATATCCATGGATCATATAGTTATCGAGATACCATCACTTACTACTGCACATCCAACAGAGCTGAACTCAAGAAAAATTCGCTCACCCGAGCGAAATTCAAACTTCCACTTCAAAGATAAACTCCGAATCTTTAAAAGATTTCCTTCGGATATCATAGAAATCCTTACTCCAAATTACAAATCTCACTCGAGACGGTATTAGGTCTACAGTCTGGACAAATACTTCCAACCTTAAACATAAGGACCTCTTCCGTCTACAGTCTTGAGACGGTATTAGGTCTACAGTCGCGTTACACACACATACCACTACTCCATCTACTTCTAAAACTTATGTTGGAAAATCCGAACAGATAACCCAACAGATTAGGTAGAGATATATAAATCAATATATAGTTATATATAAAAATTTCAAGTACGCTATCTCAAGAATGACACTACTCCAGAGCCTAGGTATTCACTCAACCTAATGCTCTGATACCAGTTGAGACGACCCGACTTCCTATCTCTAGGAAATCGCATCATCTTGAAGAAAGAAAGGGATAGAAGAAGAAAAGAAAAAGAAAGAATAAACCGAACAACATCGAAAAACTCACAGCGGAACGAATAAAATATAATATATCACATAAAATATTACATAGTATCATATTACAGCGGAGTACACAACTTATACAACACATATTAGACAGTTATAATCTTCTGTCTAACTATACAACTCAAGTACAACCAAAAAGGATACCAAACAAACACAGCGGAACCATAATATATCTACACGTGGTAGCCTTATGCTCCATATCTCCTCCAGAATTCGTCAAGAAAACCTGAATCACTTCACTACTCATACAAAATATGATTACCCAAGAGTTTAATAAAACAGAAAATAAACACTCAAGTCAGACATGGGTCTGGTGTGAGTAAACGGTTTAAAATTGCTTAACTTTTAGAAAAACCTTTGAAAAGAAAAGGTATCACGTAAGACTTTCCACACATAAACATGGAAAAGTTTTTACCTTATGCTAACCAAAACATTCGATAGGGAATCTAGTGATATTATAATAATGTCTAGGGTTTTCAAGTAAATAAGAAATAGCTGAAATTGTTACATGATTGAATTCCAGCTACTAGCCACAAAAGTGGGTAATACCATCAAAACCGTAGTGTCTCGTAGGAAGAATGGTTTCCATCAATGACATGGCTACAGGGGTACCGCCCGTCACAGTACATGGCCAAGATTAACGTACCGAGAAGTACGCCCGCTCCCCTGCAACACAAGGCCGGAACCATCCCTTACTGAACAGTCCCGAACAAGACAACCCCACAGTTGGCCACGACCTAACTGCCCACGTAGCCGAATAAAAAGGGACTTCTAGACAGGGGAAAATGTTGCTCTCCAGTGGGAGCTACCCACGAAGCCTTGCTGCACCTCCCCTGTTTTACCCATTCTCGGTTGATGAGGCTTGAGGCTGCAATTACCTTTATATGACACATCTATCTTAGAATGCTCATCGTCCACTTGACGATGTTCTTAAAGCATTCAATCCATTCAAGTTCGCTCCGGGTTCGAACAAAACCAAAGGCACTATCTCGTCGCACTCATTTTGGAATCACCCTTAGAGTCAACGACCATAGCCCTTGCACTCTAAATCACCATCTCGAGCCCGTTAGTACTATTCCATCAAACTCATTACGGAATCACCCACAGAGTCAACTGACATATCATCCTTACACCTCGAGTCTTCAAAAAGCTCCACTTAGATTCATGAACTAACGTTTAATTGGAATCGATGTGGTTTTCGGATATCCAAATATGGAAACCCGTTCCCGGTCTCACCGAAGCCAAACGCCATTTTAATGTCCAAGTTGTACTTAAGGGTTTTAAATAGTTAAATTTATATTCAGGATGATAAAAACAGATAGGTGAATCATATTATCACAATAGATAATTCATAACAATCATTATCTCATAAAGTATCATATCACATATCATAGATATTCAAATCATTCAGTATCAATCAATATCAATCACCCAATATCAATCATCAATATTTACCAATCAATACTGATCATTCAATATCAATCAATCAACTAATATTAATCTATCATCCAAAGCAGAATTGATTAACTCATAATCAATTGGATTACCCTAATTCCTTCTTCGTTTATTTATTTCAAATAAATAAATTAATCTTCTCTAATGATCTTCCTTAATTAATCTTCCTGATTAATTATCTTTTAATTACGTTCAAGTAATTATCCTTAGCCATATTCAGTAATTAACCTTTAATTACTATCATTAATTACAATAATTAATGACCCTCTATTAATTAATTAACTATAATTAATTACAGTAATCCTTAATTAATTACAATTAATTAATCATTCTTTAATTAATTACATATATTAATCAACCTTGATTAATATCATTAATTATATTAATTAATGATCCCCATTAATTAATAATTCTCTTTAATTAAATAATTAACTTGTAATTGATCAACTCATTAATCATAACCAGTAATTAACAATTTGTAATTACTTATCTTAATTAATTAAATTCTTATTTAATTAAGTTAACCCTTGATTAGTTAACCTAATTAATTAATCTTTAATTACTTTATTAAGTAATTATTAAACAATTAAATTAATAGGTAAATCCTTGACTAATTACCTTATTAATTAATTACATTTTTAATTAATTACACTTAGTAATTAATCTTAAATTAATCACATTTATTAATTAATTAATCACATTAATTAATTAACTAAAATAAATTAAGTGATTAACTCTTAATTACTTACATAAGTAATTATCTTCTAATTACTTCATTAATAAATCTTGATTGCTCTCTTAATTAATTACTTAACAAATAATTACTTCCATCAATAAATAATCTTTATTCTTTAATTAATTAACCACTCCATAATTAATTAACTCAAAACAATTTTATTAGTCAATTCCTTAATTGATAACATTAATTGATTAAATATTAATCACTTTCATTTAATTACTCCCATAAGTTATTTTCACTAGTTACTTCCATAAGAAATTTCCATTCTTAATTACATTCAATAATTAACCAATAATTACTTCATTAAGTAATTACACTTAATTAATATATAATTAAGTGATTATTTAAAATTAAATAAACAATTAACTAATTATTTAAAATTAATTAAACAATTCATTAATTAACTTCTAATATTAAAGAAAATCTTTAATTAAGAAAAGCTTAAATCTTAATCAAACTTAACTTACTAACAAATCATATTAAATAAGTATTCGTAAGTTAATTATCCAAATAATTTAACCTTATTTATTTCCGTAAATAAATTATTTGAATTAAATCAAATTTTAATAACCTTAAAGACCAATTATTCAATTTGGTTTACAATAATATTAACCCTTATTGAAAATAATACATTTAAAAACAAATTTTCAAAATTCAAAACACATTAATCATCTAAGTTAAACTTATTCATTCAAATTGAAATTTGAAATTTTAGTTTTAAATTCATTACTTCAAAATTTCTTTAAACCTTGATTTAATATTTGAATTTAAAACCTTCTTTTAAATTGAACTTCATAATTTAATTAGATAATTACTTATAAAGAAATCATCTTTAAATTTGAAATGAATTCAATTTATACCTTTTAAAAGGTTTGATTAACAATTAAGAACAAGTCCTTTGCAAATAAATTTCCTTTATAAAAACTTGAACTCAATGTTATTCATCAGCAGCTTTAAGTTTGCACTTTCATTATTAATAACACTAATATTATACAGCATCACTTAGAGAAAAAAAACGCGACCCAAAAACTCGAGAAAAACATGGTAACATCACGAGTTTCCCCCGAAGCAACCCAGCACCCCCTTCTTCGAGTCGCCCCCGAGTACAACACGAGCATAACACGATAATCTCTTCGGGTCACAACCCTTCTTCCCCAACTCGAAAAACCCTATGCACAAGAATGTGCACGGTGCACCTACCCACGAGCTTCCGGCCACCGTTGAGCATCGCGCCTATCATCGACAATCTCACTAACCCACAAGTGCTCGACAACACACCCAGATCCAAGAATATGCGCTCGAATCGAAAATTCACTCTCGAGCACGAAAACTACAAAAACACGAACCACTCAACCCATCGTTGCTAGTCATAGCCACCACCGGAAACCCCAACGATCACCTCAAAAAATTGCCGCAACCTCCACGCCACTATTCCCAAGTCGCGATCAACTCCGGTCATGCATTCACGTCGAAACCAGTTCGACAGTAAAGCCGAAAGATAAGAAAGCTTAAACCCTAATTTACTCAAAATCAAGCAATTTACACAATGGAAAAATTCTAAAACATTTTTACCATTATCAACATCACTCAAGCAGGACTCGTCCAAGAAATCAAATCAAATAGTTGCGAAGATCGACGGCAAACACCAAAACTCCAAAAAAGTTCAAACCCAAAATTCACGATAAATACCCAATTAAAAATTACAATTTGTATATCTAAATTCGTGATTTATTATCATGATTACATGCATGAAACTCATTTTCGAATTTAAGACAGTAAATTTTTATACAAAAACTTAGTTTTACTGTAAAACTTTTATTTATACTTATTTGTTGTATTAAAAATTATGGAAACTATTTTTATGATCTTCATTTTCATTTATAAACAAATTTCGTTCATGCATTCAAGGCCAATATGAATCAAATTGGGAAAATTTGGATTCTTGAAACAAAGGTCTCTATTTTTTTCCTTCTTTATCAAACAGAGCGCGACATCACATATACAGTCCAAGTTTGTATATAAATATAATTGTAAATTCAATTATAAAAACTAAATGATTTCCATGCAATACTAATATCAATTCACATTCATTAGGATCAGTATCAATTTAACTGTTTTTAAAATCAATTTACTCACCTTTATAAAATATACAGAGCATAACTTCTGTATTATTCTAGGCTTTGAACATTATCTGAAAAAGGTGTTTTGATGCTTTTGATTGCTAATTAAACTTGATCCTTTTAGTTGCAGATTGAATTGATGTGAAGAACTTCATGAATTGCAGGTTGATTTAAAACTTTAAAATGCAGTCTGAAGTTGTAGATTTCCTTGATATTGCAAATTTGATTTCAAATTTCAGGTAGCCTTTTGTTTTCAGATTTTACTTTTGCTTTTGTGGTTTTGAATTTCAGATAGAAGAAAAATTCTGGTTTGAACCAAGAAATAAAAACAAAGGGAAAAGTGTTTAAAATGAAAACTAATTTTTTTCCTAAAAATAAAAATTATAAGTTGCCACTTGTCTTCAAGAGTTTACATTTGTCATCTAATTGATTTAATAGGTTTACATGTGTTTTAAGATGTTAACATGTTTACACATGTCTTAAGCAATTTTTAATTAATATTTTACTTAATTTAAACGTGAATATAACTTACTTATCAAATTTACTTTATAAATAAATATTAGTTTTACCCTTAAAAGAAATATTCTATTACTAATAAAAATGCAAATAATTCTTATACATATAATTTAAAATCTAAAACATTTATATTTATCATTTAACCATTTTATAATAAGAATTTTAAAAGAAAACAAAACAAAGCTTGTTTACATTCTTTTCAAACTATCATATTTAAAAACAAACAGTTTGTCTTATATTTGAAAACAAATTGAATTAAACTAAATTATCCTTTGCAAAAATATTGAAATTTAAAAAAAAGATCTAAATTACAATACATACAAATATATTACAGTTTGAAACTTTATCTTTTATTTTAAACAAAAGATATTCTATTCACAATATATATCAAATATATATATTATAAACAGAATAAAATTTTATTAGCTTTTGAAAAACAATTTTAACCAATTTTAAATTATCAGAAAGATATTGATCACAATTATCAGATTAAATATTTATTAATCTTTAAAAGACTAAATTTATCAGTTTAAATTAAAATTACAAAGAAAAAATTATCAAATCAATTTAATTATTAATATGGATTATTAAATTGATATTGCCTCGAATTCCGGGTCGTTACATAATGTTAAATGAAGGAATCTAAGTGATTGAGGTTAGTAATTCAATTAGAATTAATTAAATTAATTTGGAAGTGATCAAGTATGCTTATGGATGATTGAATGGTATTGGATGCCTTGAATGAGACTCGAAGGGACTGGGGTCGGGTATTAGAAAATGCCTGAAACCACTTCGAACTTTTATAGATTGATATTTGAAATCTATAGGATGAAATGAAATGATTTAAGTAAACTGGACTATTTAATCTAAATTTTGGTACTTAGAAAATTGATGTGTGAAATAAGTGATGTCTATAACAAATTGTGAATTATAAATGGATACGAGTTACCCTGGGATTTATATAAGTTATATGCTTTGTTTTCCATGTTAGATGGGTTTACTCACGCTGGTTTCCAGCCTGACTCGGGTGTTACTTTGATGTAATGCTCGGGTTAGACCGAGTATTACGGATTTTCAGGTAAGGACGATCTGGAGTTCAGGAGGCGAGCTGGATGGCAAGAACGTATTGAGTGTCTCCGCTGTATTATATTGTTGTATATCTGAGACATGACGATTGTGTATATCTAGTGTCCTTATATATGTGTAACTCTGATGTATTATAAATGTATTTGACAGATATAGAATTCTTTTGTAAATTGTTATTATTTGTTTTTTATATTTTATCCGCTGCGAATGCGAGATGTTGGTGTTTCTGTTCTTCTTATTCTTTTATTTCTTTCTTCTTTTTCATTACTATCTAGAATTTTCGGGATCGAAAATTCTGGGTCGTTGCGGATTCCATACATTGGCAGGGCTACTGGGTACCACCCGTCACAGTACGCGGCCTAGATCAATGTGCCGAGGATCCACCCAAAATTCCCTTTAACATAAGGCCGGATCCATTCCTTACTGAACAGTTTCCAACAAGACAACCCACAGTTGTGATCAGCAACCGCGCCACATAGCCGAAATAAAAAGGGACATATAGACAGGGGTAAATCTCGTCCTATTTGGCCATGACCCCCTTAGTCTTGCTGCACCTCCCCTGTTTTTGCCATTCCCGGTTAATGAGGCTCGAGGCTACGATTGACTTTATAAGAACACGTAGAATGCTCATCATCCACCTGACAATGTTCTGAAAGCATTCAATCCATACTAGTTCGTTCCGGGTTCGAACGAAACCGAAGGCATTATCTCGTTACACTCATTTTGGAATCACCCTCAGAGTTAACAGTAATGAACCTTGCACTCTGAATCTTCATCTTCACTTGAGATTCACGACCTATCGTTAATTTAGATCGACGTGGCTTTCAGATATCCAAATCTGGAAACCCTATCCCGGTCTCATCGAAATCCAAAATGCCATCTTTTAGGTCCAGGTTGTTTTAAAGTTAAAACAATTCCATTCTGTTATCTATGTACACATAGATAGATAATTCACAATATCACAATAGATTATGTACATTATCATCACAAACAGATAATTCACATTATCATCACAAATAGATATTTCATGTTATCATCACACTTCAACCAAAGCACCCATATCACACAACATCACTTATCTCATATCTGAGATCTCAAGCCATTTAAGGCAACAAATATCATCCATCCATACATAAGCAAGGATTTATTAATCACATTATAATTAATTTAAAATGAATTAAATTAATTATCTCATCTAAATTAATTTAAAGTAAATTAAATTAATTATTTTTCACATAAATCCTGCTTACTTAACATTAATTAATTATAAACCAATTAATTAATCATTCTCTAATCATACATCTTAATTAATCCCCCTTGATTAATTATCTTTAATTACATTCAAGTAATTATCCTTTAATTAATTTCAAAAAGAATTAATTATTCTTAACCCCTTATAATAATTAACCTTTAATTACTTTATTAATTAATTAACTATAATCATTTACATTAATCCTTAATTAATTACAATAATTATTTACTCATTGATTAATTATTCCTTAATTAGTCAACCCTTAATTACATCATTAATTTAATGATCCTTAATTACATTTTTTATTAATTATTCTATTTAAATTAACTAATTACATTAAGTAATTAATCTTTAGTTACACCAGATTTATTAATCACTCTTGATTAATCACATTACGTAATTAACTACCCTTAATTACTTTATCAAATAAATTAATTACTCCTTGATTAATTATCTTTAATTAATCCCTTGATTAATTATACAAATTAATTTAATCCAAATTACCTCCGTTGATAAATCACACTTTAATTAATTACATCCAGTAGTTATCCATTAATTACTTCACTAAGTAATTTCACTATATTAATTACATTAAGTAATTATACTAACAAATCAACCAGTGATTATCTTAAGTTAGTTAAACTTAATTAATTAACCAAACTAATCTCATTAAAATCAATTAATTACACCGAGTAATTAATTCTTAATTAGTTTCTCTAAGTAATTACACTTAAACAACTTCATAGTTGATTATCTTTAAATCAATTAATCTGGTTCATTATTAAAATTAATCACATTAATTAATTGTTAAATAATCTCAAGTTAACGACTTTCATTAACTACTAATAATTCTTTAATTACTTTTCTTAGGTAATTATACTTACACTAATCAATATTAATTACAAATTAATTAATCTTTACTACTCAATTAATTAATCCCTAATTATTTAATTAATTAAGTTTTAACTATAACTTAATTATTCTTTAATTACTAGATTAATTAATCTCTAATCATTAATTTAATATCTAATCTTATCAAATTAATGATACTTAATTACCAATTAATTATTCCTAATTAATAAATCTTAAGCCTTAATCAATTCATTTAAACTCAAAATTATTAATTAATTAATCCAAATCATTAATTAATTAATTAATTAAATTATCCACTTTAATTATCTTAATAATTTAATGAATCATAAATCATTAAATCCTTATTAACTACAAGAAAAACATTATTCTTATCAATGATTAAATTATAAATATCATAAGCATTTAAAAACAATTTACCTTTAAATTTATTGTCAAATTTCATTTCGAATTAAGGATTTAAAATGAATACAATTTAACTTTAACAAAATTTAAAAAGACAATTCAAAACCATTTTTAAATCACATGTTAAAGAAATACGTACCTTATAAAAGAAATTTAAAGGAACTACCGAAGGCTCGAGTACAACCAAAACCAACTTCACCAGAACAACAGTGCATCATGCACATGCACGGTGCCCCTATCATCTCTGGCCACTATCGAAGGCTTCCACATGTCACCGATCATCTTCTAACCTAATCGTTCACATTAGATCATCCACCCAAACTCAAATTCGAAACCGAGTGCTTCAACCAAACCTGGAAGAATATCTAGAACCACACACCCATACCTGAAAACGCCTCGACCATGAAAGTCCAACCACCGAAAAATCTGCATCTCCGGCCAAGTTCTCATCAACGACCAAACTTCCATCACTTAAAACCCAATTACACTCGATCAACTGTAGAAGACAAGATGATCGAAACATCAAATCTAGTTAAAACTTGGGTTCCAGACAAAAATCCACTACTGATACCACCACCATGAAATGCATCACCATCAGGCATTTTTCCCATCATCTACGATCACTCCTCCATCAACAGGAAGAAACCCGACCACTCCATACATTTGGATCACCAGAAAATCCCAATCTCCCCTTTCCAGTTCAACCTAGAATTGCACCCTCATTCCCAAACTTAAAATTTGTGTTTTTAGTGTTAAAAATTATTTTATAGTTTATGTATTCAATTTATAATCCTGAATGTATGAATTGCAAAGTTAGGGTTTTCACTTTTATGTACATGCACTGTTGTTTTTTATTTACAGAGACACTTAGGGTTTAATTTGACTTAGTTAAATTTTTAAACCTTAATCTATGTTAAATCAAACATCTTTTGTTTGTAAACTAAGTCCTAACAGCAATTGGTTCTAGAGAAAATGAATTTAAATTAAAACATAAAAAGTGGAACTATAAACAGAGTAGATTCTGTTGAAAACAAACATGCATACATCATACATTTATTTATACACAGCAGATTCACATAATACATATTCATTTCAACAACACTAGTATGCAACCAAATTTATATACTTAAACTTTTAAAAGTAATGTTACTAGAATTAAAGAAGGAAAACAGAGCCTCCAGTTTGAAAAAAGCTTTGAAAAACTGGTTTTGCAGTAATGCTTTTGCTTCCGATTTGAAAACTACATGCATGCTTTTGAATCCAGGTTTTACTTGATTATCTTGCTTGCTTTAGTTCTTAGATTTGCATGCAGGAGACAATTTCTAGATTTGAAGAAAAAAAGCAGGCTTGAACAGATTCCAAATTGCATTTGAAAAATATATACGTTTGCTTTGCATTTTGAAATGAATTACAGGTTACCGATTTTCCTTTGATTTGGAAAATTTATTGCAGACTTTGATACAGAGATTTACATATGGTTTTGGTTTTTGAAATGGTTATAAGGATGTTGTTCTCATATTTGTTCTCTTAGCTTTATATTTAGAAAAGAAAAAGAATGGAAGAGAAGAAGGAAATTGTTTATATAACCTGAAATGTTTTATAATTAAAAATAAAAAAAAACTAAATTCAATTTGACACTTGTCCTATATTTTAACATTTGACATTTTAATTTGCTTATCAATTAACATATGTCTTTTAAGTTAACTGGTATTTAGTTAAATGTTAACATAGGTTATGCTTAATTAATTAGTTAATAAGTATATATATGTATAGATAATTTGAAAAGAAATAAAAAAATTATATTCATAAATAAAAGTTTGTACAAATATTTTAAAATCCAAAACAATTTAAAATCTATACTTTTTAAATTTCAAAACTTTAAATTCAGATTCAAATCATAAAAAAGGTCAGTTTAGAAATCAAGTTATATGTACATATATAACTACGTAATTCAATTTGAAATAACAATCTTATTTATATTAAAATCTATTAGTAAAAACAATACATTATTAATGTTGTTTAAAAATAACTCATTTATCAAATTTAAATAATTTATAAAAGAAATTATCTCTTTACTAAAAAATTACTTATCTTGTCAAGCTACATTTAAAAGAAAACAGAATAAACCTTTTTTGTTAATTAATTTAAACTTAAGCTAAAATCATTTTAAACAAATTTAAACATTTACCTTAACAATTTAGAACCATATAGTTATTTATTGTTAATGCTAAAATTGGACGCTTACACCCTGGTGTAAGTAGTAAAAATGTGAAAGCACCACCCGTTAGTAAGGGAACTAGAGATAAGCAGAAGATAATAGAAAATCAAGCAAAGAGACAACAGTTTTTATACTGATTCGCTTAATGTCAAGCCTACGTCCACTTTAATCCTCTTTACTGCTGATTCGATTACAACTTTTACAATGATCTTTGATTACAACACAACTAAGACAAGTTGCTAGAACTTCAATGTAGAAGAGCTCTTCGAATTCATGTTGAATGTACTAGATCTCTTCCTAAAATTCGATGAAGTGTCTTCCGTGTTTGCAGTGCCAGATGTGTCAAGAAAACAGCAGAGTATAGGCATTCCAGCAATGAGCCCAAAGTCCCCTCTTCGGTGGAGTAAGCAAGGTATTTATAGGGGATTTCTGGACTTAGGTCGTAGGTTGTAGGCGACCTAGAGGTTAGGTGTTCGGTCGTGAGCCACCTAAGGGATACAGGTTAAGGCTTACGCTTGATCAACTGCTTTGGTTGGTAGGTCGTAGCGACCTATGAGAGTGGAAAGCGACTTATATGGAGCGACGTAGAAGAGGCAGCGACCTAAGGTTGGGAGTGACTTATATGCAAGTGGCTTTACTCTGTTTTAACATGCTAGGTCGCTGGACCTTTTAACTCGTTAGGTCGCTGATCCCTTTAGGTCGTTAGGTCGCTGAGTCCTTTAGGTCGCTAACTCGTTAGGTCGTTAACCTGGCTGAGCCGCTTTTTGCTTCAAGTCATTAGGCCGTGGTTTGCTGTAGGTCGTTGAGTCCCCTATGCCTTTAGGTCGCTGGGTCCTTTAACCCGTTAGGTCGCTAAGTCGTGAAAAAGAGGAGTTAACACTTGCCCCTCGAAGTATACGCCTAGGGACTAGGTCGTGTGCTTCGTAACTTCTTAACTTGTGCCTTGTTGAGTCGTTAGGTCGGGAGCGACTTAATGGGGGAGTTAGGTCGTTCGCACCGATTCAGAATCCACTGCCCCTGTACATAAGTCGCATATCAGTCCTTCTTCTCTTTACTTGCTCTGACCCTCAAAACTGCCATTGAAGAACCTCTGAGCTTTCAAAGGCGAATTCGAACTAACCGGTCGCCGATCATCTTCATCATCACATCACGTAAGTGGATTCGTTCATTATCCAATCCACGATCACCATCCAATCACAAATTCCCCATTTGACATCCCCAATCCAACTTCATATGCCACATTTCACCATGAATTGTGTTACAATCGATCCTTGATTGCCTTTGGTCGCGATGTCATTGTAATTCTCGAAAACACAGTAGCATATTGGATCTGAGGTGATTTGAATCGGTCCTTGGTGATATGGCGGTATGGTGAGACGATGGATTTCACGGTAGAGATGATAATGGGTTATCGGGTTAACGGGTTTGTGAGTTAGGAAATGCCTGGCTTAAGAGCTTCGAACGACCTAAGGCTTGATATTTTGGACTTGAATCGCACGACCTAACGGCTTAACGGCTTATCATCCAAATTCTAAGCGACCTAAGGGACTGCGACTTATGTGACTCGCGACCTACGATGTATAGCATGTTGCTTCGGATGAGATAACCCTTTTAACGACCTACCTTTAGGTCGCACTATGATTTGGGCGAGTTAACACTTAAGCAAATTTGCCTTGTAGTGACTTAATCTTGGCAGAATAGCATATGAATTCCAAATAGAATGACCTAAGGAAAGCCCGACCTATGTTAAGTCGTTTGAACTTGATCTGGACGATCTAAAGAAACCCGAGTTAACTTAAGTCGTTCCTGCGACCTAAGAAGTGAACAGGACTTGAACACTTGTAAAATTTGATAGAACTTGATTGAATTTCCAACTTGAACAGCCAGAATGAACTGCTTGAACTTGTTGCACTTTTTCATAGATTATATTAACTTTTAAAGCTAAAAACCTGTTAAATACAACATTTGCAGAAAACTAGGGCGAATATACTGCCACTGACTGCCCACATCGAATGACAGATTAGTCGATAAAGAATAATCAACTTAAAGAAATTATACGAATGAAGTTCTATGAATCAACAAATTCAAGTGAAGTATTAAAGCAAAGCAAAATTAATCAACTAAAGCTGATATGTTTGCATCAACATTGCACTTGTACTTGGACCTAAAATAACAAGCCCTGAAACTTTATAATCGACAAATTCCTATTAGCTTAATTCCAGTTATATTTGCTTGTCATTTTATTAGTTTTGCACAACACTCCACACATTTAGGAAACGTGCACCTACATATTTGAATATCCAGTTCCTTGTGTACAATGACTTCTCAACAAGAAGAGATAATAGGACAAGCTGAAGAAGTCTTCCCAATAGCTAACCCCTTGGATAGTCCCCTGGAAAGAACTCCAACTACTCTGAATCGGCGGGTGTTCAATCAATTATGTATTCAGTTTGGTATTGCTGAGGCAGACGCTTTGCTTCCTGGGTAAACGATACTGCTGACAGGCCACCTCTTAGTTTCATCGCAGTTAATCGTCAGATGTTCTTGAGTGGAGCTATTCCTCCCTTTAACGATTTTCTTCGACGGCTCCTTTTCCGATTAACTATCTCTCCCTTCCAGTTGCACCCCAATGGCTACGCCATCTTGATGGGACTATGTGTACTGTTCAGGAGGACACTCGACCATCTTCCAAGCTTGGAACAAATTTGTTACTTATGCACAGTTGCGAAGAACAAAGATTATCCTTCTATAATACTTGTGAGAAGCGCAAGGAACCGTAAATTGATCATTGATCTTCCTGAAAGCGCCCATAAGTTTTTGAACCAATTTTTCTTCGTCCGTCGGCCCTCAGGATTCTACAGCGTTTGGACAGTAGGAAGTAAGCTTGCCTATCTCCGTTCTTTCCGTTTCTGAACTTTTCAAAATCCGAGTTGTTAAGTACTAACTTCATTCTTTACTTTTACAGCACTTCCTCCTCTTTCTAAAGATTCCAGCCACAAGTCATCTTTTGAAAGACTAAGTGTCGTGTCCGTTGAGGAGAGAAACATTAAGTTCTTACTAAAGGATGAATTTTTGCATCGATTCGGATTTCTACACTCTTCTCGATTCACTCATCTTTGTGATGCCCCTGGTTCTCAAGCGAGACTCCAGATGCCCCAGTTTCCGCCGAAGAACTTACACCGAAGGAACCTACTGCCGAGGCTTCATTGGTAAAATGTTCTGCTTCCGTTGACGTTGCGGGGTCATCTGGTAAATTTTCACTTCCTCCGGTTATCGAAGAAGAGGAACTTCCTCAACATTCTGGTAAGGCCGCTGATAAGGGAGCTGAGAATGAGAGTTCCACTAGGCATAATGGCGATGACATCTTCGGAGGGCTTAGTGACTTAGTGGTGACTTCACATGAGCTCTTCAAAGATGATACCACTGCTTCTAAACTTGCTTCTCCAGTAGTTGAAGTGACATCAGTTTTGCAAACAACTCCATCAACTCAAGAGATAACTTTTAAGCTGAAGAGTGGTTTGTAGCTTGACGTGCGTAGTTCACACGCCACACACACTTAGGATTTTGGCAACTTTGTACACTTAGCTTCTTTACTTTGAAGATTCTTAAATTTTGTCTCTTTTTCACTTTCAGGTTCTCCAGTGGGACGTAGCGGCTCATACTATGATGATTTTTAGCGCTATGGAAGACGCGACCCTTATGATCCCAAGGGGTATCTTCCTTCCACGAGGGAAACTGATGAAGAAAGAGCCGCAAGAAAAGCTTGCGAGAGGCGGGCATATGAGGAGCGCTATGGGAGAAGGGATGAACGACATGATTCTTCCCAGAGAGATGATGATTCGCATAAAAGAAAATCTCATGATGACAAAGGGAAAGGTCATTTCACTTAAGATCCAAGCAAGCGGGCCAAGCTAAGCGAAAGGCCGGCGTCTGCAATTTCTGAAAAACCTGCTGCCCCCATCTCTTTGGAAATCCCCTCCGGCTCTCCTGCCCTTCAGAGAGCTGATATTCAAACGATCATCAACAGGCCTCCGTATCAAATTGAGAATGCCCCGCCTGCACTTCAAAGCTGGTTTCCAAACTGGTGCTTAAAAGGGGTACGCTTCGACTTGGACTTGATTCCCATCGAAAAGCAAGCCATGCTAAGGAATCTCAACGCTGTTAAACTTGACATTGAGAGAATGTATGGATGTCAAAAGTTAGTTGATGAGCTAAAACGGGTGAATCGCTTAAATCTCGAGGCTATGTTAACCATGGAGAGGATAAATCCGAGTGGCAGAAAACTCTCAATCAACACGATGCAGAGATGAAGAACATTACCGCTTACAATGAGAAGCTTGAAGCGGAAATTGAAAATCTCAAAGAAGAGCTTGCCACTTCTTCCAATTCCTATACTCAAAAGGAAGAAGTGCTCCAAAAACAAGTGAGGAATGCCCATACTAGTCAAAGAGATGCTGAGGCTAGGCTCGAGGTACAACAGCAAATTGTAGAAAGCTATCGAACTGATATTGCTCAGTTGCAAGAAAAAACCAGCTCTCAGAACATAGAGATTGAAATGTTAAGAGCTCGACTTTCTGAAGTTGAAACAGAACGTAATGAAGCTATCGCCAGCAAAGCAGCAGCCGAAGAATCTCATGAAGCAACCAAAGCCAATATCAGCTCTACCTTATTCGAGTTTTACATTCATAGTGTCTTGGGGCATGGAAGCCTTTCGTTTTTAGGCCCGACGTACGAGATTACCTTGGCCGAAGTTGGGGAGGCCGCAATTGATATGCTTGGAGGCGCTCGCTATACTGAGGCAGATCTTGAGGCGCACTATCTGGATGATGAGGCACATGCCGCCCTTGCCAGACAAAGGATCAACTTGCTAAAGAGCGAGCCGGAATGGCGTAAGGAGAACATTTAGGGAAGGCACATTTGACCGACCCGACTCTTCCTTCGGTTTCGGACGACATTGATATCATTGGATCCAGTTCCCATTCTTCGCCTCCTGCCAAAGCTAACATTGAAATTGTAACTGCTCGTACTGGAGATGAGGCTCAAGAAAGCGCTGAAGCACAAGGCTTTGAGGTTGACGTGATAAAGCCAACTTCTCCAGGTAACTTCAACATTGATTTAGCTCAAGTGGACTACTTGTTCGCTTCACATGAGCTTGATGAACTTTTTGATTATTACTTAAGCCTTGACACGCCACTATCTCCCCTCTTTGCGCTGAATACTGATTTTAACTTCTCTTCTTCAAGTGGATTCCCCTACGCGGTGAAGTGGGCCTTCCAAAAAGGGCTTTGATCTGTTTATGCCTCCGAAGAGGGCTTTTTTTTGTGCCTCTGGAAAGAGGGCTTTTGTTTGTGCCTCTCGAAAGAGGGCTTTTGTTTGTGCCCCTGGAGAGAGGGCTTTTTTTTCTGTATGCGGGGAAGCGTGCCTCCGAAGAGGGCTTTGGCACTTCAACTTTGGTGAAGTGGGTGTTAACGCTTAAAATTGAACGCTAACATCCCGGTGTATGTAGAGATTAAGTGAAAGCACCAGTCGTGAATACGGGAATTAGAAACAAATAGAAAAGTCACAGAGAAAGCAGTAAAAGACAATAGTTTTATAGTGGTTCGGCTTCAGGTTAAGCCTATGTCCACTTTAATCTTCTTTATTGCTGAATCAATTACAACTTTACAACAATCTTCGATTACAACACCAATGGGACAAATAACTAGAACTCTGATGTAGAAGAAGTCTTTGAATCCATATCGGTTTTGTTAGATTTCCTCTTGAAGTTTGTTGAGATGCCTTTCATGTTTGAAGTATCGAGTGAGTCGAGAATTCAGCAGAGTATCGGCGTTCCAGAAATGAGCCAAAAAAGATCCCTTTTAGTTGGAGTAGGCGGGGTATTTATTGGAGAGTTCGGCGTTAAGTCGTAGGTCGCAAGCGACCTTGGATAGGTCGTAGGTCGTCCGCGACATAGTGGGAGTTGCTTACGGCTTAAATATGGTACACCTGATCATTCTGGATATACTAACAAGTCATAGGTCATGAGCGGCATAGGAAGCTCCTTTGGTATGTTTAGGTCATGAGTGGCTTAGGAATAGGTCGTCACACCTTAGCTCGCTGCAGAACTTCTTCCCTGTTAGGTCGCTCCCCTTATTAACTCGCTAGGTCGTTCAACCCTTAGGTCGTTGAGCTTCTTGGCTTGTTAGGTCGCGGTGCTCTTCAACTGACACTATGTCACTCCATTGGGTCGCAAGGCATCTGAACTCTTTTTAGGTCGCTAAGTCCATTATTTCATTAGGTCGCTATGTTGTAGGAGCCCTTAGGTCGTAAGCTCTTTAGGTCGTTAAGACCACTCCATTCTTAGGTCACTCTGTCTTCATTTAGTTACTAGGTCGCTGCCGCTTTAACTCTTTAGGTCACAGCCTGTTATAGATTGTTAAGTCGCGAGCCTTAGGTCGCTAGGTCATTGAGCTCGGTAGGTTGCTGACTAGTTGAGTCGCAACTTTCTCTAGATCGCAGGGTCGTAGATAGAAGGGGTTAACACTTGCCCCTCGTAGTGTAGACCTAAGAGTTAGGTCGTGTGCTTCGGTATCTTTTGACCTGTGCTAGCTTAGGTCGTTATGTCATGGGCGACTTATGAAAGAGTTAGGTCGTTCGTGCCGATTCGTGTTCCTCCACCCCTGTATATAAGCTGCCGAGATCACCCCTTCTTCTCTTTACCTGCTCTAACACCCTAACCGACCTTCAAAAGATTTCTGAGCTTTCGAAGAAGAATTTGAATCAACCTGCCGCCAGTCATCTCCTCAATCTCGCTACGTAAGTGAATTCGACCATTATTCAACCACGATCACCGTCGAATTGTGAATCCCCCAATTTTCGACCCTATCTCGATTTTGCATGCCACATTTCGCCGTGGATCATGTTACGATTAAGTTTTGATCATTATTAGACACGTTGTCACTGTGATTCACGGGAGTACAACAGTACATTGTGTTCGTGATGGATCTGAGGCGATTTGAATTGGTTTTGGATGATCTGGTGGTGTGGAGAGATGGTGGATTTTATTGTAGAGAGGCTAACAGGTTATTGGGTTGACGGGTTAGGCGATTTGTTGAGAGGAGAAGAGTTAGCGAGTTAAAGAGAGTTAGGTCGTGCTCGACTTAGGAGCCTCGAACGACCTAGGGCTTTAGCGGTTTGAGACATGAATTGCTTAACCCAATCGGCTCAACGATTTAACTATTTTGCGACTTAACTGGTCAAAATATCACATGGATTCCAAACAGAACGACTTTAGGAAGTCCGACCTATGATAGGTCGCTGGAATAATGTGAAGTTAAAAGCAGAGCGACCTTATAAACTAACGACCTAACTTTCTGCGACGTAAGCTTTAGGTCGTGGCCGAGCTAGGACTTTAACAATTTTGCGTCATTCTAACCTGAAGCTTTATTCTCTTATATTCATCATGATTTAAAGAACTAATGACCTAAGTTAACTTGCAACATAGCTTTTAGGTCGTGGATGAGCTAACACTTAGTTAAAAAATGCTTTGCCTGTCTTGAAGCATAATTTCAACTTGAATCCTCAACTTGAATTGCCGGAATGAACTGCCTGAACTTGGAGTTGTTTGAACTTTGAACTGTCTGGACTTTGCTGCACTTTTTTACAGATTATATTAACTTGTAAGCTAACAACCTGCTGAACACAACATTTGCAGAAAACTAGGGCGAATATACTGCCATTGACTACCCACATCGAATGACAGATTAGTCGATAAAAGATAACCAACTTAAAGAAATTATATGAAATGCTGTGAATTAACAAACTCAAGTGAAGTATTAAAGCAATGCTGAATTAATCAACTCGAACTGATTTTGTCTGCATCAATACTGCACTTGTGTTTGGACTTAAAACAGAAAACTTAGAAACTTTGTAATTAACAAATGCCTGTTAGTATAATTTCAGTTATACTTGCTTGTCGTTTTATTAGTTTTGCACAACACTTCACATATTTTGGAAACGTGCACCTTTATATTTGAATATCCAGTTCCTTGTGTAGAATGTCTTCTCAAGAAGAGATAGTAGAGCAATCTGAAGGAGTCTTCCCGATAGACATTCCATTGGATAATCCTCCGGAAAAAACTCCAACTACCCTGAGTCAGCGGGCATTCAACCAATTACGTATTCAATTTGGGATTGCCGAAGCGGATGCTATACTTCCTGGGCCAAATGATACTGCTGACAGGCCACCTCTCGGTTTTGTCACTGTTAATCGCCAGATGTGTCTATGTGGTGCCATTCCTCCTTTTAATGAATTTCTTCAACAACTCCTTCTTCGACTAACCATCTCTCCCTTTCAATTGCATCCCAATGGTTACGCCATTCTGATGGGATTGTGTGTTCTATTCAGGAGGACACTTAACCATCTTTCGAGCTTCGAAGAAATTTGCTACTTATGCACATTCGCAAAGAATAAAGACTACCCCTCCATCATACTCGTGAGAAGTGCCAGAAACTGTAAACTTATCACTGATCTTTTCGAAAGTGCTCACGGTTCTCTGAATCAACTCTACTTCGTTCGCTGCCCCCCAGGGTTTTATGCTATCTGGAGAACAGGGAGTAAGATTGCTCATCCCCGCTTTTTTCCATTTAATCTTTTCGAGATCCGAATTGCTAAGTGCTAACTTCATTCTTTTCTTTTACAGCACTTCCTCCTCCCTCTAGAAATCCCAGTCACAAGACGACTTTTGATAGATTAAGTGCCGTGCCGGTTGAGGAAAGAAGTATTAAGTTTTTGTTGAAAGATGAACTTCTACACCAATACGGGCTTTTGCACCTTTCTCGTTCTACCCAAACTCATGAAGTCCCTGATTCTCCAGTAGAAACTTCGGATGCCCCAGTTCCCGTTGGAGAAGTTACACCAAAAGAACATACTGTTGAGGCTTCCCTGGTAAAGTGCTCTACTTCAGTTGATGTTGCGGGGTCATCCGGCAAACGTGCACTTGCCCCGGTCATCGAAGAAGAGGAGCCTCCCCAACAACCAGGGAAATCTGGTGACGAAGGAGCTGAGAGAACAAGTCCCGCTAGGCACAGCGGTGATGATACTTTTGAGGGGTTGAGCGACCTGATGATTACTTCACAGGAGCTTTTTAAAGATGATCCTATCACTGCTAGAGTTACCACTCCAGTAGTTGAAGCGACGTCCGTCCTGCAACAAACTCCATCGGCCCAAGAGTTGACACTGGCTGTAAAATCCATCATCACCCCCAAACCAAGGAGTGGTTCGTAGTTTGACGCGCGTAGTTTGCACGTTACACACACTTAGGACCTTTCAGCACTTATATGCATTCAACTTCCTTGTTTTGAAGATTTTTGAGTTTATATTATTTTTTATTTTCAGATTCTCCAATGGGACGAAGCGGCTCCTACTATGATGATTTCCAACGTTATGGGAGGCGCGGCTCTTACGACCCCAAGTGGTATCTTCCTACCTCGTACGAAACTGACGAAGAAAGAGCTGCGAGGAAGGCTCGTGAAAAGCGTGCTTATGAAGAGCGCCACGGGAGACGGGATGAAGGACATGATTCTTCTCAGAAAGAGGATGATTCCCACAAGCGAAAATCTCGTGATGACAAGGGAAAAAGCCATGTCACTGAGGACCCGAGAAAAAGGGCCAAACTTGGTGAAAAACTGACATCTGAGCTCTCTGAAAAGCCCGATGCTCCGGTCTCATTAGAAATTCCTTCCGGCTCTCCTCCCCTTCCAAGAACCGATATTCAAACAATCATAAGTAGGCCCCCTATCAAGTTGGACAGGGTCCGGCTACTCTTCAGAGCCGATTTCCGCACTAGTTCTTAAAGGGAGTACGCTTCGATCTTGACTTGGTCTCGATTGATAAGCAAGCCATGTTGCGAAATCTTGATGCCATCAAACTTGATATCGAGAGAATGTCTAGCCGGCAGAAACTCGTTGACGAGCTTCAAAGAGTGAATCGCGCAAACCTTGAAGCCATGCTGACTATGGAAAATGACAAATCTGAGTGGCAGAAAACACTCGATCAGCATGATGCCGAAATGAAGAGTATTGCCACTTATAATGAAAAGCTTGAAGCGGAAGTGAAAAACTTAAGGAAGAGCTGGTCACTTCTTCCACTTCCTATTCTCAGAGAGAAGAAGTGCTTCAAAAACAAGTTAGAGATGCTCACGCGACACAGAGAGATGCTGAAGCTAAATTTGAAGCACAGCAACAAGTTGTGGACAACTACCGAGCCGATGTTGCTCATCTACAAGAAAAGACCAACTCCCAGAACTTGGAAATTGAACTGCTAAAAACTCGACTTTCTAAAGCTAAAAAATAGCGTGATGAAGCTATTGCCGGCAAAACTGCAGCCGAAGAATCTCATATGGCAACTAAAGCCGATGTCAGCTCCACTTTATTCGAGTTTTACATCCATAGCGTCCTGGGGCGTGGTAGCCTTAAATTTTTGGGACCGGAGTATGAAATTACTTTGGCCAAAGTGTGGGAGGCCATACTGGATATGCTTGGAGGAGCCGGATATGCCGAAGTAGATTTAACGGCGCACTATCTAGATGATGTTGCATGTGCCGGCCTTGCCAGGGGAAAGGAGCAACTTGCCAGAGAGAGAGCCGGAATGGTAGAATGAGAACATTTAGGAAAGACAATCTCAACCGACCGAGTTCTACCTTCAGTTTCGGCCGACATCGATATTGCTGGCTCCAGTTCCCATTGTCCACCTCTTGCTCAAGCTGTTATTGAAAGTCCCATCACCCGCACTGGAGATGAGGTCCAAGAAAGTACTGACGCGCAAGCTTTTGAAGTTGACATAATAAAACCTAATTCACCAGGTAACCTCAGTGTCGATCTCGCTCAAGTGGAATACTTGTTCGCTTCGACCGAGTTCGATGAGCTTCTTGCTTATTTTTTAAGTGTCGATGAGCCATTATCCCCTCTTTTTATAAGGAATACTGACTTTAACTTTTCTTCTACCGTAGAGAAAGCACCAAGTATTGTTCAGACTTCCCCTCCTCCAGCTATCCCCCCTCCATCTCTTCATATTACTCCTCCTTCTATCTCTCAACCGGGGTCGCAAGAAGAGCAGATAGAAGCTCTTCGTGACTTGGACGATCCTGTTGCTTCTCAGGAACAAAAGGCCGAAGAACCTGAAGAAGGGGAGAGAACTCCGGAGCAGACTGCTTCTGATGACATAAAATTGTCTGCTCTTTTCACTCCAGCCAGTGAGTCTTCTTCTAAGAAGAGGGGAAATGCGGAGTCTTAAAGAAAAAGAAGGAAGCTTCTGCCAGCGAAGAAAAAGCAGAAGAGAGTCCAATTGCACCCCTTCCTCTTTCTTCCCCTACTCTCACAAGCCGGCCCAAAAAGTTGATCATCCGGGCAGGTGAAGGCTCGAAAGGTGGCAGGAAGAAGAAGTGATGGGTTTGGGACTTATGCTTTTCGCCTCACTTTTTTTGCTTTTTTTTGCTTGTATATATAAAGACTTGTGTTGACCGGAGATTGTGCGGGTACCGGTCCCCCCTTCTTTTGTTTTGAAACCTGCACATGAATAAAAATTTTATAGCATGGAATAAAATGATTCTTTTACTTGTACAAACCTCTGTCTGCATTTGAGAATGCATTTATTCTTCTTTTTCATACAAGTTTCTTTATTTTCTCTATGTGATGTTGCAGCAAACATATGGCATGTTGCTTGAGCATTGTTTTTATTTTTGCGACTATATTATATTGCCCCCATACCATGGTTTATTGCAATCTCATTCACATTGGCAAATTTTTGGAGACAACTCTTCTGCTTCGAGAAGACTTGTACTCTTTCTTTAGAGAACAACTTTTCCATTTGAAGGAGATTTGCATTTGTACTTTATAGGATAATATTTCTGTTTTAAGGAAATATTTTTCTTATTTAGTAGAATGCGCCTCGTATTGGAGAAGTCTTCTCTTTTTTTTTGCGAAGTTTTTACACTTCAATTTTGGAGAAAGTCACTTTTATTTTGGCAAGTGAATTTTCCTTCGTGGTAAAGTGGGCCTCCGAAAAAGGGCTTCGACCTGTTTGTGCCTCCGAAGAGGGCTTTTGTTCGATTGTGCCTCTGGGAAGAGGGCTTTTTTGTTTGATTGTGCCTCTGGGAAGAGGGCTTTTTTGCGTGTGTGCCTCTGGGAAGAGGGTTTTTTTTTTGTTTCTGCCTCTGGGGAGAGGCTTTTATTTTTTCCCTATCCGCTGGGAAGCGTGCCTCCGAAGAGGGCTTTTCACATTTCAACTCGTGTGAAGTTTTATTTCAGATTGCGATGAAATGTGTGCCTCCGAAGAGGTCTTTTAGCATTTCAACTATGGTGAAATGGGCCTCCGAAGAGGGCCTTTCACATTCCAGTACTTGTGAAGTTTTATTTCAGATCTCGGTGGAATGCGTGCCTCCTAAGAAATCTTTTCACCTTTCACTCGTGTGAAGTTTTATTTCAAATCACGGTGAATGTGTGCCTCCTAGTAGGGCTTTTGCCTGGAAGTTTCCTTCACTCGGTTGGATGGATTCACGGGGCGAACACAAGTTACTTGGATTGTTTGTTTGCACAAACGTTCTCAGCTAGTTAACGAGTGTCTTGTGCCACCGGTCATTCCACAACTTTTTGTTGAGAAAGAAAACTTTCTTTTTCTGGCAAGTCCCATTAAATGTCTTTATCCTCTGAAGATTTGTGCCTCCGAAGAGGGCTTGTGCCTCCGAGGAGGTCTTTTGTTGTTTGCTGTCGCTCGCCCATGTCTTTTCGCCATTTGCTCATATCAGCGGTTCCCTGTTATCATTTCCAAGCACACTTTCCTTTCTTTTGCAAGTAGCTTATTCTATCCAAAGAAGTGTACTTCATTGTTAAATGAGTTCGCAGGGGCAGACACAGTCTAATTAATCGAATGTTTGTTTGCACAAACGATCACAATTAGTTAGGAAGGGTCTACCTCTGGCGGAACCACTAACTGTTTGCTTGAAGCACTTCTTATATAGGATTTGAGTCTGGAATTTTTGTGGCTAGACATTCATTTGTTGAGTGATGTCAGGGATCGCTTGGTCTTATGATGGGTAAGCTTTGTTTTAATGGCCTGCAATGTTAAATCGACATTTTAGCAATACAATTGAAGTACTTTATATATCGAAATAAAACAAGCAGTTTATAATAGTAGAGAACACAAGATTTATAGTGGTTCGACGAAGAACTGGGCCTACATCCACTTTATAGTTCTTATTATTCACTTGCACTGGCTTTACAATGGCTTTCAATACAAGAATCATACATTCATAATTCTTTTTACAAATTTAAGCAAAGCTTTTAAGTAAAATATGGACGCAAGTGATTGCTGTTCCAAGCTCTTGAAATTGGATCTCCTTTGACAGTTGTCATTTTGAAAGTGCCATCAAGAAGTTTTTTGCCTACGACATATGGCCCTTCCCAGTTTGGCGCAAACACTCATGTTGCTGTCATGACCCTTTTCAAGACTAGATCTCCAATCTCAAAGCTGCGTTGGCGAACTTTGGAATTGAAATGTCTGGCAATTCTTTGCTGATGGGCTGCAATTCTGAGTTGAGCCTCTTCCCTTTTTTCATCAAGGAAGTCAAGTGCTTCAAGTTGCCACTCTTCGTTTTCAGCTTGGTTGAAATGAATTCTTCTATGTGAAGGGACTTCTATTTCCACCGGAATCATTGCTTCTGATCCATATGCTAATGAAAATGGAGTGTGCTCGGTCGTAGTTTTGTGGGTAGTTCTACATGCCCGTAGTGCTAGTGGAAGCTTATCGACCCAACCACCTTTCGCTTTTTCCAACTGTTTTTTGATGGTTGATTTGATAATTCTGTTTACTGCTTCCACTTGTCTGTTTGCTTGTGGATGAGCCACTGATGAGAAGCTTTTCTGGATTTTGAATTTAAAGTTTGAAATGATAAAATTTAAATTTAAAGTTTGAAATGATATTTGAAGTAAAATGTTAAGTTTTTGGTTAAATTAATAAGTTAAGAAAACAGTGAAAAACAAATGGATTTAGTTTTTAATTGAATATTTGATTTTAAATTTTTGTCGTGATAAATCATGTGTGAAAATTAATTAAATGTGAAAATTTGAAGTCTAGAAATATGATTTATAAGTTTAAAATAACAAAAATTGAAGTTTTAAATGTTTTTGAAAGTTATAATAAAATTTGGAATTTTATTAATAGCATTTCAAAAATGTTGTGGTCTTGTGACAGAATTTTTAAGTGCTGTTGTTTTGAACTTAACTATGTTTGAAATAACTAAATATCTATTATGGCATTTTATAAATGTCGTTATTCCTAAACTAAATTATTTTGGAAACTATAAGCTATGATAGCACTTTATAAATGTCGTCGTTGCTACAATTTGACAATGTTTTGAAATATTATAGATTTTAACACTAATTGAGTTTATTTTAAAGTGTTAAATGATTTAACTTTTGGAATTGATTATTTGTGAAATTTAAGGAGTTTTGAATATAATTTAATATTTAAATTTGAATTTCAGAGGAATTTAAAATAAATTTGAATTTAATTAAGGTTTACTAGGTTACGTGTTAAATGGAATGAAATGTATTGAGATAAATAAATTTTTGAATGAAATTTTGGAATGTGTTTGTAATGATATTTGAAATAATAAATGAATGACTTATTTGACTTAAAAATGATATTAAATTTGAATAATTGAATTTGAATTTGAATTGAAATAATGATTTGATAAATGAGATTTTGAACGGACATCATATTTTAATGATTGAAATGGTTTTGAATGACATAATATTTACTTTGACAAAGAATGTGATATTTAGTTTACTTGTAATTTTGGTTTATTTAAAGGATATTGGATTTTATGAAATGAATGTTGCAAAACTAAGTAATAATGAAGTTAAATTTGAGATACATGAAATTATAAAAATTATTTTTGGAATATGGTATATTAAAGCTTTGAAATATATTAAAAATTGAATAGTTTATTTCGTGGATCAAATCTATATTTTAAATTGTTAAGGTTTGAAATGGTTTGTTGGAAAACTGAATTGAATTGAAACTAATGGTTTGAATTGAGTTAAATTGAAAATTTGAAATTTTGGGTTTAATTGAATAAATTTGTGAAATGTAAAGAATTAAAGGAAGCTACCATGATTTCAAATATATGATTTTGAAATATTATGATTTTCAAAGTGTAATGATTTCAAGTATGTTGGTTTTGAAAGAGTTATAACTTTGAAGTATTATGATTTTTGAAAGGTAAATGTTGGTTTGAAATGGAAATGATATCGTATTGATTCGAATATTGTTTTGAAATAAAAATGTTTCGATTTTGAAGTATAAACTATTTTGAAATAACCACGGCGTTATAATAACGGTTGGTTGTTAAAGAGACCGGGATCGAAAGTTGTCATACACTCTGCCAACTTCGAAAACCACTTTAACAATTGTGTATGTGGTGGAGATTCCAAAATGAAGTAGGATGGTGGCGACGTTCCTTTGAGGTATGAATGTGGATCCGACTCCCGTGAGTTGGCATGAGGTGGCTAAAACAGGAGCGAATCTCAGGCCAATGAGGTCATTCCTCTTATCGGACACACTCCTTCGATATTATATTCTAACTTTGAGATTTATTAGGTGGCCACTTTTGATCTTTGATTTGGGGGTGTGGCTCGAGGTGGGCGGTAGTAGATGCTACGCGTTACCACCAACGCGGATGCGTAATTGGTATATCTACCTTGGCATTGCCTTGTGTGCCATGTCACCTACCCTGGTGTGCCTTGTACGAGTTTGGTTTTCTCCCGTAGCCCGTGGAATATTTAGGGTAGTCTCCCGATCTGGAAATGCGCTGATACTGGATGGACTATTGGGACTATTATTGTGTTAAGGGGAATATTTGGTCACTCATTAACGCTATTTAAAAGTAAGTTTACTGTAGACATTGTTATAATAGCGCAATATTACTATATAGTAAATAGTTTAACGGATCCTTAAAGGATGGGCGATCCCAAGCATCCTTTAAGTTACTGATGCATTTTTGTTACTGTTCACTTGAGTTGATTTACAGTTTATAAGTATATGTGTTGACTCGAGTGTTTTGTGTTTCGCTTTATACTCAAGTTAGACCGAATGATTCAGCATTCAAGACTCACCTTCGGAGTTGGAGTTTTTCTTGAAGATCCAGCCATCTATTTTGTTTTAGTATCCAGTGATTCTAGTGATGTATTCTGATTTGTACATAATGTATCTTGTTACTCTTCTGTTGTATCTTGTTTAACTCTGATGTATCTTGTATATATATAGTAGCTTCATGAACTACTATTTCTTTTACTTCCGTTGCATTATTATTTACTCTATGTTTGTGATATGTGTTTGTACATAATGTATCTTGTTACTCTTCTGTTGTATCTTGTTTAACTCTGATGTATCTTGTATATATATAGTAGCTTCATGAACTACTATTTCTTTTACTTCCGTTGCATTATTATTTACTCTATGTTTGTGATATGTGATTATTTATTTATGGTATATTCTGAGATTTGCCAAATCTTATTTACAATGCAGTATTATGAGCAATTCAAGTTGACATGTTTGGATGTGAATAGTTGAATATATCGGGCCGTTACAATAATTTATCTTCCTAACCTTTATTATTAAAGTTGAAAATCCATTTTAAAATATGAATATAAATTTAAAAAATACTTATGTATTTTGTATTAAATCTATTTTTATATATTTTTAAAATATTAAAATTATAAGAAAATGTTAAAAATTATATTTTCAAAACTGACTTATAAATTAGAATTTCCAAAACATATTATTTTAAAATCTAGATTAAATACATATATAAAAATAGCCTATATATATTATATATTTCCTTTCAAAACTTTCGAAATCATTTTTCAAAATATAGAACAATGGTGTCTGTATATAATTTCTATCCTATGGTCAAGTGATAAGGATATTTATCATTTCAATCTGCAAATTAAATATTTAAGGATTTATATCATTTCAAACCACAATTCCAAAAATTAAAATAAATGAAAATTGCTTGGGTTTATCATTTCAACCCATAACGATTTTCTCCTATTCTACGAAATCGTTCGAGTATGTATGATTTCAACCCATAGGGAATTCTAAATTAACAGGGAACTTGCAGAGTGAGAAAAACTGTGATAATAATAGTAATATCAACAAAAGGCATGTATCATCAGTAACAAATTAAATATACACAACAGGATATGGTGTCATACATCATAGGTCAACAATTGTAGATAATGGCATATCATATACCGCAATTATATAACTAACAGTTCAGTTTAGCAGCATATTTCAATTGTCGATTCAAATGAAATCAAATTTACTAAATATAAGAATTTTAATCATGAGTGATAGCTTACCTTTCGAGGCTAGAGAATAAGGACGGTAAAGATGGTGACATAGACTGTGATGACATGGTTTTTTGGATATTTGTTAATCGGGAAATTAACTGATTTTATTAATGAAATATTAATTTTGATGGGTCGAACACAAGAAATTATGATAATTAAAAATATCTGAATTTATATGAGTGATTTGAGAACCAAAATAAACACTGAATCATAAATCGATGGATGTAATAAATTTTTGTAGGAAATAAATATTTTATTTAGCTATTGATTGTTTATATATCTGTGTGTGTGTATTTGTGAAGAAAATTATTATTTGAAAATTTCAAAATAAAGCCTCTCAAAATATTTAACATAAAATTTATCTTATTCATATAAAATATAAGTATAAATATATATAAGAATATGAATTAAGTGCCGATAACTTAAACTCAAAATATATGTGTGAAATAATAGAAATAAAAGTATATAGTGGTTTATTTGTGTGTATACAACATAAGTTAAACCTATACCAATAATTATAACAACTTTATATTATGCACGTAGGGTATGAAACAAAATCAAGCAAAGAAATGTTTGTATGTGAATTTAGATAAACATGAAAAAAAAAATACATAACTATATACATATATATAGGCATACATACAAACAAAGAGTATACACATGTATCAACTCATATGAAACATTTGTAGACAAAAAAGGGGGTAGCAAGAATTTAATGAAAGCACCAAAACATCAAAATCAGGCTGCATATTTCAACTCAAAAAAAAGTGAAAGGAAGCTTGTTGTGTAAGCGGCAGCCTATATTTCCTTGTATATTTACCTCCTCGCTGTTTCAATTTATGTGATCCAAACCAAGTTAAAACAGCAACTACATCCCCATTTCACAACTAAATAAATAGAAGACCTAGATCAAGGAAGCAGGATTAAAATCAAAGCAGGTGAGCGATCTGACCCATTTTACTCTGTTTTTTTAATGCCTGTGAATAAACCCAACTTAGTTTTATTTTGAATCTGGATGTATGAATGAATTTTAGAAGCTTGATGTAAAATTGTTGTATGATGATGTATTGTGTATACATAAATGTAAAACTGTGTGCATATATTAAAGGATCAGTGCACTTCTTTGTCTAAAAGTATAGAGTTCAAAATTTTAGATCAAAATCCAAAATTCTTTTAATCTAGTCAATGATAAGCTTGGGTATTTAAACAAATTATGTTTATCAAAAGATAAGCTAAAGTTGGAAATTTATTTTAGAGTTAAATCAGTTTGTAGATTTCTGGAATTTTAAAATTGACAGTAAAGCTTAGAATTTGTTAAAAATTTGATTTTTACAATTTAACGATTCATACATATATTCTGAGTCATCATCAAAATCTAGGATTTTTGAAATTAAAAACATGATTTTTAGACTTGTAAATCAAAAGAAATTGTAAGTTGCCCGTGAATTAGGATTTCGCCATTCTCTGACGATCGGGGAAATTAGGGGTCGCGAGTTTTTGGGTGAAACAAGTTTAGAGTCTTGTGATGTCGGCAAAAATGGATGAAAAATTCTCGAACGTCGTGGTGGTGGAACGGAGAAGTTTAGGGTTTTAAGTGTCATTCTGGTCGAGGTCAAATCCATGACTTTTGCGATGTCATGGCGACGTCGAGATGAGCAAGTCCAGTGGCAAGGTGAAGTGGAGGTCGTGATGCTGGATGTGGCGGAGTCTGGTGGCTAATAATGGGTGGAATTGCGAAGACAAGGTGTTCTAAGGTGGTTAATCCATTCATGGGTTGGTTCGTGAACTCGAGTTTTCGATCGGGATTGGGTTTGAGAATTCTGGGTGGTTAAAGTTGGTGCAGTGGTCGAACGTGGTTTGAGGGGATGGTCGGAAGGGATCGCGGTGGATCATCAGCGGCGTACACGTGCGCGAGTTAACCTGTGTATCTGTTGTTTGGTTTTAGGTGAAGTATTGGGAAGAAGAAGGGTTATCTTTAGGAAGAATGGTGCTTTGCACGTAGTGGTTCCTGAGTGGTTGAGTTAGAAGGGAAGCACGGGTTTTGGCACGAGTATATTTAGATTGGGCTCGGGTAGTTTTTGTGTTAGGCACTTGTTTGGTTTATGTTAGATAACCGAGTTTTATAAAAAGGTGTAAAACATGGAAATTAATAGCATAGGATGTGAATATTACTTAATTTAGTAAAAAGGATTTATTTTTAATTAATTAGGGTCGTTAATTAGATAATTAGAAATTAATAACTTGAGATAATTAATTAATGATTAAGCATTAATTAGGGATTAATTAAAGTAATTAGGGATTAATCAATTTGTAATTGAAGATTGAATTACTATTAATTAGAGATAATTAACTTGAAATTAAGATTTATTAATTAATAATTAAGGTTTATTAGTTAATAATTAAGGGGTAATTAATTAGGTAATTAAAGATAAATTTATTGATTTGTAAGGTAATCAAGAAATGATTAATTAATTAAATGGTTTGTGATTAATAATTGATTAAGAAGGATTAAGTGGTTAATTCTTATGTTAAGTGATTGGAGAATCATTAATTAATATGATTAATTAATCAAGGGGATTAATTAGAAGTTAATGTGAAATGTTAAGGCTAAATTATCTTTGGGTAATTAAAGGTTGATTACCAAATGTAATTAAAGGAAAATTAATCAAGGATGATTAATTTAGACAATAATTAAAGGATGACTTATTAATTTGTTTGTAAATTAATTTATGATTAAGTGAGCAGGATTTAAAGATGATTGTAGTAATTAATTAGGAATGGTATGACAAATCTTGCTTTAGATGATTGAATGACTTGGTTATTGATATCCTTGAAATGTGATTTGTGATGCTACGTAAGATGATATGTGTGGGTTAAACTCTGATAATATGGATTATCTATCGGTAATGGAATTGCTATGTAAATATGTTACCCTAATATGAAGTGAATTGTTTCCACTTAAGTAAAGTGGATTAATGATAACATTTGATTCAAAGAGACCGGGGTCGGGTATCTATAAATACCGAACCCACTTCGATTTGTAAATCTTCTATAAATTCCATATAGAGTTGATATGTGAAATAGATAGGCTGGGATGAATGATTTAAGTAATTGGACCATTTTAAATATGTAGAGTTACTAAGATATTGAGGTGTGAAATATTTGTTGACTATAATACTTTGAGAACTCGTAGTGAAGTATAATTTACCCCGGGTTTAATTAAGTTTATGCTTTAGTATTTCATGTTAGATGAATTTACTCATGCTGGTTTCCAACCTGACCCGGGTGTTACTTTGATGTAATGCTCGGGTCGGACCGAGTATTACAGATTTTTACGTAAGGATGCTCTGGAGCTCAGGAGACCAGCTGGATGACAGGAACGTATGGAGTGTTTCTGTTGTGTCATATTATTATATATATCTGAGACATGTTGATTGTATCTTCCCAATGTTAGTATATATGTTGTAACTCTGTTGCAAAAAAAAGTGAAATTTGACAAGTGCAGTTTTCCTTTGTATAAATATTATTATTTGATATATATTATATGTTGTCCGCTACGAATGTGAGAATCTGTGTTTTGGTGTGTCTTTTCTTCTTCTTCTATCACTTTTCTTTTTTTCCTTAACTATCCAGAATTTGCGAAATCGAAAATCTCGGGTCGTTACAGTTGGTATCGGAGCCAGATCAAGCGAGAACCTTGGTTCTGTTGGGATTACTCATTAAGGATAGGGTCAATGGTACCCTAGAATGAGTTGAGTGTGTGTGTGTGTATGAGAGCGTACTTGTTATTTTCTGATATAAAGATTTTAAATCATGATATATAAGTATATACTTTGATATATATTTATATAAAGCAGTATTTCTCAACCAATAAATGTTAAGGTAATAGGTGGTTAAATTATTGAAATTAAATTAAGAGGTAATAGAAATACAACCAATTTGAAATTAAATAAAGATAAGTTTGAAATGGATTCAAACCGAAATTAAATCATAAAAATGGGAAAGAGTTTCATAATAAGATAATAATGAATTAGTTCCCAGATATGATAATCTTGGTTATTATCATAAATGATTGTTGCGTTTAGTAGTAAAATGTGTATTAATGAATGAGCAAAATGAAATGTTTTAGGGAAGTAAAACATTTAGGCAAGTATGACTTATAAATTGGAACTGAAAATGATCTAAATTGTGAGGTTTTAAATCTAGTTCCAGAAATGTAAAAATTTGTTTCAAAGTAACAATGAAATAATAAATCATATTATTTAATGTATTTGAATGAAAGGGTCCAATTTCAAACAAGAGTTGTTTGAAAATTTAAAGAAATTTGTTTTGAATTAAAAACCAAAAGTAATTTAAAATTTAAGGATAACTTGGTGTGTAAAAGAAATAATATGTATAAGGAGTATACATAATATTAAAGATGGTTTGAAAAAAACTCTAAATGTTGAGTTTTATTATTGGAACGAGGTATGACACCCAAAGTGATAAGTATTGAACTTGTAAGTGGGATGGTTATTAGTGTGAAGTTTAAAATTTGAAATGGGAATTCAAATTGGGTAAGGTTGGCTGGACTAAGTAAATTGAATTTAACTTTGGGAAAGTTAAATAAGTTAACAAGAAACCTGAATTGGAGATTTCAAGATGAAATTGGGAGTTTGTGTGATCTCAAAATGGGTCTGCGATCTGGAAATTGAAAATCGATGGATGTTTTAAAATAAATTGGATGATATCACCCTACTGTTATTAAAAACCTTAAATTGTGAATTGAATTTTAATTATTATTTGATCCTAGAAATAGGTTTATGAAGAAGTAAAGGTTAAATTGATTTAAAGGTTAAATCAACATTTAAAGCTTTAACTCAAATTTATATAATTCGAGATGGTTTAAATTGGGAAATTTGAATTTGATTAGTTCAAATTAAATTTGATTTAAATTAATTAGAATTGTGATTGAAGATGGATAAGTTTAAAAATTCAAATGGAAATTTTGAGTTGGATTGATTTGAAATGAAATTGAAGTTGAATAGGTTCAAATTCAAATGGAAATTGGGACTAATTCAAACAGGAATTGAGATGATGTGAAACTGAAGTGGGTTCAATTGATATTAGTCCAAATTGATTGGAACAATTTGGAATTGTAATTCAAGTTGAATAGGTTTAAAATCAAATGGAATTTGATTTGAATTTGGAAAGAAATCAAGATTAATTCAACTTGAATTAGGGTTAAATCAATTTCAATGGAAATTGAAGTTATTTAAATTGGAATTGGATCAAATTATATGGAAGTGGAAATTTAAATTGACTTGATGAGAATGGAGATTTGGAAATTGAACAGTTTGGCTCTGGACTGTTTTCAGAATAAATTGTTTTAATATAAGTCTATTTTTCCAAGCGATTTACTATATACAATCTTTTTAAAAAAAAAAGCCAAATTGTTTTTGTTAACGTAAAAAGTCTGACGCTAACACCTCGATGCAAAATAGAGATTGAATGAAAGCACCACCCGTTAACACGGGAAACAGAAAACGCAGTAATTCACTGAAAAAAGCAGTAAGAGACACAGAGTTTATAGTGGTTCGGCTTATAATCAAGTCTACGTCCACTTCAATCCTTCTTTATTGCTTATACGATTACAATCCTTTACAATTTCCTTCAATTACAATTCACTTCAAAAGACAAGTAGCTAGAAAAACTTCGATGCAAGAGAATTCTCCGAATTCATGGTTGAATATGTTGAATCCCTGCTTGAAGTTGACTGAAGCTTCTTGTGAGTTTCGAATGTTGGAGTAAGGCTCGGCTTGAAGATGGCAGAGTCTCAATGCTTTGAAGAAAATGATCGGAAAAGTCCCCCCGCATGTTGGGGCACATGCCGTATTTATAAAGCGTCCTCTACTGACCTTAAGTCGTTTGTGACTTGAAGTAAGTCGTAAGTCGCGGGTTATGACTTAGGATGGGCCGTAGGTCGCCACCGAGTTAAGGGGTGAGTAGTTACGACTTTACTGGTTCATACATGACCCCTTGTACTAACTGATGGGTATTCGCGACTTATAGAAGGCGGCATAGTTCAATGACCAAGTATAAGGTCGCCAACGACTCATCGTAGGCCGTGAAAGCTTTAATTCTTTAGGTCGCTAAACCCTTAAGCCGCTAGGTCGTGCCACCGTTTATCTCGCTAGGTTATGGACCTCTTAAGTCGTAAGGTCGATAACTCGGTGAGTCATTTACCAGTTAAGCCGCTGCTCTCCTTAAGTCGCTTACCCATTGAGTCCCTGACCTCCTTAAGTCATTGCTTCAACCCAGAAGTTAAGCCGCTTGGCCCGCCTCATTTGTTAAGTCGCTAGTTCCTTTTCCTTGTTAACTCGTAGGTCGCTTTTGTCCTTAAGTCGCTGAGTCGCGATGCAGGGCTTCGTTTTGGTTGCTACGCTATTGCCTTGAGTCGCTTGCCTCCTTGGGCCGCTAAGTCCCTTAGCCTAGGAGTCAACAATTTCCCCTCGAAGTACACGCCTAAGTCGTAGGTCGTGTGCTTCGATTTAGTTTCCTTAGGTTGTGAGCGACCCAAGAGGTAACTCGTATGGCTATTAGCCTCCCTCTTTCTGTCCCATTTAAACCACTGACTCGCTCTTTCCTCTTTACTGAATCGTCTTGATAACTCTTTCCGCCATCAACGATCTCTCGAGCTTCCAAAGGTGAAACCGATCCATTCTGCCGTCAATCCATCCTTTCTTTTGCATTGTGTAAGTGAATTTGATCTCCATTCAACCCAAAATCACCGTCGAACCATGAATTTTCACTTTCTGCTCCCAGTTCACTATCCATACATCGCATTCCCTTTCCGAGCTATGCTGTGATCGGTTTTAGATTGCGATTAACTACGTTGTTATTGTGGCTCACGAGGGTCCAACGGTGTATTGGAAATGCGATGGATATGTAATGATTTGGACTAGCGTTAGGTGATTTTGTGGTATCGATAGACAATGGGTTTCATCGCTCAGGTGATAACGGGTTATTGGGTTGTAGGTTGACGAGTTATCGATTAGATAGGAGGTTTTTCGATTGAGACACTAGCTTGAGCACGACCCAGCAATTTTGGGCGACCCATGAACCTTCGCGACTTATCTTTTGACCGACTTAACTATATGCGACATAAGCCTTGAATCGTGGCCGAGTTAGGACTTGGAGAAATTCTTATCACTTTGAACTGAAGCATTTTTCCCTTTCTATGCCCACGACTTAAAGAACCAATGATGGACGAGTTAGTACTTGGATGCTCAACTCGAATTCACACTTAGAAGCATAATCTCAACTTGAGTGCTTAACTTGAACTGCCGGACTGAATTGCCTAAATTATGGATTGCTCGAACTTTGTTGCACTTTTTCACAGATCACATTAACTTATAAGCTAACAACCTACTGAAAACAATAATTACAGAAAACCAGGGCGAATATACTGCCATTGACTGCCCACATCAAATGACAGATTAGTCGACATAGAATAATCAACTTAAAGAACTATGTGAAATGCTATGAACCAATCAACTAAAGCAAAGTATTAATGCAAAGCATCGTTAACTTGAACTGATTTGTTTGCATCAACATTACACTTGCATATTTGGACTTAAAACAACAAGCCCTGAAACTTTATAACTGATAAATGCTTGCTAGTCTTAATTCCAATTATATTTGCTTGTTTCTCTATTGATTTTACACAATACTTCACACATTTTAGGAAACGTGCGCCTTTACGTTTGAATATCCTGTTGTTTATGTAGAATGGCTTCACATCAAGAAGAAGTAACAGAACAAACTGGAGAGGCCCTTCCGATAGCTGTTCCACTGAACAATCCTCCAGAAAGAGTTTCAACTTCCTTGAGCCAATGGGTGTTTATTCAATTACGCATCCAATTTGGCATTGCCGAAATGGATGCGTTACTACCTGGACCAAATGATTTTGCTGATAGGCCACCTCGTGGCTTTGTTGCTGTTAACCGTCAAATGTGCATGTGCGGTACCATTCCTCCCTTCAATGACTTTCTTCAACAGCTCCTGCTTCGATTGACCATCTCTCCGTTCCAATTGCACCCCAATGGCTACGCCATCTTAATGGGGTTGTGTGTTTTATTCAGGAGAAATCTGGATCGACTGCCACGTCTCGAGAAAATTTGTTACTTATGTTCATTCACAAAAACTAAAGATCATCCCTCCATTACTGTTGTAAGAAGCGCTAGGAATCGCAAACTCATTACTGATATTTCCGAAAGCGCACATGGCTTCTTGAATCAGTTTTTCTTTGTTCGCTGCCCCCAGGGTTTTATGCTATCTGGAGAGTAGGAAGTAAGATTACCTGCTTCTATTTTTTCCATTCCTGAGCTTTTCGAGATCTGAGTTGCTAAGTGCTAATTTCATTCTTTCCTTTTTCAGCACTTCCTCCCCCCTCTAGAGATCCAGACCACAAGCAAATTTTTGAAAGACCGAATGCCGTGGCCGCAGAGGAAAGAAGTATAAAGTTTTTGTTGAGGGACAAATTTTTACATTAGTTTGGACTTTTGCATTCTTCTCGCTCTGCACAGCTCCATGAGGTCCCAGACTCCCCAGCTAAAGCTTTAGATGCCCTAGTTTCTACTAACGAACCCTCACTAAAAGAACCTGCTTCTGAGGCTTCTCTGGTGAAGTGCTCTACTTCTACTGACGTTGCGGGGTCATTTGGCAAATTTGCACTTGCCTCGGTCATTGAAGAAGAAGAGCCTCAGGGATCTCCCCAACATTCGAAGAAGTCTGGTGATGAAGGAGCCAGGAAAACGAGTCTTGTCAAGCAGAGCGGGAATGACACTTTCGAAGGGTTGAGCGACCTGTTTATCACCTCACAGGAGCTCTTTAAAGACGATCCTGTTACTACTAGGGTTTCCTCTTCAGTAGTTGAAGCAACTCTATTTTGCGACAAAATCCATCAACTCAAGAGTTGACGTTAGCTACTACCCCCATCATTCCCCCGCGATCAAAGAGTGGTTCGTAGTTTGACGCGCGTAGTTTGCACATTACACACACTTAGGACTTTTCAGCACTTAACTTCTTGCAATTTGAAGATTCTCAAGTTATGCCCTTTTTTTTAATTTCAGGTTCTCCAATGGGGCGAAGTGGCTCGTATTATGATGACTTTAAGAAGTATGGAAGGCACAGTTAATATGATTACAGGCGCTATCTTCCCCCTCATAGGGAAACTGATGAAGAGAGGGCTGCTCGAAATTCTTAGGAGAGAAGAACATACGAAGAACGGTACGGAAGAGGGGATGAACGTCATGACTCTTCCCACAGAGAGGGTGATTCCCTCAAACGAAGATCCCACGATGACAAAGGAAAGAGCCACGCTGCCGAAGATTCGAGCAAACGGACCAAACATGGTGAAAAGTCATCACCTGACATTCTTAAAGAGCCCATTGCTTCGGTGCCTCCTCAATCTCCCGCTCTTGCTCGTACCGACATCCAGACGATCATTGGCAGGCCCTCATATCAGGTCGGACCGGGCCCAGCTACTCTTCAAAGCCGATTTCCGAGCTGGTGCTTGAAAGGAGTTCGCTTTGATCTTGATCTGGTTCCAATCGACAAACCAGCCATGTTGCGAAATCTTTATGCTGTCAAGCTTGATATTGAGAGAATGTCGAATTGGCAGAAACTTGTTGACGAACTCCAGAGAGTGAATCGCGCGAACCTTGAGGCTATGTTGACCATGGAGAACAATAAATCTGAATGGCAAAAGACTCTCGATCAACATGACGCAGAGATGAGGAGCATCGCCGCTTATAATGAAAAGCTTGAAGCGGAAGTTGGAAAACTTAAAGAGGAGCTTGCTACTTCCTCCACTTCCTACTCTCAAAGGGAAAGTGTGCTTCAGCAACAAGTGCGGGATGCTCATGCTAGCCAACGAGAGGCCGAAGATAAACTCAAGTGGCAGGAAAAGGTTGTAGAAGAATATCGCGTTGAAGTTGCACAGTTGCGACAACAGACCAACTCCCAGAACCACGAAATTGAGACATTAAAAACTCGCCTTGCTACAGTTGAGAAAGAGCGCGATGAGGCTATTGCCGGTAAAATTGCAGCCAAAGAAGCTCATCAAGCCACTAAAGCCGATGTCAGTTCGACATTGTTTGACTTCTACTTGCAAAGTGTCCTAGGGCATGGCAGTCTCGCATTTTTGGGCCCCAAATATGAAATCACTTAGGCTGAAGTATGGGAAGCCGCGCTTGATATGTTTAAAGATGCTGGGTATGCCGAAGAAGACCTCGAGGCACATTACCTGGATGACGGAGCTCGTGCAGCCCTTGCCAAAGGAAAAGAGCAGCTTGCTACAGAACATGCTGGGACGATGAGAGAGGAGCATCCAGAGAAAGAAGCACCATTAATTGCCCCTGTCCCTCCTCCAATTTCGGCCGACGTTGATATCACAGGCTCCGTTTCCCATTCTCCGTCCCTTGCTAAAGTCATAACTGAGATTACAAGTGCATAGGGTGGAGATGAAGGCGAAGAAAGCACCGAAGCACGAGCTTATGAAGTTGACATTAGGAAGCCGACTTCTCCAGGTAACTCTTCTATTAATCCTGCTCAAGTGGACTGCTTGTTTGCTTCGACCGATTTTAACGAGCTTCTCGATTATTTTTTAAATCTCAACGAGCCTTTATCTCCTCTCTTTACTGATTATAATCTCTTTTCCTCTGTAGAGAAAGTGCCCAGCGTCATAGAAACTTCTCCTCCTCCAGCTGTTCCTCCTCCAACCTTTCAAATTACTCCTACTTCCCAGCCGGGATCGCAGGAAGAATTAATAGGAGCCCTTCAAGACTTGGACAATCCAACCGCTTCGCAGGAGCTGAAGGCCGAAGGACTTGAAGGAGGCGAAGTATCTCCGGAGCGAACCCTTTCTGATGACATAAAATTGTCTGCTCTTGTTACTCCGGGGAGTGAGTCTTCTTCAAAGAGGAGGAGGAAGCGTACAACTTCAAAGAAGAAAGGGAGAAGCATTTCTGTTACTGAAAAGGAAACCGAAGTTGATCCAGCACTAGCTTTCTCTCCTTCTCCCCCAATTCTCCCCAGCCGGCTTGAAAAATTGCCTATTAAGCCAGGTGAAGGCTCTAAAGGTGGCGGGAGAAAGAAGTGATGTGTCCCGCTTTCCCTTCTTTTCTTTACTTTTTTCTTTTTGCATGTACTGGCCGGAGATTGTGCGGGTACCGGCCCCCGCTTTTCTTTATCCTGAAACCTGTACCTGTATAAAATTTTCGTAGTATTGAATAAAATGTTCCTTTTACCTATACAAACTTATGTCTGTATTTGAGAATACATTTATTCTTTATCTTTATACAAGTTCCTTGTTTTCTTTGTGTGATATTGCAATGAGCCTATGGTATGTTGTTTGAGCATTGTTTCCATTCTTGTACCTATAATGTGCTGCCCCCATACCATGTTTTATTGCAATATCTTTCACATTGGCAAAGTTTTTAGAGAACAATTCCTCTATTTCGAGAAGACTTGTATTCTTTCTTTGGAGAACAACTTTTCCGTTTGAAGGAGGTTTGCATCTGTACTTTATAGGATAATATTTCCATTTCAAGGAAATATTTTTCATATTTAGTAGGATGCACCTCATTTTGGAGGAGTTTTTTCTCTTTTTTTTGTTGCAAAGTTTTTACACTTCACTTTTTTTTTTTGGAGAAAATTACTTTTGTTTTGGTGAGTGAATTTTCTTTCGTGGCAAAGTGGGCTTCGACTTGCTTGTGCCTCTGGTAAGAGGGCTTTTTGTTTGATTGTGCCTCTGGGGAGAGGGCTTTTTGTTTGATTGTGCCTCTGGGAAGAGGGCTTTTTGTTTGATTGTGCCTCTGGGAAGAGGGCTTTTTGTTTCTGCCTCTGGGGAGAGGCTTTTATTTTTTCCCTGTTCGCTGGGAAGCGGGCCTCCGAAGAGGGCTTTTCACATTTCGACTCGTGTGAAGTTTTATTTCAGATCACGGTGAAATGTGTGCCTCTGAGTAGGGCTTTTTCCTCGAAGTTTGGAGCTTCTTTCTCTTAGTTGGATGGATTCACGGGGCGGGCACAAGTGTTCTGTGCCACCATTCAGTCCGCAACTTTATGTCGAGAAAAAACTCTCTTTTTCTGGCGAGGCCCGCTCGAGGTCTTTTAGCATTTCAACTATGGTGAAATGGGCCTACGAAGAGGGCTTTTCACATTCCAGCACTTGTGAAGTTTTATTTCAGATCTCGGTGGAATGCGTGCCTCCGAGTCTACCTGGAAGTTTCTTCCTCATGGTTGGCCGGATTCACGGGGCGGACGCAAGTTACTTGGACGCTTATTTGCGTAGATTGTCTCAACTAGTGAACAAGCGCCTTGCCTTCCACTTGGGAAGGTGCCTCCGATCATAGTATGGATTCACGGGGCGGACGCAAGTTACTTGGACGCTTGTCTGCGCAAACTGTCTCAGCTAGTAAACAAGCGCCTTGCCTTCCAGTCGGGAAGGTGCGCCCGGTCATTCCATACCAATCTTTTTCGTTGAGAAAGTCTTCTGGCATGCCCCGTTTGAGGTCTTTATCCTCCGAAGAGTTGTGCCTCCGAAGAGGGCTTGTGCCTCTGAAGAGGTCTTTTGCTGTTTGATGCTTGCTTGCCCATGTTTCTTTTCCATCTATTCATATCGGCGATCCCTGTTATCTTTTTGAAATACCATTCCCTTTTAGTTGCCAACAAATTCCCTTATCCAAAGAAATATACTTCATAGTTAAGCGAGTTGGTGGTGGTAGACACAGGCTATTTAACTGGATGCTCGTTTGTACAAACATTCACAGTTAGTTAGCAATGGCCCACTTCCAGCCGAATCGCTAACTTTTGTTCAAAGCACTTCTTTCGTAGGATTTGAGTATGGAAATTTTGAACGGCTTAGCATTTGCTCGTTGGGTGATGTCGAGGATTGCTTGGTCTTGTGATGGGTAAGTTTTTTTTATGGCCTGCATTATTAAATCGACATTTTAGTAATACAATTGACGTATTTTATATATCGAAATAAAGCAAAGCAGACTATAATAGTAAAGAACACAAGATTTATAGGGGTTCGGCCAAAAACTGGGCCTACATCCACTTTATAGTTCTTATTATTCACTTGCACTGACTTTACAACGGCTTTCAATACAAGAATAATACATTCATCATTCTTTTACAATATTTCATTAAAGCCTTTAAGTAAAATATGGGCGCAAATGATTGCTGTTCCAAGCTCTTGGAATTGGGTCTCCTTCGACAGTTACAAGTTTGAATGTGCCATCAAGAAGTTTTTGGCCTATAACATACGGCCCTTCCCAGTTTGGTCCAAGCACGCCCGTAGGTGTCATAATTCTTTTTAAGATTAGATCCCCAACTTCAAAGCTGCGCCGGCGAACTTTGGAATTGAAGTGCCTGGCTATTCTTTGCTGGTGAGCCGCAGTTCTGAGCTCAGCTTCGTCCCTTTTCTCATCAAGGAAGTCAAGGGCTTCAAGTTGCAGCTTTTCATTTTCGGCATGGTTGAAATGGATTCTTCTATGTGAAGGGACTTCTATTTCTTCCGGAATCATTGCCTCTGATCCATATGCCAATGAAAATGGAGTGTGCCCCGTCGCAGTTTTTTGTGTAGTTCTATATGCCCATAGTGCTAGCGGAAGTTTATCGACCCAACCACCTTTTTCTTTCTCTAGCTGTTTTTTGATGGTTGATTTGATAATTTTGTTTACTGCTTCCACTTGCCTGTTTGCCTGCGGATGAGCCACTGCTGAAAAACTTTTCTGGATTTTGAATTTTTTCAAAAATCTTGGAGCTCTTCACTTTCAAATTGGGTTCCATTGTCTGTGATTATCTTTTGAGGCACACCATACCAGCAAATGATATTCTTAGTTACAAAGCTTATCATCTTCTTAGAGGTAATAGTAGCTAAGGGTTCAGATTCAGCCCATTTAGTAAAATAATCAACAGCAACTATAGCTTATCTGATTCCGGATTTGGCGGTTGGCAAAGGCCCGATGAGATCTATTCCCCAAATAGCAAATGGCCACGGACTGACCATCTGTGTTATCTTAGTGGAAGGTGCTCTTGGGATTTTAGCAAATCTCTGGCATTTGTCGCACTTTCGGGAGTAGTCTGCAGCATCTCGGTTGATATTCGGCCAAAAGTATCCATAACGGAGAATTTTCTCTGCCAAAGTTTGACCACCTTTATGATCTCCACATTCCCCTCCATGTACCTCAGTTAGAATTGTCTTAGCTTCTTCTTCAGTCACACAACGGAGTAATGGCATTGAAAATCCTCGTCGGAATAATCGGCCATCTTGAATTATATACCTTGAAGCCTTTCTTAATAGTTTCTGGCGTTCTTTTGAATTTTCTGGTGCAGATCCGTTGAGCAGATAATCCTTTATTGGAGTCATCTATGATTCCTGTTCTTGAGATATGGTCATGATCCAGTCTATATCCATTTCATCAATGCTTGGAGTTGACAAGACTTCCATAGGAACTAACCCCAGTAATTGAGCTTCATCAGTGCTTGCATACTTTGCGAGGGAATCTGCCTTCATGTTTTCTTCCCGTGGTATATGGTTTATTGTATAATGGTCCAGGTCCTCGAGAAGCTCCCAGGCTCTTGACAAGTAGGCGGGCAGATTTCCCCCTTTGGTTTGAAATTCTTTCTTGACTTGACACACAATAAGCTGTGAATAACTGAAGATCTGCAATGCCCTGACGTTCAATTCTTTAGCAATTCTCAAACTGGCAATAAGAGCTTCATACTCTGCTTCATTGTTTGTCGAAGGGAATTCCAATCTTAAAGCATAACACAGTGATCGCCCTTCAAGGGTTTCAAGCACGACCCCGGCCCCGGAACAGTATTCATTTCTTGCGCCATCAATATACAATTTCCATCGGATTGAAGGATTATCGGTCATTACTTCCTCGCTATCACCTTTGTCTGTACATTCTGTGATGAAGTCTGCCAAAGCTTGTCCATTGATTGCTCTCCGGGGATGATAAGTGATGTCATATTGACTGAGCTCAATATTCCACTTCAAAAGACGACCTGAAGTCTCAGGACGAAACAGGACTTGCTTCAAGGGCTGATAAGTGAGGACTTTGATGGGACGAGCTTGGAAATATGGCCTCAATTTTCTTGATGCAATCAGTAGACAATAGGAGAGCTTTTCCAACTTCGAATAGTTCAATTCTGCCCTAGTGAATCTCTTGCTGATGTAATAGACCGGACGTTGAATTTTCGCATCCTCCCGTACCAAAGCTGCGTTGAGGGCACGAGACGAGATTGCCAAATACACAAAAAGATCTTCACCATTGTCAGGCTTAGAAAGTATAGGAGGCGTTTCCATATGACGAATCAGCTCATCGAAAGCTTTCTGGCATTCAGGAGCCCAGTCAAAGTTTTTTCTTCCTTTCTTTAGAGCATCGAAGAATGGAATGCATTTATCAGTAGCTCTGGAAATGAACCGACTCAAAGCAGCAACTTTTCCATTGAGACTTTGCAATTCCTTCTTCGTTCTAGGAGCTTTGACTTCTCTTAAGGCAGTTATCTGAGCAGGATTAGCTTCAATGCCCCTTACACTCACAATGAAACCCAAAAACTTTCCAGATTCTACCCCAAATGAACACTTCAAAGGATTCAGCTTCATACCGTACTTTCGGAGAATTGAGAACATCTCTACCAAGTGATCCATGTGGTCCACTGCTTTCTTTGACTCTACCAGCATATCATCGACATAAACTTCCATAGTCTTGCCAATCAGTGGTTTAAACATGGCATTAACAAGTTTCTGGTAAGTCCCCCGCATTCTTGAGTCCGAAAGGCATGACTCTGTAGCAGTAGAGACCAACATCGGTGATAAAGCTTGTGTCCTCTTGGTCTGGCTCATGCATCATGATCTGGTTATATCCGGAGTAGGCATCCATAAAAGATAGCAATTCATGCCCCGCAGTTCCATCAACTAACTGGTCAATCCTGGGAAGCGGAAAGCAGTCTTAGGGGCAAGCCTTGTTTAAATCTGAAAAGTCGATGCATACTCTCCATTTTCCGTTAGCCTTCTTAACCAGTACTGGATTTGAAACCCAATTCGGATAAGTAGATTCTCTGATAAAGTCATTCTCCATGAGCCGATCCACCTCTTCCTTTAATGTTGCTGACCTTTCGGGACCCTGGGTTCTTCTTTTCTGCTTCACAGGTGTAAACTTTTGATCAATATTCAAGGTATGTACTGCAATTTCTGGAGATATTCCACACATATCGGCATGAGTCCAAGCGAATACATCCAGATTTGCTTTCAAAAATGATATCAGAACATTTTGAACCGTTGCATTAAGCTGCGAACCCACATTCAATACTTTGTTCGGGTCTTTTGGGTCAACAGGTACCGGCACTGTCACTTCGACTGGTACCACTCTATTTTCCCCTGCACTGGCTTTTCTTGGATCCATCTCTCTTCGTGCACCGCTATGTTCGCCTGTGCAGGGTCCACCCTGTAATTGCTACAAGGTTGATTCTTTGATGCGGACTGGGGCTGCCGAATCTTTTCCCATTTCTCTCTTCCTCTCTTCACGCAACTCTGTAAGATAACATTCTCGCCCAGCATTTTGATCCCCTTTTACCACACTGGCTCCATTATCTGTGGGGAATTTTATGGTCAGACACCATGGGGCAAGAATAGCTTTAAATGCTGCCAGAGTTGGTCGGCCTAGGTAGGCATTGTAGGCAGAAAATTCTTCAACAATAACAAAGGTCTGTTTTCGAGCCACTTTTCTCCGCCCCTCTCCAAGCTCTACGAACAAATCGATAGTCCCAGTTGGCTGTTTCGGCTCCCCAGTAAAACCAGCAATCTTTAGTGATGAAGCTTGAACGTCAGCCATTGGAATCTTCATCTGATCGAAAGTCTTCTTGAAGAGAATGTTGCACGAAGCTCCACAGTCAACCAGAACTCTTTTCACAGTAGCTGGTGCAATGCCAGCGGTGATGACCAAAGGATCAATGGTAGGAGTTTCAACACCCATTGAATCACTAGTACTGAATATAATGTCATCATTAAAAGTCTTCTGCTGCTTCGGGGGTGCAACATCTTCTAACACAAAGACACTTTCATCTACCGGTGCATACTTCAAAGCACAGGCGTATCTTTCCATCTCACCCCAACTCCTGCCAGCTGGGTGAGGGCCTCCTGTAACCACATTTATAACAGGCCTTTCTAATTCATGAGCTGTTGCCTTTTCACTCGAGCTGGGATGATGAACAGGAACCTGTTGTCCTTGAGTTGACGAGGTTGGGACATTCTTGTTCCTTCTTACATATTGTTGGAGCTTGTTTTGCTTCAATAGTTCCTCAATTACCTCCTTCAAGTGACGACACTCGTTAGTATCATGCCCGGGTTGGTTATGGAACCGGCAAAACCTTCCATTCTTCTCAGCTCTCCCATTAACTCTTTTCTTAGCTGGTGCGGGGAATTCGACCGTGTCTTTGTTTGCAAAATAGATGTTTTTCGGGGTATCAGACAGAGGGGTAAAGTTGAAGGAACGTCCTTTCTTTGCATCTCCTTGCTTCTTTCGGGCATCGTTCCCCCTCTTCTGATTGCCAGATTCCTTCTTATTCGGAACCGTATTACTATTTCCGACCCCTGTCGATACCACCTTAGCCGGTGCTTGGAGGCTTTCCAGACGCATGAATTCATCGGCTTTCTTATAAAACTTGTCAAGTGAATTTGGTTCCTTCATTTTCAACCACCTCCCGAACTCACTTGTCTTATCAATAGCCTTCATCAGGTACGTCAAAATCATTATCGGCTCTGCATTGTCCACTTCAGCCAGAGCTATGTTGAAGCGATTCAAGAAAGCTCTAATGGATTCTCCAGGATTCTGCTCCAAGCTGGTTAACGACATTATATCCTTTGCCTTTGACGCATACAATCGAAACTGTTCCTTGAATTTCCGAGTCAAATCAGAAAATTGGTCTATCGATCGGACCGGCAGCTTTGTGAACTAAAGTAAAGAAACTCCTTCCAACTACACCGGAAAATACCGGCATTTGATTTCATCAGAGGCTCTGGCACCCGTCATGTGCCAATCATACTTATACAGAAACTCATTAGGATCGCTCGTTCCCTTGTAAGCTGGAATAGTTGGAGGGACAAACTTCCTTAGGAATTCTGCCTTCAGGATCTTTTCAGTGAATGGAGTTTTGCTCGGAGCGAAACCCCATTCTTTCTCATCTTCATTTCTCTGCATACTTTCCTTCATAATCTGACGAACCATGCCTAAGAAATACTCTTCATCATTTTGAGGCTCAGCGGGACAAACTTCAGCCGTTCTCTCCGAATTCTCTCTTGACAGCCGTTCACGGAGGGTTGGTTGCGGTCCCGATCCTCCGACTTGGGGAGGTGTCCTTTGAGGGATATTCCTTTCTTCCACGTTCTACACTTCATCGGCAAGGTTTCCCTCCTTAGTTGCCGGCTGGCGGTTTGCCTCAAATAAAGCATTCAACCTTTCCATCATTAGGTTATTCTGAGCTTCCATTTGTCGATGTAGCCCAGATACTACGGCATCCAGCTCTGCCCGTGTAACTCCGACGGTTGGAGTTGTTTGACTTAAAGGAGGAGAAGTGGCAGTAGTCTCGCGAACATCGTCAGATCTAACAGACTTGCGCTTTCTTCCGGGGGCCATTATTTCCAATAAACTCCTGGTTATTAGAGAGATCCTTTCTACAAATTTCTGTGAAGCTATGATGACAGTATCCTGAGTTGGTTTCTCAGTGAAAGCACCAAAAAATGTTAACGTAAAAAGTCTGACGCTAATACCCCGATGCAAATAGAGATTGAATGAAAGCACCACCTGTTAACATGGGAAACAGAAAAAGCAGTAATTCACTGAAAAAAGCGGTAAGAGACACAGAGTTTATAGTGGTTCGGCTTATAATCAAGCCTACGTCCACTTCAATCCTTCTTTATTGCTTATACGATTACAATCCTTTACAATTCCTTTCAATTACAATTCACTTCAAAAGACAAGTAGCTAGAAAAACTTCGATGCAAGAGAATTCTCCGAATTCATGGTTGAATATGTTGAATCCCTGCTTGAAGTTGACTGAAGCTTCTTGTGAGTTTCGAACGTTGGAGTAAGGCTCGGCTTGAAGATGGCAGAGTCTCAATGCTTTGAAGAAAATGATCGGAAAAGTCCCCCCGCATGTTGGAGCACATGCTGTATTTATAGAGAGTCCTCTACTGACCTTAAGTCATTTGTGACTTGAAGTAAGTCGTAAGTCGCGGGTTATGACTTAGGATGGGCCGTAGGTCGCCACCGGGTTAAGGGGTGAGTAGTTACGACTTTACTGGTTCATACATGACCCCTTGTACTAACTGATGGGTATTCGCGACTTGTAGAATGCGGCATAGTTCAATCACCAAGTATATGGTCGCCAACGACTCATCGTAGGCCGTGAAAGCTTTAATTCTTTAGGTCGCCAAACCCTTAAGTCGCTAGGTCGTGCCACCGTTTAACTCACTAGGTTATGGACCTCTGAAGTCGTAAGGTCGATAACTCGGTGAGTCATTTACCAGTTAAGCCGCTGCTCTCCTTAAGTCACTTACCCATTGAGTCGCTGACCTCCTTAAGTCGTTGCTTCAACCCAGATGTTATGCCGCTCGGCCCGCCTCATGTGTTAAGTCGCTAGTTCCTTTGCCTTGTTAACTCGTAGGTCGCTTTTGTCCTTAAGTCGCTGAGTCGCGATGCAGGGCTTCGTTTTAGTTGCTACGCTATTGCCTTGAGTCGCTTGCCTCCTTGGATCGCTAAGTCGCTTAGCCTAGGAGTCAACAGTTTTATATTTATTTTATAATTATTTTTGGGAACTATTTAACAATTTTTCAACTGTTTTATAAACTAATTACTATTTTTCAACTATTTCAAAAATTGATTACTATTTTACAACTATTTTGCAATTATTTGAAATTCTATAACTATTTGACTATTTTCCAACTATTTTGCAATTACTTAACTATTTTATAGCTATGTTACAAATTAATAATTATTTTTCAACGACTTATCTATTTTAAACTTTTCAAACTATTTTCTGAATTTAAGCTGGACAGAGTTCAAAATGTTTATGATTAAACATCCATTTGAGATAAGAATTGAGGTGATAATCCAAATGGGATTGAAGTAATGGTGAATTAAGTAATAGAATTAAAGGAAATGTGAATAGAAAGAGAAATTGATTTAGTCAATAATCAATGAAAATAAATACGTAGGATGTACATATATTATTCTATTCGCATAGTGATTTGATCTAGATTCGAGCACAAAATTTCGAGAAAGTTATATCGATCCATTTTGGGATTTTTCACTTGATTTCCGACGATGGACCTAGATATGGATTGTTGATTGATTCTGGATATTGTCTATCATAGTTATGGCTGTGCAAGGAGAATGACGGTTTCTGATTAAGAAACCAGATCTGTGTCCGATACTAGTCCGGAAGTGAAATTGTGTGATCGAGTGAGCGATCAGATTGGTATGGCGTATGGATGATATGTGTACATCGTACGGGCTTAAATGAAATTGATATTAAAATTTGTTAATAAGAAAAGTAAATGATTTTATTTGAAATGGAAGTATATTTTGTGAAATATACAATGAATAAAGGTGGAAATTGGATATTTCTATGGTAAAAATTTATTTTATGGAAGTGAATAAATTTGGTAAGTGACTTTATAAAAGAGTGATCAAATTTGAACATTTGATTTGGAATAAACAAAGTTATATACCTTTTTTGTATAAGATAAAACTCCGCTTGTTGAATATATAGCCAGAAGGAAAGGGTTTTTGAAGGTATTTGAAGTATAAAAAGGGTTTTATAAAAGTTTGAAATGATCCAAAGATTTTTATCAAGGATTATATATATACCTATATATATAAAGAATCTTATGAGGATTTTGGAGAAATGTTTTGGGAATCTTTGGATTTGGAAGGGCTTTTGATTTTTGGGTAAAATCAATATTGGAATTTGAAAAGCCTAATTTGAGAATTATCGATTTGGAATAATAGATTTTGAGAAAAGGAGATTTATATGAGATTCATACTAGGTGTATGATTTGAAAGATACTATATGTGTATAGTATAAAGTGTTTTGAAAATGGCTCTGGGAAAAAGGTGCTCCCTTGAAATGAACTTCTCAAGAGTGCCACCGGGTGGTGCTGTGATGCAGCGCACCAAGCCTTGAGTCGCGTGAGCGACCTAACACATGCGTTGAGTCATCCGAGTGACCTAACACTTGCCTTGTGTCGCGTTAGCGACCTAACACATGCTTTGAGTCATCCGAGCGACCTAACACTTGCCTTGAGTCGCGTGGGCGACCTAACACCTTGCCTTGAGTCGTCCGAGCGACCTAACGAGCTAAGCAAGCGACCTAACACAATGCCTGTCACCAGAGCGACCTAGCAAGTTAAGCTAACTGCAACTTATGCCGCATCCTTCTTAAGTCGCTCCCTTTTAAGTCGCTCAACCTTATGTCGCATTGATTTCTTAGGTCGGTCGCGAGCTAACCAACCTATGCCGCATTCCTCAAGTCGCTGCTGCCTTAAGTCCCTGCTTCCTTAGGTCGCATCTGTTATGTCGCTGATCTTCTTATGTCGTTTCTGAAGCTCATGTTCTTTACGTCGCTCCAGAAGCTTAGGTCATTCCTATGCTTATGTCGCTATGTTATTATGTCGCTGAAGCTTACATCGTTAAGTCTTATGCTGTTGATTTGTTAAGTCACGTGATGTTGTATTATGTTAAGTCGCGTGATGTTCTTATGTCGTGTAATTCTGTTATGTCGTAGGTCGTATGTCATGTATTAATGTAAGTCGGCTGTGTACGTTAAGCCGTGAGTTATAACTGTTGAGTCGTGTGTGAGTTGTAAATTTCAATAAATAGTGGTGTTGTGTCACTTGTAAAGGAGTTGATTTTTGAATAAAATTTGTTTGTGTGCTTTTTGCCACTTTTGTTGAAGTTGAGTGTGATCTCCTTCTTCTTCCATCTTTGGATATTCGAGTGTGCTCGAAACAACGAACTTGAAGCCGATTCACGGAATCTCGTGCGCGATATCAACGTCGAAGAATCGTAGATCTTCTAACGCGGAATCGTGCGCAATCAACGTGTTGAAGGTAGCTAGAATTTGGTATCTCGAGAGATCAATGGATTTGGGCATTTATCTTAGATTACTTGACACGAAATCATTTCGTTTGGAAGAAACTTGCATCAATTTGTATCAAAACATTATTAGCACGTCAAAGTGTTTAATCCGCTGTGTCACTTATTTGGTATCGGAGCTAGGTAGGATCAAGGGAGGTTTGAGCCGAGCTAAGTAGATCAAGTCCGAGTAAGAGCTAAGTCAAAGCCGAACCAAAGTTAGAACCAAGCTAAGTCAAAGAACCGAGATTGTTTGAAGATCATGCCTCCGAGACGTGCTAATCGTTATCATAATGTTGAAGATGTGTATAGAAGATAAGAAGCTGAACAGATGGAGCAAGTATCAATGAAAAGTTCGATGATGGTATTGGAAAATTAGAGAAATTAATGAAAGACATGAATCAAAGTCAAAGGAGAACTTCACCAGTTTCGAACCATAGTAGAAACAAGGTTTCACCATCAATTTCGGATGAAAGGAGAATGTCACCCCAGTCTTATCGAGATAGGAGAGAATCTTCAGTTTCAATGAGAAGAGAACACCATGGGTATCAACATGAAGAGGGAAGAACTCAACGTGAGTTTGAAAATGATCCATATCGTGATGTTGAAAGACATGATAGAAGGGACATGCGTGATCGATTAGGTGGTCGAGATCGATATCGACATACATATGATTTTGAGGAATCTGGTGATAGAGGAAGTGTTCATTATCGAGATTGAGGCCAAGTGAGAAATCAATATCTTGATTCAGAGAATGATCGTAAATGGGAATCAGGTATGCGGATGGAAATTCCAGAATTCAAAGGTGGTATGCAAGTAGAAGAATTTCTTGATTGGTTATCTAATGTTGAAGAAATTTTGGAATTCAAGGAGGTGCCTGAGAATCGTAGAGTTCAGTTAGTTGCTACAAGGCTAAAGGGAAGAGCTATGGCTTGGTGGCAGCAAACTAAATTAACTCGGGAAAGAATGGGAAATCGAAAGTTTTCACTTGGGGGAAAATGAGAAAGATGATGAAAGCAACTTTCTTGCCATACAATTATCAATCTCTTATGTATCAACGTTTGCAGAACTTGAGACAAGGGACAAGGACAGTGAATGATTATGCAGATGAATTTTATCAGCTGATTGCAAGGAATGATATTATGGAAACAGAGGAACAGCTAACAACTAGATATATTGGACGGTTACGAATGCAAATTCAAGACATGGTGAATATGTTTAATCCAATGTCTGTTGCTGAAGCACATTAGAAAGCTCTAGCTTGGGAGAAACATGGGAGACGAGGAGATGATATGTTTACAAGTTCTAATAATCAGAATAAGGGTGCTAGTAGCAGTGCTAATGTTTCCAAGGCAGTCAGTAAACCAATTGTCAAAGAAGCCGCTAAAGCAAAGGTCGACAACAATATCAAGTGCTATAACTGTCAGGAGTTTGGCCATAAAAGCAATGAATGTACGTAGCCAAAGAAGAGAGCATTGGTTGCTGAGGAATGTGAGTATGAGGATGTGGAAGCCAAAGTTGACTATTCTCAACCATCGAAATTTGATGAAGATGAAGAAGTTGTGTTAGGAGATGAAGGATGTAATTTGATGATAAGAAGGTCTTGTTTAGTTCCAAAGCATGAGAATGATTCTAGTTGGCTAAGAAGCAATATTTTTCAGACTACATGTGCTATTTTGGGGAAGGTTTGTCGGTTTGTTATTGACGCAGGAAGCTGTGATAACATTATTTCTGAAGAAGCCGTCACGAAATTAGGGTTGAAGACTAAAAAGCATCCTAGATCTTATAAATTGGCATGGTTAAATAAAGGTGGAGAAGTTACAGTGGAAAGACGAGCTTTTGTTACATTTTCTATTGGGAAGAAGTACAAAGATGATATTCGGTGTGATGTTGGAGATATGGATGTGTGTCATCTACTTTTGGGAATACCATGGCAATATGATAGAGCTGTACAACATAATGATCACACCAACAGCTACAGTTTCATGTTTGAAGGTACTTAAATTACTTTGGCTCCTATGAAGCGTGAACAAAGTGAAAGCAAGTCAGAGAAGAAGGTGGAATCAACTAGCCTATTATCTTCGAAACAATTCGTTAAAGAAGTGAAGGATAGTCCTAAAATGTTTATGTTGATTAGGTATGAAGCAAGTGAAGATGTTGAAATTCCTGAAGAGGTTGGACCATTGTTGAATGAATTTGACGATGTCTTTCCTACGGAATTGCCCAAGGAGTTACCGCCATTGAGGGACATACAACATCAGATTGATCTAGTGCCTGGTGTTGTTTTACCGCATAGGCACATTATCGTATGAGTCCGAAGGAGCATAAAGAGTTGAGGAGACAGGTTGAGGAGTTGCTTGAACAAGGGCGTGTTCGAGAGAGTCTCAGTCCTTGTGATGTACCAGCTTTGTTAGTGCCAAAGAAAATGGTTCATGGAGGATGTGTACGGAGAGCAGAGCCCTCGACAAAATAACTGTCAGATACGGATTTCCTATGCCAAGACTTGATAATTTATTGGATCAACTTAGTGGGTCTGTAATCATTTCGAAGATTGATCTTAAGGGTGGTTATCATCAGATTCACATTAGACCATGTGATGAATGGAAGACAGCATTCAAGACTCGAGAAGGATTATATGAATGGATGGTTATGCCATTTGGTCTATCTAATGCACCAAGTACATTTATGAGGGTGATGAATCAAATTTTCAGACCTTACATCGGAAAGTTTGTGGTAGTCTACTTTGATGATATCTTGATCTACAATGCAAGCATAGAGGAGCATATTCAACACTTACGAAAGGTGTTAACTATTCTTCATCAAGAACAGTTCTATGCAGCAACGAAGAAGTGCGTGTTCATGACGCCAAATGTTTTATTTCTGGGTTATGTTGTGTCTGAGGAAGAACAGATGGATCAGAGTAAAGTTGTCGCAATCAGAAATTGGCCACAACCCAAAACTATTACAGAAGTTAGAAGTTTTCATGGGTTAGCTTCATTCTATCGAAGATTTATACCGCACTTTAGTAGTGTGATGGCTCCTGTTACTGATTGTATGAAGGAAAAGAAGTTTTCATGGATGGACGAGGCATGATTTGCTTTTGAGCGAATCAAGGAACTTTTAACCTCAGCACCGATTCTAGTGTTGCCGGATTTTCAATTACTATTTGAGTTACATACGGATGCATCGAAGGTTGGAATTGGAGGAGTGTTGAGTCAGAAGGATCGTCCAATTGCCTATTTCAGTGAAAAACTTTCTAGAGCAAAGATGAGATACGATACTTATGATGTGGAGTTTTATGCAATTGTGCAAGCTGTGAAGCATTGGAGACATTATTTTTTCCATAAAGAATTTCTTTTGTATACGGATCATGAAGCATTGAAACATTTACAAGGGCAGGATAAAATTGCAGCTAGGCATGCATCATGGATAGCTTATTTGCAGCAATTTATATTCGTCGTCAAGCATAAGTCTGGAGTAACTAATCGCGTTGCCGATGCATTGAGTCGAAGGAGTAGTTTGCTAACAACTATGCGAGTAGACGTAATGGGTTTTGACTTACTTCTAGATTTGCTTACATCAGATTCTTATTTTTCCAAGATCTTAAACAAAGTCAAGCAGGGAAACATGGATGAATATGTGTTGGTTGATGGTTTTCTATTTAAAGGAAGTCAATTATGTACTCCAGATTACAGTTTACCAATGAAGATCATCAAAGAATTACATGAAGAAGGACACGTGGGCCGTGACCGTACTATGCAGTTGATCTCACAGTCTTATTTTTGGCCGTTAATGAAAAAAGAAGTTGAAAAGTTTGTTCAGAGGTGCCATATTTGTCAAGTGTCAAAGGGGACCGCGACAAATGCAGGTTTATATTTGCCGTTGACTATACCTACTAAGCCGTGGGTGGATGTTAGTATGGATTTTGTATTGGGTTTGCCAAGGACGCAACGTGGCAATGATTCTATCTATGTGGTGGTTGATCATTTTTCAAAACTGGTACATTTTATTGCATGCAACAAGACGGCAGATGCAGTTAATGTCGTACAGTTATACTTCAGAGAGATCTATCGTCTTCATGGGTTGCCTGAATCAATTGTATCAGATAGAGACACTCGTTTTCTGATTCATTTTTGGATGAGTCTATGGAGGTCGGAACAAAGCTGAAATTTAGTAGTGCTTATCATCCACAGACAGAGGTTGTGAATAGATCCCTAGGTAATCTATTGAGATTCCTTGTGAATGACAATTTGAAGGCTTGGGATTCCAGGCTGTGTCAAGATGAGTTCGCCCACAACCATGCAGTTAATCGTAGCACTGGTTTCAGTCCATTCCAGGTTGTTTATTCGACAATTCCTAAGGGACCATCGGATTTATCTACAGTTCCATAGTAGAAAGGAGTGATCAAGCGAGCTAGTCATTTTGTGAATGATTTGCAAGAATTCCACAAGGTTGTGCGAGAGCGATTGCTTATGGCGAATGAGAAATATAAGCAATCCGAAGATATCAAACGATGACATATTGAATTCAAAGAAGGAGATTTTGTATATGCAGTATTGACAAAGGATCGACTCCCTATTGGTGCTAACAACAAGCTAGCTTCTTGAAAGATTGGTCCTTTGAAAATCGTAAAGAAGATCAATGAGAATGCTTATCAGTCAATATTGCCGGATCATATCCACACTGCTGACGTTTTCAACGTCAAACACTTGATTCCATATCATGGGAATAAGCCTGTCAAAGAAGAGGAAAGTGTGAATTCGGGGTCGAATCCTTTTTATCCAGGGGAGGATGATGCAACGCACCAAGCCTTGAGTCGCGTGAGCGACCTAACACATGCTTTGAGTCGTTCGAGCGACCTAACACTTGCCTTGAGTCGCTGAGCGACCTAACACATGCTTTGAGTTGTCCAAGCGACCTAATACTTGCCTTGAGTCGCGTGGGCGACCTAACACCTTACCTTGAGTCGTCCGAGCGACCTAACGAACTAAGAAAGCGACCTAACACAATGCCTGTCACCAGAGCGACCTAGCGAGTTAAGCTAACTGCAACTTATGCCGCTTCCTTCTTAAGTCGCTCCCTTTTAAGTCACTCAACCTTATGCCGCATTGATTTCTAAGGTCGGTCGCGAGCTAACCAACCTATGCCGCATTCCTTAAGTCGCTGCTGCCTTAAGTCGCCTGCTTCCTTAGGTCGCATATGTTACGTCGCTGATCTTCTTATGTCATTTCTGAAGCTTATTTCTTATGTCACTCCAGAAGCTTAGGTCGTTCCTGTGCTTATGCCGCTATGTTATTATGTCGCTGAAGCTTACATCGTTAAGTCTTATGCTGTTGATTTGTTAAGTCGTGTGATGTTGTATTATGTTAAGTCGCGTGATGTTCTTATGTCATGTAATTCGGTTGTGTCGTAGGTCGTATGTTGTGTATTTATGTAAGTCGGCTGTGTATGTTAAGCCGTGAGTTGTAACTGTTAAGTCGTGTGTGAGTTGTCAATTTCTATAAATAGTTGTGTTGTGTCACTTGTAAAGAGTTGATTTTTGAATAAAATTTGTTTGTGTGCTTTTTTCCACTTTTGTTGAAGTTGAGTGTGATCTCCTTCTTCTTCCATCTTCGGATATTCGAGTGCGCTCGAATCAACGAACTTGAAGCTGATTCACGGAATCTCGTGCGCGAGATCAACGTTGAAGAATCATAGATCTTCTAACGCGGAATCGTGCGCGATCAACATGTTGAAGATAGATAGAATCCGGTATCCCGAGAGATCAAAGGATTTGGGCATTTATCTTTGATTATTTGACACGAAATCATTTCGTGAGGAAGAAACTTCCGTCAATTTGTATCAAAACATTATTAGCACGTCAAAGTGTTTAATCCGCTACGTCATGCTGCCTTGAAACCTAAGGGGGGTTCTAAAGTTGATCCTGTAAGGATTCCAGACAAAACTAGTTCCTGAGTATTATGAGTAGTGTGTAGCGGAAGTCGAGTGGCGTTGATGCCTACATCGGCATTTGGGTTATGCTGTGACGATAGTGTAACTCGATGTCACTGCGATCTACTGCAAACCATAGCGAAAGTGGTGTTTGCCGCTGAGAGCCAACAGTCTACGTTTGATTCTATATCGGTCGACTGCGACCTATCGTAACATAGTGAAAGTCGTGTGTGCCACTGAGAGCCAACAGTCTGCATTTGATTTTACATCGGTGGACTGTGACCTATGTAGGAGTGGAGAAGTTTCATTTTGACTGCGAAAATCGAGGGCGCTGATGCCTACAGTTACATGAACTTTTGCTGCGATGGCAATGTAACCCTGGAATTTAACTGCGATCTGTTGTGGGTTCCAAGGCGTAATCGAGGGGCGTAGAGTGCCAACGGTTACATGGACTTTTGTTGCAGTGGCAACGTAACCCATGATGTAAGTGCGACCATGGATGAGGCTGATGATTTCCAGAGCATTCTCCCCAAAGACATATCCTCTATTTTCAAAAACTATTTTCTATACTTTGAATAAAATTACTTTTCAAAATATTTTCACTCGATGTTGGAAACAGATCTGCCAAGCACTTATAGATTTTCAGTTGTATGCCTGATCAACGTATGACCGAATTTCTGTAAGAAAAAGGATGGACTTGTCGAAATATTGAGTTATAAAATTATTTATATAAAAGCTATTTTAGTAATATGATATGGATTTTTAAAGTAATTTAAAAATGATCAAAGAAAATTTATCTGATTTTAAGCATTTTTAATGAATTCTGGCTTCGTTCCATTTCGAGGACGAAAAGTTCTAAAGGGGGGAGGAATGTGACGATACGTATTTTTAGATGTTTGTTAATCGGGAAATTAACTGATTTTATTAACGAAATATTAATTTTGATGAGTCGAACACAAGAAATTCTGATAATTAAAAATATCTGAATTTATATGAGTGATTTGAGAACCAAAATAAACACTGAATCATAAATCGATTGATGGGATAAAATTTTATAGGAAATAAATATTTTATTTAGCTATTGACTGTTTATATTTCTCTTTGTATGTGTGTATTTGTGAAGAAAATTATGATTTGAAAATTTCAAAATAAAGTCTCTCAAAATATTTAACATAAAATTTATCTTATTCGTATTAAATATAAGTATAAATATATAAGAATATAAATTAAGTATTGATAACTTAAACTCAAAATATATGTGTGAAAGAATAGAAATAAAAGTATATAGTGGTTTATTTGTGTGTATACAACATAAGTTAAACCTATACCAATAAGTATAATAACCTTATATTATGCACGTATGGTATGAAACAAAATCAAGCAAAGAAATGTTTGTATGTGAATTCAGATAAACATGAAAATAAAAATATACATAACTATATACATACATACATATATATATATATACAGGCATACATACAAACAAAGAGTATATACATGTATCAACTCATATGAAACATTTGTGGAAAAAACGGGGGGAGCAAGCATTTAATGCAAGCACCCAAAACATCAAAATCAGGCTGCATATTTCAACTCAAAAAAAAGTGAAAGGAAGCTTGTTGTGTAAGCTGCAGCCTATATTTCCTTGTATATTTACCTCCTCACTGTTTCAATTTCTAGGATTCAAACCAAGTTAAAATAGCAACCACATCACCATTTCAAAACTAAATAAACAAAAGATCTACATCAAGGAAGCAGGATTAAAATCAAAGCAGGTGCGTGATCTGACCCATTTTGCTCTATTTTTTTAATACCTGTGAATAAACCCAACTTAGTTTTATTTTGAATCTCGATGTATGAACGAATTTTAGAAGCTTGATGTAAAATTGTTGTATGATAATGTATTGTGTATACATAAATGTAAAATTGTGTGCATATAGTAAAGGATCGGTGTTCTTCTTTGTTTAAAAGTACAGAGTTCAAAATTTTAGATCAAAATCCAAAATTCTTTTAATCTAGTCTATGATAAGCTTGGGTACTTAAATAAATTATGTTTATCAAAACATAAGCTAAAGTTGAAAATTTATTTTAGAGTTAAATCAGTTTGTAGATTTCTGGAATTTTAAAATTGACAGTAAAGCTTAGAATTTGTTAAAAATTTGATTTTTACAATTTAATGATTCACATATATATTCCGAATCATCGTCAAAATCTAGGATTTTTGAAACTAAAAACAAGATTTTTAGACTTGTAAATCAAAAGAAATTGTAAGTTGATCGTGAATTGGGATTTCGTCATTCATTGATGATAGGGTAAATTAAGGGTGGCGAGTTTTTGGGTGAAACAAGTTTAGAGTCTTGTGATGTCGGCAAAAATGGTTGGAAAAATTCTCGAACGTCATGGTGGTGGTACGGAGAAGTTTTAGGGTTTTAAGTGTGGTCGAGGTCAAATTCGTGACTTTTGCGGTGTCATGGCGACGTCGAGATGAACCGCTCCAGAGGCAAGGAGAAGAGGTCATGATGATGGATGTGGCAGAGTTTGGTGGCTAATGGTGGATGGAATTGCGAAGACAAGGTGTTTTAAGGTGGTTAATCCATTCACGGGTTGGTTCATGAGCTCGAGTTTTTGATCGGGATTGGGTTTGAGAATTCTGGGAAGTTAAAGTTGGTGTAGTTGTCGAAGTGGTTTGAGGGGATGGTCGGAAGGGATCGTGGTGGATCATCGGTGGCATACACGTGCACGAGTTAACCTGTGTATCTGTTGTTTGTTTTGAGGTTAAGTATTGGGAAGAAGAAAGGTTATCTTCGGGGAGAATGGTGCATTGCACGTAGTGGTTCCTGAATGGTGGAGTTAGAAGGGAAGTACGGGTTTTCGCACGAGTATATTTAGATTGGGCTCGGGTAGTTTTTGTGTTAGGCACTTGTTTGGTTTATGTTAGATAACCGAGTTTTATAAAAAGGTGTAAAACATGGAAATTTATAGCATAGAATGTGATTAAGTAATTAATTAAGAAAAAAGGATTAATTTTTAATTAATTAGTGTTGTTACTTAGGTAATTAGAAATTAATAACTTGAGATAATTAATTAATAATTAAGCATTAATTAATAAGGTAATTAAGTATTAATTAAAGTAATTAGGGATTAATCAATAAGTAATTAAAGATTGAGTTACTATTAATTAGAGATTAATTAACTTGAAATTAAGATTTATTAATTAATAATTAAGATTTTTTAGTTAATAATTAAGGGGTAATTAATTAGGTAATTAACGATAAATTTATTAATTTGTAAGGTAATCAAGAAATGATTAAGTAATTAAATGGTTTGGAATTAATAATTGATTAAGAAGGATTAATCGGTTAATTCTTAAGTTAAGTGATTGGAGATTCATTAATTAATATGATTAATTAATCAAGGGGATTAATTAGAAGTTAATGTGAAATGTTAACGCTAAATTATCTTTGGGTAATTAAAGGTTGATTACTTAATGTAATTAAAGGAAAATTAATCAAGGATGATTAATTTGGACGATCACTTATTAATTTTTTTGTAAATTAATTTATGATTAAGTAAGCAGGATTTAAAGATGATTGAAGTAATTAATTAGGAATGGTATGACAAATCTTCCTTTAGATGATTGAATGATATTGAATGCCTTGGTTATTGATATCCTTGAAATTTGATTTGTGATGCTACGTAAGATAATATGTGTGGGTTAAACTCTGATAATATGGATTATCTATCGGCAATGGAATTGCTATGTCAATATATTACCCTAATATGAATTGAATTGTTTCCACTTAAGTAACCTGGATTAATGATGACATTTGATTCGAAGAGACCGGGGTCGGGTATCAGTAAATACCGAACCCACTTCGATTGGTAAATCTTCTATAAATTCCTTATAGAGTTATATGTGAAATAAATAGGCTGGGGTGAATGATTTAAGTATTTGGACCATTTTATCTATGTAGAGTTACAAAGATATTGAGGTGTGAAATATGTGTTGACTATAATAAGTTGAGAAATCATAGTGAAGTACGAGTTACCCTGGGTTTAATTAAGTTTATGCATTAGTATTTCATGTTAGATGAAATTACTTACACTGGTTTCCAGCCTGACCCGGGTGTTACTTTGATATAATGCTAGGTTCAGACCGAGTATTACAGATTTTCAGGTAATGACGTTCTGGAGCTCAGGAAACGAGTTGGATGGCAGGAACGTATGGAGTGTTTCTGTTGTGTCATATTATTATATATATCTGAGACATGTTGATTGTATCTTCCCAATGTTAGTATATATGTTGTAACTCTATTGCAAAAAAAAGTGAAATTTGACAAGTACAGTTTTCCTTTGTATAAATATTATTATTTGATATATAATATATTTTGTCCGCTACGAATGTGAGAATTTGTGTTTTTGGTGTTTCCTTTCTTCTTCTTCTATCTCTTTTCTTCTTTTCCTTAACTATCTGGAATTTTCGAGATCCAAAATCTAGGGTCGTTACATAGACACTCACTTGGATACGATCACAGGCATATCAATACGCTGCTGCGGCCAATTTGGACATCGGCGAGACAAGAGCGAGGCATTGTGAAGATGGGTTTGATGAGGATCAATGGTATAAGTGAACTTGTATATACATACAAAAGTTATTACAAAATCAAATTTAAAAATAATAATATGGTCTGTAACTAAATAATTAAATCATATTATAGGAAGAGAAGCAAGTATGTATATGTATATTACTTTTCTCGCGGCAAAACAAGATTACACTACATATAACTATGTATATGTAACTAGATATAACTTAGATACATGCAGCCGATCTTTTATATGTATTTATAAAATTATTATCGACGTATACATCAAAACCCAATAGATCATATAACATCGTATATACACAGGCCTTTAAACTTTTATATTAATAACTATATGTATAGTACTGTTTTTCCCAGCCAAAAAGAAGACAAGCTTTACATTATATAAACATATATATATGAACCGACATAAACATATAGACATAAGCTGGCATATGTATAATTTATGCCAACTTTACGACATGTCATAACTTCAAAAAATACATATATATAACTAATAATATGTATACCATGTATAACTGACATTAACATATATGCCATAAACTAAACATATATCTATATATATACACAAACTAGTGTATTACGTAAGCCTTTGTATATAGATCAGACTTGTATTCTATATTACATAACTTGAAACATGTATTCTCAGCGATATATATTTAGATATATACACACACACACACACACACACATATATATAAACTATACTATAAAGAAATAACATTATATACCTTATATAAAGAAGTGAAGGAGGCTTGGAAATGGAGATGGTGGCTTTGGCTGAGGAGGGGTTGTTGGAGTCTGAGTAGGTGGCGGTGAGGGGACCGAAGACGGGGCTGAGTTTGATCGCAGTAAGGGAGCAAGGGAGGAAGGATATTTGGCATGCTGGGCTTTTATTTGGAGGGTGAAGCGGGATCTGGTTGCCGGCCGGTAAGAGGACATTGCTCCACCTGGGGCGGAGGGTGAAGGATTTGGGTGTTTTGATAAGGAGGGTGGAAGGTAAAATCAAGGGAAGGATGTGGGCTAAGGCTATAGGCGAGATGCTGGGTGCTGGGTTTGTATGGAGGCATGAGTTGCTGATAAAAAAAGAAGAGATGAAAGCAAGTCCAGGGAGGAAGAATGGTATTGATGAGAAAACTAAACAGAAAAAGCAGGCCACTTCAACATATATATGCATGCTTTATTTTTTTAGAAATAGGAATTAGAACAAGCACTCGCAAAAGAAGAAGGAAAAATGAACAGGTTAACAAATACATATGTTTTATATAATATTATTTCTCAAATGAAACAAGTCCAAAAAGAAGAGGCTGAAATAAATTAAACGGACCAGAAAATAAATGAAACCATTGGAATTGCAAAAGTCACACCTGTTCAATTCAGGAATAATAAATGTTATGCAGATTCTCAAGTAAGACGATTGAATAGGCACAGGAACACAAAAGGACTCGAATGGTTACCGATGGAAATTTACCATTTGCTATGTTTATATAGACGTATTCCATATATCAAATTTTCATTTCATAATTTTCTTATTTTTTAATAAAAATTTCAGTTAATTACGTTATTTGAAACCAATAAAATTTTCAGGTCGTTACACTATTATTAATAAATAAGGATCCATATTACATGTTTTATATTAAACATTTTAATAAAGTATATTTATGTATCATTTGAGACATTCGCAACATCCTTTATACTTACTATTAAAGAAATAACTTTCAAATCCAGTATCAAGTATTAAATAACCAAACTATTATAGATTTTAACATATGTGCATCGTTAACAATCGATGGTATGTTGTTTAATTATAATTTAGAAATATCTATGTACTTTTTAAAGGTCTTCCTTATGGAGACACGACTTTTCTGCGTTATGACTGAAAATCAAACTATTTAATATTTCTATCAAAATACTTGCTCAATTCTTATGCTGAGAGAATGGTTGTAACATCCCCTACTTGGAGGCCAAAACTAATGGCTACGGATGTTATCGTCATCCATAGTCATCAATCCTCAACAACCAAATACAGCGGTGTTAAATTCATTAATACACAGAAACACATGAATATGGAAAAAAAATTAAACTTCAAACAAAACCACATTCCATTTCAAAATATTTCCAATTCAAAACATAATCCCCTAATCGCAAATCACGTTCAAAGGAAAAATATTTATTACAACGTACGCTAAGAGCAGCATATGAAAATGCCCACTTGGATGATCAGTGTACATATAAGCAATATAACAACTTTGGCATATCAAACAGCGAAATCCAAAGAAAAGAGAACTCTAAATAGCTATCACGCCTCCTGCATGTCTTCGGAAACTTATTCATATTTAGAGGTACTTGAAAAACTCAACTCTCAAACTACACAAAATAAATTGAGTATCCGAGAGTTTAAGGGGGAAACATAAACTTCAGATCAGACATAAACACTACACCAAAACAGGCAAATTCTAACATTTAAAAGTGTTACAAATAATTTCAGTAACACTTTTTATGTGTTACTAATGGACTGTGAGGAATGGATCGACAAAATTTGTAACACTTATAAGTGTTACAAACGTATGTAATACTAACACTTACAAGTGTTGGTACCTAAAATACGGTAACGCTTATAAGTGTTGGTAACGAAATATACGGTAACACTTGTAAGTGTTGATACAGAAATATACGGTAATTCTTATAAGTGTTGGTAACGAAGTATACAGAGTCACTTATATGTGTTCGTACAAAAATATATGGTAACACTTATAAGTGTTGGTAACGAAATATATGGTAATGCTTATAAGTGTTGGTAATCCAGACTGGTAACATTTATTAGAGTTGCTAATATAAACTTATGATTTTAAATAATTCTTTGCAATACTAATATTAAAATATTTAAAGCAAATGGAGTATAAGATATCATAAACAGTCGTCTCCATATCACATAATTCATCATATAGATCAAATGAAAAATTTAAAATGCTCCGCAAATGGAGTATAATAAGTCATAAACAATTATTAAAGATATCTTAAATATTACATTGTCATGTATTCCGATATTACAACAACATAGGCTACAAAAATTTAGTTTCGAAATACACTTAAAGTCTAACTTAAGGTTAACCTAATCATTCTGGATCATCCACTCCAAACTCTAATGGTTTTGCACATTCTTCAACGTCCAATACGACAATCCAAAGCCTCACATTACAAGTGTCGGCATTTAATATAAACACTCGATAAATACTTACAACTTCAAAATCAAAAAATTTGTACTTTCATTAATGAGTTGTAACTCAGTTTTCAATTTTAATTCGGCAAAGCATTCAGTTTCGTAATAACTTGGCAAGCAACTTGGTTTTAAAACTGAGTTGCTACAACACAGTCTAAAACCGTTAAAACCAGGTTGTGCAACTCAGTTTGAACATCGAGTTGGTTCAACTTAGTGTTAAACCAAATTACTGCAATTCACTGAGTTGTAGCAAACAAGTTTAAAAATGAGTTGCAACAGCTTGTTTTAAAATAGAATTACAGGTCAGTTTATACCCATTGTGCAAATGCGCACTTTCCTAACTTAAACTGAGCTGCAATAATTTTTTGGGTAATTCTAATATATCAGTTTTGCAGTAACTCACGATTACTCTCATCAATTAACCCAACTTCATCCCATCCATTTCATAATAATGTACTTTAATAGAAGCAATCGTTTTCATGTTCCAAAAAACATGTTAGGTGAGTTGTCCCATTATAATTCACTACAGTGTCACATCATACATAAGTTGTTGGTATTATCTTTGCTATCTGCCCATTATCATATTTGTTATTGAAAAAATGCACGGGGCCTACCGAATTCTAATATGATTTCAATTTTATCAGCAAATTTAAAAGAAACATTTTACATTTTAAATTACTAATTTGGATTTAAAGAAGTTCCGTTGTTAAATAGATGAATTTTTTCTTTCAATAATTACCCTTCTGATAACTTGCACATTTGCTGAACCATTCGATCATATATTCAATGATTAGCATAGAGTCATGTCTTTATTTCAGGCCATGTTAAACCATGGTTAATAAAAGCCACCATCTAATGTGATGTTAATGTTTTGAAACTATATACCCCTCAATATGAATTTATATGATAATAATGAGCACAACTAGTGTCAAATGATTGATAAAGTGGATAGCTGTTCTTTTATCCATAAAAGTGAATTCTTTTAGTCACTACATCATTCATATCTGATACATTCATACAAACTATACTGCCTAAATGTAACCAAGATATCATATAAATATTTTTTGCTTGATTAGCTTTCACTGCTCAAACAATAATTATTATCCTTTAGCAGACTTTTACAGCTAAGTTTAGTGTTGTATAGACGATAAAACTTAATACATATTCCTTAAGACGTGCAATAGGAAACAACTAAAATGGCAAATGAAAATATTAAGTGTGTGCGCACTATAACAAGTTGAAGAAATTGGTAAAAGAACTTACCTCCTTTTGGACCATCATGTACAAATATACGTGATTCGACAGAAGCAGCTGTATGGCAGCAATGCTTCATGAGCTCTAAAGAAGCATCACAGCTAGGATAAGATGATTTTTGCGAACAAGATGAGGTGGCGACAGGGCCGTTTTTATCTACCCGAACACCGGCGGCAAAGTCCAAAACTTCATTGAAAGAATTATTATGCTGATTAAACTTTATAGCATTTAGACAGAAAAAATAAAATTGTGACGACCTGCCCTTCTACTCCCAGAAAGATGTATCATCATTTAAGAAAGAAAGGGATAGAAATAGAGAAGAATGGAAAGAAGGAACAAAAACATCAGAATCTCACAGCGGAACGAAATAAAATATAATCCATCACATAACTATTACATAGTTTATACATATATCAGACTTATACAATATGATACACAAAACAGTCATATACACATCTGTCACTACATACATCAGAGATACAAAATACATCAACTACATAGCGGAACTAAATAGATAGATATATAGATACGTCTGGAACTCCTGCTCCAAGCTCCTCCAGAAATCAAATCCAAAACCTATCACTTGGCTACTCATAAAATTTGAGTACCCAAGAGTTTATGAAAAACAAAATATAAACTCCGGGTCAGACATGGGTCTGGTATGAGTAAATGGTTTAAAGTTGTTTAACTTGAAAACATTTGAAAATAAAGGTATCACGTAAGACTCCCCACAAATGAATATGGGTAAGTTTTTACCTTATGCTAACCAAAACAATTCATAGAAAATCCAGTGATATTATAATAGTGTCTAAGGTTTTCCAGTAAATAGAAAATAGCCGAGATTGTTACATCTATTAAATTCCAGCTACTAGGCACGGAAGTGGGTAATACAAATCAAAACCGTAGGGTCTCGTAGGGAAAATGGATTTCCATCAATTGCAGGGCTACTGGGGTACCGCCCGTCACAGTACGGGGCCTAGATCACCGTACCGAGAATCACTCATGACCACTACAACACAAGGCCGGAACCATTCCTTACTGAACAGTCCCGAACAAGATAACCCCACGGTTGCAGCTAACAACCGCCCACATAGCCGAAATAAAAGGGACATTGTAACGACCCGGAAATTTTGACAGTATATTTTAATAAATATTACCAGCTTTTCAGTTTTATAAACTGATGAGATCTTAATAATTTACCACTTATACATGTGACTGTAAAGAAAATTTTAATTTGAAAATTCAAAAGAAAATCTTTAAAATTGTTTATAACAAAATCTCTCTTATTCAATAAAAATCAAATGTTCAATATTCTCATATTTGATAATATACATACGAATATATAATTGTAGTTTTTAAATAATAATGTTTAAAAATAAACAAAAATATCAATATTAAACCTAAACATACTAAACATAAGTATGAAAATGTAAATATAAGACATAATGATAAAATATAAGATATAACTAGAAATATAAAATTTACAAGCACAATGTTATGAATCAAATGCTTGAAAATTAAATTACAAATAGAATACAATTAATATAATCAAAACGATGACTTGTATAATATATGAAGATGAATAATATAAAGAATAACTTGTAACCTGAATTTATACAACACAAAACCTTTAACCAAGGTTATATCAAGATGCTATAAAAAATTTATATGCATAAGAAAACAAAGTGTTCACGTCAAAAAAATAAAACAAATATCTTTGTCCAGTACAAAAAATAAACAAATATCAGAAACATTAATTAGATGTTAATATAAATGAAGACACAACTTTGTTTTCAATAGTTCTGCATGGGATCTTTGCGCGATGAGGAAGGTTGGGAGGAAGTGAGGAGGAAAAGAGGCAAGGCACCAGCATCTTCGGGTCCGGAAACCAGAATCAATTTGGGAGGCAGATCTGGGACAGCCTCTGGTCGGAGCAGTGGGAACAAGCCAAAGGCGGATAATCCTGCTCAGAATTTCAATGAATTTCAAAAATCCAAAAAGAAAGGACTCAATCTAACAGGGTACAATTCGAAAATCAAATTTACTGCCAAAAATTTTCATACAGTGAGGCAGTTAAGATAGGAGCGGTCGGAGACTTGGGCAACCTAGATCTTGAATATATAGAGCCAAAAATTTCTGATGGTAAAAGGATTGGTTCACTCTCATCCGAAGCCATCAAAGAAGCGGAGGATGGATGGGACTCATGTATTTTGCTGTATGTAGTTGGTTATAAACCATGGCTGAAAACTTTTGAAGGGTATGCTAACAGAGTTTGGGTAACTCAGAAACCATTTTCTGTTCACTCAAGGAATAATGGTTTTTTTGTGGTAAGGTTTGGTTCGGAGGAGGATTGTAGTAAGATCTTGAAATCAGGTCCTTGGTTCATGGACCGAAACTTGATTATAATGAAGCGATTATCACCAGAAATGAAGACAGACAGAGATCTACTTACATCTTTGCCCATGGGGGTTAGACTCCCAGGATTGAGTTTTAAATTATGGGGTAATAAGGCCATTAGTGCCTTAACAAGTACTATTGGAGTCCCGATTAAAATGGACGAGGCCACAAAAAATAAAACTAGGCTGGCTTATGCCAGAGTTTTGATAGAAGTTAATGTTAACTATGGAATGCCAAACAGCATAGAAGGCATGGATGACGAAGGGAGGAGTTTTCTTCAGGAGGTGGAGTACGAGAATCCTCCTCCGATTTGTGATAAGTGCGTGTGTTTCGGACACGCGGCAGGAGATTGTCCAATGACTAAGACTTGGGTTCCAAAACAAAATAAATTAGCAACCCTGGAGAATGAAAACCAAGGAGAACTAATTCATATTGGAGGATCGGAAGATATAGGGGAGGAAGCGGTAAAAGACAACAATAAAGGATCAAGCAGGCAAGAGGGATACCATGAATCCTCAAATACTGAGCTTCGGAAGGACAACTAGTCAATTGATGGTGATAACCGGCTTTGCGTTGAGGACGACACAAGGACAATGGATCATCCCCAGGATCAACAAAATAATTTAGAGGAAAATGATAACTGCTATACAGTTGAGAAGGCTCAAGAGGAAGACAAGTCTACTGACAACACGCTGGAGATGGCAACTAGTGGTATTCGTACCCCAGTGGCCTAGAATGACACCAACCTAGACCAGTTCGAGACCTTTAATCCTGAGGGATCAATGGTCACGGCAGTCCTGAATCTCTCAACTCAGAAATCTCCTTCAAATTATGTCACAATTCTAAAACGTCCCTCAATACTACCGGACGTTCCTTTAATTACCGAGCCTTTACTTTCTAATGAAATATGTATTGAAGATTGTACAGTTAGCAATGTTAATTTTAAGAGAGGTACTGAGTCATGTATTGATATACAGGTACCGGAGAATCTGGATCAAGATGAAGGAACTTCAGAAGCGATGGAGGATCAGAATACATATGATAACGAAGATCCAATACTGGAGGAGTATCCAACACCAAAGGATCAGAATAAAGAATTAGAGAACATTCAGAAAGACAAGTTGGTTTGTAAAAATCCCAAGTGGGTTCAGATGTTAGGCATTTCTACCGAGGATAAAATGGAGTCCACTAGAAGCAAGTTGCAGAGGACTCGCAATAACAGAGGTACGTAATGTCAATCGCTTGCTGGAATGTAAGAGGGTTTCATAACCCTAACAGAACGAAAGAGGTGAAACATCTTATGAACAAGTACAAATTAAGTTGTTTTGGAGTTTTAGAAAATAAGTTGTCGCTTTCGGACATTAAGAAGCTCGAAAAGAATATGGATTATGGATGGAAAATAATAAGCAATGTTTCATGTTATTACAAATGTAGAATTCTTGTTTTCATTGATGGAAATTCTTGGGATTATAATTTTATAAGCATGAGTGAACAACATATTACTTTGGAATTGATCAACATCACAAACTTCAAATGCAATTTATCTTTTGTATATGCTCAGAACCATATAAATCTTAGGAAAAGACTATGGGCTAACTTACAGGAGGACGCTATCAGTATTTATAGACCCTGGCTTGTTCTCGGGGATTTCAACTGTATTCGTAACCCCGCAGACAAAAAGGGAGGAAACCCGGTAGCATTTGGGAGCTTGTTTGAACTAGAAGACATGTCTAGATATACAGGCCTTAACGAGATCAATATCAAAGGATATGAATTTTCTTGGTGGTCTGGCCCTAGTCGTAACATTTTCTCAAAGATTGATAGGGTTTTCGCTAACTTGGATTGGATTAATTCTTTTTCGGACTTTTCGGCTGAATTCCTTCCCCCTTCGGTGAGTGATCACAATGCTAATGTAGTCTCACTTTTCCGTTTTACTAGGGATAAGAATAGACCATTTAAGTTTATGAATCACTGGCCACTGTGTGATCAATACTTTCCCTTGATTGACAAACTCTGGAAATCTAATCAAGAAGACCGCCCTTTAAACCAAATCATCTCTATCCTTAAGAATATCAAGAGGGGAATTAAGCTATGGAGTGCCAAACTGCGAAATACTAAGTCGGAGGTAAAAGATCAGAGAGAGAACTGTTCTAGACTTCAGAAACTTTTGGAAAAATCAAATAATCCTAGTTTAGCAACGGAGTTTCAATTTGCCAAAAACAATTTGGAATTGGCACTTAGAAAGGAATTTCTGGATACACAGCAAAAGGCTAAATGTGACTGGCTGACGATGGGAGATGAAGCCTCCTCCTTTTTCTATGCAAAAATGTCTAGCAGAAGAAGTGGCAGGAATTTGACCAGAATAGAGATAGATGGAAAGACGATTCCTGAAGACAAGTTTACGGAGTCGGCCATTGAATTCTATAAACGGGCCTTCAATCGTTCTGTAGGAGACCAGTTCCCAGAAATCATTTGTAAATCGATTATCACAGAATATGAGGCTAATTTTTTGAATGACAGAATTTCTATGGAAGAAATCAAATCTGCCTTATGGGAAATTAAGGACACAACATCCCCAGGACCTGATGGTTTTAATTCCAAGTTTTTTAAAATTCATTGGAACGTATCGAAAGATCTAATATGTAAGGCCTTAAATGATGTCTTTCAAAAGAGTCAAATCATAAAGGAATGGAACCATACTTTCCTACATCTGATTCCCAAAAAAGTTCACTCCACTAATATCCAAGACTTTAGACCCATTGCCTGTTGTAATACTTTATATAAGGTTTTCACAAAAATTTTGTGCAACAGACTAGTCCCCTTCATGGATAAGTTGGTGTCCCAGAACCAGATGGCATTTATCAAAGGTAGAGCTATTGGGGACGGTATTTTACTTGCCCACGAAATAATAAGGGGTCTCGGAAGAAAGAATAACAAAAATATGTGTATTAAAGTTGATTTAAAGAAAGCTTACGATTCGATTAACAGATCTTTCGTAATACACATGTTAAATAGCATGGGATTTCCAAATAAATGGGTGAGAGTCATCGAAAACATCATAACAACTCATGTGTTCTCGATCATTTCAAATGGGGAAGCGCATGGATACTTCAAAAGTTCAAATGGTCTCAGGCAAGGAGATCCCATTTCCCCGATTCTTTTCACCTTGGTTATGGAATATTTTTCTCTTTTGATGGACGAAAAAGTCAGGGAAGGGTTAACTTCTCCCATCACAGAATTTAATAACAAACTGATGCACCTTATCTATGCTGACGATATAATTGTCTTTTCTAAAGCAACTGTGCAGTCAGCAACAGCCATAACAGAAGTTTTCAATAACATGAAGAATATTTCAGGCCTGGAATTAAGTTGTGAAAAATCTAATGTTTTCTTTGGTAAAGGGGTGGAGCATTGCAATGATATTAGCACCATCCTCAATGTTCAGCAATCAGAACTTCCAGTACGATATTTGGGCATTCCGTTGTCTAGCACTAATTTGAGGGATAAAGACTGTGTTCCTTTGATTGAGAAGATTAAGATAAAAGTAGAAGGATGGGAAACCAGAATGCTCAGTTTAGCTGGGAGACTTGAACTCATAAAATCAACCATCTACCCTACAATTCAATTTTGGATGCAATGTTTCCGACTTCCAGTTTCTACTGTACAAAAAATTAAACATCTGATTCTTAATTTTCTATGGAAAAGCCGTAATAGTAAAATTCCTTGGGATATACTTTGTAGAGAAAAGGGAGAGGGAGGAATGGGTTTGAGGAATCTTGAAGAGTTGAACAAAGCGTTATATGTAATGTTGATTTGGAGAATTATAAATGAAGAAGGCATCTGGGCAAAATACATGAAATATAAATACATTGGAAACAAAAGCTTTTGGGAAATTTCTGAGAGATCAGATGATTCGGGGGTGTGGAAATTTATTTTGAGGAACAGACAGGAGGCTCGAAAATGTCTTTCCCTCAATATCATAGACGGTAAAACCACATCCCTATGGTTTGACCCTTGGTTAAACGGTAGTTCCATAATGGAGCGAATCGGCAGAGATGCTGCAATTAGAACAGGTACCGAAAACATGCTTCTTAGTAAGATCATTAAAAACGGCGCGTGGAAGTGGGATGAGATAAGTTTTCTTTATCAAATACACGCAGAAATAGAAGGAATATCGATTCATAAGGACAGAGAGAGGGACTACTGGACCTGGAAATGCACTAGGGACGGGTTATACCAATTCAAGAAAGTCTGGAATTCGATTAGAAATAATTTTGAAACTAAAAGCCGGTCGTCATTAGTATGGAATAAAGTTCATGTCCCAAAAATGGCGGTTTGCCTTTTTAAAGCCATTAATGATTTTTTACTTACCAAAGAAAGGCTGGTGCAGAAGCAGATAGTAGTGGACCCTATTTGCGTTTTATGTCATAAACACAAAGAAAATACAGATTATCTATTCTTTCAATGTGATTATTCAGAGAAAATTTGGTTATGGAGTTGCAAAAAAAATTTCGCTTATCCAAAAAGTGTGCTCTCATTTCATTTGAAGGACGATTTACAGAAAATAGTCTCTTCAACTAGGGGAAGGAATCTAAACTCAGACTTATTTCAACTTTCCATATCAGTATGTGTGTGGCATATATGGAAAGAAAGGAACGAAAGAATTTTTCAGAACAAATTCACTGATCATACAGAGACTTGCAATAAAATATTTCAGACTATGAACATCAGAATGGTGAAATCTAAGTTCTACAAAAACATCACTGATACGAAAGATATAATTGCATGGAAATGGGGTTATACCTCCCAACGCTGAATTGGGGCATCTCCGTTATCATATGTGATGATTTCTCGCTTCTGAGTCTTTGCTCTTGGTCTGAGGTTCTTTCTGTACCTGTTTTAATTTACATTGATCTCTCTCACTCTCTTATAATTACATATTAAATCACAATTTTCAATACACTTTGAAATAGTTTGTAAATCCAGTAACAGGAATATCTGAAGCTCGGGTCAACCTTCTGTACAGATCTTTCATTACAAATCTGGTAAAAGCATACGAATCGAAGATGGTTAGATTCTTGAGCTAAGTTTTAAAGTATAACTTTAAGAGTTCCAAAGACGTACCTTGCTTAAATCAGTGGAACTCTACACTGTCATTTGTCCGTCAAGCGCCAAGATCCAGTGGGTCATCTCAAACTAATCTCGTTTCTAAACTGGGAAAGCATACGAAAAGAAATCAGTTATATTCTTGGGCTATGTTTTAAAGTATAACTTTAAGAGTTTCAAAGATGTATCTTGCTCAAACCAGTGGAGTTCTTGTCACTGCCATTTATTTCGTCAAACGCCAAGATCCAGTGGAGCTTTTCTCTTTCGCACTTATCTCGTTACAGATCTGAAAAGAAAATGGTTAAATCTCTTGCAAATTGAAGAGCTATGAATGAATACTTAACTGAAAGAGATGCAATATAGTATCTTGCTCGAAACTGTGGAAATCTTTTGCTCTCAACTACTAGTTTCAGCGAGTAACCTGCAAAGTCCAAAAGTTTTCAGTCAAACCTTCATTTAAAAGACAAAAGACTTCTATTTTCAGAAAGACAGATACTTATCTGTCCTTGAAAACTAGTGACGTTCCATCTTCTGTAGTAGTCTCAGATCTGCTAAGCATAAGTCGCTGTTGAGCATGAAAAGTCTCATATTTCTCACGACCGCCATTACTGAGTTTTCCGAGTTTTAAAGTAATATTCTATTTACGGAATGAGAATACGAAGTGAGATATTAGGGTTGTAGAACTGAGTTTCCTTTATTATTTCGAGAGAAGTCTCGAAGAATTGGGTAACGGGTGGATTTAGTTTGTGATTTGTGGGCCTAGTTATCTATTTCGGGCCTTAATTAGTATAGTTGATAGTCTCGTATTAGCAGTAGGAATATATTCGTGGGCCTAGTAATCTATTGCTTATATCAATGGATATATTGTATTTGACTAAGACTGGCAGATGTAAATACTTTTACTCGTTCTAATAGAAAAGTTTGAACCATTTTTCAAAAAAAAAAAAATGAAGACACAAGCAATTAATTGGCACAATATTTTGTCAACTCAATTGCAAGAAAATTTTTACAGCCGAAATCTCTATATCAATTCATTTGTAGTGTATTAAAGACAAGCAATTCAAAGGCATGTGAGAATTGTCTAGATATTACCTATACTGTTTAGGTCTTTCTATATATATATCCATCATATATTGTGTTCGTTTATAAAACGTAACAAAAATTTAAAAGTAAACCTGAAAAGAAGATAAATAAACAGCATCCGTTGTTTTCATTCATTCATCATCAAAACAGTGAAGTTGTTCAGGAAATTCATCTGCGGTCTTCATCAACTTTTCTTTCTGTTCAACAAATATTTTTGGTGAGTAAACATATAAATTTTAATGTTTAATTTGGTAATTAATTCCTGTATGTCTTTTGTTGCCATATGTTAGAGTATTTGGTTCTCGAATGTTTCCTGAGAATTTTAATATGTGATGATCTCCTGTATTCTAAGCTTTGAGAAAAGAAGTGAAAGAATTCTAATATTCTTCAGTTAAACTAATTTAAACTTAGGAAATTAAGTTGAACAAACATGTTTGAAAATGAAGATCATGGCTTGGAAGTAGGTTGGAAGAGACAGTGTAACTTAAAAACTGTAAGTTCAAATTTACAGTAAAGAAATTAATATGGGCAAAACTCAAAGATTTTTAATTGTAAATTGGAATACATATATTAAGTAAACATACAAATTTAGGATTTTTAAAATAAAAACGATGATTTTTAGTTCAATATTTAAAGTGCAGTTCGAAAATAAACAAAAGTAACATTTTTGTCGATTTCGGTTGATTCAATTAATTTTAATTGTTGAAATTTGTCATGATGCAAGCTTGAAGATGAATTAACATAGGAAAAATGCCAAATATTTTTTTAATGCAAGGATTTTGAGGTCGAGATACAAATAGGGTTTGGGTTCATGTTGTTTTGATGTTCTGTAAAAAATTGTTTTCGTCGCCGTGTTTGAATCGAGTGGTACGCGGGTTTGGGAGAAGGCCGATGAAGGTCTGGACATGGCGTTTACGAAGTGGTTTGGCCTCTGGTGATGGATGATGGCAGTACGTGGTGATTTTCGGTGGTGCGTTCGTGTAGCCGGTTCGAGCTACTGACGAGATTTTGCTTTTCGATCAATTCGTAGAAATTGGGTTTTGTTTTCGATTAAGAGGGTGATTTGGGGTTTGTGGGTAGCGACAAAGATTGCCGGAGGTGAGGCGAACCATCGTGCACGTGCACGATGGCGACTGGTGATCGGTGTGAAGCGTTTGGGTCGCGCGCGTGTATTACTCGAGAAATTTGGGTTTTGACACAAGTTCGAACCCAGGTGTGGGATCGAGGTCGTGTAACTATAGTGTGTGCATTAGTGTCGAGAATACTGTAGCTTTAATTTTATAACTTAAGCTTGTAAAAAAAGGAGAAAGAAACAGGTAGCAACGAAGAAGAGGGTGGAGTGAGAGAGAGACGCGGGAAGGAACAGGGAGGGACTCGAGATTTTCTCGGGTCAAAGTGGTATTTGCCTCGGGTCCACTTCCTGATGTTATTGCCTTAATACTTTAAGTATTTTCATATGCAAAGTTCAATTTTGTAAATAATGATTGGTTAGATTTAAATTAATATTTGATTTAAAATTTATTAAAGAAAGGTTTATAAAAGAAGATGATTAATTGTAAAGTATATGGTAATTATAAATGTAAATTAATTTATGCTTATAATTAAATTAATAACTTTAATTAAATTTGTAATTAGAAATTAAACTTGCGTTTAATCAATTTAACTTAAGAAGATTTAATTGATTACTTAAAGTGAATTAATAAATGGTAGTTAACTTAAGTGATTAATTAAAGATAAATGATAAATTAGTTGATAATAAATGATTAATTAATTGATAATAAATAATTAATTAAAATAATTTGTCATAATTAAATAAGTAATTAAATTTTATTAATTAATAAATAAGTCATTAATTAATAATTAGGAACCAATTAATTAACTTAGTAATTAAGTAATAATTAATAAAATTTAATAAGTTAATTAATCAGTAATTAATTAATAAAGTAGTTTATTATTAAGTAATTAATTAAGTGTTAAGTAAATCAAAAATTATATTGGTATGAATTGATAATTCTTGTTTGATTGACTCTGATACCTATTCGATGATATTCTGTGATATGTTGTGATATATTCTGGGTATATCTGTGATAACTGTATATGATTTATCTGTGATATCTGTTATGTAAATGCTTAATATTGAATTAAACTGTTAAGAATAAATAGACAACTTGGCCTTTAAAATGGCATTTGGATTTCGATGAGACTGGGATTGGGTATCAATACGATATTCCGAAAACCACATCGATCCAAATTAAACGATGGGTCGTGACATATCAATTGGAGATCGAGATGGTATTTCAGAATGCAAGGGTTATCATCGTTAACTCTGAGGGTGATTCCAAAATGAGTGTAACGAGATAATGCCTTCGGTTTCGTTCGAATCCGGAACGAACTTGTATGGTTTGAATGCTTTCAGCACATCGTCACGTGGAGATGAGCATTCTAAGAAAAATGTTCTATAAAGGTATTTGCAGCCTCAAGCCTCATCAACCGAGAATGGCTAAAACAGGGGAGATGCAACAAGGCTAGGTGGGTCATGCCCAAGTAGGACGAGGTATACCTCTGTCTATATGTCCCTTTATTTCGGCTGTGAGAGCGGTTGTTGGCCACAACTGCGGGGTTATCTTGTTCAGGATTGCCCAGTAAGAATGGTTCCGACCTTGGGTTGTAGGGGGTCGGGAGTGATCCTCGGTATGGTAATCTAGGTCCCGTACTGTAACGGGCGGTACCCCAGTTGCCCTGCCATTGTTGGAAACCCATTTTTCCAACGAGACCCTATGGTTTTTATTTGTATTACCCAATTTCGTGGCTAGTAGCTGGAATTTAATGAATGTAACAATTTCGGCTTTCTATTTACTTGAAAACCCTAGACACTATTATAATATCACTGGATTTCCTATAAAATGTTTTGGGTAGCGTAAGGTAAAAACTTACCCGTATTTATGTGTGCGGATCTTAAGTGATACCTTTATTTTCAAATGGTTTTCAAAGTTAAAAACTCTTGGGTACTCAAATTTTTATGAGTAGCCAAGTGATAGGTATTTGGAGTATTGATTTTCTGGAAGAGCCTTGGAGAAGAAGATCAAACGTATGTACCTATATATATGTAGTTCCGCTGTGTAGCTAGTGTATGTTGTATTTTGGATGTATGTATGGACATATATGAATTTGACAGTCCTGTTGTATGATATTGTATAACTTTGATGTATGTATAACTTTTTAATAGTTATGTGATATATTATGTTTTGTTCCATTCTGCTGTGAGGTTCTGATGTTGTTATTCTTTATTTCTATTCTTTCTATTTCTATCCCTTTCTTTCTTAATGATGATACGTCTTTCTGGGGTTAGAAAGGCGGGTCGTCACAGTTGGTATCAGCGCGCTAAGTTGAGCGAGTACCTAGGCTCTTGTGTTATATTTATCTTGAGAGTGCGTGTTTGTATTTTTCATATAATTATATATCTATCTAAATTTGTTGAGTTACCTGATCAGGTGGCCAACATGAGTTCTGGAAGAAGAGGCAGAGTTAGGGCCGGTACTTCAACTGATAATGGACGGAGTCAAAATGCTAGTGAGGCTGTAAATCCAGTACCGCCTCAAGTTAGTTTTGCAGCTTTATGCGAAGATTTTAACAACCTTGGAGGTCAACCATTCAAGGGATCAGAATCAATAGTTGAAGGTCAAGCCTGGCTACGCTCTTGTGAGCGAATCTTTAAGAACATGAAATTGTCGGATGAGCGGAAAAGAGAAATGGCATCGTGGTAATTTCAGGGTGGTGCAGCAGCCTGGTGGGATGCAACAGTAGCAAACATTTTTGAGGATGACATTTCATGGGACAGATTTAAGGAGCTATTTGAAGTGAAATTTATGCCAACCGCAGGGAAAACCCAGTTGTATCAGGATTTTATGTATTGAAGCAGGGTAGCATGTCTATTACTGAGTATGAAACCAGATTCAACGAACTTTCATGCTATGGACCAAGACTCATCGCTACTTCCCTAAAAAAGAATGAAAAATTTGTGCAAGATTGAGGCCTGAATTCCATGAAAAATTGACGGTGCTTTGAAAGGATCTTTTGTCGATTTGATTGATATGGCATTGAGATATGAGAATTTGATGAGTAAGAAATCTGTGGCTCCAGTTGCAGCTTCAGGTGGGAATTTCACTAATCCGAATAAGCGGAAGTTCGATCCTAAATGGAAAAGCCGAACAAGAAGAAGCCTGGAAATAATAACAGACCTCGCAATTGCTACATCTGTCAACAAGAAGGACATTTGGCAAATAAATGTCCCAGAAAAGGGTTCCAATAGCAGCAACAGCAACCGCATCATAGTGGTCCAGGATCAGCTATGGTTCAGAGATCGTTGTGCTTTAAATGTCATCAGCCTGGTCACATGAACAAGAATTGTCCACTTCTGCAGAGGGCGCCTCAGAATAAGGTCTTTGCTTTGGAAGCCGGTCCATCTTCTTCTTCGAAAGGCAAATGAGTATAAGGTACTTTACTTTTAGATGGATAATATATTAAAGTTTTGTTTGATTCGGGTGCTTCCTTGAGTTTTATTTCTCTGGACTCTATTGAGAAGTTCTTTCTTATCCCTGGATCTGTAGACAGTCCTATCTTGGTATCTAATCCTATAGGAGGGTTGACCAAGTTAGATACGATCTGTAAGGACTTGAAGATCTCTTATCTATCCCACAGTTTTTCTTGTGACCCGTACGTGTTGAATTTTAAGGGATTTGATCTTATTTTGTGAATGGATTGGCTGGATAAGTATAGAGCAGTTTTGAATTGTGATGAGAGAACAGTTTCACTGGAAACGGATTTGGGTACTATTGCTAGGGTGTCGTGTGATAATTTTGGAATTCACTTGAGCAGTCTTTTGCATGGATTTGATACTTCAAAAGATAGGATTGAAGACATCGATGTGGTTCAAGAATTTCCTGATGTTTTTGAGGAAGTTAAGTGTCTACCGCCACATCGAGAAATAGAGTTTCGTATTGATTTGATTCCAGGAGTAGTGCCGGTGATTCAACCCAGTAGGAGAATGGCTCCTAGGGAAAGAGAGGAGTTGATTAAGCAGACTCAGGATCTTTTAGAGAAGGGGTTGATTAGGCCCAGTTTTTCTTGTTGGGGCTCTGCGGCAGTGTTTGTAACTAAATCGGATGGATTTCTAAGATTCTGTGTGGATTATTGAGAATTGAACAAAGTGACTATCCGCAATAAATATCCTCTTCCTCGCATCGATGATCTCTTTGACCAATTGCATGGAGCTTCTATCTTTTCTCAACTAGATCTAGCTTCAGGTTTCCATCAGTTGAGGGTAGCTGAAGACAGTATTCCCTTGACTGCATTTAAGGGACCGAATTGTTTCTATGAGTGGTTGGTTGTGCCTTTTGGGTTAACCAATGCTCCTGCCTACTTTGTTGACCTGATGAACCGAGTCTTTAGGGATGTATTGAATAAGTTCGTGCTGGTATTCATTAATGATATCTTGGTCTACTCCAAATCTGAAGAAGAGCACAGGGAGCATTTGAGGATTGTATTGGAGACTCTGAGGAAGCATGTGTTGAAGGCGAAGTTTTCGAGGTGCCATTTCTGGAAATTATAAGTTAAATTTTTAGGGCACATTGTTTCTGGTGAAGGTATTTCTGTAGAACCAACGAAGGTTGAACCTATTTTGGAATGGAAACAGTTGGAGACACCGATGGAAGTTCGCAGTTTTCTGGAATTGGCTGGCTACTACAGGAAATTTATTAAGGATTATTCCAAGATTTCTTCGCATCTGACTAAGCTGACTAGGAAAGGAGCAAAATTCAAATGGACACCCCAGTGTGAAGAAGCTTTTCAGGAATTGAAGACGAGGCTAACTAGTGCACCAGTGCTTGCCATTTCGGATGGGAAGAGAAAATTCGAGGTTTATACTGACACTTGTATTGTTGGTCTGGGAGCAGTTCTGATGCAGAATGGAAGGGTAATTGCGTATGCTAGTCGACAATTGAAGCCACATGAGAAGAGCTACGCTACGCACGATCTTGAACAGTTAGCCATTTTTTTTGCTTTGAAGATCTAGAGACATTATCTTTTAGAGAGAAATTCGAATTGTTCATGGAACACAAACCGTTGAAATATCTTTTCTCTCAAAAAGATCTTAATCTGAGACAGCAGCGGTGGGTCGAATTTCTTGTATCTTATGATTTGGATATTCTGTACACTCTGGGAAAGGCGAATGTGGTAGTTGATGCTCTTAGCAGGAATGAAGACCTATCTCTTCTGGAAGTGGTTCCATCTCTTATTGAAAGGGTTTCAAACAAGCAAGAAGCAGATAATAGATTAAGAGGAATCATCAAAAGAGTTAGGAAGGGTCAGTGTCCCAGTTTTGAAATTGATGGTCAAGGAACATTAAGGATTAACAGGAGAATTTGTGTTCCGAATGATAGGGATCTGAAGCAGGAAGTCTTGTCTGAGAGTCATCGTTCCAAATTGAATATTCATCCGGGAATCTCGAAGATGTACATGGATATGAAGAGAGTCTTTTGATGGAAGGGCATGAAGGAGGATGTAGCTAGATTCATGAATAGTTATGCCATCTGCCCACAAGGAAAAGAAGATCAAAAGAAGTCGGCCGAATTATTGCAGCCTTTGGAAATTCCTGATTGGAAGTGGCAGTTGATTTCGATGGATTTTATCGACGGTTTGCCTAGAACCAGGAAAGGAAATGATGGAATATGGGTTATTGTAGATCGTTTAACTAAGAGTGCCCATTTTATACCCGTTAAGGCAACTCGTACTGCAGTTTCTCTAGCAGAAATTTTCTTGAAGGAGATAGATGGATTGCATGGTGTGCCTGTCAGTATAGTAAGTGACCGTGATCCTATTTTCACTGGCAAATTCTGGGAAGCTCTGCGGTCAGCAATAGGAACAAATTTGAGATTGAGTACAGCCTATCATCCTCAAAAAGACAGACAGATCGAGAGGCTTAATCGTATTCTAGAGGAAATGCTGTGGGCTTGTGTTTTGGATTTTGGAGGATCGTGGGAAGACCATCTTCATCTAGTGGAATTCTCTTGTAATAACAGTTATCAAGCAAGTATTAAGATGGCTCCTTATGAAGCTCTGTATGGAAGACCGTGTAGATCTCCATCCTGCTGGATTGAATCGAAGGATCATCTTGTGCTCGGACCCGATCTTATTCGAGAAGCTTCTGCGAAGGTTGAGCTTATCAAGAAAAGGATGAAAGCTGCTCAGGATCGTCAGAAGAAGTATGCTGATAGAAGACGAAGACTATTGGAATTTGAAATCGGAGACTTGGTTTTTGTCAAAGTTTCCCCAGTTAATGGCGCTATAAGATTCGGAAAGACGGGAAAACTTGCTCCAAGACATATTGGACCATTCTAAGTGTTGGAAAGAGTTGGAGCTGTAACATATAGGATTGAATTGCCGGAGCGGATGTCTGGAATTCACAATGTATTTCATGTATCGCATTTAAGGAAATTTGTTCATGACCCATCACTGGTTGTAGAACCAGTAGTTCAAGAAGATTTGGAAGTCGAACCCAACTTGACTGTGGTCAGAAATACAGTTCGGATTGTGGATCAAGACGAGAAGCAGCTCAGAAGCAAAGTGGTGAAACTCATCAAGGTGAAGTGGAGTGAGGATCCTAGAGATTGGACCAGGGAAACTCTCGATAGTTTTAGGAAAGCTTATCCAGATTTATGTCCGGATAACTAGTGATGTTTGTTAGGGTAGACTGTTTGATTGTTTATTATTGTATGGATGATATGTATGTTTGGATTATTAATATAAAAGCTTTAGAATTAACTGTTGTATTAAACTTTGGGGACGAAATTCTTTTAAAGGGAGAGGAATGTAACGACCCGAAAATTTTGTCAGTATATTTTAATAAATATTTAATCTAATTTAAATTAAATACAAGCTTTTCAATTTTATAAACTAATGAGATCTTAATCATTTACCAGTTATACATGTGACTGTAAAGAAAAATTTAATTTGAAAATTCAAAAGAAAATCTTTAAAATTGTTTATAACAAAATCTCTCTTATTCAATAAACATCAAAGGTTCAATATTCTCATATTTGATAATATACATATGAATATATAATTGTAGTTTTTAAATAACAATGTTTAAAAATAAACAAACATATTAATATTAAACCTAAACATACTAAACATAAGTATAAAAATGTAAATATAAGACATAATGTTAAAATATAAGTTATATCTAGAAATATAAAATTTACAAACACAATGTTATGAATCAAATGCTTGAAAATTAAATTACAGATAGAATACAATTAATATAATCAAAACAATAACCTGTATAATATATGAAGATGAATAATACAAAGAATAACCTGTAACCTGAATTTTTACAACACAAAAATTTTAACGAAGGTTATATCAAGCTGCTATAAAAAAATTATATGCATAAACAAAGTGTTCACGTCAAAAAAATAAAACAAATATCTTTTCCCAGTACAAAAAATAAACAAATATTAGAAACATTAATTAGATGTTAATATAAATGAAGACACAAGCAATTAATTAGCACAATATTTTGTCAACTCATTTGCAAGAAAAATCTTACAGCCGAAATCTCTATATCATTTCATTTGCAGTGGATTAAATACAAGTAATTCAAAAGCATGTGAGAATTGTCCAAATATTACCTATACTGTTAAGGTATTTCTATATATATATATATATATATATACACACATATATATATATCCATCATATATTGTGCTCGTTTATAAAACTTAACAAAAATTTAAAAGCAAACCTGAAAAGAAGATAAACAAACATCATCTGCTGTTTTCATTCATTCATCATCAAAACAGTGAAGTTGTTTAGGAAATTCATCTGCAGTCTTCATCAACTTTGCTTTCTGTTCAACAAAATTTTTTGGTGAGTAAACATACAAATTTTAAAGTTTAATTTGGTAATTAATTCATGTATATCTTGTGTTGCCATATGTTAGAGTATTTGGTTTTGGAATGTTTTCTGAGAATTTTTAATATGTGATGATCTCCTGTATTCTAAGCTTTGAGCAAAGAAGTGAAAGAATTCTAATATTCTTCAGTTAAACTAATTTAAAATTAGGAAATTAAGTTGAATAAACATGTTTGAAACTGAAGATCATGGCTTGGAAGCAGGTTGGAAGAGACAGTGTAATTTAAAAACTGTAAATTCAAATTCACAGTAAAGAAATTAATATGGGCAAAACTCAAAGAATTTAAATTGTAAATTCGAATAAATATATTAAGTAAGCAAACAAAGTTAGGATTTTTAAAATGAAAACGATGATTTTTAGTTCAATATTTAAAGTGCAGTTCGAAAATAAAGAAAAGTTACATTTTTATCGATTTCGGTTGATCCAATTAATTTTAATTGTTGAAATTTGTTATGATGCAAGCTTGAAGATGAATTAACATAGGAAAAATGCCAAAATTTTTATTAATGCAAGGATTTTGAGGTCGAGATACAAATAGGGTTTGGGTTCATGTTGTTTTGATGTTCTGTAAAAAATTGTTTTCGTCGCCCTGTTTGAATCGAGTGGCACGCGGGTTTGGGAGAAGGCCGATGAAGGTCTGGGCATGGCATTGACGAAGTGGTTTGGCCTTTCGGGATGGATGATGGTAGTACGTAGTGATTTTCGGTGATGCGTTCTTGTAGCCTGTTCGAGCTACAGGCGAGATTTTGTTTTTCGATCAATTCGTGGAAATTGGGTTTTGTTTTCGATTAAGAGGGTGACTTAGGGTTTGTGGGTAGCGACAAGGGTTGCCGGAGGTGAGGCGAACCACCGTGCATGTGCACGGTGGCGAATGGTGAACGGTGTGACGCGTTTGGGTCGCGCGCGTGTATTACTCGAGAAATTTAGGTTTTAACACGAGTTCGAACCCAAGTGTGGGATCGGGGTCCTGTAACTGTAGTGTGCGCGTGAGTGTCGAGAATACTGCAGCTTTAATTTTATAACTTAAGCTTGTAAAAAAAAGAAGGAGAAAGAAACAAGTAGCAATGAAGAAGAGGGTGGAGTGAGAGAGAGACGCGGGAAGGAACAGGGTGGGACTCGAGCTTTTCTCGGGTCAAAGTGGTATTTTCCTCGGGTCCACTTCCTGATGTTATTGCCTTAATACTTTAAGTATTTTGATATGCAAAGTTCAATTTTGTAAATAATGATTGGTTAGATTTAAATTAATATTTGATTTAAAATTTATTAAAGAAAGGTTTGTAAAAGAAGATGATTAATTGTAAAGTATAAGGTAAATATAAATGCAAATTGATTTATGCTTATAATTAAATTAATAACTTTAATTAAATTTGTAATTAGAAATTAAAATTGCGTTTAATCAATTTAACTTAAGAAGATTTAATAGATTACTTAAAGTTAATTAATAAATGGTAGTTAACTTAAGTGATTAATTAAAGATAAATGATAAATTAGTTGATAATAAATGATTAATTAATTGATAATAAATAATTAATTAAAATAATTTATGATAATTAAATAAGTAATTAAATTTTATTAATTAATTAATAAGTTATTAATTAGTAAATAAGAACCAATTAATAAACTGTGTAATTAAGTAATAATTTATAAAATTTAATAAGTTAATTAATCGGTAGTTAATTAAGCAGAATAAAGTTGTTTATTATTTAGTAATTAATTAAGTGTTAAGTAAATCAAAAACTATATTGGTATGAATTGATAATTCTAGTTTGATTTACTTTGATATCTGTTCGATGATATTCTGTGATATGCTATGATATATTCTGGGTATATCTGTGATAACTGTATATGATTTATCTGTGATATCTGTTATGTAAATGCTTAATATTGAATTAAACTGTTAAGAATAAATAGACAACTTGGCCTTTAAAATGGCGTTTGGATTTCGATGAGACTGGGATCGGTTATCAATTCGATATTCCAAAAAGCACATCGATCCAAATTGAACGATAGGTCGTGACATATCAATTGGAGATCAAGATGGTATTTCAGAATGCAAGGGTTATCGTAGTTAACTCTAAGGGTGATTCCAAAATGAGTGTAACAAGATAATGCCTTCGGTTTCGTTCGAACCCGGAACGAACTTGTATGGATTGAATGCTTTCAGCACACCGTTAGGTGGACGATGAGCATTCTATGAAAAATGTTCTATAAAGGTAATCGCAGCCTCAAGCCTCATAAAACGGGAATGGCTAAAACAGGGGAGATGCAGCAAGGCAAGATGGGTCATGCCCAAGGAGGACGAGGTATACCCTTGTCTAGATGTCCCTTTATTTCGGCTGTGTGTGCAGTTGTTGGCCACAACTACGGGGTTATCTTGTTCGGGACTGTTTAGTAAGGAATGGTTCTGGCCTTGTGTTGTAGGGGGTCGGGAGTGATCCTCGGTACGGTGGTCTAGGCCCCGTACTGTCACGGGCGGTACACCAGTAGCCCTGCCATTGTTGGAAACCCATTTTCCCTACGAGACCCTATGGTTTTGATTTGTATTACCCACTTTCGTGGCTAGTAGTTGGAATTTAATGAATGTAACAATTTCGGCTATTTTCTATTTACTTGAAAACCCTAGACACTATTATAATATCACTAGATTTCCTATAAAATGTTTTGGTTAGCGTAAGGTAAAAACTTACCCGTATTTATGTGTGGGGAGTCTTACGTGATACCTTTATTTTCAAATGGTTTTCAAAGTTAAACAACTTTAACCCGCTTACTCACACCAGACCCATGTCTGACCCGGAGTTTATAATTGGTTTTTCATAAACTCTTGGGTACTCAAATTTTTATGAGTAGCCAAGTGATAGGTATTTGGAGTATTGATTTTCTGGAGGAGCCCTGGAGAAGAAGATCAGACGTATGTACCTACATATATGTAGTTCCGCTGTGTAGCTAGTGTATGCTGTATTTTGGATGTATGTATGGACATATATGTATTTGACAGTCCTGTTATATGATATTGTATAACTCTGATGTATGTATAACTATGTAATAGTTATGTGACGTATTATATTTTGTTCAAGTCCGTTGTGAGATTCTGATGTTGTTATTCTTTCTTTCTATTTTTGTCCCTTTCTTTCTTAATGATGATACGTCTTTCTAGGGTTAGAAAGGCGGGTCGTCCCAAACATGTAGATAGGGGTATATCTCGTTGTGCTTGGGCATGACCCACCTAACCTTGCTACACATCCCCTGTTTTAGCTATTCCCGGTTGATGAGGCTTGAGGCTGCGATTACCATTACAGGACATATCTCTTAGAATGCTCATCGTTCACCTGACGATGTGCTGAAAGCATTCAATCCATACAAGTTCGTTTCGGGTTCGAACAAAACCGAAGGCATTATCTCGTTACACTCGTTTTGGAATCACCCTCAGAGTCAACGACAATAACCCTTGCATTCTGAAAACACCATCTCATTCTCCACTTGAGATTCCACGACCTATCGTTTAAATTGGATCGAAGTGGTTTTCGAAATATCAAATTGATACCCGATCCCAGTCTCATCGAAATCCAAACTCCATTTTACACGCCAAGTTTTTTATTAGTTTTAAACAGTTTAATTTCAACAATTAAATTTAAATAACATTTATCACAGATAAATCATTCACAATCATCATAGATATATCAAAGCATATCAGAGAGCATCACAGAATATCACCAAATAAATATCATAATCAGATATGCTACATACAGAACATTCATAAGCAATCATCTTTGATTCTTGTTGTAATTAAATCAAATTAAATCAATTACTTGAGAATTTATCTCTTAACCTTGTTTAATTAATCATTAATTATCAATTAGTTACCAACTCCATTTCAAATTATTTAATTAATAAATCATTTCTTAATCAGTTATTAAGTCTTAATTCCTTAACTAGTTAATTATTTTATATCACGCTATTTAATTAATTACTTCTTAATCAAGTTATTTAACTTTAATTACTTAATTGATTACCCTTAATCATTGATTAATAATCTTAATTATTAATCCAACTTAATACCCATCTATTAATCACTAATTACTTAGTTAGTCAATTATAAATCCTTAATTCTTAATTAAATTACTTAATAAATTAACTATTAATCATTCATAATTAACTTAAGTAGTTAATTACAATTTCATTTATTACTTAATCATCAATTAATCCATCACTAATTACAATTAAAAAGTAATTATTCTTAATTTCTTCCTAAGATAATTAATTAATTACTATTCAACTTAATTAACATTTTAAAGCTCTTCTTTAAATTTTGAAAATCAAATCATCATTAACTACAAACTTTACTGTTAATTAAATTGCTTAATTAAAATAATAATTAAGTGTCTAAAACATCGTTAAAGTATTAACTAAAATAATTAAAACTAGTATTTAAGTTTTAACTTACATTTGTAAAACCTTATTAAGTTTTACAGTGTAAAACTGTTGAAAATGATCTGTTTAACATCACTTTAATAATGTAATACTACCGTATGAAAATAACAACCCGAGATCTCCCCTGTGTTTACTCGAGTGTGACTCCGAGTTCCTTACGCATTTCCCCGAGACATTTACCCAGTATGCAACTCTTCTTCTCCTTCTCTTTTTTTTCTTTCCGTAGTTAAGTTATAAACTAGTTTATAAATTAAAGCATCAGGCCTAACTCACGTACTCGATCAAACACCGAAGCTTCCACCATATTTACTCAAGCACGACTCGAGTCAGATGAACACCACGACTCCGACACCATCTTCCCTACGTTGTATATGTGCACGGCGGCGCCATCCAGCTCCGACGAACACCAACGCCATCGGCAAGTCCCAAATCACACATAGACACGAAAATCAAAATCGAATCACTTACAAAACTTTAAAATCGAAATTTGGTCATACGCTCGAAAAACTGCAAAACGACCTATCAACAAAAACGTCTCGCCATCTCCGCATAGACCACCGGATACACTCAATCTTCAGCCACACCACAATAACGCATTAAGCAGACTTTCTCCAGACATTCGTATGACTCGATCGCGCATTGATGACGAACTCGACGCATTACAGACAAGTGCAAAAACTTGAAGTAAAACTCTAAAATGGATTCGACTCAACAATATATGAAAAGGAAAAATTATCTGATAATTTTCCCGAGATAAATGATGTTCATACAACCTTCAATTCAAGTTTCAACCTTTAAAGTTGATTCAATCACTTGAAATAGGAAGAAATGCAACTTTTATTCAACTCCAAACTACTCTTCGAATATGAAACAAAAATTCTTCGTTTTTGTTTTAAAAATCAAAATTTCAATCAGAATTCAAGATAAAAACTTGAATTAATATTTTACAACATTCGAATTTTATCAACTATCATCTGCTTAACCGTACATCAATATTACAGTGGTATACTTTATAAAGATGGTTTGATCAACTTTTTAAAAATCTTAATTTAAGTTTAAGATCTTGTTTGTTGAGAAATCAAAGCTTAACAATGATTTAAATAAGAATAATTTGAGTTTTTGAACTAATTATGTAATCTATATCAATTCAGAGAAGCAACAGAGCATCACACAATCATATGCAAACTGAAGCATACACAAACCAGATTATCAATGAATCCAGAACTATTTTTAATCAACTTAAAGCTTTAAACTTTGACGTTTACTCACCTTAAAACTCTTTTGAACAGAAAGCACTTTGATGTTTTGAAAGATGCAGTTGAAAACTGCTTTTGAATCTGCCCTGTATTTTGTTTTGAACTGTAGTTTTGAATTGAGTATTTGGTTCCTTTTTTGTATAAGTTGCTGAACGAACTAAATAGCAAGATAGACACACTTATATATAAAAGAAACATGATGTATAAGGAAAGTTCTAGCTGGTACTATTGTTTTCTTATCATTGTTCTGTTTGACCAGATTTTTATAAATATCTTGAAATGACAAAATTTTAGGCTGAGATGATAGAAATTAAATGCTTGTTTCTCAATTAGTTTACATAATTATCATCATGTTTGCTGTATGAAGATATTTTGTGTACAGACATATACTTTGCAGGTAGTTATAGCTTGCGGATAAAGACATGTTGTGTAATTGCTTTGTTATGAAAATATTTTGTTTTATATTTTCCTAGCTTTCACAATTCATGTTTTTGTCAGGTTTATTTTATACTTTGGTTGTAGATGAAGATAGTTTGCAAAAGAATATTTGCCTTTTTGCTTGATTCAAATAAAAATGTTTGACTTATTACTTCTAGCTTGAATAATGTTTATCTCGCATTATGTTATACTATGTTTTACAATTTTCCAGTTTTTATGTTGCAAGCATACAATAACACTTAATTCTTATTTTACTTTCTATTTGTATTTTAACTTTGACCATCAATATTTTAAGTTATATTCAATATGGTTTACTTACATTTTATCCTTATATTTATTTCTATTTGTATTTTAACTATCAATAATTAAGTTATGTTCAGGTTTTTGACTTATATTTTTTATTGATAGAAATTGATTTTATATTAAACATTATCATCTATATATATTCATTTATCACATGATAACAAAGCAAAGTAATTTAATTCAATTATATAAGACAATTTTATTATAAATATTATTGAGATATTTTATTTTAAATTTTCAAATCAATTTCCTTTTAAAATACCAATATATACAAATAAACAACAATTATTCCAAAAGATTTAACCATTTTCAAATGATAAATTTACTTTTTATTTAAATTAGATTAAATATTCATTGAAATAATAGGGTCAAATCCAGGGTCGTTGCATTCCTCCCCCCTTAAAAGAATTTCGTCCTTGAAATTTGAAACAAAGGATAATTTTAAAAGCTGTCATATCAACCATTCATACTTACATATCATTCATACATTGGCAAACAACCAACCAAACAATCTATTCTAACAAACATCACTAGCTGTCCGAACACAAATCCGGATAAGTCTTCCTAAAACTATCCAGAGTTTCCCAGCTGCAATTTCTGGGATCCTCACTCTACTGCACTTTGACAAGCTTCACTACCATACTCCTGAGTTGCCTCTCGTCTTGATCAATAATCCGAACTGGATTCCTCACCACAGTCAAATTCGGCTCGACTTCCAAATCATCCTGGACTACTGGTTCTACAACTAATGATGGATCATGAATAAACTTCCTTAGATGGGATACATGTAATACATTGTGAATTGCAGACATCCGTTCTAGCAATTCAATTCTGAAAGCTACAGCGCCAATCCTTTCCAATACCCAAAATGGTCCAATATATCTTGGGGTAAGTTTTCCCATCTTTGCAAATCTTATAGCTCCTTTAATCGGGAAACTTTGGCAAAAACAAAATCACCAATCTCAAATTCCAATTGTCGCCTTCTCTTATCCGCGTACTTCTTCTGACGGTCCTGAGCCGCTTCATCCTTTCCTTGATAAGCTCAACTTTAGCAGACGCTTCACGAATCAAATCTGATCCAAGCACAAGACGATCTTTCGACTCTATCCAACCGGATGGGGATCTACACGGTCTTCCATAAAAAGCTTCATAAGGGGCCATCTTAATACTTGCTTAGCAACTGTTATTAAAGGAGAATTCTACCAGATGAAGATGGTCTTCCCACGATCCACCAAAATCCAAAACACAGGTTCTAAGAATGTCCTCTAGAATACGGTTCAGCCCCTCTGTCTGTCCATCTGTCTGAGGATGATTGGCTGTACTCAATCTCAAACTTGTTCCCAAAGCTGATTGCAGAGCCTCCTAGAATTTGTTGGCTAAATAGGATCACGATCACTTACCATGCTAACAGGAACACCATGCAATCTGACTATTTTCTCTCAGGAAAATCTCAGCTAGAGAAACTAACGTACGTGTTTCCTTAACCGATATACAATGGGCACTCTTAGTTAACCGATCTACAATAACCCATATTCCATTATTTTCTTTCTTGGTTCTAGGAAAATCATCGATGAAATCCATCGAAATCATTTCCCATTTCCATTTTGGGATTTCCAAATACTGCAACAAATCGACTGATTTATGATGATTCCTTTCACTTGCTGACAGATAGCACAACTATTAACGAAAACAGCTACACCCCTTTTCATGCTCGACCACCATTCTTCTCCAATCTTTATACATCTTAGAGATTCCTAGGTGGATATTCAGTCTGGAGCGATGCCACTCAGCTAAGACTTCTTGCCTCAATCCATCAATGTTAGGCACACACAAACGACCATTAATCCTCAAACACCTTGATCATCCACCTTGAAATCAGAATACCGACCATTCTTAGTTCCAAGAATTTGTTCCTAAAAAAAATCTATCCTCCATTTGCTTACTATAATTCTATCCTGTAGAGATGGAACAATTTCCAAAAGAGACAAAACTGCATTTCTACTAAGAGCATCAGCCACAACATTCGCTTTTCCTGGGGTATACATAATATCCAAATCACATGATGTTAGAAACTCGACCCATCGCTGCTGCCTTATATTAATATCCTTTTGAGAGAAAAGATACTTCAACGGTTTGTGATCCATGAATAACTCAAACTCCTCTCCCAAGACATAATGTCTTCAAATCTTCAAAGCAAAAAGACTGGCTAACAACTCAAGATCGAGCGTAGCGTAGTTCCTTTCATGTGGCTTTAATTGCCGACTCGCATACGCAATTACCCTTCCATTCTGCATCAACACTGCTTCCAAACCAACTATACAAACATCTGTATAAACTTCAAATTTGCTCTTCTCATCCGAAATAGCAAACACTGGTGCACTGATTAGCCTCGTCTTCAATTCTTGAAAGCTTCTTCACACTGGGGTGTCCACTTGAACTTAGCTCCTTTCCTTATCAACTTATTCAGATGTGAAGAAATCTTGGAATAATCCTTGATAAACTTCCTGTAGTAGCCAGCCAATCCCAGTAAACTACGAACTTCCGTCGACGACTTCAGTTGCTTCCGTTCTAGAATAGTCTCAACATTTGCTGGATCTATAGAGATACCTTCACCAGAAACATTGTGCCCTAAAAATTTGACTTCAGATTTCTCAAAAATGACACTTAGAGAATTTCGCCTTCAAAACATGCCTCCTAAGTGTTTCCAACACTATCCTCAAATGATGCTTGTGCTCTTCTTTTGACTTAGAAAAGACCAGAGTATCATCGATGAATACTAGAACTAACTTATTAAGTACATCCCGGAAGTCTCGGTTCATCAGGTCATCGTAGAACCCATACGATCCATCCCATTTGGTGACAACCACTGTAGTAGAACCCTAACAAGAAAACTGGGTCTAATCAATTCCTACGCCAAAAGATCCTGAGTTTGCTTAACTAACTCTTCTCTCTCCCTAGGAGTCGTCCTCATACTAAGCTGAATCACCGGCACTGCTCCTGGAATCAAATTAATGCGAAACTCTATCTCTCGTGCGGAGGCAAACACTTAACTTCCTCTAATATATAGGGAAATCTTGGATCACATCGATATCTTCAATCTTTTCTTGAGAAGTCTCGTCCAAGTAAAAGACTACTCAAGTAAATTCCAGAATTATCACCCGACATTATGGCAATTTTACCCAAATCTGTTTCCAATGAAACTGTTCTCTCATCACAATCCAAATAGCCTATACCTATCGAGCCAATCCATTGGAGAAATGGATCCACTCTTCTGCTTCTGAAATTACCTCAAGAAAAACTGCTAACCAGAAAATCTTCTCAACGGCACACAAAACACTTCGAGCTACAATGCTGACCTAGATGCCCAAAGACTTCATATCCAAAGCTGTTCGAGAAACTCAGACCTCGAACCAAACAGAAACACCCTACTGAACTTAGCCATAACACCGAAGCAGACATACTTCCTTAGCTTTCCCAAAGAAATATCTTCGAGACATCCATAATCACTGTGTCTCATCACATAGCTACTACATCCTAAGGTATCAAGATATCATGACTTGCTTCCGTCCATCCGACATATCCAACTCTAGCTCATCCAAACTTACACTTCAAAGATGAACTCTGAACCTTAACAGATTTCCTTCACAGATCGATGAAATCCTTACACCATCCAAAGCTCACTCGAGACGGTAATAGGTCTATAGTCTCGACAGATGCACTTTCAACCTCAAACATTCAAACTCCAACCATTGGTAGTTGTGTTACACACAAAACTACCATATTTACCTTTATAACTTATATTGGAAAACCCGAACAAGTAACCCAACAAATAGGTATATATATATCAAAATTACAAATACGCTCTCTCAAGAAAGTAATCACTCGAGAGCCTAGGTATTCGCTCAACCTAACACTCTGATACCAACCTGTGACGACCCGTCCTTCTACTCCCAGAAAGACGTATCATTATTTAAGAAAGAAAGGGATAGAAATAAAAAAGAATAGTATGAAAGAACAAAAACATCAGAATCTCACAGCGGAACGAAACAAAATATAATACATCGCATAACTATTACATAGTTTTCACATATATCAGAGTTATACAATATGATACACAAGGCAGTCATATACACATCTGTCACTACATACATCAGAGATACAACATACATCAACTACACAGCGGAACTAAATAGATAGATATATAGATACGTCTGGAACTCCTGCTCCAAGCTCCTCCAGAAATCAAATCCAAAACCTATCACTTGGCTACTCATAAAAATTTAAGTACCCAGGAGTTTATGAAAAACAAAATATAAACTCCGGGTCAGACATGGGTCTAGTATGAGTAAACGGTTTAAAGTTGTTTTGCTTGAAAACATTTGAAAATAAAGGTATCACGTAAGACTCCCCACAAATAAATACGGGTAACTTTTTACCTTACGCTAACCAAAACTTTTCATAGGAAATCCAGTGATATTATAATAGTGTCTTGGGTTTTCAAGTAAATAGAAAATAGCCGAAATTGTGACAATTATTGGAGAAGATTATTAAATCTATTTGAATTATTATTAACAGAATATCAATATCAATTTAATTTTAAATACAGATTATTAAATTGATATTGTTAAAAATTCCAGGATATTACAAAGGTCATGTACGTTGCCTTGAATGCTGCCACAAAAAAGCAACGTATATATATATATGTGTGTGTGCGTGCATAAATTTATAAGTAAGATGTGTGATTCCTAGTTTATAAGTACTATATCATTGTTATATGATAACTCTTTAATAATAAGAGCTCACTAGAAGTCAAGAAGCATACTCTGAATTTTTTCATAATATAAAGATAGCTTATCAGCGTCAGAGAGATTTGATTGGCAAAGTAGATGATTAAAACAACATAGCAAATACATTCATGAAGGGTTTAAGTCAATCTTTTCTCATCAAATTGATTGAAGCGATGGTATAGAGATTCCATAATTGGCGCAAAGCGCAAGTGGGAGATTGCTAAAGTTTGGGATATGCTCTAGGGGCAATTATGTTATTTGTTACATATATCTAACTTGATAAATAATCTTGTTCAAAATAAAAAGTGTTTTATTTCTACTATATTCTTGATATAACATGTTATATTAATCAATAAAATGAACTAAAAGTATATTTAATAGAAGATCAATGAATAGTACATTGTGATAGTAGTTACAAAGTGTTGTAACCAGGAGTATTTTATCACAATTGTAGTGATCCAGAATTTTATCGCTTAAATCTAGGATATTTAATTAATTCTAAATATTGAAATAATTTATTTAAAATATTTAATAATACATTTTGATTAATTACTAGTGATAATCAATCATTTCGAATGGTTTTATAAATATATATACTTCTTTTCTAAAAATATACAAATTTCATTGCATTTTGGAAGATCGACGTGTTATTTTTACAATCGGATTTTTATATTAGTAAATATGATTTTACAACTCAAATAATTTTTTTAGTTATTTAGAGGGATAATAATTTAATATTAAGTTTTCGTTATATAAATAAATAGTTTGATTAAAAACTAAAAATGTGACAAGGATTCAACTTTTGGATATTTAACCTTTCGCCGAACAATAGTTGTTTCAAATCATTGCAACGTAATTTGGAACACATACACACATGCATGTACACACATATATATCCACATATATTTTCTTAGTTTGTCAAATCAAAGCTAAGAAAATATCTAAAATAATGTATACATATTTATATATAAACTCTTTATATGTAAATGCAAATTTCACTATCTTAAAAGCAAATCTCAAATCAACTTTCCATTATCTGTGTATCATGATATGAAGGGGACAAATGCATAAGGGGGACGGGAAGGGGGCTAGGGATAACGTGTATGACATGGTGATATAGGAGGTAGTTTGGTCCGTTTATAATTCTTAAGAGGTAAGGTATTTCAATGCTATAAATACCCGAGCATACCTCTCATTTTATCACATATCCATCTCATACTTCTTCAAGCTTTTCTTCTTCTCCTTGCCAACATTAACGGCTTCCCTTATCTCTCCAAAATACTCTTCCATCATAGCAAAGCTATAGTAAAAATAATAATATATACATACACTTCCATTATCATTCCACTTCCAAAAAAGTGCCAAAATACTCCCTCTCCTCTATAATGCATGTCTCATTCCATCCACGACTCAAGGCTGAGCAATCACTACCCAAACACCAAGGACTGATACTACTAAGGTCAAGGAGCAAGTTCATAAAGCTCCGGAGTGGAGAAAGTGGGGAGAAGTGTGAAATAACGTCAGAATAATGTCAGGGAGTTCGAAATGAAAAATACAATGGCGAGAATATATCCTAACTTTAGTTTATATAAATCTTAAATTGATTTCAATTGATGATATGCATGATCAGTTAGTTAATTAAAGTATTTGGATAAATATTGATTGATTTGAATGGTTGATAATTTGGTTGTGATTGCTTGATAACTTGGTTGTGATAAAATGAATTATTATAACTAATGATGTGAAAATCATATGCAATAGAATAGAAATGGTTACTTTAAATAACCATGGTTAATTCATGAAAAACAATCCATACTATAATCTGAAATAATATGTGCATGTGGAGTATTAAGCCCCTTTGATTTATAAATCAAGAAAGCATTCTTTTATAAAATTTGGAATTTGGTTTCAAAATTAAAGTACTTGGAAAGGTGGAGTTTTCAAATTATTTGTAAAATAATTTTTATGATTTGATTTCGAAAATTAACGGTTTTAAAAGATGAAAATAATATGAAATTTTTATGGATTACACAAAAGTACTACAAATGGAAAAATGGAAATTGAATATTATAATCATATAATATTATAATACTTAGAAATAAAGTGTAAATGGATATTGGAATCAAGTAAAATAGTAAAATATTGCTTGAAATGCTTAAACTGTTATATAAAAGTTTTAATCGTGTTACGGCAATATTTGGTTAAGTTTGAAAAAATTGATTGAAAATGAGCTCGTCGCACAGGGCAATTAAAGATTTCACACCATAAAATGTTAAATCACTGTCCATAATTAAATATGAGTTAGAATTTATTGAAATAAGGATTTTTAGGACCCTTATAACCATAGTTTTCATATGAAAAAGAAAAATCAAGATTTCATATAGTAAAGTTTGAGATGTGTCCAAATCAAGTTTTCATTGTGTTTTGGCACCTCATAAAATATTTCTTTCGACTCTTTAAAAATGGATATTTCTAACTCATAAAAATAAACAAGTTCGATAAATATATTAAAATGTTTAAAAGGGATTTGAAAGGACTCAGAATTTGACTACTTTGTTAGTGTATATTTAATTAATTTAAAATATTCAATATATAATTTTTATATTGAAAAGAAACTCATTTTAATTAATTAATCATGACGGCGAAATTGTTTTCAAAATTTGTCTAAAAAATTAAATAGTTCATAAAAAAAACAGTAAATGTGAAAGATATACGTTTTTGAAATTTTGACTTTTCGATACCAGAAAGTTGTCGGGAATGTTATTCGTCATTTTGCACTATATATACATACATATATATAAGGGTAAATTAACTAGATAACAATACACTTAGAAATAAATTATCTTATAATAATTTGGATAAGAAAGTGATGTGACTAGACATAATAATTATATATATATATATAAGAAAGCGATGTGGCTAGGACATTATTATATATAAATATATAAGAGTGATGTGACTTGACATAATCATTATATATATATAAGAAAGCGATGTGACTAGACATAATAATTATATATATTTAAAAGAGAGTGATGCGACTAATCGTAATAATTATATATATAAAAGAGTGAGGTGACATGACATAATTATATATATATATATGCATATGTTATAAAAGATTTGTGATGTGACTAGATATAGTTATGACAAGTTATATTATTTAATATCTAAGCTTCTTTTAAAAATACCTCTCCACTTTCTCAATTTTTTTCTCATTTATTTCATTTCTTTTCCTTCTTCATTTCTTCTCTCTCAATCTTCATCAATGGCTTTCCAATCCAAAATAAAAAAGAAATAATTAAAAAACCACATAAAACTTAGATCCGACCATATATCTAAGCTTATTGAAGCATTCTAACGACATCTACCTAAGTTTCAACTCAAACGGAGTTCGTCTTCCTCCCTTTCATGCCTTGGCCGAAAGTTTAAGAGAAGAGGAGTAGAGTTTGAGTGCTCGAGTGATGGAAAAAAGGAAGTAAGTTATGACCGGATTGAAGGCGTGAAGCACCGGAAGTCTTTGGAAGCAAATAGAAAAGCTAAAGCTCAAGTTAGTGCCTTCTACATGGTGAGGCCCAACCATTTTGGCTAGGGAAGGAGACTGGAAGCTTGTCACGGAGCGGAGATATGGCTAAATCACGTGGAGAAGCTATGGGGGAGGAAGGAGCTAAGAATGTGAGATCTCGAGAAACACTTTCCTTTCTAGTTTATGATTAAAATGATTTACAAGTTAGAAGCAAGTTAAGATTATTATGTAAAAGTATATAAAAGCTATTGATGTGATTATACATGAAGTGGCATGTTTGTTTAGATGTTTATATGGATGTATATTTGTTTGTTAACATTGGATGTTCATTTGGATGAATGAAAAAGAAGAAGGAATTGATAATGTGAAGTTTGTGATGATAGTTAATGTGTTAACTATAATTAATTCATTGAGGAATAAATGGTGGTATATGTGCAAAGTTAAGCCTCAAAATGTTTTGAAACAATAAAAGAGGAATGGTTTATAATGATTAAAAATGTAAGGGCTTCATTTAGAAAAGGAAAGTTAACATTTTTACAATACTAACGAAATGATATTTAATTTATAGGAATATACAAATTAAATAGTTGAAAGATATATAATAAATAACTTTCTATGTTAGAGAATGTTTTGAAAAGTGAAAAAGGAATTTAATATGATTTTATAATCATCTGTGAAGTCCAATATAATAGTATAATTATATAATATTATATAAGTTAAAATATTGAAAAATAATATTTAAAAGTGAAAGGGAGATTTAATATGGAAAATATTGGTTTAAAAGCTTTAAAATGATTTATAAAATTTTATAAACATTAAAATTAAATTTGGAGTAGTTTTGACAAACACTGAGTTTGGGGCCAAAAATAGGCGCGTTGCGTAATGCCAGTTCGCGATTTCGTGCCATAAATGTTAAATCCTTCTATGGGATGGAATTGGAGTCGAATTCTTTGCAATAAAAATTTTCCGAACTCTTATGACTATAGTTTTCAAACAAAAGTAAATGATTGAGATTTTATTTAATAGATTTTGAAATATGAGCAAATAAAGTTATTGGAAAATCGCGCTTTGGTAATTTAGTGGCAAAAGATGCAAATGTTTTAAATACCTATTTTTAAAATGTTTAAAAATATGGAATAAATCTTATAAATTATTTAAAATGTTTTAAATGTGATTTGAGTAATAAAAACAAATTTCCAAGTGATAGAAAGCCATTTTGATCAATATCACTTAAAAAACACTTTCCTTTGCACTTTTCTACAACACTTTCTCTAACTTTTGAAATACTCTTTTAAACGTAACTGTTCTTTTCCAAATCTTTTGTAAATGTTTGCAAATGATTAATAAAGTATTTTAAAGGTAATCCAAGAAATTTATAGAGTCGATCAAATAACTTGACCGCCTTATGGGTGTTAGAGAGATAGTGTCTTGGCTTGAGTTTGAAAAAACCATTTTCCTGCTCTCCTTCGCTATCCGGACTGGTCCGATGGAGGGGATAGTAAATTTGATTTACTCGGATCAAAATTTTCCAAAGTATAATGGATATAATATTCTAAATATACATAACTTGGATTTTATGGTGATAATCTTCCTGTACTCGGTGTTAAAGCCCGAAGAGGGAACGCGTACTATGCATGGAATTTAAAAGGTGATTTTGCCACTATTTCGCCCATAATACTAGTTGAATATGGAAATTGATATCGAGTAGAATGAGATGATTTCTATAACTGGCTATGGATTAACATCCCAGTATGATGCTTTTAACTCAATAAAAGTTTTGAGTTCTGAATTAAGAAAACTTTGTAAAGTTTTAAATAAATGATTTGGAATTATTTTAATTTCTATAGTTGAATTAATTATTTTGGGTTTGTAGTAGACCATGTCTTAAATAACATCATTTTTGACCCATTTAAAAATTATTTTTTGGAAATAATAAATTTATGATTATGATTTAATAAATGATTTGGAAATATTTTTCTAATCAAAAGCTAATATGATTTGGAATTATTCCAAGACTAAAAAGGTTTAAATTTACCAAATGATTTGATAAACGAGGCTTAATGATTCCATATATTGTTAAGAAGATAAAGGAATAATTAAATGAATATATCTCTTATAGATATTTATAAATGAATAGAAAGATGAATTAAATGGATTAATGATTGATAATCACATATGAACTTAACATCTTTTTAATCAATGATTGGTTTGGAGAAACTGGGGTCGAATTTGGGTGACTCCTATCTGAAAACCATTTTGAACCAATATATACGTTCATAGGTGAAGACATATTGCTGATGATGATTATTGAAGGCTAGAGATCTTAATAGCGAAAGGACTGCTTGTTGACATTCTTTGGGTTGCTCCCAATATAGAGACATTTATTGTAGCAGTGGCCCTATGGTGTTTCAAAATCTTTGGATTGCAAGGACTACTCGCTACTATATTAGGAGGATTGCCTTCAATTTCATTTAGTCCCAGAATAAACTTGTATGGACGAATGTCTGACATTGCATTTCTACAATAACAACATTGACTTTTACAAATGTACATCTGCTTTGTGGTGGAGAAGGAAACTTCCCTTAACTTAACTCCCTTCTCTGAGATGTACGAGTTCAAAGGTTGCATATTCGTCGAAGTCAATAGTGATCGAAGGAATGGCAGTGTGGCATTCTAAGTGGAACATACTTTGTGGAAGAATAAAGTGTGACTTTGTGAATAGCATAGCGTGGCTTTGTTAAAACATGAGCCTCGCATCCCAAAGATGATAAGGGTAATTATACGGTCTGCAAGGTATATATTTCAGGCTATTTGTTTTACGAGTATGGAGGAGTTTGGTGGAATCTGGATCCTCAATGCATTTATTTTGATATAATGGCTTGCTTGTGAAAAGAGATAAGGCTAATAGATATTGGTAGTGTAGCAAGTGCAGTTCCAAGTGATAAAGGCACCATTGGAACTATGTTTGTTTTGCATGGGTTAAAGGAAAAGGCCACTAGTTCCTTATCGTGTTCGTAATTCCAAGTCCAATACAAGCTTTGCGGTTTTGATTGTATTCCCAAAATAGCTGTAATGCTTTGCAAACATTTCAGCTACCCCTTTGGTATCATATATTCTGCTCGATATATTTCGTTGACCTAGTTCGGATATATTACCATAGACTTAGTCCGGATATGTAACGATCCAAAAATTCAGTCGAATTTTTAAAAAAATTTATTGAATTTTTGGTTTAAATATTTTAAAATTTGAAATAAATTTGGATTTAAATAACGATTTTTGGATACTGAGTAATATATTTTCCAAATCCAATAAATTTGAAATTTTTCTAAAAATTCAAACTTTGGTCAAAACTAGTCAAACTTTGACTTTTGGTTGAAAATTTAAAAGTTTTAAAATTTAAATTTATTCGTTTTCTAATCCTTGACTGAATTCTAAAATGGTCTCCGCTTTTCATTTCGTTAAAATCTGATTCCTACATCTTTAAATATGCAATTATCTGCGCAAAAACACGCGTTTATTTTATGTATTTCCATATTTTCTTTTTGTAGGTTTTGTGTTTTTGGCTTGGTCTAGTGGGCTTGAATACTAAAAGACTCCCAAAGGGCCACATATCTTTTCCCAACGGACGTGTCTATTGAGAAACTTTTGCACGAACTTTTTTGTTTCTGACTATCTTCCTCCTTCTCATTCTTCTGATTGAAATCTTTTTACAGAACTCCATTCTTTCTCCTCCATCTCTATCTCCAGGCCTTATTCTATACAAACCCTAGCTCCTTTCCTCTAGCCTCTCTCTCTCCCCTTAGCTCTGCTGCCGCTGTACTGAGTCTCTACCCTACCCACCTTCAGCCTCTACCTCACACACCACCCAACCCTACTTCTACCACTCTCGGCCTCCACCACACACACCCACATAACCTCACTTGGTCGTACCCCTAGGCCACCCTCATACACACCCTTGCCGAGCACTCACACACACCTCCACCCTACCCATGGCCACATACAAACTTCGGCCACACCCACACGCTTGCACCACTTGGCCGACCCACTCTAGCCTAGGGTCGAACACATTTTTTGTATTTCCTTCGTCATTTTAAAAAATGGAAGAAAAATGATTTTCACGTTATTGGATCTTGGATCATTTGGTTCATGTTCGTGTTCGTTGCTTTTGGATCATTGTGCTTGATTTGTGGTCTTCATGTCGTATCCACTTCATGTCCGTAACGAAAGGTGAGCAATCACTCACAACTAATTTCTTATGATTAAGTGAATGGACACAAATTGAAATGTAAATTGAAATGTTGTTATAGTTAGATTTTCTTAGTTTATATTATATAATATGATATGATGCTCACATGTGACATGATATGATATGTACGGATATGTTATGTTATTTATTTATTGATATCACAGTGTAAGTTCCCTAACTATGAGTTGAAATTATACATACCCGAACGAACTTATAGATTAGAAAAAATCGTTATGGGATGAAATGATAGACCCAAGCGATTTTATTGATTTGAAACTATTAATTTGGGATACGAGTTGAAATAATATATACCTGGAAATTTAACTATAATTTGGGTCGAAATGATATATACACAGTCGCTTGATCATAGGATAGAAAATTATACACAAACACCCTTGGTCGGTTTTAAATTATTTTGAAATTATTTTCTAAATTATAAAGTATGTTTTGATTTAATAAATTTTATCTTTTAAATTTAATTTATTGATTTTATTTAAAGACTTATATTTGGAAAATATAATATTTTATATGTTTTATGTTTTAAATTATAAGCTAAATATAGTTTAAATGTAATTTTAATATTTTAACTTATAATTTAATTTGGTTTTAAAAATATGTAACTAATTAATTTTAAAAGTTAATTTCATAAAATGTTTAATAAAGTTTTAGTTGAATATAACAAATATAGTTTTGATTTAATATAATTAATATAGTTTTCATTTAATAATAAATATAGAACTTATATAATAAATTTATTAAATAAAATTCAAAAAGTTAAGTGGAGAATAATTTGTAATTAAATTTTTATTTAAAGGATTTAAATTTAAATAAGATTTTAATTTAAGTTTTAAAGATATGATTTTTGTAATGTAATAAATTGATTTAATATGAATTATAAGATAAATGTTTTAAATCTAATATATAATTAAAGTAAAATATTTTATTATCGATTTAAATTATAATTTAAGATTTATTATTTAAATGTTTTATAAAAATGACCATGGTGTGAAAAATGTAAGTGTTTGGTTGTCAAACAGACCGAGGTCGGATATTGTCATACTCTTTGACAATTTTGAAACCACTTTAACAACTGTGCTTGTGGTGGAGAGTCCAAAACGATGTAGGATGCTTTGGCAAACGCTACTGTTATGAAGTAAGAAGCACAGCCCTGACCTTCTGGTTAGCTTGATATGACTAAAATTGGAGCTATACCGGGCCAAGTGAGATCGCTCCTCTGATCGAGCACGGTTCTTCAAAACCATCTCTATTACTTTATGATGTGATTTGGTGTGCACCTTTGATAAGGGAGTGTGTCTCGAGGTGGATGGTAGTACATGCTACGCGTTACCACCAGTCCAGGAGCGCAAAATGATAGAATCCTTCCTTCGGCATAGCCTCGTGTGCCTTCTTATATGCCTTATCAACACCACTATGACTTTGGTTTGTGTCGTATCCATGGAGTACTCCCTGATAGCCCACCGAGTGGTGGAGTTCACAGTACTATATAGACTATGACACTTATAAAATGTATCAAAGGGGATATGAGTAACGCTTAATGCTATTTTCAATATATTATACTTTACTGCTAGACATTACATATATATTGTATTTTACTACATATGTAAATAGTTTAATGGATCCTTAAAGGATAGGAATCCCAAGCATTCTTTGAGTTACTGGTACATTTCACTTGTTACATTTCACTTGAATTGATTTACTTACATAAGAATGTTAGTCCTGATTCGAGTGTTTTATTTTTACTTTATGCTCGGGTCAGTCTGAGTTTCATAATATTCAAGACTCACCTTTTGGAGCTGGAGACTTCTCTAGAGATCTACCTATTTATCTGTCTGCTTAGGTATTTCAGTTATTTTACTTATTTCTGTTCAGACATTTGTCATTTGCTTATATATTAGCAAACCTCCATGTATTTGGATTTCAATTGTATTTGCTTCTGACTCCGTTGTTTTTGTAGTAGCTTCATGAACTACTATGTTTTATTTATTCCGCTGCATATTATTTGTTTGTGATTCCATGATTGGTTCTATTTATCCTAAAATTTATATAACAATATATTGTTTTGAACGATTCAAGTTAGACATGTGTGGTTTTATTGTTGACTTGAACGGTTCAAAATAGCGGGTCGCTACAATTGATATTAGAGCTTTGGTTTAGGCAAACCTTAGCCTGTAGGGTAAATACTCATTAGAGATAAGGTAGTAATATCCTAAAATGAGTAGAAACAATTATAGAACCACTCTAGTTTCAGCTTGATTCTTGTAACGACCCGCAAATCTGTACCCCTTGAGTCAACACTATTCTACATCAATCAACTCAAGATGAACGGAAATACGAACCATTTGGGTTAAAGAAGATTAGGTAGAAGAAGAAAGTAGAAAACAACATCAGAATCTAACCATCGTAGCGGAATAAAATATAATAGATAATACATAATATTTACACAAAAACAAATATATCTGTTTACATATTACATCATCAGAGTACATCAATCACATAACACACAATTGGACAGTAATCATGACCTGTCTTCACACAACTGAATACACAGCAGAGTATAAATCAAGTACGGAAGTACGTATCGCCATCTAGCTCGTCTCTTGAGCTCCACAGCATTATATCATGTATTCTATTATACTCAATCTCACCTGAGCATTACAGTTAAATTGTACCCGAGTCAGTCTATAATACCAGCGAGAGATAACCACACCCAATTGATTATTAAAGTTTCAAATCCTTTGAAAATCAAAAACATCTTGTAAGAGCACGCCACAAATAAACATGTCAGGTTTTTACCTTACGATAGCTAAAACACTTTTTATTAAAAATTCTCTGATATTATAATAGTGTCTATCGAAAGTAAAATAGAATCTGGCTGAAATGCTTACATCTCACGTTTCAACAATAGTTGGGTACAATCAAAACCGTACGGGCACGTGGGGAAAATGGATTTCCAATTCAGGCATTGGGGTACCACCTGTCACGATACCTTGTCTAGATTAGCATACCGAGGATCACTCCCGACACCCTGCAACACAAGACCCGGACTACCCTTTACTGGATAATCCCGAGTAAGATCACCCCATGGTTGGGATCAGCAACCGCACCACTAAGCCGAAATAAAAGGGACATCTAGACAGGGATGACCTCACCCGGAAATGGGTGCTTCCACCAAGCCTTGTTGCATAACCTTGATTTTCAGTCATTCCCTGATAACGAGGCTTGAGGCTAAGCGTTACTTTTTTAGAACGTTTCACTTAGAATGCCCATCATCCACCGACGATGTTCTAAACGCATTCATCCATACAAGTCCGTCCCGGGTTCGAACCGAACCGAAGGCACTATTCCTACTACATCCATTTTGAAAATATCCTCAGGATAGGTAACGACTAGCCCTTGCACTTCATTGCTCCATCTTCGACTCCGAACTCGTTTTTCCATGAAAACGTACAAACCAGATCGAAGTGGTTTTCGAGAAATTAATCCCAATCCCGGTCTCTTCGAAACGATCGGCGCATTGGCCAATATTGATAATCGGTTATTTAACTATCAATTAACATTCACAAACAACCATCAATCATAAATAATTTCCTAAATTATTTATTAACCTCAAAATATCTTCGCAAGATATATTTCTAGTTTCAATCCTTTGAAAACAGTTTCACACCATACTTTTCTCATAAAATAATTTTCGAATATTTATTTCCACTTAACACACCAAGTACAAAGCTTTAGATTTTTAAAAATAATTTAAAATTCTTGATTATAAAATCCTTTGAATCATTTAAAATTACTTTAATATTTATTCAAAATATATTCTTTAATAATATTCAAAATGAAACTACTTCAATACTTTATTAAAAATATATACTATATGAATATTTTAAAATGTGGTTGCTTTATAAAATAAAAAAAAGATTTTCTCCTTTAAAACAAATACCAAGTCACTTTTAAATAATTACTCTATAATAGATTAAAAGAAAATACTTACTTTAGAATTTAAACATTTAGAAATAATAAATTTTCTAAAACATGCTTTTTAAAACGACATTAAAACTTTTAAAAATTTACTTTGAAACGTATTTGGCTTTGGGGAAATATACTTCTCTTCACATCCTTTTAAAAATAAATCACTATTCATTTTTAAACGAAATTTCTCATTCCTTAAATAACTTCCATTGTGGATTTGTTCCTCCAAATAACCACTAATTTATTACTTTAATTTTATAAACCCAGTTTATAAATTTCAAAGTCCCATTCTCCTTTAAATTTCCAATTTCAAACACTTAAATAAATTTCCAAATTGATTTCCAATTTATCCCATTTGAAATAAATTTATTTACTTGCACAATTCATTTCAAAATCCATTAATTATAGACTTTATATTATATTTTTTTTCTTTTTCGTTTTTGATTTTAGATCCTTTAACTGAAACATACCAATTTCAGATTCCAAATTTCTTTTTTATTCTTTTCAATAATTTAAAGCTTAAATTTAAAATAAATGCTTTATTCCTTTAAATAATAACACTGAAGTTTAAAATTCATTTTTTTTCCTGTTTATTCAAAATCCACTTTTCATATACGGAATTTATTTATTTGAATTTTAAAACCACTATCATTCTTATCCAGTTCATTCTTAAATTTATTTAAATTCTCTATAATTATTTCACTTACAAATTTTCTTCTTTATATTTTCTTTTCAAAAATCCAATTCTATATATTTTGATACGTTAGTGTACCGAAATATAGTCAAGTAATCGATAGCATTCCATATTCCAATTATCAATAAAATTCATCATAGCATATCCAATATTCATAACAGAGAATATTAAACAATATAAATAATTTTGAGGAATCCAGTTGGATCCCTCCAACATGTTTCCCTGCATCCACAGACATTAGTACAACATAAAATGCCAATTCTGCTTCAAGGTGGAATACGCGGTATATGGGATTTACAAAATATCATCCGCTATTATGTGGCGCATAGGATCTTATTCGCTATATAATGCAGGAAATCAATCATTCCAAGATATACTATGTATACTACTATGTATAATATAGCACATCCAATCAATCCAATCATTCAACCAGATATTTAAATTTAACTATTTAAATTTGAATTAAAGACCAGATGAGTAAGATTAACTCACCTTAGATTTAGCTTGCAATCCACCGTAACCAGCTTGTTTTCTTTTCAGATTTTAAACCTTGAATAAACATCATATGATTTTATTAATATTTGACTAATTAAAAAAAGTTAATTTCCATTTAATAGATTGGATTAACTAATTATTAAATCTAAAACCAAATTTCCTTTAATACATTATTTTTTATAATTAAATAATTAAATAAGTTTATTAAATAAATTAAGCACCTTAATAAATTATTTTTAACATAGCCTAGTAAATTGAATCTTACTTTTCTTCATTTTCAATTACATATGAAAGTAATCCGTGGGTTTAAAAAAAAATCAATTTTTTCGCATACAAACTTTCAACATCTTAAATTCCTATTTATACATATTTTATCATATTATTTTTTTTCATTTTGAAACTCATATATATTTATAAAAATAATCAATATAGATTTCAAAAATTCAACTTTATATATCCAATCATTACAAAATTCTTATGTTTCTATTTTTAACTTATTTATACATACGTACATTCATAAATTAAACCAAATCTAAATGTAAAATAAAAATCAAACCTCGAGTCTCCTCTGTCACCGTCATGAAGTTCAGCACCAACGCCACCTCGGTGAGTCGCGCACTGCCAACTCGAGCTCGCCCATCACCATTGATGCTTCGCACGAGCAGCAAGGTCTCGCCGCCAAGCCCTTTGAACGAAATCGAATGGATCCGTACACGAGAAACCCTTGATAGAAATCGCGACTCATCATGCCGTATTCCTCCCTTCGGTCGCGCACTCCGCTTCCCATCGCCATCGCGACGCTGTTGCCTACGATTTCTATTTTTCTTATTTCGAATTTGAAAGGAACGAGGGATCTTGGTTTTTTAAACTGTAAAGGAATGCTCGATTTTTCTCTTTTGATGATTTTGATTATAAACGAATGAAATCGATTTTCGAAGAAGAAAGCAAAGTGCGGCCATTTGATTTTGATTCTGAGGAGAAGAAGGAATCGTGGCAAATTTTGAACAGATTTACTTAGGAAAGAAAGAAGAAGGATGAAGGTGATTTCTAAGTTCGGTTATACAATTCTTTCATCGAAATGTTTTACTGAGGAAAGGGGAAAGGTCGCGTGATATTGAAGAAGAAGAGGAGGCAAGACGTGATGTGAGCAGAAAGTGGCGTGTAGAAGAAGACCATAATGCTCTGAAAAGCAAAAAGTCGACGAGAAAGAAAAAGTTTTGATGGTGAAAGAATTACGGCTGAAGGTGATTAGTATATCTATATATATATATATATATATATATATATATATATATATATATATATATATATTATATATTTAAATTTAAATTGTCCCGATTTACGTAGCCTAAAATCACGAATTCCTATCGAGGCGCGCCGCTTGGCATTTATAACATTATACCCCTATTACAAACATAGTGGAAAAGGTTTCGAGTTCTAATTCGATCATATGGAGAAGATAGCCTTTGGGCTCCGTTATTTTACTAAATTATGATAAAAATTTCTGCGCGTTTATATATCGTATGCCAACACAACAACTCCAATCACTACGAAATTTGAAATCCGATAATAATACAATATTACGGATCCAATGGGACTTGTTTCGTCGAATTTCGAGACTGTGCCTCGGAAGGCTATTTTTAAACATCAATTTAAACGATATATTTTCAAAACTTAACAATACATTTCCAAATTCAATTTCAACACCTTTATTATCTTCCGTACTATCAATATAAATTTTACAAGCTTTTAAAATATTTTTAACAAGCTAAAAATTCCAGATTTCATATTTTACCCAACTTCAAATAATTTAATTTAATAATTAAATTATCTGATAATTAGTGATATTTGAATTCAAGTTAAAAATTAACTTCTAAATATTTAAAATCAATTAATTATTCCAATTTCAAATGCTTAAAAATTCCGGGTCGTCACAATTCTTAGTTAGAATTCTCTCTTATCAGGATTCCTTTGAATTTGAATCTCTTCCCCTTGTCCTAAAAGTCCTTTCTTGAATCTTCCATATGAATCATAGGAATGCCGAAGGTAGGGGTCGAGAATTGCCCTAGCACTTGAACCCATTGCACCAGTCATATTCACCACTCTCTATAAGGAGCACATTCATCTTGGTGGTATCAAGTTTACTGGAGCAGAGAGCATTATTAAGGCTCGGTAGTGGCTGAGGAATTTAGAGAGTATTTTCATTAGTCTTGAGATCAACGACGCCCAGAAGCGTTAGTTAGACACATCTCAGTTGCAGAAGGCAGCCCAACATTGGTGGGAGGCTGTTAAATCCTACACTTTTGAGGCAAATATCACATGGGAGCAGGTTAGGGATGCTTTTGTTGCTATGTGGAGGCCCGAAGCTAGGAAGTCTCAGTTATACAGGGCATTTATGGACCTTAAGCAGAGGAATATGATATTTTATGAGTATGAGAGGAAATTCAACGAATTGACCAAGTATGGTCCTAGCTTGATTAATACTCCCTTAACAAGAATGAGAAGTTTATAGCTGGAGCTCGTCCAGTAATATGATCATTTGGTTGCTCATGTGCATAGCCCTTTTACTAGATTGATGGACATGGCTATTAGATATGAGAACTCCACTTCTAAGGAAGCATCTATCGTTCGTGCATCTCCATCTCAGCCTTGTTCCAGCAACTCAAAAAGAGGTAGACCTCCTTCCTTCAGTAGAAGTAGAATTGGTAGAAGACTCAGAGTATTAGATATTCTTCTTAGAGGCAGCCTATCGTCTTATCTCCATTACCTGCTTCAAGCGCGACCAGAAGGGGCACTATGCCGACAGTTGTCCATCCGGAGCTACTATTCCTCTAGCCATTATGACCAAGAACAACCTTTTTCATATTTGCTTGTAGCCTAGCCACTTCAAGAAGGATTGTCCCACTCATTAGAGGGGCAAGGCATATGGAATCTTCGTAGTTACATCTTCTACTCTCCTACTCCTTGTAACGACCCAGAATTTCTTTCATTTGAAATTCGTATATTTAATTGATTTTTAAAATATTAACAATTAAAATTTGTAAGTCGAATAAATTTTAATTCGAATATCTAGACTTAAATGGATAATTAAATCGATAATTTAATATGTGAAATTACATAAATAATTGGAAATTGGGTTTAATGTGACTAAAAATGATTTACAAAGTTGTATTAAATCATATTGGAGTTAGAAGATGTTATAGAACTTTTAAAATGGAATTAAACGTTAAATTTTGGAAATTGAATATTTTAATATTTAATTGACGATTAAAAATAGCCATTTTTCAAACAGTCTCGGATTTCGGCGAAACTAGTTTCATCAGATCCGTAATGTTAAATTTTTGTAAGATTTCAAATTTCTTGTCAATCGGATTTTCGGTTAGTCCGGGGCATGTTAAAACGCACTGAAATCGGTTTGAGTGAAATTTGAATTTAAATAGTTAATTTGAAAACCTATCTTCCAAATACGATTGAATTGGCTTCCGATATATATTCCATTACATTTGGAATAGGGGTAAAACATTATAAACGCCAAGCGGCATGCTTCGTTTGGAGTTCGGAAATTTTTTGGCTGAATAGTGTTTCGTCAAATTTTCTATAAAAGGACCTTATTTCTTTTATTTTGCAAAACCTTAAGCAACCTAGGTCAGGCCGCCAGTTTTAATTTCAACGCTCGGTATTTTCGTTTCCCTTCCTCTTTGATTCCTTCGAATTCATCAATCTATACAGAAAGTTATCAACTACAAACATGTAGAGCACGACGAGAGCTTTCAGATCAACGGCTGTGATCTGATTTGGAGCGTTGTAGAGGTCGCTAGGGGGCCGCGTTCGCCTACCGGTCATGCACGAATTTCCATGCCTATGGACAACCAAGCTCTGTCGCGTTCAAGGTGAAGAGGGGTTGGCGATGAGCTTTCAAATAGCATTGGCTGATCGTCGTCTCGACGAGTATAGAGGTCGCAAAAATTTAAAGCTTGAGGGCGGCTATGGGTTTGACGCACGCGGTTTTGAACGAAAGGAGGAAGAAAGCAATCTACGGCCGAGATCTAGGGTTGATGAAATTAACGGCCTAGTTTGAAGTACGTTTAAAATTATAAAAAGAAAATAGTAAATTTATTTATAAATTCGTTCAAGCTTTAAAACTGTATTACTTTTTCGTACGAGGTCCGTTTTGCACGAAATGAGTTGCGTCGGGTTCATATGGACGAACACTACGCAATGGAGCCGGATTGGAGTCGATTGGAGCTAATGATAATTTTGGGTACAATTAAAGCGCATTTAATTTTATTCAAAACTAAACACTAAAACCGTTATTAGAAGCAGGGTGAGAACTTCTCACTCAATCGAATTTGTTTCGATTTAAATTTTAAATAGTTAGATTTAAAATTGCTTGATTGTGTTGATTGTGTGGTTGAATGATAAATTGCTATATGTTGTATTGAAATAGACCTTATACGCCGCATATTAAGCGGAGGTTATTATATTAAACCCGTATACCGCGATATTCCACCTTGAAGTGGAATTGGTATTATATATGTACTTGGAGTTGATTTCCCATATTATATAGCGGATGAGACCCTATTGCGCCGCATAATAGCGGATAATATTGTATATAAATCAATGTACCGCGATATTCCATCTTGAAATGGGATTGGTATTGTGCTAACATCTGTGGATGTAGGGAAACAGATTAGAGGGATCCAACTGGATTCCGCAACAGTATTGATTTATTTACAGATATTTGCGATATATTCTGTTATCTTATTGGTATATGATGTTTGGATGTCGTGGTTGATGTATTGGTGTTGTTGCAGCATTGGGCCTATTTTTGGAGTTGTAAAAATGTTAAAGTAACGATTTCGAATTCAAAAGGATTTTCAACTGATTTTTGAAAGTATACATTTTATTGAATTCTGGGATTGATTCATTTTAAATAAATAAACGTTGTAATTTTTATGTTATAAAAATTATGATTTTTGTGAAATATAACTGAAATGTGATTTTTGAAATAAGTAGATGAATAATTTATAAAATAATTTAAATGGTGATTTTTGAATTTATTATAAAAGCTTTAATATATAAGATTTATAAAATTGGATTTTTATCAATCAAAGTGATGAAATTTTAAAAGAGTTTTAAAGATGTTTCAAAATGTATTATGTATCGAAACCATAGATTTCAACATTATTGTTGAAATAGACGTTTACAAGAAATAAGGAAATGGTGGACTATAACATTGTTGTTATAGTAAATGACTTTCGAAAGGAAATGTTTTATATAGTATTGGGATTTACATATCTATCTTAATTTCGAATCCCTATACTAGTGATTTTGGTTTGTCGTAACGATGTTTTACGCAACATTCGTTTTGACTCAAATAAATGTGTATAAGAGAATGTTTTCCTTAAAGAATAAAATATATACTTAATTGTGATTTAAGTATATTGAATATTTCCAAATGTTGATAATAAATAGATTTGCGAATTACTTATTATTAAATAAGTATGGAAATGTTTTCCAATATGAAGTGAAATGTTTTGAGATTTTATCTTTTAAAGATAAATTGAAAGTGAATATTTGAAATCGATATGAAAATCGTATATCAGTGGATATTTGGAACTTTAAATTCACCATGGAATTTATAAAGAAAAGGGAAATTTGTTTAAAAATAAACATTGATTTATTTTCGAAGTGTGGAAATAAATTTACAGATTTGGAACGTAAATTTAAAATAAATCGGTAAGGATTTATTTAATTGGTTTAAATGAACCATTTTGAAATAAAAGTGTATTCTCCCTGGAAAGCTGAATAAAATTTCTGAATAGCTTTGAAAAGTAAGTGTATACATATATGTGTATGTATGCATATATATATATATATGTAAAATTCTAGAATTGGTTTTGAAAAGGATACTTTGTAGAAATTAACTTCTTAATCTTTTTTAAAAATCCTTTAAGTAAAGATTTATTAAGTTGATATAGAAATGATTATTTCTATGTTTTAATCAATAATTATTTTAGAAAATAGTTATTTAAATAGTTATACTCTATCTACTAATTTTTATTTTGAAAATTAGTTTGGACTTAAGTTATATGTGATATTGGTATAATATTTTTTATAACTAATATTTTAAGTAATGTGTTTGAAGACAAATAGTTTTATTCCAAAGTGTTTTCCCGTTATGTTTTGGATAAGTGTTATAAATTATTTTAAAGTATTTGAATTCGGCAGATTTCCAGTGAATTTTCCGTTATGTTATAAATATTTGGAAATCATTTTCCGTTATGTTATAAATAATTTGGGAAATTATTTGGAATCTGGTGATATTGTGCATATCTATTGATAGTTAAATAACCGACTATCAATATTTACCTTTAAATGGGTATTTGTTGTGATTTGCTTGAATTTGAATGCTACACTTATTTTAAAATAAGCGCTTGTTATTCGGTTTAGCCGGGAGAGGACCTTTGGGTCATAAAGCCCATTCCGAATAGTGATACGTCGTAATGGATAGCATTAGAAGATCGGTGTTGAAGACCGGATATTTTCGAAAATGGAAGGATTACCGTCGAATGTCTCTGCATCGGCTGATCCTCGTTATAGAAATTTTATCACCCTTTGTGATGGGAATTCCGGACGTGATTAGTCAATATCCGGATTTGCAAGGGCTTCTTTGGAAGTGCCTTCGAATCTGTTTGAACCGAGAACAGACTTGTATGGATTGTATGTCTGACATTACATTTTGAGATGTAAAGCTAGTTTCTATCAAATACATTTCTGTTGGTGGCGGAGAATTTATTCTCTTAGCTTAACACCCTTCTCTGAGACGTACGAGCTTAGAGGTTATGTAGTTGATGGTTACTAGTGATATATTCCCAATTTGGTAACGTGGCATGCTAAGTGCTGTTGATCATTTGTTGATCAAAGCGTGGCTTTTGTGAAAAGCGTAGCTTTATGGACGAGACTTCGTCGGACCTCACACCTCGAAAATGGTCAAAACAGGAAGAATGCAGCAAGGTTATTTGGGTATAGCGTCCCCATAGGGTATGTTCATTTCCTTCTGCATAGAGGTGGTATTATGGTATGGAGTCGAGATACTTAACCTATGTGGTTGTCGTAAATTTATTTCTTTGTGGTTGTTGGTGAATCCCGGGATAAATGTTGGTTACGACCGGAGGATGGCATACTCGTGTCGGTAGTTACCTAGCAAGAGGTAACCCGGCCTTGTGTTGGCAGAGATCCGGTTAGGTTCTCAGGGCGTCTTTCCAGAGGTGTACCCATGTGCAATGGGAAGTTCCTTGGCCTGACCATTTGTTGGAAATCCAAACTCCAATACGCACCTTGTACGGTTTTAGTTGTAGAACCTGCCATTTACTTATGGTGGTCACCACTGTTTAGATGGTAGCTAAAGTAGGCATAGTGCGAAATGCCTATGTTGGCTAAGATTTATATTATACTTTCGAAATGTTTTCCTACGCTGTGCACTTATAATAATAATATCAAAGAAATTTGCGTATCAAGCATGTTTGACTATCATAAGGAGAAATCTCCTTCGATTCCGCGTTTGCATTGTGTGTGTGTGCGAGAGGCCTTATCGTAGTTTCATTTTCCAAAAGCATTGCGGATCTATTTTAAAATATTTCTTTGTTTGTTTTTAAAGAATAACAATTTTAAGTTCTCACACCAGCCCCAAGACTGACCTGGAGTTTATTGTTCCCTTCCTAAACTCTGGGTGCCCATCATTTTCCACACGGGCAGCCTAGAGTCAGGTTATCAGTTTATTCTGGAATTCAGGAGATGCTGTAGAGATCTGGAGGCAAGTTGGATGGCATGGCGTATCAACTAGTATGTAGTATTTCTTTTCCGCTGTTTGTTGTTGTAAACTCTGATAACGTAATGTAATGTGATGTAATGTAATAACTGATACAGTTCTTTTGATTTAAAGATTATTCATTTATGTACTATATGTTGTTCCGCTGCGAAATGTGGGATTCTGTTATTGTTTCTGTTGCTTTTCTTTCTTTCTTGCTTCTTCTATCGTTTTCTTCTTCTTAAACCCTAACAATTCGATTTCCCTTCCTTCGATTGCTCGGCAATTGATACAGTTGACGTATTAATGTCGATTTTCGAAAGTCGAAAATCCCGTTTGTTACAAATGTGTATCAGAGCATTTGGTTAAGCGACAACCTTGGCTCAGTTGGGAATTACTCATTAGAGATAGAGTCAGTAGTACTCTAGAATGAGTGTGAGTGTAATAATAGATATGAGCACGTATTTGTTAACGAATATAAAAATATTTTATATTGTGTTTGCTTATCCGTTGAGCTGTTTGTGAATTCTGGTCGATATGTGGGATGCCATATAATCGATAGGGATTTCTAAGCAGTTAAACGAGGCAAGTCGATATAGTATCATTTTAAATTGTGTAAATGAAATAATTTTACCTCGATTATATTTTACATATAAAGGAAATAATTTTTCAGAAATTATTAAAGTATATATAAATTGATTGTTTGGTTGTTGAAAATGTTGAATCCTGTTTATTTTGGAAATTATTTTCCATAATTAAAAGTTAAATAGTGAAATTATATAAGAAAAAGATTTAGAAATGAGATTTATGAATAAAAGGGAATTTTTGAAAGAATTTAAAGCACTAGATTCGCTACTGTCACTGGGAAATAATAATGGTGATGACTGCAGCATCATCAGTATCATTTTCGAGTTTCTTGATGGATTTGCTATATAGTAAATTGAAAATTGATGTTGAGTTGTGATAAACAAATTTGGAATTAAAAATCCAAGTTGTAATTGTTGAATATAAGTGAAACGAGTTTTGGACTTATAATATGAAATAATAAAGATTTTACTTTGGTAAAGTTGAAATAAATTTAAGTTGGCATAATAAAATGTATGATTTGAAATTTAACTAAACAAAGGTTAAATAAATTAATTTGGACTAGATAAGCTATCGAAATGGAATATAACTAAAGTAATGTTGAATGAAGTTGACTTTGGTATCGAAGTAAATTAATAAAATGAAGCGATGAATATGAACTTGAGTTATATAAATGAAATTCAACCTTATTTCTTAAATGAATTAGCAATTGAGTTGAAATAATGAATTGAATATTAATCAATCGAATCTAAAAGAATTGATATAGAATAATGAATGTACGTGTTAATTCATTAGAAGCTAATGAAGTTAAAAAAAATTGAATAATTGAATGGAAGTCATTTTAATATTAAACCAATTGGAAATTAAAAGTGTTCAACCAAATTGAATGTGAATTCAATAATTTGGTTATGTTAGTTATGATTTGGTTGTTTTATGATTGTTAGTTGATTATATATAGTTCATTAAGTGTTAATGAAATTGAATGGATAAATGGATAGCTATGTAATTGAATTTGATTTGAAAGTGCACTAATGTGAATTGGTTGTAAGCAATTAAAATTTGTATCGAAACCTTATAAATTGCTTATGGGAATTATTTTGATTGCATTGCTTATGAAAACTATGTGTTTTCTACTGAAAATTAGTGAAATGTAAATAAATTTCCTATATATGTCAATTACATGTTTAAATCGAGTAAGTACAGGTACCGAGGCTGTAGTTGGCTGGATTTGGTCATGCTAAAATGCTAATAAATAACTGCTTTACTTAAAAATGCTAAAAAGGTACGGCTACGCAATAAAAATAGGAAATATGAACTGTTTTTCTGTTTTCCGACCGTGTGGGTCGATGTATATTGTGACAACCCGCATATTTATCGATTGTATATTTAAATATTTTATTTAAATATTTCATCGTTCGTCGGATTTTAGTCCGAAAACCTACTTTTAGCAAATAGTCGAATTGGGACTCGAGACCCCTTCCATTGAGTTCAAAATGTCGATTGCATCCTTTTTGAGTATAAACATTGATATGTTTGAAGCTAGCTAAAAATTTGACCTTTTTCACTTTGGGATTGGGTTTGGGTTCAGCCCACTAACCAAGTTAATACCCCAAACTGAACCACTTCTCTTCATTCATTCCCCCTTCCTTATCTTTTCAGTTCTAAAGAGAATAATGGGGGAAAAGAAAAAGAATTAAAATCCTAAGCCCTAGTTTCCATTTGCAAATCAAGTTCTAGCTACAAATTCAAAGAGAAGCATCGGTAAGTATCATCTCCATCTTCTCCAACTCATTCTCTCTTTGATTTCAGAAAATTCCTAAACCTAATTTGAGAAATGTTTCTCTTTTAAGCTTAGATTCAAGCTTCTTGTGTTGAGATTGAAGTGTTGTTGATCTTCCCTTGTCTTCAAGCTTCCCATTCATTGTTTTTGGGTTCAAAGGTGGGATTTTTATCCCACATCTATGACTATAATTTTCTTTGGTTATTAGGTATGAATTCCTAACACCTCTTCATGTGCATTTGCTCTTGATTCAGATTGGTTTTGTGAATATTCCAAGTTTTAGTGTTTTGAGTTCTAATCTTTAAAAAACCTAACTTCGATCTTTGAACAGGTTTTTGGTGATGCATCAAAGAGCTTGTAGGGCCGGGTCGTCGTTTGGCATAAACCCCTAGCGCCCATTGCTCGTCCAGTTACATTTGCGAAGAGATTGCCTCTTCATTTTTAGGCTGAAAATACTGGAAATTCCAGTTCAATGGACTGAAATCTCTTAGTCAGTCGACTGAACCTAGAACCCGAAAGTTTCCAGGTATGATTCAGTCGACTGAAATCTCTGTTCATTCGACTGAGCCTGGAAACAGAAGGTTTCCAGGAATGATTCAGTCGGCTGAAATCTCTGTTCAGTCGACTGAACCAGGAAACAAAAGGTTTCCAGGCATGATTCAGTCGACTGAAATCTCTATTCAGTCGACTGAACCTGGAAACAGAAGGTTTCCAGACATGATTTAGTCAACTGAAATCTCTGTTCAGTCAATTGAATTTGTTGTTTCTGCCCAATTTGCCTTCTGGGATTGAATTCCCAATTTAAATCGATTCATGATGATCCTATTTGTTGTTATCATTTATTATGACTATGATGACTCCTTTTTAGCGATTTTTGAATATCCATTTCGATGGATTCTTTATCGTTTTTGTGACAACCCGAAATTTTTAAGCAATTTAAATCGGAATATTAAATTGATTTTGAATATTCAATAGAGTAATTTTGACTTGAATTACGAATATCACAATTCATTTGATAATTTAATTATTGAATTTAAATAATTTAAAATTGGATGAAATGTTGAATCCAGAATTTTAAACCTATTAAAATATATTTGAGGGCATATAAAATTTATATTGATAATAGTGAGAGTAGTAAAAGTGTTAAAATCGAATTTAACACTGAATTGGTCAGTTTTGAAAATTTATCGTTAAATTGAATTTGAAAATAGCCTTCCGAGGCACAGTCTCGGAATTTGACGAAACCAGTTCCATTGGATCCTTAATATTTAATTATTATCGGATTTCAAATTTCGTATTGATTGGAGCTAATGTGTGAGTGTACGATATAATAACGCGCTGAAAAAAAAAACTTAATTAATAATAATTTACTCAGCCAATCTTCTCTTATACGCCACTTCCTTTAATCCAAATTCATCCCACCTTTATCTTACATTAGGCGACAAAATTTTATTATAAAAAAAGAGGGGGACGACAGTTTCTTTCACTCCTTCACAAATAACTTCAGGCCGTTCTTATTCCCCAAAATCATATAACCTAATTCAAAAAAAGGGGGGGCAACGCAAATCGTAGTTTCGGCCAACGTTGGCGATTAGAGGAGATTGCATGCCTCATAAGGTGACTGGGCAACGCTTGAGCTTGCGGAGGCTTTCATGACCGAAAGGAGGTCACCGACGAGGTGATGATGGAGGCTTGGTCGATTGTTATCGATAAGGCTGTTGCGACATTGGTTGGTCACGAGTTAGGGCTTGCAGTAATCGACGAGGCTGAGACTAGTTGCAATATGGAGCTCCAACTGGAATGGAGGGTGGTCGAATGTACTTGCTGTGGCTTGCCAGTAGTGGGGGAAATTGTAACATTTCAGTTCTTTAGCTTGGGAGATGGTGCAAGGGAGTGGCCTTTGATGAAGAATTTGGTGGTGAAGTCAGTACAAGAGTTGGTGATTTGGGCGTAACTCAAGCATCGTTCTAGGTTGTAAATGTGAAGATAACAAGTCTAGATCGAAGGTGAGATTTTCGAACCAATTTCTTGAATTCGATTTAATAACATGCTCATTTATTTGGAAATTTTAGTTGTTTGAAATAAAAGTCTATATCTATGCTAATGATTAGCTTACAGTTAATTAAACAAAGAAAAAATTATTAATTACAGAAGGTAAACCAATTTCTGTTTTAGAAATTAATTAACAGTAAAATAAAGTGATATAAAAGTAGACTTTTGAAATCTACAAATTTATTTTTATAAAAATATACATATAGATATGTCGTTTCAAATTTGGAATAAAATAAAATAAAACGAATATGCATCTTTTAAACTTACTAGTTATAAAAAAATTGGAAACCAGATTTATATATATAAGAGTATAGGCAGAAAAAATGTTTACTGTAAATTTAAAAACTTATGTTAGTTTTAATTATGTATACATATATATATAGAGTCAGATAAAAAAAATAAAAATCAATGAACTGCAGTTTTGTTAATTTGAAAAGAAAAATATAATAATTATTAAGAGGGTCAATTTATTTAATTAGCATATTCTGTTACTTTTATCATTGGAAATAAATTATTTAAAGGAAAATTAGTTTGAATAAAATTCTTTGTTAATTAAATTATGAATTAATTAAATTATAAAAAGGGAAGATTAATTGTTTGATTAATTCAAATATTAATAAATAATCTAATGTTTACTCAAGGTTTGAAAACGTGAAGAAATCAAGCTGGGTTGGATGGACTGCAAAATTAAGTAAAAGGTGAGTTAATCTCACTCAGTTGAAATTTAAATTTGAATGATTAAATTTAAATAATTGATTGAATGGTTGGATTGATTGATGTGATAGAACATAGTATAATTTGAATTTGGCATATTAAGTAATGCTAACGGTTGTGGATGCAGGGAAAACAGGTTAGAGGGATCCAACTGGATCCCTCAACATTTATTTAAATTATTTAAATTACCCTGTTATGATGATTTGATATTTTATGATGGATTATGTTGAAATATTGAATGCTATGGCTTGATTGGATAATTGGGTATAATGAATTTCCAGAAAAATATATAACTTGGATGTTGGAAAGAAAAGAAAAGAAGTGACTTTGTAAGTAAAATAATTATGGAAATTTGAATAAATTTAAGAATGAAATAAAAATAAAATAAAGTGACATAAGAATTCTAATTAATAAATCTTGAATATAGAAAGGAGATTTTTGAATTAATAGATGTTAATGAATTGTAAACTCCAATGCTAATATCTAAAAGAACAGAACATTTATTTTAAATTTAAGATTTTAAATTTTGAAAGGAAAAAGAAGAAAATGGGAAAAGCCTGAAATTTGTATATTTCAGTTAAAAGATTTAAAATCAAACAGCAAGTAATAATAATAAAAATAAAGTCCATACCTAATGAATTTTGAAATGAACCGAGCAAGTAAAGAAATTTATTTCAAATAGAATGAATTAGAAATCAGTTCGGAAAATTGATTTAAGTGCTTGAAGTTGGAATTCTCTCTGGATGGCCAAGTACACATTTTTAAAAGGTAAATTTGTAAATATAAATTAAATGTTTTAAAGTTGTTTTTTAAAGAAAGCAAGTTTTGTAAAATTTATGATTTCTAATATTTAATTTCTAAGGCAAGTATTTCCTTTTAATATATTATAGCATTAATTATTTAAAAGTGACTTAGTATTTGTTTTTAAAGTGAAAACCTGGTTTTATATTTTATAAAGTAACCATATTTTTTCGAATTCATATAGTATGTATTTTTAACAAATTATTTAAGCAGTTTTATCCTAAGTGTTTTAAAGTATATATTTCAAAGTAAAGTGTTTTAAATTATTTTAAAAATCTAGTTTTGTGCTTGGTGATTTCAGAGGAGATAGAACATATTTGGAAAAGTTTATTCTGAAAAGAAAGATGGTTGTGAAACTCTTTTAAAGGTTTGGAAATAGAAATATATCTTGTAAGGATATTTTTGAGGTGATAAATAATTTGGAAAATTATTTATTGTTTGATGGATGTTTGTAAATAGAATTGATAGTTAAATAACCGACTATCAACATTGGACACATGCGTTGATCGTTTCGAAGAGACCGGGATCGAGATTTATTTCTCGAAAACCACTTCGATCCAGTTTGTACGTTTCGTGAAAAACGATTTTGGATTCGAAGATGAAGCAGTGAAGTGCAAGGGCTAGTCGCTACTAATCCTGAGGATATTTCCAAAATGGATGTAGTAGGAATAGTGCCTTCGGTTCCGTTCGAACCCGGGACGGACTTGTATGGATGAATGCTTGCGAAATATCATCAGGTGGACGATGGGCATTCTAAGGGATATGTTCTTAAAAAGGTAACGCTTAGCCTCAAGCCTCATCAAATGGGAATGACTGAAAATCAGGGGTTATGCAGCAAGGCTAGGTGGGTAGCACCCAAGCAGGGTGAGGTCATTCCAGTCTAGATGTCCCTTTTTATTTCGGCTTAGTAGGCGGTTGCTGATTCCAATCGCGGGGTGATCTCACTCGAGACTGCCTAGTAAGGGATGGTTCCGGCCTTGTGTTGCAGGGGAGCGGGCATACTCCTCGGTACGGTGATCTAGGCCCCGTGCTGTGACAGGTGGTACCCCAGTGCCTAGTCATTGGTTGGAAATCCATTCTCCCTACGAGCCTTGTACGAGTTTTGTTTGTATTACCCACTTTGTGGCTAGTAGCTGGAATTTAATAATGTAACAATTTCGGCTATTTTATAAGTATTTCTACATGGACCCTATTATAATATCAGAGGATTTCTATAACAATTGTTTTAGCTATCGTAAGGTAAAAACCCGACATGTTTATTTGTCGCGTGGTCTTACGAGATGCTTTTGTTTTCAAAGGATTTTTGAAACTTTAATAATCAGTTGGGTGTGATTTTCTCACGCTGGTATTCCAGAATGACTCGGGTGTTATTCAACTATAATGCTCGGGTCAGACCGAGTATTATAGGATTCAGGATATGATGTTGTGGAGTTCAGGAGACGAGCAGGATGGCGATACGTACTACCGTACTTGTATATATAGACATTTTCCGCTGTGTTGAGTTGTTATGTATCCATTTGTATGTTATTGATGTGAGCTGTGATTGATGTACTCTGATGATGTAATATGTATAAACAGATATATTTGATTTTGAGTAAAGATTATTTATTATCTATTATATTTCATTCCGCTGCGATGGTTAGATTCTGATGTTGATTTTGTTTTCTCTTCTTCTACCTCTTCTTCTTTAAACCCAAATGGTTCGTATTTCTGTACAACTTGAGTTGATTGTTGTAGATTATTGTTGACTCAAGGGGTATGGATTTGCGGGTCGTTACACTTGGTATCAGAGCTTAGGTTGGAGATAACCTTGGCTCTGGTGGGAATTACTCATAAAATAGAGTCTATAGTACTCTAAAATGAGTTTGAGCGTATTTATACGTATGAGCACGTATTTGTTAGTGAATATAAATTGTTTTAATATTGTGTTGATTGATCTATTGAGTGGCATATGAACCTTCGTCGACACAGTCTGCGCAACTGTATTGAAGGGGTTTCTAAACACTTGAATAGAACAATCGACACGGTATTGTTTTAAATGTGGGTAAATGAAATAATTTTACCAAAAACATGTTTTGATATAAAGAATAGCTTTTGAAAACTATTTAGCTAATATATGGTTGCTTGAATGTTAGAAATGATAATATTAAAGTATTATCATTGTTAAGTGAAAAATTTAACTAGAAATTTGAAATATAACTAAAATTTAAGGGAATAAATCCATTATAAAACGGAATTTATAAATATGAATTATAAATGTTAATTATAAATTGAAATATAACCAAATGATAATTTGTATGAGCATAAGCTATGCAAATGAATTATAGTAAAGTTGATTTAAGCAGGATTTGGAAATTTAAATCCCGAAAATTTGGAAGTGTTTTAATGATAAATAATAGTATTATTGTTTTGGAGATATTTTTGAATGGAAATCTGTTTTAAATGAATTTTGGGAAGTGATATAGCATTAAAATTACTTGGATTATTGGAAAATAATTCTGATGATGACGGCCGCATCATTAGTATTCATTTTCGAATTCCTAAGTGATGGATTGTTGCCAAAAATATGATTTGTTCAGAAAGCTAGTTGTTTTTGAAAATTTCAAAAGAAATTTGTTGGGAATAAAACCAAGATTGGTTTGGCTTTTGAGAAATGTGATTTGGGATGTTGGAGATTTCAAAATGATTTGAAACCAAAGCCGGGAGTTTAAAAATCCTGATAGGATGGGTTGAAAGCTTATAAATTGAGATGATTTTTAAATCAGGATGGGAATATAAGCTTTAAATGTTGGAATTTAAATTTAAAGAGAAAGGTTAAAAATGAAATTAACTTGGATTGGGAAGTAAAAATTTAACTGGATTAAAATAAATTGAATAAGCTGGAAATTATATCCAGTTGAATTCGAATTTAGTTAAATAAAACTAAGTTAAAATAAAATTGAGCTGGAATAAGAATTCAATTGAATTATTGAATGAAATTAGATTCTTACCTGAATAAATGAAATTAAATTGTTTAAGGATTGGATTGAAGTAAATAAATTAGAATAACTTGTAAACGAATCAAAATCCATGGAACAAGATATGCTCGGGTTATAAATAAGCATAAGGCTTGAGTTAAAATAAAATAAGAATATATTCAAGCTTATGATGAATGGAATTGTATAAAACAATAAGTTGTGACTTATTAAATTGAAAATGGGATACAAAGCCCAAATTTAATATTTTGATGAATTGAAAAATGAAAAGAAAATCCAAACTTGAATTATAAAATAAATTTGAACTTAAGAAGATCAAATGAAGTGATATTAGAAAATAAAATCAAGTATTGAACTATAAATAGGAGAGAACTAATTTTACAATAAATTAGTTAATAAAATGTGTAAATGGGAACATAATGTTGTTTAATTGAAGCTGAATTGTGAAATTATGATGAAGTTTGGAATTAAAACTCAAGTTATAAATTAATTCAATTTAAATTAAGAGTCAGGAAAATTGGGTGGTAATTTGGAAATGGATAATGGATCCAGAACTTGAGTTATAGATTAAAATTTAACTTGGAGTGTTAACAAATTAAATATAATTGGGAATATATCAAATAAAAATGTGATTTGATTAAAATAGTAATGGGATGGTTTGTATTGTGTATAAAATCCAATTGTGTGGAAATAAATTGGATATGGCCTTGTAATCAATTGAGTTAAGCTGAGTATAAAAGAGAAAATTTACTTGTAAAATGAAAATGAGCTTAAGTATAAATTTGAATAAATTGAAGTAAATTGACTTAAGCTGAATAAATCGAAGAGAGTTGAATTTAATTCAACTTAAACCAAGTTTAATGATATTGGATTAAATTTGAATCAAGTAAAAATAAATATGGATTGAAATAGAACTTGGTGGGTTGTAATAATATTTAAGAAAATGGAAAATTCGAAATGGATTGAGTGGATAAGTTAATTTTATTGAATAAATAAATGGATGGAATAAATAAGAACCAAATGAAGTATGGTTTAAATAAGTTGAGAAATGGTTATGGAATGAAATAGCTTGGATTGTTTCCGAGCTAAATAAAATAGTTTGGAATAAACTAACATGGAATGAAATGTAAATAAATGGATTGTAAATGAAATTTAAATGGAATGTGTCGGGCTAAATAAATGATTGTGAATGGATTAAAATAAAAAGGAAATTTAATGGGTAATGGAGGTGGAACCTAAGTTGTTAATGGTTTTTGAATGAAACTAATTTGGTTAATAAAATGAAATGCAAGTGAATGGATTCAAATTTAATTGCAATGAAACTGAGAATATATGATTTGTGAATAAATTTAAAAGTGGAATAGAATTAAGTACAAATTGAGTTGAAATCAATTTAAATCGGTTATAAAGCATAAATACTTGTTTATTCACATAGATCTCATCCAATTGCATAGAATAAGTTGTTATTAGATATAAATGGAAGTAATTAAAATTCTATGAATTGATAGAAGTAAAATAAATTGATTTTGAGATCAATTGAATTATATATGAGTTCAGTTTGCCTAAAAATAGATTAAATGTAAGTGATTGAGTTTTAAACCATTCAAATTGATGGGGTTGTATATGAATGGTTTGAAAACCCTTCGAATGGAATGGAAATGGTTTATAAATTAATTGAAACAGTTGAATTAGTATGGAAGTTGTAAAAATTGCTTACGGAAAATGTTGGATGTGCATTTATTTAGAATCCATATGTTTTAACCATTGCAACTAAGTGAAATATAGTTAAACTGCATATATTTGGCACTTACATGTTTAAATTGAGTAAGTAAATGTACCTGGAAGCCGTGTGGCTGGATTTTGTTGTGCTCTTTGCTAAAAATAATAAGCTGTTTGCTTAAAATGCTAAATAAAGTATGCCTACGCAATTAAAATAGGAAATATGAACTGTTTTTGGTTTTTCCGACCGGGTGGGTCGATGTATATATATTTACATCTATTGTCAAATTGCAAAAGCTCCTCCGTACAAAGGAGACTCTGCCAAAATATTTCAGAAATTTTGGGAGTTAGAATTTTTTTGAAGATTTTGGGAAAATTTAGTTAACAGCAAAACTATTTCAAATTGGAAATTGAAATAAGTTAGTAAATGAAACTAATTAAAATAATGATATGAATTAGTAATAAATGACAAATAAAATTTATGTAATCAGAGTTAAAGATAAATTGAATTCATATGGAAATGAAAAGATCGGTTTGAATAGAAATAGATATAAACTAAATTGGTAAGGTGAAAATAAGTATAAGAAACATATAAAATGCTTATATTAAACTTAAATATAAGGAATGGTGATTCTTAATTGGAAATTGATCTTCAAATAAATTCTAGGTTAATATTTGAATGAATACATATTGACATTGGGAAGGAAGTCGACAAAATGTTTTGAGATATTGTGATTGGGTATTAGTACAAAGCAGGTTATGTAGGTATTATTAAGGGAAAAGAGAATTGATTTTTAATTCAGAAGATAATTATGAATTGCCCGACAAAAGGTATGTATTTAAATTTGGTATGAAATTTGATTGGGATTTGGATTTGGATTGAGCCACTTGGCTTTTCGTTTTCTTTTTGGATTTGGGAGGCCGTAGGGCCATTTTGTAGTTGTACCGAGCTAGCCACGCAAAGGAGACGCTGGCAAAAAATTTTGGAAATTTAGGGAGTTAGAAAATTTTGAGAAAATTTTGATAATACAAAATTTGATTTTAATTTGAAACACGAATGGTTAAACAAATAGTATAGTTTGAAACTAGGGAAAGGTTTGGAAGTTAATAAGGATGATAATGGATCTTTGATAAAAAGATAATTAGTAAGATGTTGAATATGTATTCTAAGGGATATGTTCTTAAAAAGGTAACGCTTAGCCTCAAGCCTCATCAAATGGGATTCCAGTCTAGATGTCCCTTTTTACTTCGGCTTAGTAGGCGGTTGTTGATCCCAACCGCGGGGTGATCTCACTCGAGACTGCCTAGTAAGGGATGGTTCCGGCCTTGTGCTGCAGGGGAGCGGGCGTACTCCTCGGTACGGTGATCTAGGCCCCGTGCTGTAACAGGTGGTACCCCAGTGCCGAGTCATTGGTTGGAAATCCATTCTCCCTACGAGCCTTGTACGAGTTTTGTTTTATTACCCACTTTGTGGCTAGTAGCTGGAATTTAATAATGTAACAATTTCGGCTATTTTATAAGTATTTGTATATAGACCCTATTATAATATCAGAGGATTTCTATAACAATTGTTTTAGCTATCGTAAGGTAAAAACCCGACATGTTTATTTGTGGCGTGGTCTTACGAGATGCTTTTGTTTTCAAAGGATTTTTGAAACTTTAATAATCAATTGGGTGTGATTTTCTCATGCTGGTATTCCAGACTGAATCGGGTGTTATTCAACTATAATGCTCGGGTCAGACCGAGTATTATAGGATTCAGGATATGATGTTGTGGAGTTCAGGAGACGAGCAGGATGGCGATACGTACTACCGTACTTGTATATATAGACATTTTCCACTGTGTTAAGTTGTTATGTATCCATTTGTATGTTATTGATGTGAGCTGTGATTGATGTACTCTGATGATGTAATATGTATAAACAGATATATTTGATTTTGACTAAAGATTATTTATTATCTATTATATTTTATTCCGCTGCGATGGTTAGATTCTGATGTTGATTTTGTTTTCTCTTCTTCGACCTCTTCTTCTTTAAACCCAAATGGTTCGTATTTCTGTACAACTTGAGTTGATTGTTGTAGATTAGTGTTGACTCAAGGGGTACAGATTTGCGGGTCGTTATAGTTTTCCTTGGATTTGATTCACGTCTTCGCATGTGGATTTTAATGATTGATCATTTCTACATTCATTTTTATGGTTTGTCACTTTAAAATACAAAGGTTTCTATACTAGTAGTAAATATTCAAACTCTTTATCAAAGATTATTTAAACTCTATTTTCGATATCAAACTCGTTTATAAAACTGTTTTCCAACCTACTAGTATATACAAACCTTTACCTCACTCGTATGAGAAATCTAATTAAACGACTTAGTAAGACAAGTGGTATGAAACGCTTGCGTTTACTTCGTCGGTTAATTATTAGACTTGTTCGATTGAATCTCTTGTGAAAATTCTCGAGTGGAATTCTACCATTTGTTCGTAAATTTTTAAGTTAAGCTAGTGGTTATGGGACTTGAAGCTAAACTCATATATTTACTAGCTTAGTGTAATTGACACTTCTTGATGATCGATGATGATCATTTTATGGTTTAGACTAGCAATGTGCGATGTCTCTTTGTCCACGTGGAGGACTGTACTCTATTTTATTGAGCTTTGTCTCATTTCTCACATGGGTCGTACTTATTTAGGTGCGTCGATGTTTGTTTACTTCGTGGAGCAATCGGCTCAATACGTTGGGACATGGGGCGTATCTTTTTAGGTGCGTCGATGTTCGCCTATGCATGGGGCGTATCTTTCTAGGTGCGTCGATGTTCGACTTTGCATGGAGTGTATCTTTCTAGATGCATCGATGTTAGACATTACATGGGGTGTATCTTTCTAGGTGCATCGATGTTTATTTATGCATGGGCGTATCTTTCTAAGTGCGTTGATGCTTGTGCATGGGGCGTACCTTTCTAGGTGTATCGATGTTCGTCTTTACATGGGGTGTATCTTTCTAGGTGCATCGATGTTTATTTGTGCATGGGGCGTATCTTTCTAGGTGCGTCGATGTGTGACTGTGCATGTGGCGTGTCTTTCTAGGTGCGTCGATGTCCAGTTTATGGGATTGGCCATCCTCTTTTTCTAGTGATTTTTGGATTTCTAATTGATGATTTCTGGAATTTATGTTTCACTAACTTTTACGATTGGCATTGATATGTATGTCATTTATTGTGGCTTAGTGAAGTAAATAAAGAATGTGATATTCTTTTTGATGCTATGAGATTCTTGAGATATTTGTATGATTTAGTTGATTTTCTATGTATACTTGTCGTTGTATAACATTTTTGGTTATCATACGTTTTTATTACATCTCTTCTTATATCTCATTTTATCTGATAATTATAGCTGGATTGATCCGTTTATTATTTTCTTCTTAAATAATACTCGGGTCAGACTGAGATATTGCAGGTGCTTCCTCATGACTTTCGATTTGGAACCATCTTTTGACTTTTGCTTAGCTACTTTTGTCTAGTAGTTTTTGTTGTATACATTTGAGATATATACTGCTTAATGTATACATATTCTTTTGTCTAGCACTTGTATCCATTCTTTTTTGATATTGTGGATCTTATTTGACCACTACTCTGATTTACTCTTTCATGTGTTATATTCATATCTGTTTCCGCCTTAGTGATATGAATTATCTGTGACCGATTTATGTTATGTTTATTTCTATATTTGTTTCCGAAGATTATATATAGCCACTGTGCAGTAATTTTGAGTTTGTATTGGCATGTCGGATTTCCTCTTGAAATGAAATGCATCTTAAACTATCTGACATATCGGTGCTCGCACAAAGCAATTACACGGATGGTTGCTCCTCAATAACCTTATTCTCCGCGCTAGTTGACGGCATTACTCCGTAATGTCCTTGGATAGCGTGGGTATAGAGGTGGGGCGTCACAGCTTGGCATCAGAGCCAAACTTCGGAACAATGTGGAATAATCTAGCAAGGATCATGTCCTAAGTCTTTCTTAGGAGTTGTGCCTTAGGATTTATTCGAGTCTTCGTATCGTCTAATCCTATTTTCTTTAAGGATTCCTTGTTTTATCAATCAAGTTTGATTGAAATTCATTTTGTGAATAATTTTTTCTTCTTTCTTTCTTTCTTTCTTTCTTTAAGAAGAAGAAGTGGTTGGATCTGGCAGTCCTAGCACTGGTCAATCCAGTAGCCCTTCCCTGGATGGCGCATTCATGTCTGCCTAACAACTTTTGGATCTTGTAAAGAATCAAAGGTTATTTGTGCTTTGGTTAAGAACCCCGAAAAGATTTTACCTTTGAAACTTGAAGTTCTTTCAATCAGCTTGTGGATATCATTCTTCGAGATGAAGAGGTTGGCAAAGGAAGTGTTACTGCTTTTGGGATTTCCAAGAAGAGGCATATTAAGTTCAAGAGCCTTAATCCCAATAAGAGAGTGAAGCAAACTACTTTTGTAGCAAAGACTCCAATCCCTAATCGTGGAGGTTGCTACAATTGTAATTCAATGGAACACTATGCAAATATGTCTCCGAAACCCCATTCCTGCCGCTATTGCAAAAAACCGGGTCATCTTTTATCTGCATGTCCCAGACTTTTGAACAAGGACATGAGAAAGCTTAATATTGTGCAAGCCCCTAGTAACTCTTCTCATAGTCAATGTAACGCCGACGGATTTTCGACTCTCGAAAATACGACATCGACACTCACTTTATCGACTGCCGAGAAATCAAAGGCCGAAAACCGAGATGTTATGGGTTTTAAAAAGAAATTTTAAGAAAAGAAAAAGAAAAAGATAGAAATTAGGGAGGAGAGAAGAAGATAGAAAATTTAGAAAACAGAGAATTAGAAAAACAGAAGATAGACAATTTTAAAAAAATAGAACGGACAGAAAGGAAACAACAGAACAACAACAGAATCTCACAATTCGCAGCGGAACAACATATAATAATAAATGAATAATCTTTAAACAAAGAACTATATCAGTTATTACATTTTATACATTACATTACATCATATCATCAGAGTATACAACAACATACATCAACAAACAGTGCAGCGGAAAAAGAAATACTATATAAATAATATGCCATGCCATCCAGCTTGCCTCCAGCAACTCCAGAATATCCAGAATATCCTGATAAACCTAACTCTTAACTGCCCGTGTGGAAAATTTGTGGGCACCCAGAGTTTAGGAAGGAAAACAATAAACTCCAAGTCAGTCATGTGACTGGTGTGAGAACTCAAAACAGTTTATTTAACTTTAAAATCAAAATAGAGGAATATTTTTAATCAATTCGCAATGCTTTTAAAAAATGAGACTACCATAAGGCCTCCCGCACACACACACATGCAAACGCAGAATCGGAGGAGATTTCTCCTTATGATAGCCAAAGATGCTTGATACGCGTTTAAAATAACATTTTTATATTATTACTAGTGCATAGTGTAGGAAAAATTCATTTCGAAAGTAGAATATAAATCTTAGCCAACATAGACATTTCGAACTATGCCTACTATAGCTACCATCCAAACAGTGGTGACCACCATAAGTGAATGGCAGGTTCTACAACTAATACCGTACAAGTTTCGTATTGGGAATTGGATTTCCAACAAATGGTCAGGCTAAGGAACTTCCTACTGCCACATGGGATCGCCTCTGGCTGGACGTCCCGAGAACTTAACCAGCTCTCTGCCAACACAAGGCCGGGTTACCTTTATCACTAGGTAACTACTACACGAATATGGCATCCCCCGGTCCCATCGGACCTTTAACCGAGCGCTCGTCACCAACAACACCACACTGAAAAAGATATAGTGTATCAACATGAGTAAGTATCTGGGCTCCATACCATGATACCACCCTTTCCAGAAGGAAATGCACATACCCTAAAGGGAGCTACCCCTCATAACCTTGCCGCATCTTTCCTGTTTTGACCATTAACGGGATGTGAGGCTCGATGAATTCACGTCCACGAAAACATACTTTATACAAAAGCCATGTTTTGGGTCAACAAATGATCAACACAATGATCACTAAGATAGACGATCAAATAAATGATCCTATCACAAATAATCAACACAATGATCATTTCAGCATCACTCAGCATGTCACATTACCAAACTGGGAATATATCGCTGATAACTTCAACTATATAACCTTTGAGCACATACGTCTCACAGAAGGGTGTTAAGCAAAGAATAAATTCTCCGCCACCAACAGAAATATATTTGAAAGAAATCGGCTTTATATCTCAAATTGTAATGTCAGACATACAATCCATACAAGTTTGTTCCGGGCTCGAACAAAACCGAAGGCACTTACAAAGAAGTCCTTGCAATCCGGATATTCACAATCCTGATCGGATTTCCCATCACTTATGGAATCTCTATACCAGGAGCTACCCAGTGCAGAGACAATCGATAGGTCATCCTATCGCTTTCACAAATACTCGGTCTTCAACACCGATCTTCAAATGCAATTCATAACGACGTATCACATATTCGGAATGGGTTATACGACCCCATGGTCCTTTCCCGGTTAACCCGAATAGTGAGCGCTTATTCAAAAATAAGTGTGCATTCAAATTCAAACAAATCACATCAATTACCCATTCAAAGGGAAATATTGATAGTCGGTTATTGAACTATCACTGGACATGCACACATCACCAGATTCCAAATAATTTTCCAAATTATTTATTTTCCAAAATATCTTTACAAGATATATAATTTCATCACTTCAAAAATAAATCAATATTTATTTTTAACCAAATTCCACTTTCACATATAAATTCCAAAATGAATTTATATTTCAAAAATATTCATGAATAACCGATTTCAATTATTCATTCTCAATTTATCTTCAAAAAGATAAATTCTAAATATTCACTTCACATTGGAAAACATTTCCATACTTATTTATTCATAAGTAATTCACAAATCTTTTTATTTTCAACACTTAGAAAATATTCAATATACTTAAATCGAATTAAGTATATATTTCATTCTTTAAGGAAATCATTCACTTAAACATATTTACTTGGGCCAAAACGAATGTTGCGTAAAACATCGTTACGACAACCCAAAATCACTAGTATAGGGATTCGAAATTAAAATAGATATATAAATCCCAATACTATTCAAAAATATTTCCTTTCGGAAATCATTTACTATAACAACAGTGTTATAGTCTACCATTTCCTTTTATTTCTCGAAAACATCTATTTCAACAATAAACATTGAAATCTAGGGTTTTCGAATCTCAACTCATTTAAAACATCGTTAGATTGTTTTAATTCTATTTAAAACATTACATTCAAAACAATTTCTTTAACGTATTATTCACTATTTAAAAACGTGAATATACTTCTTTAACAAATCCCATCCTTTTATTCATTTTAATTCAAAGGATTATTCACTGTCTAAAAACGTGAATATAACTCTATTTCTAAGTTATAACAATTAACTTATCAAAATAAGTCGTTTGCGAATTTATAAAACAACGTTCATAAATTCCATTTCTCTTTATTTATAAAAACTTCCTTTTTATAAATTCCTTTATTAACATATTCCAGTTTATAACTAAATTATAAACTAAACGTTCATATTATAAGTTAACTACTTATAAACGATTATTTCACAAAATCGTTCCTTAGAATTTCATAATTATAAATCTTATAACTTATAAGATTCATTTATTTATCCAAAACTATTATTTTAACAACATAATAAATTTTATAAACCTACTGCTTATAAAATTCCATTTATGACTTCACCGTATAAAATTCTATAAATTTCATTCTATTTATGAAATTCATTCACAATTTATTCTTACACTTATAAAAGCTCGTTTTATAATTCCTACGTTTTAATTTATAAATTATCAATTTATAAATCTTTAATATAAATCAATTTATATTTTTCTTTTAAAACGTCTTTAAATTCCTTTATAATTTCATCATTTCGATTTATAAAATAATCAAATTTTATAAATCCTATATTTAAACTTTTATCATATATTCAAAAATCCAATCTAAATTATTTTATAAAATCATTAGTTCATATTTCTCAAAAATCGACTTTTAATCGTATTTCTAAAAATCAGCTTTTTAACTATATTTCACAAAAACCATAATTTTTATAACTTTAAAAATTATAACGTTTATTTATTTATAATGGATCAATTCCAAAAATATAGTATATTTTCAAAATCACTTTAAAAATCATTTTAAAATCCCAAAATCTGGGTCCAATGATGCTACACACCAAATAGTCAATCACGACTAACAACGATATCATATATCGATATGATAATCCATCAAATATCAAAATATCTGAAATTAAATAAATACTGTTGAGGAATCCAGTTGGATCCCTCCAACCTGTTTTCCTGCATCCAAAAACATTAGCACAATACCAATTTCGCTCCAGTACGAAATTATCGCGGTACATGTTCTTATTAAATATTATCCGCTTAATAACGGCGTAATAGGGTCTCATCCGCTAAACAAAAAAAAATGCGGGAAATCAACAACTGCAATATATACATATGCCAATATATATATATTGATATTATATATAATACCAATTTCACTGTTTATGAAATATTCGCGGTATATGTTTATATTAAATAACATCCGCTTACTAACGGCGCATAATGTCTATTTTAACAATCAATAATTTACAGTCATCATTCAAACATGCATTCAAATATTTTAAATCTAACTATTTAAAATAAAATCGAAATCTATTCGATTGAGTGAGAAATTCTCACCTTGGTTTTAATTTCCGTTTTAGCTTTTATTTCGAATAAAATTAAACGCGCGTTTAATTTTACCCGAAATTCTCACTAACTCCAAACGACTCCAAACCAACTCCATCGCGTAGTGCTCGTCCATACGATTCCAACGCAACTGAGTTTGCATTTTTTCGACCTCGTATGAAAAAGATATGAATATTTGAAGTTTGTACCAATTTATATATATAATTTACAACTAAATTAACTTTAAAACCCTACACGCAAATCAGAGCCACACGATCCCCCAAGCTCCAGATCTCAGCCGTTGCTTCCTTTTCTTCCTTCTCCCTTCGTATCATTTCCAGGAACGACTATGAGGCCGAACCCAATTTCAAATCTAGGGTTTAAATTCGCACCCCTCAAACAACAACAAAACTCGATCATCTCCTCACCATTGAAACGCCTTGCCAAGAGCTACACTCGGCCAAAGTTTTGCAGAGCTCGGTCATCAACATCACGCGCAAATCGAGGCCGAACGCGCTTCCTTCAAACCCAAATTCGCGACAATCCGTGAAGAGATAGGATAAATCGACCGTTGGATTTATAGATTATGCTGTGCTCTACAACTTTCATGTAGAAAGTTTTAGCCAAAACTTGATGGATTGAGAGATCAAAGAGGAAGAAGCTTGACAAATTTCGGCCCTTCATACGAAACTGGCGGCTAGGCAAATGAAATTAGGGTTTTGGTTGTTATTTTTTTTTTATTTGTGAATGGTGCTATTTATAAGAACGAGCAAGCGTAAACACTATTCATCCCGGGAATTCCGAACTCCGATTTAGGCGCCGTAACCAGCGTACCTAGGGTTTATCCCGCGTTCCGGACACAATGGAACAGGTTTCGGAAGCTAATTCGGAAGTATGTGCGAGTTATGGCTGAAAACGTTCAATTTGAATTAAACCGATTTAAGTCGATTTCTAGGCGTTTTAATTCGTACCGGACAAACGGTAAATCCAATTGACTTGAAATTTGAAACCTTACAATAATATCACATTACGGATCCGATGAAACTTGTTTCGTCGAAATCCGAGACTTTTTGAAAAATGGCTATTTTGACTCGCCAAATTTAAATTAAAAATAATTCGATGCGTTTCGAGCTGCCACGATCAAACGATAGCTCCGATTGACACGAAATTTGAAATCCGGTAATAACTAACTATTACGGATCCAATGGAACTGGTTTCGTTCAATTCTGAGACTGTTCAAAAATTGGCTATTTTACTAGTCGATTTAAATATTAAAATATTCAATTTTCACAGATTAACTTTTAATTCGATTTTAAAAGTTCTAAAATATCATTCTAACTTCAATATGATAAAATAAAATTTTACAAATCATTTTCAATCATATTTAACTCTATTTTCAATTATTTCCATAATTTCACATATTAAATTATCGATTTAATTATTCAATTAAATCCAGTAATTCAAATAAAAATTTATTTGACTTATAAATTCACTTATAAATATTTAAAATTAATTAAATGTTCAATTTTTAATTAATAAAAATTCTGGGTCGTTACAGTCAAGGTAGCCATTCTATCCTTGATGACATTTCTTTTAAGATTTTCATTTTCGAGTTCTTTTTGATATGGGTTTCATCTCACTATTTTATATCAAAAGAACTAGTTGATTCCTTTTCTTTAAACATTTTTAGGGCTTGTTGACTCCTTTGACAATGGCGAATCCTGTTGGTGTATCCGCAACTCTCAGTTGGTTTCTTGTATTGATGTCGAAATTATTTTATGTGATTTTTCTTTCTGAGCCGATTTTTACTTATGCTTCGGAATTGAGTTTTGTACGGATTGGCTTAATTATTATGAAGCCATATCCTATGTCCCGAGTGGACTATTCATCATCGACATTTTTAATCTGTTAAGCAGATTTCTATTTTTCTTTGTGATTTTGATTCCAATTTGATGGCATCATTTTATTCTTTAAGCCTTCATCATGAGCAAAGTATTATTTCTCTCATTCATGTTGTTTGAGAATTTTTCGGTATTTTTGGAGTTTGTCTTAGGATCGTCACCTAAGCAATATCTTGTGTTGTGTTAAGGTCTTTTCAGTTCAACCTTGCCACCGGCTTTCATTTTCTACGAGTTGCGGCAGTTAGCATTCCACTTACCGCATTGCAAACTCGTTATGATTCTTATGAAAGACTAATTATGTCATTCAGTTTGTACAGCTTATTTCATCCATTTTATGAATCGAGTATTCTACGAATATTTCGATAATTCCATTCTTGTATTTATTGATTTTGGATGAAAATAGAAATTTAAAATTTTGCAAATCTTTTTCATAAGATATATTTATAAGTACAATTGGATTTTAATCTTAAGCGAGCAAAGAATATTCTCAAAACTTTTAAGAGATATTTTCATCATATAGAAGATGATTTTGTGATTGTATTGCCCGTTGAGTGCTTTAAGAATTCTGATCGATGCGCTTGATCAACGTTATCAATAGGAATTTCATAAATGCTTTGATGAGACAATCAGACAAGATATATTGACTTGTAAAATGTTAATTTTTCTACAAAGATTTTTACATTGAGATAGTTGTAATTTTGAAAGTTTTTCTTTTTGGGAAAGAAGATTATTTAAAAGAACTCTTTTTCGATATTCTTATTCTTGTGATTCCCGAAGGGAACCAAGACTTTATCTGTTTGTACCGATATGAGTCGTATTGGTTTGGGTGCCATTCTCTTGCATAATGGAATGTGTTATCACTTATGCTTTTAACAATTAAAGCTTATCGAGACTAGGTATGCCACTCATGGTCAAGTGCTCGTAGCTATTGGTTTCGCTTTAGAATTTGGCATTATTATCTTTTGGGGGAGAAATTTGTTCTCCACCTCGATCATAAATCTTCGAAGTATTTGTTATGTCATAAGGAACTTAATGTTGGCTAGAGTTCCTTGCACCTTATGATCTTAATATTCTTTGTATACTGCCGGAAGGGAAATCATGTTGCCAATGCCCTTAGTCGTAAGCAACAATTGGTTATCTTTTTGATGATGTCCGAATGGAATGATCTTTTTACCAAGTTCATCGGACTTTTCGATGTACCTCGTTTTATTGAGCTTCATCTCATTTCTTTTATGGACTAACGTCCGATGTTCTTTTATGGTGTTCGGTTCATCAGATGTACTGTCATTGTACTACATCGATGTCCCGACTTTTTGGTTCATTGGACGTACCGTTGTACTGCGTCAGTGTTCCGAATTATTTGAACTTTGGTTCATTGGACGTACCATTGTACTACGTCAGTGTTTCGAATTATTTGAACTTTGGTTCATTGGACGTACCTTTGTACTGCATCAGTGTTTCGAATTACTTAAACTTTGGTTCATTGGACGTACCATTGTACTGCGTCAGTGTTTCGAATTATTTGAACTTTGGTTGATTGGACGTACCGTTGTACTGCGTTAGTGTTCCGAATTATTTGAACTTTGGTTCATTGGACGTATCGTTGTACTGCGTCAGTGTTCCGAATTATTTGAACTTTGGTTCATTGGACGTACCGTTGTACTGCGTCAGTGTTTCGAATTATTTGAACTTTGGTTCATTGGACATATCGTTGTACTACGTCAGTGTTTCGAATTATTCGAGTTTTGGTTCATCTGGCATACCGTTATTGTACTACGCCATTGTTCCAAATTATTCGAGTTTCTAGTTTCTAGGGCATACCGTTATTGTACTACGTCGTTGCACCGGCTCAATTTCTAGTATTCATCACGTTTTCCATGTCTCTCAACTACTGAGATGCCTTAAGGATTCCAATTTTTATTCTTGAGCCCGGTTTTATTGAAGAAATTGAAGTTTCACCAGATTTGACTTATAAGCAACATTCGTTCGCATCATTACTTCAGAGGTTGAGCGCTTTCGGAATAAAGATATTCTTCTTGTGAAAGTTCAATGGTTCTCAGATCCTAAGGATTGCTCTTGGGAATCCAGGGAATTCATCGAGCGATCCCGTTCAGGCTTACTCTTTCATGCTCTTTATGGTGAACTTCATATTTCAAATTTCTTTTGTGTTGATATGCTCTTACGGTTGTTACTCTTTATTTTCTCCCTAAGTATTGCGAGACGCAATTTCTTTAAGGAGGGGAGTCTGTAACAACCCGCATATTATCGATTGTATATTTAAATATTTTATTTAAATATTTCATCGTTCGTCGGATTTTAGTCCGAAAACCTACTTTTAGCAAATAGTCGTATTGGGACTCGAGACCCCTTCCATTGAGTTCAAAATGTCGTTTGCAACCTTTTTGAGTATAAACATTGATATGTTTGGAGCTACCTAAAAATTTGACCTTTTTCACTTTGGGTTTGGGTTTGGGTTCAGCCCACTAGCCAACTTAATACACCAAACTGAACCACTTCTCTTCATTCATTCCCTCTTCCTTATCTTTTCAGTTCTAAAGGGAATAATGGGGGAGAAGAAAAAGAATTAAAATCCTAATCCCTAATTTCCATTTGCAAATCAAGTTCTAGCTCCAAATTCAAAGAGAAGCGTTGGTAATTATCATCTCCTTCTTCTTCAACTCATTCTCCCTTTGATTTCAGAAAATTCCTAAATCTAATTTGGGAAATGTTTCTCATTTAAGCTTAGATTCAAGCTTCTTGTGTTGAGATTGAAGTGTGGTTGATTGTAAAGACCCGTAAATCCGTACTCCTTGAATAGACAACTAATCTCCTTTGTTTAATTCAAGATGAACGAAAATACGAACCCTTAGGGGTTTTAAGAAAAATTTAAGAAAAGAAGAAGAGAGAAAGATAGAAATTAGGGAGGAAAGAAGACAGAAAAAGGTAGAAGATGGAGGGAAAAGAAAACAGAAAATTAGAGAATAGAATAGAAAAGAGAAAATAGAGAAGAGATAGAAAAACAGAAGAAAATGGGACGGAACAGAAAACAACAGAACAATATCAGAATCTCACAATTCGCAGCGGAACAACATATAATAATAAATGAATAATCTTTAAACAAAGAACTATATCAGTTATTACATTTTACACATTACATTACATCATATCATCAGAGTGTACAACAACAACAACAACAACAAACAGTGCAGCGGAAAAAGAAATACTATATAAACTAGTAATACGCCATGCCATCCATCTTGCCTCCAGCAACTCCAGAATATCTAGAATATCCTGATAAACCTAACTCTTAACTGCCCGTGTGAAAATTGGTGGGCACCCAGAGTTTAGGAAGGAAAACAATAAACTCCAAGTCAGTCATGTGACTGGTGTGAGAACTCAAAACAGTTTATTTATCTTTAAAATCAAAATAGAGGAATAGTTTTAAATTCAATTCGCAATGCTTTTAAAAATGAGACTACCATAAGACCTCCTGCCACACACACAATGCAAACGCAGACTTGGAGAAGATTTCTCCTTATGATAGCCAAACATGCTTGATATGCATTAAAATCAAATCAATTTTTGATATTATTATTAGTGCATAGTGTATAAAACGATTTCGAAAGTAGAATATAAATCTTAACCAGCATAGGTACCATTATATTATGCCTACTATAGCTACTTCCTGAGGAAGCAGGTTCTACAACTAAAACCGTACAAGTTTCGTATTGTTTCTTTGGATTTCCAACAAATGGTCAGGCCAAGGAACTTCCCATTGCCACATGAGAATGCCTCTGGAAAGACATCCCCGAGAACCAAACCGGAACTCTGCCAACACAAGGCCGGGTTACCCCTAACTGGGTAACTACTGACACGAGCACGCCATTCCCCGATCGTAAACGACCTTTCTCACGGGATCCCAAAAACTAACAACTACAAAGTAATAAATTCGTAGTAACCACATAGGTTAAATATCTGGGCTCCATACCATGATACCACCTCTATCCAGAAGGAAATGTACATACCCTAAAGGGAGCTACCCCTCATAACCTTGCCGCATCTTTCCTGTTTTGACCATTTCCGGGGTGTGAGGTTCGACGAAGTCACGTCCACAAAAACATACTTTATACAAAAGCCATGCTTTGGGTCAACAAATGATCAACACAATGATCACTAAGATAGACGATCAAATAAACGATCCTATCACAATAATCAACACAATGATCATTTACAGCATCACTCAGCATATCACATTACCAAATTGGGAATATATCGCTGATAACATTCAACTACATAACCTCTGAGCTCGTACGTCTCAGAGAAGGGTGTTAAGCTAAAAGAATAAATTCTTCGCCACCAACAGAAATATATTTGAAAGAAATCGGCTTTATATCTCAACTTCTAATGTCAGACACACAATCCATACAAGTCTGTTCCGGGATCGAACAAAACCGAAGGCACTTACAAAGAAGTCCTTGCAATCCGGATATTCACAATCCTGATCGGATTCACCATCACATATGGAGAACTCTATACCGGAGCAACTCGGTGCAGAGTAAATCGACAGGTCATCCTATCGCTCTCGCAAATACCGAGTCTTCAACACCGATCTTCAATGCAATTCACAACGACGTATCACATATTCGGAATGGGTTATACGACCCCATGGTCCTTTCCCGGTTAACCCGAATAGTGAGCGCTTATTCAAAAATAAGTGTAGCATTCACATTCAAACAAATCACATCCATTACCCATTCAAAGGGAAATATTGATAGTCGATTTTTTTACTATCACTGGACATGCACACATCACCAGATTCCAAATAAATTTCTTATTTATTTATTTTCCAAAAATATCTTCACTAGATATATTATTTCAATACTTCAAAAATAAATCAATATTTATTCTTAAACCAATTCCACTTTCTTTATAAATTCCTTAGTGAATTTATAATTCCAAAATATCAATGAATATTCGATTTCAATTCGATTTCTAATATTCATTTTCAATTTATCTTAAAAAAAGATAAATTCAAAATATTCACTTTATATTGGAAAATAATTCCATACTTATTTATTCATAAGTAATTCACAAATTTTATTTATTTTCAACACTTAGAAAATATTCAATATACTTCAATCGAAATTAAGTATATATTTCATTCTTTAAGGAAATCATTCTCATAAACATATTTATTTGGGCCAAAACGAATGTTACGTAAAACATCGTTACGACGTCCCAAAATCACTAGTATAGGGATTCGAAATTAAAAATAGATATATAAATCCCAATACTATACAAAACATTTCCTTTCAGAAATCATTTACTATAACAACAGTGTTATAGTCCATCATCTCCTTCTATTTCTCGAAAACGTCTATTTCAACAATAAATGTTGAAATCTATGGTTTCGAATCTCAACATATTTTAAAACATCGTTAGATCGTTTTAAATCCTATTTGAAATATCACATTCAAAACAATTTCTTTAACGTGTTATTCACTATTGAAATATGTGAATAAACTTCGTTAACAATTTCATCCTTTTATTCATTTTAATTCAAAGGATTATTCACTATTCAAAAATGTGAATATAACTCCATTTATAGGTTTCAACAATTAACTTATCGAAATAAGTTGTTTGCGAATTTATAAACAACGTTTATAAATTCCATTCTATTTATTTATAAAAACTTCCTTTTTATAAATTCTTTTATTAACCTATTCCAGTTTATAACTCAATTATAAACTAAAAGTTCATAATAAGTCAAATGCTTATAAAACGATTATTTTACAAAATCGTTCTTTTTAACTTCCCAAATTATAAATCTTATAACTTATAAGATTCATTCATTTATCCAAAATCATTATTTTAATAACTTAATAAATTTTATAAACCTACTGCTTATAAAATTCCATTTATAACTTCACCGTATAAAATTCTATAAATTCCATTCAATTATGAAATTCATTTTCACTTCATTCAAACACTTATAAAAACTCGTTTTATAATGTCCATATTTCAATTTATAAATATCCATTTATAAATCTCTTAATATAATTCAATTTATATTATTCTTTTAAAACGTCTTTAATTTCCTTTATAATTTCACCATTATGATTCATAAAATAATTAAATTTTATAAATCCTATATTTAGACTTTTCACAATAATTCTAAAATTCCGATTAAACTATTTTATAAATCGTTAGCATCATATTCTCAAAAATCAGTTTTTAACTATTTTTCTCAAAAATCATAACTTTTATAACTTTAAAAATTATAACGTTTATTTATTTAAAATGGATCAATTCCAAAATATTATATATTCTCAAAAATCACTTTAAAAATCATTTTAAAATTCCAAATTTGGCCCAATGATGCTACACACCAAATAGTCAATCACGACTACAACGATATCATATATCAATATGAAAATCCATCAAATATCAAAATATCTGAAATCAAATAAATACTGTTGAGGAATCCAGTTGGATCCCTCCAACCTGTTTTCCTGCATCCACAAACATTAGCACAATACCAATTTCGCTCCAGTACGAAGTTATCGCGGTATATGTTCTTATTAAATATTATCCGCTTAATAACGGCGTAATAGGGTCTCATCCGCTAAAAAATACGGGAAATCAACAACTGCAATATATACATATGCCAATATATATATATTGATATTATTTATAATACCAATTTCACTGTTTATGAAATATTCGCGGTATATGTTTTTAATAAATAACATCCGCTTACTAACGGCGTATAATGTCTATTTTAACAATCAATAGATATCAATCAACATTCAAACATGCATTCAAATATTTTAAATCTAACTATTTAAAATAAAATCGAAACTGATTCGATTGAGTGAGAAGTTCTCACCTTGGTTTTAAATTCCGTTTTAGCGATTTATTTCGAATAAAATTAAACGGACGTTTAATTTTACCCAAAATTCTCACTAACTCCAAACGACTCCAAACCAACTCCATCGCGTAGTGCTCGTCCATACGATTCCAACGCAACTGAGTTTGCATTTTTTTGACCTCGTATGAAAAAGTTATCAATTTTACAAGTTTATACAGTTTAAACTATAATTAATTTACATTAAACATTTTATTTTCCTACCCAACTAAATCTAGGCCGTGCATAGCAGATCCAACGCACTAACTTCATCTCCCTCAACTCACGTATTCATCTCCAGTAACACGCACGTATAGCCGAACCCAATTTCCAAATCTAGGGTTAAACTTTGAGCCATCTCCTTCCATCTTCACTTCGATCAAGATGCGCCATCGCGAACGCCATAACATGCTCTAAGTTCGGCCTCAATCCCCAGGAGCTCGGCCTCCTGTAGAACTCGAACGACGTGCATAAACTAGAGGAGAACGCGGCCATCCTGCCCTTCACCTACTCCACTTCACGCCATCATCTCCGTATGGATTTCAAGTGCTCGACGAGTGCTACAACTTTCATGTTGGAGGTATCACGAATTGTTGCTTGGATTTAGAGAGATTAAGAGGAGAAAGAGGATGATTTCTGGGCGTTCAATTTGATGGTGGCGGCTAGGGTTTAATATTAGGGTTTTGTTTATTTTTTTTAATTTATGAAGGGGGTGTGGGTCTATTTATAGAAGAAAATCGAACACTATTCATCCGAAAATTCCGAACTCCGATTTACGCGCCGAAACTGACATTCCTAGGGTTTATCCCGCATTCCGGACACAATGGAACAGGTTTCGGAAGCTAATTCGGAAGTATGTGCGAGTTATGGCTATAAACGCTCAATTTAAATTAAACCGATTTAAGCGATTTTCTAGGCGTTTTAATTTGTAACGGACAAACGGTAAATCCAATTGACTTGAAATTTGAAACCTTACAATAATATCACATTACGGATCCGATGAAACTAGTTTCGTCGAAATCCGAGACTTTTTGAAAAATGGCTATTTTCACTCGTCAAATTTAAATTAAAAATAAATCGATGCGTTTCGAGCCGCCACGATCAAACGATAACTCCGATTGACACGAAATTTGAAATCCGGTAATAACTAACTATTACGGATCCAATGGAACTGGTTTCGTTCAATTCTGAGACTGTTCAAAAATTGACTATTTTCACTAGTCGATTTAAATATTAAAATATTCAATTTTCACAAATTAACTTTTAATTCGATTTTAAAAGTTCTAAAATATCGTTCTAACTCCCATATGATAAAATAAAATTTTACAAATCATTTTCAATCATATTTAACCCAATTTTCAATTATTTCCATAATTTAACGTATTAAATTATCGATTTAATTATTCAATTAAATCCAATAATTCAAATAAAAATTTATTTGACTTATAAATTCACTTATTAATATTTAAAATTAATTAAATATTCAAATTTTAATTAATAAAAATTCTGGGTCGTTACATTGATCTTCCCTTGTCTTCAAGCTTCTCATTCATTGTTTTTGGGTTCAAAGGTGAGAATTTTATCTCACATCTATTACTATAATTAACCTTGGTCGTTAGGTATGAATTCCTAACACCTCTTCATGTGCATTTGCTCTTGATTCGGATTGGTTTTGTGAATATTCCAATTTTTATTGTTTTGAGTTCAAACCTTTAAAAATCCAAACTTCGATCTTTGAACATGTTTTTGGTGATGCATCAAAGAGCTTGTAGGGCTGGGTCGTCATTTGGCATAAACCCATAGTGCACATTGCTCGTCCGGTTGCATTTGCGAAGAGATTGCCTCTTCATTTTTAGACTGAAAATATTGGAAATTCCATTTCAGTCGATTGAAATCTCTGAGTCAGTCGACTGAACTTGGAACACGAAAGTTTCCAGGCATGATTTAGTCGACTAAATCTCTGTTCAGTCGACTGAACCTGGAAACAGAAGGTTTCCAAGCATGATTCAGTCGACTGAAATCTCTGTTCACTCGACTGAACCTAGAAACAGAAAGTTTCCAGGCATGATTCAGTCGACTTAGATCTCTGTTCAGTCGACTGAACCAGGAAACAGAAGGTTTCCAGGCATGATTTAGTCGACTAAATCTCTGTTCAATCGACTGAACCAGGAAATAGAAGGTTTCCAGGCATGATTTAGTCAACTGAAATCTCTGTTCAGTCAACTGAATTTGTTGTTTCTGCCCAATTTGCCTTTTGGGATTGAATTTTCAATTTAAATCGATTCGTAATGATCCTATTTGTTGTTATCATTTATTATGACTTTGATGACTCCTTTTTAGGGATTTTTGAATATCCATTTCGATGGATTCTTTACCGGTTTCTTTGGATTTGATTCACGTCTTCCTATGTGGATTTTAATGATTGATCGTTTCCACAATCATTTTTATGGTTTGTCACTTTAAAATACAAAGGTTTCTATACTAGTAGTAAATATTCAAATTCTTTATCAAAGATTATTTAAACTCTATTTTCGATATCAAACTCGTTTATAAAACCGTTTTCGAACCTACTAGTATATACAAACCTTTACCTCACTCGTATGAGAAATCTAATTAAACGACTTAGTAAGACAAGTGGTATGAAACGCTTGCGTTTACTTCGTCGGTTAATTCTTGGACATGTTCGATTGAATCTCTTGTGACAATTCTTGAGTGGAATTCTACAATTTGTTCGTAAATATTTAAGTTAATCTAGTGGTTATGGTACATGAAGCTAAACTCATATATTTACTAGCTTAGTGTAATTGACACTTCTTAATGATCGATGATGATCATTTTATGGTTTAGACTAGCAATGTGTGATGTTTCTTTGTCCACGTGGAGGACTGTACTTTATTTTATCGAGCTTCGTCTCATGTCTCGCATGGGTCATACCTATTTAGGTGCGTCGATGTTTGTTTACTTCGTGGAGCAATCGGCTCAATAAGTCAGGGCATGGTGCATATCTTTCTTGGTGCGTCGATGTTCGTTTATGCATGAGGCGTATCTTTCTGGGTGCATCTTCTCTTTTCCTTGCCCTTTGAAGACAAGCTCTACTTTGGTGCCCAGGCTGGCCATAATGTAACAACTCCCCTTCATCGTGCAACCAATCCACAATTATGACAATTTTCGCCATTCTTGATCTTCTTTTGAGGTCCTTCCCCTCTCTTCTTGTCCTTATCCTTTTTATTCTTCCACCACTACTTCTTAGAGTTTTCTGGTTTAGAAGCCTCCTTAACTTCTCCTTCCTTAGCTACCTTTGACATAGGAGCCATTTCCATAAATGACTCATATGCCGCTTCCATAGGTACATGTATCAATGCCAATCCTTGGAGGGCCTAGATCAAACCTTAGCAAACTTGGTGGACTTCTTATGCGGTATTAACAAGCTCCATTCTGAACCATGATAACTTATTAAACCGATATACTTTTTCACCAAAAGACTCCCTCGCTTCAGACTAATGAACTTCTCCAACTGCATGCTTTCCTCGGCTTGCGACAAGAACTTTCTCTCAAACCTTTTCCAAAATGCATACCAACCAATGTCTCTACCTTCCATCTCGAAAATCTATCACCATTATGAAGCCTCTCCCTTTAGCTACCAAGATACAAGCAGAACTCTCTACCCTCCACCTCTAAAATCTACCACCAGTAAGAAGCCTCTCCCTTTAGCTACCAAGATGCAAGCAGAACTCACTACCCTCCATCTCTAAAATCTACCACCAGTAAGAAGACTCTCTCTTTAGCTACCAAGATGTAAGCAGAACTCTCTACCCTCTATCTATAAAATCTACCACCCGTAAGAAGCATCCCCCTTTAGCTACCAAGATGCAAGCAGAATTCTCTACTGGTCTCCCAATCCTAACATCCAAAATATCCACTCTGTATTCCTCAACCAAGTTCGTGCCTCTATGAAATATTTCGTGCCAGAAAATATTCTGCCTCCAAGATTAGTGAAGTCCTATCATAGATAGAAAAATTAGGTGCCACAAGTGGAATGGGATCTTCACCCGCTGGTGCTGTATTAGGCGCTTGCCCGTGCGCCTCTAGTGTCATAGCTTGGTGGTATCCGTGGAACTAGGAAGTGACTTGAACACCCTCTAAAAGATTTGGTGCGTCCGCCATTCTATGCAAAGAAAAGGAAATTTAGGCTCGAAAGAATTGAAAAAAAGTTGAACTAGACTTTGAGGGGATTTTTGTATAAATACTCTTTTATACTTGAAAACTATTTCTACAATAAGAGTTTCTTTCTGAAAAATACTTTTAAAGATATGTTACTTTTGAAAAATACTTTAGTTTTAAAATAAGTTTTTAGGAATCCTGTAACCTTAGGCTCTGATAGCAAGTGAAACACCTCTCACCCCTTAGCATACCCAAAAAGGGAATACTAAAGAATGTGGTTCATTATAGATATAGATAAAACATCATAGAGACTAAGATTCACAAGACAAATTGGTAAACCCAATAGAATCATTTAAATAGTAATTCATTATTCAGAATTAAACTTTAGCAATAAGTCATAAAAGTAGAATTTGTCTAAAAACCAAATTCTCATGCCTTATGAAAATATATCCAAATCTTAAATCATCAGAGTACATAAATATTAATAATCATCCCTTTTGTAAGTAACAGTACATCGAAAGCCAAATGAAAAGAAAAATGAAAAGGGGAAGAATAAATCTGAAATGAGAGAACTACGGTAATGAATCTCCAAGTAATCTGAATCAACTCAACTCTACTGGCCTATGAGGGGGGAATGGGAAATAGAGGAGTGGGTCAGACGATAAGTCTTGTTAGTGAAAGTAATTACTAGCATTTCTAAGCATGATAAGGATAATAGACTAGGAAATAGTTCTAGCTTGGAAACAAATATTGAAAAGATAAATTAAGGTAAGTACTATTTCTGATTCTGTTTGCTGTTTGTTTTGATTGTTTCGACATTTTGCACTTATCTTTAACTGCTGTGATTTGGCTGAAACCCTAATCCTATTTAGTTGCTAATTTGATTAGGCTGAAATCTTAATTCTCCTCGTTGATTAGCCTTCTATCTCTGTTGTGCCACTATGAACTGTAACGACCAGATATTTTCAACCATTCGCATCCACACATTTCGGACTTGAATTGTTCAAAATACCACGTTGTAAATAAAATTTGGAAAATCTTAGAACATAAAATAAATAAATCATCATAGGTCACAGACACAAAGTAAGAAATGCAGTAGAAGTAGAGAAAATAGTGGTTCATGAAGCCACTATCACATAGTCTCAAAATAAGTACAGAATTGCATAGTTTTAAAACCAAATATAGTTTGAAACAACAACAGAAAATCTCAATATTCAGTTGTCTTGATTTCATAAGCTAAGATAAGAACTGAACAGAAATTAGGCAGCAACTTGTTAAAGATGGTCTCCAGCAGTCCTAGCTCCAAGGAACGAAGTCCGAACTGATACTAAGGCTGATCCGAGCGTAAGAAATAAACACAAACACTCGAGTTAGGACATACATACTTATACAGTGTAAGCTAATTCAAGTGAACTGTAACATAAAGTCAAGTAACTTAAAGGATGCTTGGGACCGCCCAGCCTCTAAGGATCCGTTAAACTATTTACTATGTAGTAATATTTCGCTATTATAATAGTGTCTATTGGTAAAATAAACTTACTTTTAAATATCGTTAAGGTTTACATTTTCCACCTTAACACATAATAGTGCCAATAGTCTATACAGTACCGTAATACCTCCTGGTCGGGAGGCTACTAGAGGACACTCTATAGGTCCGACACAAATCAAACTCGTACAAGGCTCGCTAGGATAGGTGACACGACACAACTAGGCAGTGCCGGTTTAGATATACCAATTGCTATCCGGACTGGTGGAAACGCGTCGCAGCTATTAACGCCCACCTCGAACAACACTCCCAATTCAAAGGTGCACACCAAACAATCACAAAGTAATAAAATGGCATATGAAGAAATGCGTTCGATGGAGGTGCTACCTCCTTGGCTCGAGAATCGCTCCTATTTTAGCCACCTTATGCCAACACACGGGAGTCGGGTCGATGTACATACCTCAATAGAACGTCACGACCAACCTACTTCATTCTGGAATCTCCACCGCGTACACGCTTGTCAAAGTGGTTTTCAGTATCGGCAGAGAGTATGCCCATATCTGATCCCGGTCCCTTTGCTAACCAATCATTATTTTACCCATGGTTATAAATTCCAAGAATAATTTATATTTAAATCCAAATACTTAATTTTAACTTTCAAAAGTGAAACTATTATATTTACAAACCAAATAATCAAAAATCTCATTTTCAGCCACTGCAACACTTAACAAGTCTACTGTAGCTCTTTTATTTACTCAGGTTTAGTTTTAATTTTTATTTTTTTTTGCAATCACAGTACTTATCAATTACTACGATAGCCCTTAATTAATTCTAGCCTTTAGTTCATTTGCATCAACTACGGCACTTACAAAGTGCGGTAATATCCCTTACAACAGATTTTAAGTTAATTAAATTCTAGACTTTAATATAAATTTATCAATAATTAAATTTAATTTAAACCAATTTAACTTATAAAAATAATATTTCCACTTTAAAATAGTCATTTAAATTGCCCAAACTTTTATGATTTGTATAAGGTAAATTTCACAAATAAATATCATCTTCTTAAGACTTCACTTATTAAAGTCAAATACAAAATTTTCTATTCTTTGTATTCAAATTTTACTTAATAATTAAGTTTAATTTCCATTAACTAATTTCAATTTTTTTTAACTTACCCTTTTAAGATAAACCAAACTTCCATTTTTAAATTAAGATATATTTCAATTCCATTTTTAAGTATTCATGTCTTTAATTATTTGATTCATTAAAAATTTAGATAACACCTTATTTATCCATTTAAATTCAATTTATATCAAATTTATTATTTTTATTTACTTATCTTGAATTTCATTCCTTTAAAAATCAAATTCCAAAATAAATTTATATTCCAAATTCCAGCTAACCATTTATTTAATTATATATATTTAACTTGTATAAAATCACTAAAAGCTCATTTTTATTCAATTCAAATCAAAAAAATAATAAAATATACAAATTTAAATTACTTAGATTTTTCCAGAAATATATATATATATATATATATATATATATATATATATATATATATTACCACGGGTCTGTATAATATTTTCTACCCTAAGTCAAGTGGTACGGATAATATATCATTTCAATCCGTAATTTAAAAAAAAATCCGGGTTCTATCATTTCAAACCCGCAACTCCAAGTTAAATAAATAAATAATAAATAAGTGAATAAGTAAATAAATAAATAAATTATCATTCATGCCTATCATTCTGCCCGTGCAATTCTGTTCTATAGGAAAATTGTAGTGATGACAGTAAATAAATAAACAGTAACAGTATAAATATAACAGTATATAGTATAATTGATGATGTGTCAATTTAATAACAGGGTTTTTAACATCATAAATTTATATCATAGGCAAGTAAAATATAATATAACCATCTTTCAATTACACTTGTTATTAATTTACAGATCTATAAGTACGTTTGTCTGGTGAGGATACTTACCTCTATGCTACTGAAGATTAGATTCAAATCTACGATAACCACACCGGAAACATCGTACATAAGGCATGATCAAATATTGGAAGATAAGACAATCTAATTCAAATCTTGAAACAAAACGAATAAAACTAATTATGCGAATTCAATTACGATCATATCAAATTTAATAAAGAAAAACTGAAAAGCAAGATTGAATAAGATGATATGATTAACCAATAACTTGGTCCCTTCACCACACGATTTAACCCACACCTCAAGTCTCGGCTATTTACCATATTCAAGGCTAGAGAAGCACGTACGCAGAGGGATGCTGAGGTATATAGGCTGAGATCTAATTATGCACAAGAGGCGCATGCATTAACCTCATTTTTTTTATTTATAGCCTGAAATACGCAAGTAGTGGGAGATTGAAAAATTTAGGCTGGGGTTAAAACTCAAAGGTGGTGGAGAGCCGAGTACTTGGTTTAGCAAAACAATGAACAAAAGAAACACAAGAAAAAGAAAAGGAAGGAAAATGGTGTAGCCGTTACCTGTTGCAAGCACGCGCAAGATGGAGGGCTGAAGCCAAAATGAGATGTAAATTTTCGTTCGGGTACGTGAGTTTTAATTTATAAAACGAGTTGCGTAAAACAAGGAGGAGAAAGTGGCAAGAATTAGTTGATTTTTGAAATGTCTATAGGAAGATTTTGTTCCTATTATACGAGAGGTAATGTAAAATGTAGAAAGTTTACACGACTGACAATGCAAGAAATAAATGAAATTGGAACGGCTATGGAATAAAATGTACGTGATGTTTTTGAATCTTTACAGGGAGGTATGCGTTGATCTAGAGAAAGAATTTTGGTAAGCAACAACTGATTTTGGAACGGCTCTGTGAATCAAAGATTTTATACCAATTTAACACAAGGAAGCAAGGGAAAGAGGTAGATTTTATTCCTATTATGCACAAGAGGTAAATGGAATTTTTTTGAACGTGTTTATATTTAAAGAAGAACTTGCGTTGATTGAGGTGAAAGAAATTGGCAAGAAATAAAATTTTATATTTTGAAACGGCTATGGAAATTATTAATATCAATACACGAGAGGCAAGGGAAAGTGGATAATTTTCCCGTGATTTCAATCAAGTTTTAAATGAAATTGAACGGTTCTTGGAAAAAAATCAAAGATTTTATACTTATTAAACAAATTGAAGTAAAGGAAAGTGGAATATCTTTAAACGAAAATGGCAAGGCACGGTTGCATTTCATCCCAAAAAAATGCACGATAATTGATTTTTCAAATAATTGAGTTAATAAAATAATGAGCGCGTATGGATGGCAAGGATTTTTGTTTTGAAAACGGCTACGCGAATTTTTAGGAATTTTATTCCTGTTATAAAATGAAGAAAAAGGGAAGCGTAGAAACCTATAGGTGAATTATCAAAGCTTGATTTAAAAGAAATTGAATGGTCGGGAAATTAATATTTTATACCAATTAAATCAATTTAAGCAAAAGAAAAGTGAGGAAAGTTTACCCGTAAATTATAAAGCAAGCTTTAATGAAATTGAAACGGCTGGGGGATTTATTTGTTTTCCACTTAGAAAATGCACGTATACTGATTGATTTTTACTTAGCTAAGGTACGCAATTCAGAAGTGCGTACTATAGACGCAATAAATAAACATGTACGCCCAATATTTAACAAAAGTAACGTATTAAAAATTTATACGTTTTCTTATTTACTCGCTACCTATATTTATTAAAATATACGTTTAAAGGACATTTCATTAAATACGTACCATTTATATGTCAACTAAATTAATCAAAACGGATATAAACGTACAAATTAAAGGTGTAATTAAATAGATTATTTATACACTATTAATTTTAAAATTTATTACTTAAATAAAATATGATTTGTTTACATCCTTTTGATTCATTTATCATCTACTAAGAACTGATGTATATAAGTAAAATATTAATTACTTAATTTAAAAGGTATATAACCAATTTTTTAATAGAAACAAAAGTTGAGTAAAATGTTGTTACGAATATATTCAATTAAATTAAAAGATTCTGAAGTTAGAATTTAAAAGATTTAAAAATCCAATAAATGTTAAACTTTAACTAAAATAAGAATTATAAAATTTGCTTAATTTATTGAAACTAGCTTAAGAAAATTGCAAACACAATCCACTTAACTTTGGGAAATTACAACTCTTCTTAAAAATGGTTTAAAATAAATCTTTGAGAAACAAAATAAAGTGAGAATGAGAATAAAATAAGTTTTTAAGAAAAATATAAAAATAAATAAACAATTTCTTAAATTAATTGAAGTTGGAAATAAGAAATTGTAAACAAAATACAACTAACACCGGAAAATGTCAATTACACTTTTAAATATGTTTTAAACCCAAAATATATACAAGTTTTTTTACCTTTGAAAACATAAATTAAAACATTACATGACCAAATAAAATATTATTTATATAATTTAAAGTAAACAATTTTGTTAAATACAACAAATTACACACAATAGTTAAAAAGGCATAACTTTCACATTATAATTCAGATTCCAATGAAATGAAAAGAATTATTCTTAAAATTTTATTCTCTTTCAAAATAAAAGATAAATTTTAAATTTTAAAACTTTTAAATTTTTAAATTTAGAAGTCAAAGTTTGACTATATTGATAAAATTTACATTTCCGAAAAATATTCTATTAATTCATGTGTGGAATTATAATCCACACCCAAATTTATATTTTAAATAACAAAATTGTCTAAATTAAATAAATAAAACATTTATTAAAAATTTTGGGTTGATATATAGATGGTTGGATGACAAGCAAAGTGAGAGTAAATGCTAAGAAATAGAAAAGGCATAAGTCAAGGAGAAAGAAACATATATATGTTTTATTCTTAAATGCAAATGAAAATAAGGAGTTTTGAAATGAGAAATAAGTCTTCTTGTACATGATTTGCAAATGAGAAATACATGGCTAGGAAAAGAGTTTGTATGGATAAACAAGATATAAAGAGGCCATGTAGAAAAAGGCAAGAAATCAAGCAATGACCTGATGGATTTGATTAATTTCTTTCCTTTGTATTAACAGTTGTTCTTAATTATATTGAATTTGTTAAATGTGTACATTTATTATGATTGAATCCTCAAATAAATTCATTCAGATAAGCTTCATTCTTTTATATTACCTTATGAATAAAATATGCATTTCCACTTTAACATTCCTTCCTTATTTTATTACAAGGTTTATTTTTCTACATATTAAATTACCAAAATTTTTGAAATTTAACAATTTTATTTATTAAAAATTTGTAGGTCGTTACACTCTCCCCCACTCTAAACTTTTCGTCCTCGAAAAGGAAGAAGGTAGGGGAATAGAAACAACCAATAAGAAAACTAAATTGAAACTTAGTATAGAACCATTAATCTAAACCATAAAAATTCAATTTTAAATTAATAATTGATTTCATCTATTTAACACTTAAGTTAAATTTAACTATTTCAAATTTCGTTACTTCATCTTCTATTTATCTTAAAATAAAAATTTCTAAAATCATAAGTTTGAAAATCATTTGTTATACTCAAAAATGTGTTCAATAAATTAATTTCTTTTTTATTCCTAATTATAATTAAATTTATTTCTCTCAATATATTTTTATCATCTATGTTAAATATGTTTACACTTATTACAACTGCTTAAATTTATTCTAAGTTCATTTAACATCATTTTATATTGTAAATTATTCCATTACCCTTTTATTCTATTTACCTCTGTTAATCTTTTTATAACTAGAATTTAAGTTTATAAAAATTATTATAACCACTCAAATTTTATTTATAAAATCTTTTTATATTGTATATTGTCCAATTACATTGTTAACTTCTGAAAATCAAGGTACGTTATGTTGAAATGAAATTGAGTATTATATAAATAAAACTTTCAAATTCAATATCTCAAGTTTGAATCATTTATTCAAAAAATTTGATTTTCTTTTTATAATTGAAATTATTCCTCAAGGTAAAATATAAGAATTAAATTTCTGATTCCCTTCAAACCATTTAGAGATAAATAAATATATGTACATAATATGTCAAATCAAATTTAAATCATATATCCATATATTATAAATCAATCCATACTTTAGAGATTCAAAACAATTAAATTCTTAAGGTAACATTGTAGCTAGACTATAAAATGGTCTCTTCACTTCGAAACTCGAAATGAATGTCGATGATGCTATAGTCATCACCGAAATTATTTCCCAGTGACAAAGAGAAGAGCACCGATTTTATACCTTTAAAATTCTTTGGAAACAAATTTCTATTCGAAAATAATTTAAATAATATATCCTTTTAAAACTTTAAACACAAGATTTGAAACCATCGGAAATTGAATTCTCAAGTTCTTGTTTTAAATTCATTTCTTTTTCCAAATTAATTTATAACTGTTGTTTATAATTCAATTACTTATATGAGACAAAACCCATGGTTTACAAAGCCATAAATAAAATCAAAGACTATTATCTCTTGACAGCTAGTTAAATTAATTGTAAAAATTCTGTAAATTATACTTATATATAATATTAGATTTTTTTCTGAATATAGGAATAAATTTTTCAAAATAAGGATAGAGATTCAAATTTGATGGACGTAAATCAAAGAGAATTTTGATTTAAAGGTAAGTTGGAATCAGAAGATCCGATGATTAAATAACAGAATAAGGAACTGGATAAGTTTATATAAATCGCGGGCAATCATAACCGGGTCAACCGTGACTTAAAGAATAAGATCGTTGTGGATTTTCTGGGGTCAATCTACATGTTGTAACGTGCAGCCTTTTAGCGCGGTTTAAATCGGCGATAAACCGCACACGTCAGTCTTAAACCATACAAAAGGGCGGATTGTTATGGGGTAAATAAGAAAAGGTAAAGAAAGAAAAAGAAAAAAAATTAGAATCTTACAGTGGAACGATAAAATATAATAATTAAATATGGAGTTCATGAAGCTATTTACAAAATATTTGATTATACTTATACAATATATATCAGAGTTACACATACCAGAGAATATTAATAATGCAGCGGAATACAATAGTGTAGCGGAATAATATAATAGGTAATAGTAATAAAATCATCGTCTTCGTCCTCTAGAAGTAAGGTCTTCAATTCCTGAAATGCTCAGGCTGGCCCGAGCAAATTGAAGCGAGTCAGAACTAAAAGATCTTACGTAAGTTAAATCAACTGAAATAAATATGAGTGTAACGGCGTCGGAGATGTTTACAGGGTTTGACGTCTCCTATCCAGTGTCTAATGTGAGTGCAGTAACTCAAGAGATGCTCGGGATTCACATCTCCTAAGGATCCGTTAAACTATTTACTACGTAGTAATATTTCGCTATTATAGTATTGTCTACATTAAAATAAACATACTTTTAAATAGCGTTAAGGAGTGACACAATATTCCCCTTAACACGTAATAGTCCCAGTAGCCCATCCAATATCATAGTCCCTACTGATCGGAAAGCTACTAGAGGATACCACATGGGATACGAGAGAAAACCAAACTCGTACAAGGCACGATAGGGTAGGTGACGCAGCACACTAGGCAATGCAAGGGTAGATATACCAATTACGCATCCGGGTTGGTGGTAACGCGTAGCATGCAGCTACCACCCACCTCGAGCCACACCTCCAAATAAAAAAATCAAAAGTGGCCACTGAATCAATCCAAAAGTCAAAGTATAATATCAAAGGTATGTGTCCGACCAAAGGTGCTACATCATTGGCCCGTGAATCACTCCTGTTTTAGCCACCTCATGCCAACTCATGGGAGTCAGGTCCACGTATTTACCTCAAAAGAAACGCCGCCGCCATCCTACTTAATTCTGGAATCTCCACCACGTACACGGCTGTTAAAGTGGTTTTCGGGGTTGGCAGAGAGTATGACAACTTCCGATCCCGGTCTCTTTAACAACCAAATGTTATTATAACACCGCGGTCAATTTAAAATAATTATACTTCAAAACCAGAATAAATATTTCATTTCAAAGCCATTAAAATACGATATCATTTTCATTTTAAAACCCAAATCAATATGATATCATTTTTATTTCAAGTATATCCTTTTTCTAAAATCATAGCACTTTCAAATCTATATACCTTGAAAACCCATAGCTTTGAAACATAACTTCTATTACTTAAATGGTTTAAATATTAAATTACTTTATATAATAAAATAGCTTCTTTAATTTCATGAATAAATTCCAAATTCAAATTTGAACCTCCAAATAAACCATTTCAAATTTCCATAAATTTCAAAGCTTTAATTATTCCACCGTTTCAAAACTAATTCTTTGATAATTCCATATATATCAAATTCAATTATTATTATTTAGATTTGAAACGTTTACTTAATAAATCCCATATAATTTAAGTAAAACTTTTAACTTCAAACAACTGGATATTCTTTCAATTTATTTAACTTGATAAATTCATTTATCTCAACTTTATATTCATTTAAATTACTTTAAACCAAATCAAGTTAAAATAATCATATCCATTTAAAATCTTCATTTTTATTTAAATTCAAGATCAAAATTTATTCAAGAACAATTCTTAAATAATTCAATTTAAACCAATTTCATATTTGTCTCCCAACTTAAATTTCATTTAAGTCAATTAAAAAATCTATATATACAATATCTCAAATAGGTACTAAACCATAGAATATAAAACAACCAAACTCCACCATTGAACTCATTTTTTATTAATCAATTTTATACATAGCTTAAATTCAAGGATTCAACTATATATATATATATATAAAATAATATTTATATAACACCAAAATTTAATATTTATTAAACAGTATATTCCTTTCCAAAATCATAGAAAATCATTTCAAAATATTATATATATATATATATATAGACCGCGGTGTCTGTATATAATTTTCACCCTATGGTCAAGTAATACAGATATTTATCATTTCAATCCGTAATTTAAAAATAAAATAAGGTTATATATCATTTCAAACTACAATCCCAAATGAAATGAAAATGCTAATAACTTGCAGTTTATAACAATATAAAATACAACATCCATTCACCCAATATCAACCGTCAAACGTTTATCACAATCACCATCCAATTCAAACAATAGCATCAATATAGAACGAATAATAAACAACAGGTATTAACTAGCAGTTTATATTCAATAATAAATTAAATAGCTGTTTAACTAGCAGTTTATATGAAAAAATAAATAAATAAAAATTTAACTGGCAGTTTATATGCAATGAAAAATTAAATAACAATTTAATTAAATAAATGCAATTTAACTGAGATGATGATTAAAAATATGCCAAACAGTCGTAAATAAATTTCTAATCACATCAACAATTAACATAACAAACATAAGAAATTTTAAAAGTTGTGAGTGGGTTAAAACACTCACCTTTTGAATTTAAATTGAATTTAAACCCAAAAAATGGACAGTCTCCAAATTCGTCCAAACTAGTGCCAAAATGTCCGGAATTCCAATAAGAACCTAGAGGAGAAAACCACGAGTTAATTTGACATCGTATGTAGAAGTTATCGCGGTTAGAAGATTGAAATTTTAAAATTAAATTAAATTGGAAAATAAACAAAACAATCCTTACTCCCAATGCCACATCACCTACGTAATTCATGAGCACTGTCTCTATAGGGTTTCGAAGCCCTATCTCGATACTAGGCCACCACCTAACGTCCCCCTTCATCGAATTAATGACGCGAATCCCCGAGCCTTCGACTTGATCAGAAAACACCAGAGAGCCGAGCATCTGAAACCGCCCATATGCCATGAACACCACCCCTCTCGGTTGTCATCTATGCACGGCGCTGCCGCCACCTTCAATGGCCAACCACGACCTGATGCGACCCTACTGAGATGAACGAATGCCAGATCTAGGACCTGCACGACATCACCTTCCGATCGCCACCAGTCGATCGCCCTACCGTCATAGATCCGCCGTTGGATCATCCAAAATCCAACACGAACGACCAGAATTGATTTGCGATTATAGGACAAATGATACATCGAAACCAAAAATGAACTGCAGATCTAAGATGCGTACATCGAGAGCTTCGATATATAATTTTTCTAAATTTTTTCAGGAGTTTGGATTTGACTTTGATTTTGAATTGAAATTGAATTGGATAAATTAGGGCTTACAGCCATTGAGGAAGAGGAGCACAGAAGTTTCTGTACGTAAAGAAATAAGGAATAGTAGGGTGCTAGGGTTTACAACAGGATATTTATAGATAGGGTTGACATTTGAAAGGATGGATAAGATAGATTTACGTGCTAACGACAAAGTGGCCCAAAAAGCTCGTTCTGACTCCAAAACAAAATTGGGTGAACCCATATATTAAAATAGACGTTTTTAAATATTTTAAACGCGATGGAACAAGTTTCAAGTCCAAATTCCATCATATGAAAAAGTTATGCTCAAATCAATATTTTCCAAATTGATTTCAATTAATTGATTTGAAGGCGTTTCAAGCCCACACGATCAAACGACAAGTCCGATTGATACGAAACTTGAAATCCTACAATAGTTCATAGTTACGGATCCGATGAAACTTGTTTCATCGAAATCCGAGTAATTGGCCAAAATGACTATTTTTATATTAATTATATAAATTAAAAATAAATTAATTAAATCACTTTTCAATTTCAACTCTATAATTAACAAATTTCATAAATTTTTACTTTCTTAATTATTTACACTAATTTAACCAAGCTTAAATGTCAATTTAGAGTTGATTAATTTATCAATTTCAGTATTAACTTTCAATTTCATTATATTCAGAAATTTAAACTAAACTTCCAATAATTCTTCTAAATTTCCTTTTCACTCTATTATTCAATTCATTACTATCAACCGGAAGAAATTAGCATCGGATTCCAAATATATAACATAGATATCCTCACATTCCTTCTTTATTTCCATTAACGTAAAATTTAAACACTATATTTCATTTAATTTCAATAAATCCAGTTTATTAAAATAAAAGTAATAAATCTTGATTTCCATTCTTTTTATTCAGTCCCTCATTATCTTATGGGTAAATTCAACCTTACTGTAAGTCCAATCTCCCTAATGTTTTCCATTAATCAACTAAATTCATATAAATGTAGTATTTAATTATGTTAATTGCAATGGATTTAGATTTAATTCACTAAATTCAATAAATAGGTAAACAAATAGTAATTATCACAAATTGCTTAATTGTTTCCCATTCATATTCTATTATCAAATGACCCAAAATAAAATTACTTACCAAACTTTGACTATGTCAAATTATAGTTTACTGGGTATTATTGTATCAGTTAATATAACTTTAAATGTACTTCCTAATTTACCAATTTCAATCAAATATAACCTTACAATTGGTTTCCATTAATAGGTATTGCAGTAAATTAGTTATTATTCAACTTGCGTAATATTTTATTCCAATTGCTGCAATAACTACGCTTTATTATAACTTGGATTTAGATGGAATGATTTGTTTGTCTTTCATTAACCTACTATATTCAAAAATCCATCCTTTCTTTGTATTAACTACCATTTCCATTTTATTATAATTGCAGATACGTACATTAATTACGGTTTATATTCTCAATCAATTTAGGTACTTTCGAATTAAATTTTTTTGAACTAATCTAATAGGTAACTCATAATTTTTGTAACCATTAAAATTTAATTAACTTTAAGTTTTTTACTTTCAAGCAAATAATATGATTACTTATAGAACATTGACTTTTATTCAATTATCATTTATTGTAATGCGAATTCATTAATTTATTAAATGCTTACATTTATTTCCCTATAACCAATTTGTTACAGCTTTAATTACGTTAACACTATTTCCCTTTTTTTGGTTATTATTTCATACATAGATCACAAATTTACATTCCTTTATACTATCTTATGAAAACAGTATACATTCCTAATACTTTATTGCATTAATTGGAATCAAATTTCCAAATTTACTAGATATAACAAATTATGACGTTACAGTTATTTTAATTAATTGGGATTGCGCAAAATTATTTATTTATTAACTTACATTAACATAATTGCATTAATTTACATTCAGTTACAAATAAATTAATACGCTGATTTCATTTGTAAATTAAATGCTTACCTTTATAAGTTTTCATTCCCAAACAATATTTCAATTACTACAGGACATTGATTTAATTCAATTTACTATTTAATATTATTAATTCATTAAATAAATTCATTATTTACCTTTGTTTTCTTATATTCAATTCTTAGCCTAGTATAACAATTTACATCACTTCAATTTATTCGTAATTTTATTTCAACTGTTAATACTTAGCTTTACTTTCCATGGTTTCATTTCATTTCCAACACTGGCTTCATTATTAATTTAAATATTATTAAATTAAATTTAAAAAATTAAATTAAACTAACCAATTTATTTATCAAAATTTACGGGTCGTTACACTCTCCCCCACTCAAAACTTTTCGTCCCCGAAAAGGAAAAGAAGGGAAAATAAAGAATTTAGAAATCAACCAATCTTATTCAATATATTAACTTTAAACAACTAAATTTACAAAATTAATTACTTTAAATAAAATATACAAATTTATAACCATTAAACCTTTTTGTACTCAAATCAATAAAGTTTGGAAAATATTTTCAAAAAATTTCCAACTCTAAAATTTTCGGAAAATTTCGGCAGAGTCTCCTTTGTATGGAGAGGCTCGGAAGAAAATATAATATCAAAATAAAAATATACAATATATATTTTTCAAAATAATACATATCCTAACCCAGGAAAAATAATATAATTGCGCTATAAAATGAAATTTGAAAACGTACCTATTTTTCAAGCAATTAACGCTTAATTATAAAACCAAAAGCAGAAGCAATTGCTTCCATAACCTGTATTTCACTTATATAATCCAAAAAGGTTAACAATTATATAAAATGAAATATTTAAGTTGGTTTCAACCATAAATAACAAATCAATACAAACATCAATCCCTAGCAACAAGTCATACAATCATCATATAAAAATCAACACTAATCAATCATTTATTCCTATCAAACAAAACAAATAGCTGTTCAGGTTCAAACTTTAAATTGTACGAAATGAAAAATAAACTACTAAGTGTACCCTTCACTCAACAGTCTTAGGTGAAACTAAATAGATTATTCATTCATCCAAACAATTTAAAGTATCCTTACCCAAACAACCATAACCAAAACAACCAGCAAATCCGACCAATAATTAAGTTCATTCTTTTTAATTTCATTTCATAATATTTGTTATTTGATTTCCATTATAACTTAAGTTTATAACAATTACAACATCAAATTCTTATTTATTAAAGAATTTTGTTGAATACTTTCATTTTTTATTCAAATTTTCACTTGTATAATATTCTATTACAATTTCTTATTAAACATTATAACTTTTATTGTTGGGTAAGTTATATATATGCTTTTAAGGATGTAACTGAAATCATACAAGTCTATCTTATATCTTTAATTAATTAAATGTTCAATAATTATATATTTTGTTTTCTAAGATTACAATTTCAACTTTCCTTTAATTTCCTTTATAACTTAACATTAAATCTCTTATTTCATTTAGAGGTTTCAATTATTAGTCAAATTTCATTTCACTACACTAATTGAAATTATTAATTAACGGAAACTTAAGAATTAAATACCAGATTCAATTTCAAATCATTTTAAAATAATAGATAAATATATTTATATATCCAATTATATTTAAAAAAATTAAAAATATATATTTGGCTATCAGAATAATTCATAGTAAAACTACTACAATGGCCTTCCCACTTCGAAACTCAAAAACGAATGTCGATGATGCATGCACTCATCACCGAATTATTTTCCAACGACAGAGAGGGGAGTACAAAATTTATTCCTTCCAAATTTCTTTAAAAAAATTCTTTCAAATTATATTGAAATGTTTATATTAGAAAATACTTCTAATACTATTATTACTATGTTCCAAAATCATTTGAAAGAAATTTTCAAAACCCCGGAACATAAGTTCTAAAATTTCCAATATTTCCCAATATTTTATTTGTTCACATACACATTTCCCAGTATTTTATTTTATACAACTTTTTTGAATAGCATTAGTAAATTTGTTTATATAAAATTTAACACTTGTAAATAAAATGATAATTTAAGTAACACATGTCTTCTCACATTATAAAATTTAGTTTTAAACCCTTAATTTAAATTAATTTAAATATTTTGTTTAAACCCCTATATTCCATTTAATTTAAAATTTATAGTTCAAACCTTTAAAATTATTTAATCTTTATATTTACAAATGTTTATGTAATACATTTTATATTTAAACTTATTAACAAATACTTATTTTAAAACTTTCATTTTAAACTTAAGTAATCATACTTAAAATTTATATTTATTTACATTTTAAATTCAAAAATATAAAAACTGTATTTATTTATTTAAAAGAAAAGGTGTTTTAAATTCTTTTATCAAATTCATATTCAACTTTAGAACTTTTATTAATTCTTGTTTCACATCATTCATACATTGTTCAACTATCAACACTTATACATTCTTAAAGAAAAATGTTTTGAAACTAAACTGCACTTAATAATTGATCATATATATATATGCATTTGTTAATTTTTAAAATTTTATTCTTAAGTTCCCAATTCATAATCTATTTTCAATCTACTTATAAAACACATTTATTTTTAAATCCAACACTATTTATAAAATACTTATATAACTTCTAAAAGAAAATGAATTAAAAACAATTTATGCACTTAATAAATAATCATATATATACACACATTATTTTCTAAAGTATAGAGTATTAAATCCTATTAGTATTAATTTATAGAATTTTTAAAATCCAAATATTGTTCAATACATTTATTTTTGAATTTCCAAATTCAAAATTTAAGACATAATGAATTTGTTTTTATAAATGGATAAACAACAATAATTTTTTATAAATATATATTTTTATTCATTCACAATCTATAAGTATTTTCCAAATTCAACTTATTTTTCAATATATTTATATTTGAATTTCAAATCCAAATTTCAGTTTATTTTCAATATTTATTTCGAATCTCAAATTCAAATTCTATTTAAAAATCATATTTATATACATTTATATTAATAAACAAATAAATATCTATTAATTTGGAAAACACCCAATTTATTCATCATTTAACCAAATTCTAAAATTAATACTAATAGTTCCATAATTAAATTCCAAAAATTGAATTTATTTCCAATTTCAATTTGATTTAAAAATGGGAATGTTACAGATTCCCCGCCTTAGAAAATTTCGTCCTCGAAATTTGTAAGGGAGACAACCAAGGATGGATACACAAAAATAGAAAGTCAATTTCCAAATGAAACTAGGTATCTATTCTGCATTTGGCTTACCAAATCAGAATATCAATAATGGATACCAGAACGAATCAAGATACCCGGGTCATCTAGATCTACGGGTATACAGGGTATTGGTTAGTTCGAGAGATAACTAACCATTCGTAAAATATTTATGGACCCAACAAAATAAACAGATATATGGTGAATAGTAAGAGAATTTACTGAGATGTTCGAACAGATATCTTAGGGATATATTCATCTAGGGTATACTTCACCCTATCTCTAATGAGTTACTCAATGTGTTATGCTCTTGAGCTAAAGTTTCAACCTTCAGCTCTGATACCAAATGTAGTGGCCCTGACTCGACCTTCGAAAATCAGCACCGAATACAACATTGCACGTATACGTGGACAACCACGCTAGCCATCGCCCATCGACGACGAACTCACCAGCACATCACTAATGATCCCCAGCCTCGATTCGAACAACCCAAAACCCAAAATCATTGCTAAATCAAAATCGAGCTAATGGTGTGAAACTGAAGCAAAAGCCATCACCATGAAACTGCCACGCTCCTCCTCCTCTAACCACCTGAGCGTCAACCCCCTCCGCCCACGTCTCTGACAAACCCCAAACTAGCACCTCCCCGAGTACCACTACACTCGATCCACCAAAAAGTCCATGTCGATCGAAACTCTCAGCTCTACCCAAAATTAGGTTTAAGCCCTAAATTGATCTCATCCCCTTAATTCACGCAATCAAAAAAATTTCTTACATTTTTTCCTGACTTCGAAAATCATTAAGCTCGCTTCAAAACCAATTTCAACTTCCAAGATTCGTTTAATCATCGGGAATTGACAAAAAAAAACATTTTTGTTCATCACGAAACTGCACCTTAAACACGTAACTAAAATTCATCATACTTTTTTTCAAAATCCTATCTTCTAATGCCAGTTCATATTATATAATTGAATCACTAAATCGTGACATTCGAATTTATCCAAAATTTGAATTTTCTCTATAAAAACCCAATTTTTACATACCATATATTCCTATTCTTCTTGAAACTATTTTAAATTATAATTCATACTTAAACTCACCTATTTTTTTTGAAACCCAAAACTGGTAATGATTAAAAAAAAGAGATTGGATTTCCTAAGGGTTTCTACCCCATGACTCAGAAGGTAGGGAAGCACAAAAAAATCAACACAGTCACATATAAATATCACATATGAACTGAAGTTCGTACAAGCACATATAAACAAAATCCTCACAACAAGATTCACATATTCTTCACATGCAACAAGCAAAACAGGTAAAGTTCGATAGGGGTGATGTTTACGCACTTTAATTTGAAGAACAGAGGCAGCTCTGTGTTTTGAATTTGCAGTATTGATCTTCTTTAAACTTTGTTTTGCTTTCCAGATTTTCAATCTTTGCATTCCATCTTCATTTGAAATTTCCAGGTTGAATGCATTTGCTTGCTTAAGTATTTGAGTTGAGATTGAAATTTTATCTTGTTTTAAATTCTGCATTTTCTTTTCTTTGATCTGCATTCTGTTTTTGTGATTTTCAGATTTTAATTTATATTTTGTTTCTCGGTTTTTTTCTTATCCTTGCTACTTTTTCATCTTTTGTAACACTTGTTAAATTCATCTCTTTCATTTGTTTTCACATAGGTATTTTATGTTTTTTTATCCTTGTTTAAAAATCAATTTACAACTTTGTTTTATCTTTATTTGTTCACATACACATTTCCCAACATTTTATTTTATACAACCTTTTTAAATAGCTTTTGTACATTTGTTTATATAAAATTTAACACTTGTAAATAAAATGATAATTTAAGTAACACATGTCTTCTCACATTATAAAATTTAGTTTTAAACCCTTACTTTAAATTAATTTATATATTTTGTTTAAACCCCTATATTCAATTTAATTTAAAATTTATACTTCAAACCTTTAAAATTATTTAATCTTTATATTTACAAATATTTATGTAATACATTTTATATTTAAACTTATTAATAAATACTTATTTTAAAACTTTCATTTTAAACTTAAGTAATCATACATAAGCTTTATATTTATTTACATTTTAAGTTCAAAAATATAAAAACTATATTTATTTATTTAAAAGAAAAGGTGTTTTAAATTCTTTTATCAAATTCGTATTCAACTTTCGAACTTTTATTAATTCTTGTTTAACATCATTTATACATTGTTCAACTATCAACACTTATACATTCTTAAAGAAAAATGTTTTGAAACTAAATTGCACTTTAATAATTGATCGTATATATGTATTTCTTAATTTTTAAAATTTTATTCTTAAATTCCCAATTCATAATCTATTTTCAGTCTACTTATAAAACACATTTATTTTTAATCCAATATTATTTATAAAATACTTATATAACTTTTAAAAGAAAATGAATTAAAAACAATTTATGCACTTAATAAATAATCATACATATATACATACATTATTTCTTGAAGTATAGAGTATTAACTCATATTAGTATTAATTTATGGAATTTTAGAATCCAAATATTGTTCAGTACATTTATTTTTAAATTCCCAAATTCAAAATTTAATATACAATGAATTTGTATTTATAAATGGATAAACAACAATAATTTTTATAAATATATATTTTTATTAATTCACAATCTATAAGTATTTTCCAAATATAACTTATTTTTCAATATAATTATATTTGAATTTTAAATCTAAAATTCAGTTTATTTTCAATATTTAGTTTGAATCTCAAATTCAAATTCTATTTAAAAATCATATTTATATACATTTATATTAATAAACAAATAAATATCTATTAATTTGGAAAGCACCCAATTTATTCATCAATTAACCAAATTCTAAAATTAATTACTAATAATTCCATAATTAAATTCCAAAAATTAAATTTATTTCCAATTTCAATTTGATTTAAAAATGGGAATGTTACATTAACACAATATTAAAACCTTTTTTTTTATAACACTAACAAATATGCTCTCTCATATATTTACACTCAGTGACTCATCATAGGGTAATACTACCCTATTAGTAAAGAGTCAAACCCCACAAAGCTAAGGTTTATCGCTAAACCAAAGCTCTGATACCAAATGTAACATCCTGCGTTTTCGCACGGTTTAAATCGACGATAAACCACACACGTCATACTTAAACCATACAAAAAGGCGGATTGCTATGGGGTAAATAAGAAAAGGTAGAGAAAGAAAAAGAAAAAAACGGAATCTTGCAGCGGAACGATAAAATATAATAATCAAATATACAGTTCATGAAGTTGTTTACAAAACATTTGATTATACTTATACAATATATATCAGAGTCACACATACCAGAGAATATTAATAATGCAGCGGAATACAATAATGTAGCGGAATAATATAATAGATAGTATTAATAAAATCTTCTTCTTCGTCCTCCAGAAGTAAGGTCTTCAAATCCTGAATTGCTCAGGCTGACCCGAGCGAATTGAAAAGACAAAACACTCGAGTCAAAACTAAAAGATCTTATGTAAGTTAAATAAACTGAAATAAATATGAGTGCAACGGCGTCGGAGATGTTTACGGGGGCTGACATCTCCTGTCCGGTGTCTAACGTGAGTGCAGTAACTCAAGAGAAGCTCAGGATTCACATCTCCACACGATCCGTTAAACTATTTACTATGTAGTAATATTTCGCTATTATAGTAATGTCCAAAGTAAAATAAACATACTTTTAAATAGCGTTAAGGGGTGACCCAATATTCCCCTTAATACGTAATAGTCCTAGTAGTCCATCCAATATCATAGTCCCTCCTGATCGGGAAGCCACCAGAGGATACCACACGGGCTACGGGGGAAAACCAAACTCGTACAAGGCGTGATAGGGTAGTTGGCATGGCACAACTAGGCAATGCCAGGGTAGATATACCAATTACGCATCCGGGCTGGTGGTAACGCGTAGCGCGCAGCTACCGCCCACCTCGAGCCACACCCCCAAATAAAAAAAATCAAAAGTGGCTACCGAATCAATCCAAAAGTCAAAGTATAATAACGAAGGGATGTGTCCGATCAAAGGTGCTACCTCATTGGCCCGAGAATCACTCCTGTTTTAGCCACCTTATGCAACTCACAGGAGTCGGGTCCACGTATTTACTTCAAAGGAAACGCCGCCACCATCCTACTTCATTCTAGAATCTCCACCGCGTATACGGTTGTTAAAGTGGTTTTTGGGGTTGGCGGAGAGTATGACAACTTCCGATCCCTGTAACAACCCGAGCTTTTGTGAAAATTTATTATTGTCATTAAATAATTATTGTCGCCTAGCAAATTGATGACGGAGTTTTTATACCGGGTTGAAATTCTTAAAAAAATAAAATAAAATAAAATAAAATTGGTTAAGTGTTGTGAGCTTTGAAATTTGTGATTACCGGCCATTTACTTTTTAATGCGGTTCGACCCGTCCCCCTCTCTTCGTTCTTTAACCCGTTCCCCTTTTATTATTTTAAAACCCTAAGTAAAAAAATAAACGAAGGAAATTAATGGCGGCCCCCTTTTGCATTTCTCGTTCGCCCCTTCATCTTGCTCGTGGCTGCGTCGATCGATGATCTCGTGCTCGGCTTCTCCTAAATTCGTCGACAAGGTAAGTAATCTTTATTACTCACATCTAAGTCGACTCAGTATTATGCTTTGCGTATGAATTGGTTTAGTTGTTGATGCTTTCTCTGTTTTTGTCAAATTCGGGTAATTTCATGATGCTTGGTTAACTCGGCTTGGCTTTTGGGCTGTTTAATTTTTCGTGACCATCACGAATTCGATTTTTCTTTGTTGACTTCTATCACTTTGATTTTTAAACCTCTTGTTGTGTCTTACTTGAATGTGTCGCCTGTTTATGACCTGAGCTTTGATTCCTTTTGTGACTTTGGTCTTGACTTCTGCTAAACACTGGAGTAATACCACTACAGATGTTCTCGGACTTAATTGTTTACCTTGGCCACTGTCTTGATCATGTTCCCTGTGAACTTGAAGTGGCTCGTGTATTTGGGTTTTACACTTCGATGTTTGACACTGTCAAACTCGGCTCTGACTTGGTAATGTTTTCGATTCGAACTTGTAACTGCTCGGGGCTTCACTGTTGAAATACTTACATGCTTGGAGTTTTTGTGTAATTGTCTGCAGTACGTGCATTTCTTGTGGACTTGCCTCTGTTATACTTTGTATATATTGGCTGTTGTTGGGTTTAGTATTATACCTCCTACTATTTACTTGCATGCCTGCCACTGATCCTATGTTGAAGTCATTTATGTGCTCGACTTTGACGATTTATTACATTTAACTCGGTGGCCTTTGTTGCACTGCTTCAGGTCATACTTGTTGATGTCTTTGTAGTCTATTACCAGTCAGCACTTCACTGCCTTTATGTCATTCATGTTGCATTTTCTCTATAGTACACTTGAACTTGTTTGTTCACTTATGACCAGTTGCATTGTGTAGTTACCACTGTCTTGTGCTTGTAGACTAGCTTGTTGCATTCCAGTGCATACTCTAGTCTGCCCATTCACCTATGCTTGTATGCTGTTGGTTTGTCACCTCTTTACTGTGTATTCATGTTGAAACTGGACCATTTACTTTCTTTGATCTTTGATCCATTGTAGCATTTTTAGTTACACTGACACTTGAACTTGTAGTCTTTATGCACTTTTCTGGTTTGATGTGCGTATGCTTACTTGATCCTGTAGTGTTGTACTGGTGCACTGTTATGTCTGCACTTGTATCTCTTGTGCACTTGTATCTCTTGTGCACTTTGACTCTCTTGTGCCTTTTTGAACTAGTGCACTTGACCATGTGCCTGTAGTCTTCATTTATGTGCAGTTTGCATTTTATATTGCCTCTTGTTTGACTGTCTTGTTCAAGACTGATACATTCATTTGTTGCACTTGTACCATTCTGTTTTCACTTGAATTCTCTGTTGGTTCATGCCGTGGCATTGATGGTCGATCGACCTATTTTGTTCATGCGAGCTGCTGTTTTAATAATAGTTAGTAGTTGTCGTGCATCATTTGTATGCCTACATGTATATGCCCCATTGTTGTTTCAATGGTAGGTGTTGTCTGCACTTGATTCTCCCCTTCATCAACAAAGAAGTTTTGAGTTGTGTTCGTTTCTGCCTTTTTCTGTGCATCAAGGCATTGCCTTGTATTTTGGACTGCCTGACCACTTTGATTATCTTTGTGGTTTGTCCACTTCATGTTGTATGGATTAGGACCACTTCACTATCATTTTGACATTCCTTTGTGCCTTGTTGCTATTTCTGTAGATGCTGTTGTGGCGAGGCAGTGTACTCGTGCGTGCACTGCAGCCACACAGTATCGATATTTTGAATTGATATTTGAATCTTCATTGATTTTGGTTCGTTGATCTTTTGGGTACGACATCACTATAGTGGCAAAGGCAGTGCACGCAAGCGTGAACTGCATCCACACGGTATTAACTTTTTGGGTACAACATCACTAGAGTGGCAAGGTAGTGCACGCAAGCGTGAACTGCAGCCACACGGTATGGCGTGTATGATATTCTATTTGTTTTGACTTATGGATCTTTTTGAGTATTCCATATTCCGTAGTGGCGAGGCATTGCACGCGTGCGCGTACTGCAGCCTTACTTGAATTAATATTTTAATTGATATTTCACTGGTTTGAACTATTTCGTTTTTTTTTCAATTCAATATTCTGAATTTCATTCTGATTTGGTTCAATTACTGTCGTCTATTCATTATTTAATTATTATTGCTTCTGTGCACTAATAACTGAGTTTGAGTTAGACTGGCCCGAGTATTATTTTCTTTTGAATTTAATACTCGGGTCAGACCGAGCATTTACAGGTTGTAGATTTTTAGCTTGGGGTTGCTGCTAGAGCTATGAAGTTCTTTCATATCTTTTGGAGTAGTCGTCGTCATTTGTAGTAGTCTGTAAAATTGTATAGGAAGATATGTATTCATGTATATTATATACGTTAATGTACTTGTATATGTAACTTCCCGAGTCGACTGTTTTAGTTGTATCATATGTACCGTGTCATATGTATGGTATCAAATGTATTGTAACTGACATCAGTTATTGTATATATGAGAATTTGTGATTTATTTGTGTTCCGCATTATATTATCTGTGTAATATTTTATATTTACTATTCTAAACTATTACGAACCATCGTAGTTCGTTTTGTACTTGAATTGGGGTATGTCGATGGGAGAAAATAAATCAGGGATGAAAAATGAAAGAATATTTTTATATATATATACACCACTCCTATCGAGATAACCAATACTAGTGTAAGGCCTAACTATTGATGGCCGCTCCTCAACAGCCTTATTCTCCGTGCTAGTTGACAGCACTACACCGTAGTGTTCTTGGCTAGCGTGAGTATAGAGGTGGGGCGTCACAGCTTGGAATCAAAGCCTGGGGTTTAGAACAAATATAAAACATAACTTAGATAGTACATGTGTTACAACTATTTGTCGATGTTTTATCTCTCATTTTTGCATATGATTTTCTTTGATTGTTAGGTATGAATTCCTAATGCTTATTCATGTGCCTTTGATTTTTGATTTCGTGAAAGTATTATGGCTTCGGTCTCCGTTTGCTTTGCGAACTCAAGTTCGGTTTTTGATGTTGATTCATTTTGTACTCGACTGTGGCCTTTACTTGTTGACTTCGGCATTGGCTTGATTTTCATTTTTGTTGAAGTCATTTATGCATTTATGCTCGTTTTGCTTCGTTATTCCATTTGTTAATCGATTCTTCCTTTCCGATTAGTTGTTGTCATCTTAGTCGACTTTGATAACTTCTATTTCTGGGATTTTTTGGTATTTCTATTTTGATGGATTTGGAATCGAATTCTTTGAATTTTATTCACGTCTTCGAATGTGAATTTTTGTGAATTGATTTGGTTTCCAAATTTAACTCATTCGTGTAATTTCCCAGATTTGTTGCTATCATTTATTAGCAACTTTAGTGACATTTTCTTCGGGATTTTTGTGAACATACCTTTCGATGAATTCGGTATCGATTTCTTTGGATTCTATTCACGTCTTCGTATGTGAATTCTTGTGATTGATTGTTTCTAAAATCTTTTTTGTGATTTGTCACTTTAAAAATATAAATGTTTCAATACTAGTAGTAAATATCAAAACTCTTTTATCAAATGTTTTCAACTCTATTTTGAATATCAAACTCTTTTCCTAAACCATTTTCCAATCTATTAGTGTATACAAACCTTTATTTCACTCGTATGAGAAATCTAATTAAACGGCTTAGCAAAACAAGTAGTATGAAACGCTTGCATTTACTTCATCGGTTAATTTTTGGACTTATTCGATTGAACCACTTGTGACATTTTTCTAGTGAAGATCTACAGTTTGTTCGTAAATATTTAAGTTAAGCTAGTGGTTATGGGACATGAAGCTAAACTTTTATATTTACTAGCTTAGTGTAATTGACACTTCTCATTGATCATAACGATCATTTTATAATTTAGACTAGCAATAATGCGTTGTCTCTTTGTTTGCTTTCTGGTTAGGCTAGACACCATTTGTGTGATTCCATTCACACATACATTTATGCTTTTTGGTTAGCCTAGACACCATTTGTGTGATTCCATTCACACATATCTTTTTGCTTCCTGGTTAGGCTAGACACCACTTGTGCGATTCCATTCACACATACCTTTTTGCTTTTTGGTTAGCCACCAAGAGAAAGCGTCTCGATTTGTGTTGCACGTGTTGATGAGTTTTCATGCTCACGTGTAGGTGAGTTTCCATGCTCCCGTTCTCGCTTTGCGTTACACGTGTTGGTGATTTTTCATGCTCACGTGTAGGTGAGTTTCCATGCTCCCGTTCTCGCTTTGTGTTGCACGTGTTAATGAGTTTTCGTGCTCACGTGTAGGTTAGTTTCCATGCTCCCGTTCTCGCTTTGCGTTACATGTGTTGGTGATTTTTCATGCTCACGTGTAGGTGAGTTTTCATACTCCCATTTGAGTTTCCATACTCCCATTTGAGTTTTCATACTCCCATTTGAGTTTCCGTACTTCCATTTGAGTTTCCGTACTCCCATTTGAGTTTTCATACTCTCATTTTATGATATTTGGATTTCTTGTGTAGATTTCTAGAATTTGTGTTTTCTAGATTTCTTGTGATGATTTCTAGAATTTATGCTTCACCAATTTTCGTGATTTCTATTGATAAGTTTTATCAATTTTTGGTGCATTGGTGAATTCGTGTGTTAGTGACTTGTTATGAATACAAGTTTAGGGTATGATACCCCTTCCTATCTTCGAGAAGATTCTTGTGACATTTCTTATGAATGAAAATTCATTGGTATTATATTTTGATGCCAATTATTTCGATGAAATTTTGACGTATTAACTTCGATAACCGTCAATTTTAAAATGAATTTTCAAACGGTTATCCCGCAATGCTGTTTTGTTGTCCGTTTTTACGGTATTTCGAGAAGTGAAATTTCCTTGTTGAAGTTGCTACTGACGTTGCTATTTTAATCACGTGTTTTAAAAATTTTTTATTCTTCAAAATTGTTTCAAAATAAAAATAAAAATTGTTTTCAAAATTTTTACAGTTTACGCTTTCAAAAGAATGAGGAAGCGATTTAAACGTTTCAGGAAAATCGAGAACTATGACCCCTTTCTTTTACTAATTCGCTTAATTCCGGACTTGTGCGTTTGAGAATGTGAAATGTTATTTTTAAAATACACAATTATGCACTTTCAAGAAAACGATGAAGTGAATTAAACGATTTAGTAAAACTCGTGGTTATGGGTCATGTGCGTTTGCTATTTCGGTTAATTCCGGACTCGTTAATTGAAAAATTTGTGATTTCTGATTATCGTTTTGATAATCGGATGTTGGTGATTTCTAATTTATCGTTTTTGATAATCAGATATTTGTTGTTTCTGATTATCGCTTGTGATAATTAGATATTTGAGATTTAATTATCGTTTGTGATAATTAAATATTTGTAATTTAAGATTTGATTATCGTTTTGATAATTGAATATTTGCTGATTTGAAATTTGATTACCGTTGTGGTAATTCCTGATTATCGTTTTTGATAGTTAGATATTTGTAATTTGTGTTTTCTAATTATCTTTGTTGATAATTAAATTTGCTGATTTTGCTGTTTTCTAATTATCATATCGATAATTAGATATTGCTGTTTTGTGATTTCTGTATTCTGATGTTTTTCTCGTGAAAGTTCAGCGGATCTCAACTTGTATGGATTTCACATTGGAATCCAGAGAATTCATAGAGCAAACACATTCAGGCTCTCTCTCTCTCTCTCGTGCTCTTATGGTTGTTACCTTTTGTCCGTTTGTTCCTTATGATTGCGAGGACGCAATTTCTTTAAGGAGGGGAGTCTGTAACAACCCGAGCTTTTGTGAAAATTTATTATCGTCATTAAATAATTATTGTCGCTAGCAAATTGATGATGGATTTTTTATACCGGGTTGAAATTCTTAAAAAAATAAAACAAAATAAAATAAAATTGGTTAAGTGTTGTGAGCTTTGAAATTTGTGATTACCGGCCATTTACTTTTGAATGCGGTTCGACCCGTCCCCCTCTCTTCGTTCTTTAACCCGTTCCCCTTTTATTATTTTAAAACCCTAAGTAAAAAAATAAACGAAGGAAATTAATGGCGGCCCCCTTTTGCATTTCTCGTTCACCCCTTCATCATGCTCGTGGCTGCGTCGATCGATGATCTCGTGCTCGGCTTCTCCTAAATTCGTCGGCAAGGTGAGTAATCTTTATTACTCACATCTAAGTCGACTCAGTATTATGCTTTGCGTATGAATTGGTTTAGTTGTTGATGCTTTCTCTGTTTTTGTCAAATTCGGCTAATTTCGTGATACTTGGTTAACTCGGCTTGGCTTTTGGGCTGTTTAATTTTTCGTGACCATCACGAATTCGATTTTTCTTTGTTGACTTCTGTCACTTTGATTTTTAAACCTCTTGCTGTGTCTTACTTGAATGTGTCGCGTGTTTATGAACTGAGCTTTGATTCCTTTTGTGACTTTGGTATTGACTTCTGCTAAACACTGGAGTAATACGACTGCAGATGTTCTCGGACTTGATTGTTTACCTTGGCCACTGTCTCGATGATGTTCCCCGTGAACTTGAAGTGGCTCGTGTCTTTGGGTTTTACACTTTGATGTTTGACACTGTCAAACTCGGCTCTGACTTGGTAATGTTTTCGATTCGAACTTGTAATTGCTTGGTTTTTCATTATTGAAATACTTACATGCTTGGCGTTTTTGTGTAATTGTCTGCAGTACGTGCATTTCTTGTGGACTTGCCTCTGTTATACTTTGTATATACTGGCTGTTGTTGGGTTTAGTATTATACCTCCTACCATTTACTTGCATGCATGCCACTGATCCTATGTTGAAGTCATTTATGTGCTCGACTTTGACCATTTATTACATTGAACTCGGTGGCCTTTGTTGCACTGCTTCAGGTCATACTTGTTGATGTCTTTGTAGTCTGTTACCAGTCAGCACTTCACTGCCTTTATCTCATTCATGTTGCATTTTCTCTATAGTACACTTGAACTTGTTTGTTCACTTATGACCAGTTGCATTGTGTAGTTACCACTGTCTTGTGCTTGTAGACTAGCTTGTTGCATTCCAGTGCATACTCTAGTCTGGCCATTCACCTATGCTTGTATGTTGTTGGTTTGTCACCTCTGTACTGTGTATTCATGTTGAAACTGGACCATTTACTTTCTTTGATCTTTGATCCATTGTAGCATTTTTAGTTACACTGACACTTGAACTTGTAGTCTTTATGCACTTTTCTGGTTTGATGTGCATATGCTTACTTGATCATGTAGTGTTGTACTGGTGCACTGTTGTGTCTGCACTTGTATCTCTTGTGCACTTGTATCTCTTGTGCACTTTGACTCTCTTGTGCCTTTTTGAACTAGTGCACTTGACCATGTGCCTGTAGTCTTCATTTATGTGCAGTTTGCATTTTATATTTCCTCTTGTTTGACTGTCTTGTTAAAGACTGATACATTCATTTGTTGCACTTGTACCATTCTGTTTTCACTTGAATTCTCTGTTGGTTCATGCCGTGACATTGATAGTCGATCGACCTATTTTGTTCATGCGAGCTGCTGTTTTAATAATAGTTAGTAGTTGTCGTGCATCATTTATATGCCTACATGTATATGCCCCATTGTTGTTTCAATGGTAGGTGTTGTCTGCACTTGATTCTCCCCTTCATCAACAAAGAAGTTTTGAGTTGTGTTCGTTTCTGCCTTTTTCTGTGCATCAAGGCATTGCCTTGTATTTTGGACTGCCTGACCACTTTGATTATCTTTGTGGTTTGGCCACTTCATGTTGTATGGATTAGGACCACTTCACTATCATTTTGACATTCCTTTGTGCCTTGTTGCTATTTCTGTAGATGCTGTTGTGGCGAGGCAGTGTACTCGTGCGTGCACTGCAGCCACACAGTATCGATATTTTGAATTGATATTTGAACCTTCATTAGTTTTGGTTCGTTGATCTTTTGGGTACGACATCACTATAGTGGCAAGGCAGTGCACGCAAGCGTGAACTGCAGCCACACGGTATTGAGTTTTTGGGCACGACATCACTAGAGTGGCAAGGCAGTGCACGCAAGCGTGAACTGCAGCCACACGGTATGGCGTGTATGATATTCTATTTGTTTTGACTTATGGATCTTTTTGAGTATTCCATATTCCGTAGTGGCGAGGCAGTGCACGCGTGCGCGTACTGCAGCCTTACTTGAATTAATATTTTAATTGATATTTCACTGGTTTGAACTATTTCGTTTTTTTTTCAATTCAATATTCTGAATTTCATTCTGATTTGGTTTAATTACTGTCGTCTATTCATTATTTAATTATTATTGCTTCTGTGCACTAATAACTGAGTTTGAGTTAGACTGACCCGAGTATTATTTTCTTTTGAATTTAATACTCGGGTCAGACCGAGTATTTACAGGTTATAGATTTTTAGCTTGGGGTTGCTGCTAGAGCTATGAAGTTCTTTCGTATCTTTTGGAGTAGTCGTCGTCATTTGTAGTAGTCTGTAAAATTGTATAGGAAGATATGTATTCATGTATATTATATATGTTAATGTACTTGTATATGTAACTTCCCAAGTCGACTGTTTTAGTTGTATCATATGTACCGTGTCATATTTATGGTATCAAATGTATTATAACTGACATCAGTTATTGTATATATGGGAATTTTTGTTTTATTTGTGTTCCGCATTATATTATCTGTGTAATATTTTATATTTACTGTTCTAAACTATTACGAACTATCGTAGTTCGTTTTATACTGGAATTGGAGTATGTCGATGGGAGAAAATAAATCAGGGATGGAAAATGAAAGAATATTTATATATATATATATATATATATATATATACACCACTCCTACCGAGATAACCAATACTAGTGTAAGGCCTAACTATTGATGGCCGCTCCTCAACGGCCTTATTATCCGCTCTAGTTGACAGCACTACATCGTAGTGTTCTTGGCTAGAGTGAGTATAGAGGTGGGGCGTCACAATCCCGTCTCTTCATTAACCAAACATTATTATAACACCGCGGTCAATTTAAAATAATTATGCTTCAAAACCAGAATAAATATTTCATTTCAAAACCATTAAAATACGATATCATTTTCGTTTTAAAACCCAAATCAATATGATGCCATTTTTATTTCAAATATATCCTATTTCCAAAATCGTAGCACTTTCAAATCTATATACCTTAAAAACCCATAGCTTTGGAACATAACTTCAATTACTTAAATGATTTAAATATCCAATTACTTTATATAATAAAATAGCTTCTTTAATTTCATAAATAAATTCCAAATTCAAATTTGAACCTCCAAATGAACCATTTCAAATTTCCATAAATTTCAAAGCTTTGAATATTCCATAATTTAAAAACTAATTCTTTGATAATTCCATATATATCAAATTCAATTGTTATTATTTAGATTTGAAACGTTTACTTAATAAATCCCATATAATTTAAGTAAAACTTTTAACTTCAAACAACTGGTGTAACGACCCGGTGTTTTCAACCATTCGCATCCGCACATGTCGGACTTGAATTGTTCAAAATACCGCGTTGTAAATAAAATTTGGCAAAACTCAGAATATGCAGTAAATAATTAATCACAGAATCACAGACATAGAATCAGAATACTCGCAGCGGAATTTGAAAATACTTAGTGGTTCATGAAGCCACTATAAATAGTCTCAACAAATACAAATTACAAAGTCTTCCATCCCAAATATAGTTTAAATCATCAAATAGAAAATCCAAAAAAAATCCCAAAGTCTTGATTTCATAAATAAGATAACGGACAGAAAGAAGCCAGCAACTTGAAAGGATCTACAGAAGTCCTAGCTCCGGGATGATGACTGAACTGCAACTCAGGCTGACCCGAGCGTAACATAAAATATAAACACTCGAGTCAGGACATACATACTTATATAGTGTAAGCTAATTCAAGTGTACTGTAATATAAAGCAAGTAACTTAAAGGATGCTTGGGACCGCCCATCCTCTAAGGATCCGTTAAACTATTTACTATGTAGTATATTGCGCTATTATAATAGTGTCTATTAGTAAAATAAACTTACTTTAAAATAGCGTTAAGGCTTTACATTTTCCACCTTAACACATAATATATTCCCATAGTCTATACAGTACCGTAATCTCCCCCTTACTGGGCGTCGTCAGAGGGCACTCCATAGGTATGGTACAAAATCAAAATCGTATAAGGCTCGCTATGGTAGGTGACATGGCACAACTAGGCAATGCCAGGGTAGATATACCAATTACGCTTCCGGACCGATGGTAACGCGTAGCGCGCAGCTACCGCCCACCTCGAACAACACTCCCAAATCAAAGGTGCGCACCAATATAATCACATAAGTAATAGAATGGCATACGAAGAAGTGCGTCCGATCAGAGGTGCTACCTCATTAATCCGTCAATCGCTCCTGTTTTAGCCACCTTATGCCAACTCACGGGAGTCGGGTCCACGTATTTACCTCATAGAAAACTCCACCACCATCCTACTTCATTCTGGAATCTCCACCGCGTACACGGTTGGTAAAGTGGTTTTCGGTATCGACAGAGAGTATGCCAGATATCCGATCCCGGTCTCTTTAACAACCAAACGTTATTATAACCCGTGGTTACAACTTTAAAAAAATGGTATTTATACTTTAAAAATCAAAATATATTTCCAATACTACAATATCAAAATATTGTTTTTAAACATTGGTCATTTTAATATACCATTTAAATCTATTCAATTTATTTAGGAATTAAATTTTCCTTTCTCACCTTTTAAAATTAAATTCTTCCATAAAACCCATTAAATAAAAAAAAATCAATTCCTTATTTTATTAATTACATATTAAATTCCAAGTTTTAATTCCCTTTTCCCAAAGATTATTTCCACAAATTGATTAAAAATATCAAATTTCAGTTTCTATAGCACTTATGAAATGCTACCTAAAGTTTACAGGTTAAAACAGTCCAGTTTTAAAAGACAGCATTTAAATGCTGTAATAGATTAATAACTTAACAATTTAGTTTTAAATTCCAAATATAACTTATTATCAATTATTTTATTAACTGAATTCTTACTTTTACCAAAACAAAGAATTTCCAAAATAAGTTTTATTCAAACATTTATTTATTTATTTAACATTTTTAACTCATTCAAAATCATTATAAATCTTTATAAAAATCCTTTAAATCATTTAAACCAGAATATTATAAGCTTCCATTTTTAAAAATAAATTAAAATATTTCAGAAAAATATTATATAAACCACGGGTCTGTATATAGTTTTCTAGCCTAGGTCAAGTGATACGGATTTATATCATTTCAATCCGCGATTTACAAAACCCCGGGTTCTATCATTTCAAATTCGCAATCCCAAGTTAAAATTAAACAGTTAACTGAATAAATGAATAATAGTCATCGTTTAGGCCTATCATTTCAGCTTAAACGATTTAAATTTACAGGGAACTTGCAGTGATGATTTAAATCAGTATATAAACATTAAATAATATAACTGCAGTAATATTACAACAGATAAATAATTGATGAGGTGTCAATTTAAAAAATGGGGTTTAACATCCTACGTTATATTACAGACAGATAACATTTGAATAAAATTTACAAATACACTTGCGATAATTCACAGAAATATAGGTATGTTTGTCTGGTGAGAAATACTCACCTGAAAGCTGTAGAAAATTTGATTCAAGCGAAAATGAAAATCCAGCGAAAAAGAAACGCACAGAGGGTAGCGATCAAATTTCCCCGGATGTCACGCCTAGATTCAAATCTATAACAAGATCCAAATACCGAATACGTGACTTTTAAAATTTATGGTCAAAGCAAATATTTGAAACAATTGGAACGAATATAGTCAAAGAAATTTGGCACGATACGCTCGACCACTACACCACCCTACTTGACGAACAACTCGGCCCAAAAATAATTTTTTTTTCTCTACCTTTTATATATATACTCGATTATTTAATTAAACAAAACACACAACCACCACATTACTACACTTCAACTGGAAGTATGCATAAGGTCACGGCCAAAGCCTATATCAACTAAGAATGCACGCTCACTGTAACCCAAAAGAAATGCAAATACTTCACTCCCTTATTTTTTTCCCTTCACGCAAAAACACACTGCCTATTTCCTACTAGATTTGCGTGTACACATGCAAAAGTTTTCACCCAGCCTATACTACGAACTAATGCATGGATAGTACATTATTTGATCTGCACGTTACTTCCTTCCTCTTTTTTTTTATTTTTTATTTTTATTTTTTATTTTTTTTATTTTTTTTTCCTTCATGCCTTTGCAAAACACGTTCATGCACTCAGTTCCTCTTCCTCCTTGCAATATGCATTCAGGCCTACGCATGCTCTCTCCTTGAAATAAAGACATGGTTGTTCATAACCAAGATTCAAAGGCTACTTAGATTTAAAGAATGAATTGCCCTTGTAACAGCGATGAAGGTGTAAAATGTTATACTGGATAAAATGTCTTCAGCGAGTGCAATATGAAAAAAAAAAAAATCGGTGCTACATATATGTAGCAGAAGACATGTGAAAATGGTCGCTTGAAAAAAAGTGAAAAATAAATAGTACTATTTTTTTCAATGAACATTGTTGACTTTATATTTTGTTTAACCCAAAACTAAGTATGATATATACAATGAATAACCCATTTTTCCGTAGTGATAGTACGTGTAAACTTTAAGCTAGCATTAAATTAAATCTGGGTCAACTACACCATCTCTTTGCACACACATATTAGATTTCTACAGATGTGATGACTCATAAATTTCCAAAGTTTGTCAACTAGATCGGGTGAAGTAGATGGGTTGGAGTGGCCGAGCATATCAAATGAGAATCACAGAATAGAAGAGAAACAAAAGAAAAGGAAACAGAGAGAAGTTATGATGCCATACCTGGAGCAAGCAACAAGCGAAGAAGGCTACGGCAAAACTGAGATTTGTGGAGAAAAAAATATGCGTACAAGGCTTTATATAATCAGTGAGATTATGCAAATATGGTAAGTGTAAATCACAAGGCAGGAAATAAATGAGATCAAGGACTAAATGGATACGAAGGTGTGATTGAAAATAAACAGAGAGACATGCGAAATTAAAGGTGAAGTGGCAAGCGAAAAATGGGTGATTACTTTCCAGTTCTCCATGTTTGAACGTTATCTTTTCTTTTGTACACACGGTTAAGGCTTGTGAAATCTAGCAAGATTTTTTTTCTTGAACGTTGCGCGTGATTTATTTCCAGTTATACAAAAATTTGATTAAATGCATGCGTTGATTAAAGTGGATAATCAATAAGCAATTAAAATTTGCTTTGCACTGAATAGGCAACGAAATAATGTTTTACACAATTATGTTTGATCAGTTACTATATTTGTTGCAAGATTTCTTTTTTGTTGAATGGATAAGACTGCGTGATTTTGTAGAGAAGAAATGGCAAGAGAGAAAAATTGATGTTGGGCAAAGGAGCAAATCAGATACGAAAAAAAACAAGGCAAAATTAATAGAGGATATGCACGTTATTAAAAATGCCAGTTAAAAAAAAATTCAGATTAAATGCATGCATCGATCTTTCTTTCTTTTAGATGAAAGGCCGAGAGAGATAAGATGGAAGATTATGTACGTGATTAATATTTCCAATATCTTATATGCAATAAATATAGCCTGCGTGATTAAAGGAAGAAACGGCAAGATATACATTTGTCCAATTCTAAATTTAAAAGCTGTGTGATTTAAAACTGCCAATTAATGAAAAGATTTGATTTTTATATGCGTGATATTCATTGCCAGTTTATAAATTTTGATTTCAACACATTTTTTTTTTAATAGTTGCGTGATTGTAGATTGAAGAAACGGCATTTGGAAGAACTGATATTAGGCAAGAGATTGATTTTAGGCAAAAGATATTTGGATGAAAAGGTATATACAAAAGTTTAAAACAAATTTTGACAGTTAAAACAAAAGTAACGTTTGTTATAAAAATCACTAACTGATATTTTAATCCATAAAGATATTTAAATATGATTTTTACTTTATATGCGTGATTATAGGAACGAAAAATTTTATCTTGCAAAATAAAGGCAGTGGAAACAGAGAGATATAAATAGGAATGTGAGAATTTGAAAAGATAGGCAAGGTTAAATTTGAATGCATGAGTTGATTTTAGGCAATCAAATATATTAGTCCATTTAGGTTGCCTGAATAAATGAATACAGTGACACGCTCAAGAAACAAAAAGGTAAGAGGCAAATGCCAAAAATGTTAAAAGAATAAAATTTTGTGTCACGCGCAAAGGAAGGCAAAATTGATTTTCTTTCAAATGATATATGCGTGATTTAAGAAGAAATATATGGTATGTTTAAATCAAAAAAGGAAGAGTTGATTATTATCATTATATTTTAAAGAACAGTTACAAATAGATTTGAACGTTTCTTTTTTTTTTAAACTCAGATTTGCGTGCTTTTTTTTCTTTGATGCCTGGATATGCACGTTATTCCTCTGGATTTGAGATAAGGCTTGCGAAAATATTAATTGCCAGTTATACAAAGCCTTGGATTCTATACTTTATATGCGTGATTAAAGTAAGCGTTGATTTTGTATAAAGACCATTGATACGATATTTTAAATACATATCGATGTTGAAATATGATTTTTAAAATACGCCAAACTGACGTTGTAATGACCCGTATTTTACGTGTCGATATATCGTAGAATTTACAGGTCGTTAGTAGTATGTTATTCCTAGCCTAAGTCGTATGGGAGGTTAACTCGTGTGTTGTTTGGGTTGTAAGGAAGATATCTCGTGTAGGCAACTTAAGCCTAGGTCGTGTGAGAGTAGGTCGAGTGGAGCGACCTATAGATTTGGACGAGTTAGCGTGTTAGTGCTAACGAGTTAAGGCTTAAGGAATTACGAGCTAACGTGTAAAGTGTTGAGTTGTGTTCGAATTAATAGGGTTTTAAGTCGTTAACGAGTTATAAGAGTTAGTGTGCTACGACTTAGTGGTTTGGGATGAGTTAAGGGCTAGCGACTTAAGGTTTTGACCGACTTAGGGGCTAGCGAGTTAGTGTGTGAGCGAGTTAAGTCGTTGGCAACTTAAGGTGTTAGGTCGTTAAGAAGTTAAGTCGCGGCATCGTGGATCTGCATTCATTTTAAGTCGCGCAGCTTTAGGACCGTTAGATCGTGTGTGCGACTTAGTAGCTCGCTATGTCGTAAGTCGTAACTCGTTTACGAGTTAGCGGATCTGCGTTCTTTTTAGGTCATAGGGATTGTGAGCCGTTGGATCTTATAGGCTGTAGAGGGGCTTTGGAGTTAGGTCGTTAACGACCTAGTTAGCCCGAGTTTTGGTTGAGTCGTTGGTACGAGTTAAGGCCTTAGGTCGCCTAAGAGTTAGGTCGGCACATGCTAAGTCGTTAGCGGCTTAATGATAGGTCGTAACTCGTGTTGCCTGTTGGGTCGTGAGCCTATTAGCGTTAGGTCGTGACATTTATAAGTCGTTTCCCAGTTGAGTCATAACTCGTGTACGGGTTAGGTCGTAACGTGTGCTAAGCCTTATGACGTGAGTCGTTAGGTCATGAGTCGTAACATGTTAGGTCGGCAACGACCTAAGACCGAGCGCGAGTTATGGACTGAGCGACCTAAGGGGGGGGGCGATTCAGCCCATAAATACGTGACCGCTGGTGCACTTTTTGGCACCGGATTTTGAAGCAACGAAGTGCTGCCATTTTGAGAGCTCGACTACAACATTTCTTCATCTCCTTTTCTCCATTCCAATCTAGTTCTAACATCCATCCAAGATCGAAGATCAAGATCGAAGATTCAAGGGCCAAAGTTGAAGATCTTCATCCGTTCGAGTGAGATTTCATCGATTGAAGCGAGATTTTGCCAGATCAAGCTTGGGTATTTGCTGTCCAGATCTGAAGTGGGTTTCTTTTGAAGTGTTTGGGTGATTCGGTGAGTGGTAGTTATCTCTCACACGGATCCAAAGGAGTATATTGGAGTGGTGGTTCGTTTATGTGTTAAAGATAGCGATTTCTCGCATTTCTCTTAAGTCTGCATGTAGATCCATTGTTTATGAAGATGTTTACCTATGCAAGTTCATTTGTCGAGTTATAGGAACAAAACCCATGTTTTATATTTGATAGATCTATGCCAGAAATCCATAATTCATGTATGATAGACTTTCACTCATTTATTTACGAAATTGCCATTATAGTTAATATTGCTTATTAGATCTTGTTGGAATGATTGATTGTTTGAATGTATGATTGATTTAGTTGTTTCAAGTTAGCTTGTAGTTGTTTCGGAACAAGATGGTCGAAGATGATTCAAAAGCTAAGTGGAAAGGCTCTTGAATGGTGAAAGCTGCTTGTGGCATATGAAGCGGATGAGGAAGCTCATATGGATGGATTCGAGGACCTTGCGATGATACGAGGAAGCAAAGTATGATGATGATGGACTTTGCCGTGATATGATGAGGCGAAGCATGATATGGACTTTGCTAAGATGCGATGAAGCAAAGTATGAGATGAGATAGTCATGGTCTAGTCCAGGCGGGATCATTCCAAGCATGATGTAACTCGGTGATATGGTTCGAGTTTTGATGGATAATGGATGGCTCGAGAGGCGCTTGAGCTAGTATGGGAATAGTCGTCGAGGAGGATGACTAGGAGGCTAAGACTTCATCGTTGTTGAAGGTTCTAGCATGCTCAAAGCAAGAGTACGTTGGGCGGCATTGATATCCCAGGCACGGGTCACGATGACGTGCTAGTACTCTGGGCAGCATTGATATCCTAGGCACGGGTCACGATGACGTGCGGAGTTATGTCTAGAACCAGGGTTACCATTAGCCCTTGACTGACGGATGAAAGAATGTGTCGTTCATTCAACTAACGATGAAATCAAGGCAATGATAACAGTGATAGCCAGAGTCATGGATGTTGGTTATATCATCATTCGGTCTCAAGAGCGGTGTTTTCTGGGTGCTTATCTGATCTTGGTTTAGGCCTTGGGGGTTTGTATTTGGAAAACATCGACCTTGACTCGAGTGATTATTGCTTTACTTTAATTATCTGCTTTGCTATGCTTGCTTCTCCTTAGTGTGTCTGGGGGCTATCACTGTAGAAAGAGGTGGAGTGGGATGATTTGGGTTCCTATTCCTTTTATCCTTTATGTTCTTTTGGTATGTTTGATAGTTGATTTACTGCTCACTAAGACTTTGTCTGACTCAAGGTTTTATGTCTCCTCTTATTACCTTGGGCTGTTCATCCATGTTGGGATGGGCAGACTAGGTAGCAGGTGACAGGTGCTGTTCTTGGAGATCTACGTTGATGACGACGAAGACGAGCAGGAGGCTTTTGCATATTATTTCATATTATGTACTGGGTGTTCCGCTGTATACACTTTGAGTGCTTTGTAGTGAGGTTTTGATGTATTGACTGTTCTGATGATTGTATCAAACTTCTAAGATGCTTATTTGATGATATTCTGTTATGAAGCTTCACTATACATATATTTCTCTATTGTATTTTATCCATGCGCTGTGAGTTATGCGATAGATTCTGCGATGTTTATTCTACCCTTGACGGTCACCCATGGCTGTCTGGCACGCCTTTCAGCGCATTATTTCCTTGTTTGGTGCGGGAGTCATGGGCGGTCGTCACAGACGTACTATAAAACACCCAAAGTTATATAAAAATAATGTTTTTAATTTATACGTTTATTTTGTTACTTATACCATAAATTTTTACGCGTCCTTTAAACGCGAAATTTAACAGTTCATTAATACACTAAATTCTTCAAAATTATTACTTAACAACCTAATTGGTTTTCACATATTATATATATATATATACAAAATTCCTTTTATTAAAATTCAAATGGAGTTGTCTTTTAACAAAATTAACCGTTTCACAACTTTAAATTTCCATATTTAGTATTTTAAGGAAATGATTTAAATCAAATTATATATGTATATAAATTGGGAAGTAAATTTTACTGGAAAGAGAAAACTAACGGATTAAAAATTCTATACGTTTTCTTATATATAATCTTATATATATATATATATATATATATATATATATATAGTATTTATTCCCTAAATTTACGCGCCCTTTTTAACGCGTAATTACCCAGTTCATTTATACATAAAAAAAAAATTCGAAATTCTAACCATGTTGAGACTCGAACTTGTGACCTGTCGTGAATAGCCCAGATGTCTTAACCACCTAAGCTATTGATGTTTTCTTAATTAAAACTTGATTTTTTCAGAGATCTTATTAGTTAATCCTAATTTTTTTTTTAATCACTTTAAATAAACCCCAAAGTTTTTTAAAAATACAAGTGAAAAATACTTGTTAAAAAAAATGGGCTGTTACACTCTCCCCCACTCAGAACTTTTCGTCCTCGAAAAGGAAGAAGGTAGGGGAATAGAAACAACCTGAAAGAAAACTAAATTGAAACTTAAATTAGAATCATTAATCTAAACAATAAAATTCAATTTTAAATTAATCTTTGATTTCATCTATTTATACTTAAAATTTTAACATTTATTTATTTACATATTTACTTGTATAATGCTAAAAAAAATCATTTTTTTTTCTCAATATTTTTCTCATCTATGTCAAATATTTTTCTCAATATCTAAACCATATAAATTCAATTTAAATTAATATTCAATAATTGATTTAATTCATTTGATTTTTACAGAAGTTAAATCAATCTTAACTATTTCCAAATTAATTATCTTATTATCCAATTATTTTCAAAAATCAAAAATTTGTATAGTCATTTATAATAATCATCTTTTATTCAACAAATTTAATTTTCTTTATTCCAGATTATTATTAAATATATTCTACTTAATATATCTTATCGCACATATTAAGTAGATTATATTTAATATAACTATTCCAATATATTTCTAAATTTCCTTTAACACCATTTGATATTGTATATTATTCAATTATTATTTTATTTCTATTTACCTCTATGTGTCTTGTTGTAACTGAAACTTTAAGTGTATAACATTTATTATAACCACTCAAATTTTTATTTAAAAAAAATCCTTTTATATTATACATTATCCAATTAAGTAGTTAATTTCTGAATGATTTAGGTAAGTTATATTGGCATGCAATTTATACAAGTAAAATTTTCCAACTATATTATTCAAGTTTAAATATTCATTCCAAATTTGACTTTATTTTATCATTAGAATCACCTTTTAACATAAATTTATGAATTAAATTTCCAATTAACTTCAAACCCTTTAGAGATAAATAAATACATACATATAGCATATGTCAAATCAATTTAAATCATATATCTATATATATTATAAAGTAAGTCATATTTAGAAATTCAAATCAATTAAATTTTTGAAGCAAAGCTACAACGTGGTCTCTTTACTTTGATACTCGAAAATGAATGTCGATGATATTGTAGTCATCACCGAAATTATTTTCCAGCGACAAAGAGAAGAGCACTAATTTGAAACTATCAGAAATTAAATTCTTAAATTCTTGTTTTAAATTCATTTCTGTTTCCAAATAAATTTATAACCATGTTTATATTCAATTATTTATATAAGACAAAACCAATGGTTTACAAAACCATAAATGAAATCAAACACTATTATCTCTAAAAAACTAGTTAAATTCTAAAAATTATACTTATATATATAATATTAGATTTTTCCCAAATATAAGAATAAATTTTTTTTTTCTTTTTCAAATCAAGGATAGAGATTCAAATTTGAAGGACTCAAATTAAAGAGAATTCTGATTTAAAGATAAGTTGGAATCAGAAGATCCGATGATTAAATAACAGAATAAGGAACCAGATAAGTTTATATAAATCGCGGGCAACCTTAACCTGGTCAACCGTGACTTAAAGAGTCAGATCGAATGTAGATTTACCATTCGATCCGAAGAGATAGAGTTCGGAATAACCAAAGATACTAGTATCTAAACCGAGGTTAAATATAAATCTCCGGTGAATCCATGCTAATTTGTAAAGGAGTTTCACCCCTTTATTAGAATATTGGCGAGACCGCCAATTCACTATAAAGATCATCCAAAGTGGAGTTATGGGATACTCCAGAATCGAAGGAAAATGAATAGTGAGGGACACGAATGAACTTCGAAACCGCAGGGAACGTTCCAAAATTCGAAAAGGAAGAGATTCAAGCTCAAATGAAAGTGATTCTGTAAATCAACTTTACCATACATTCTAAGTTTTGCCTAGAGCCAAAGCTCTGATACCAGATGTAACGACCCGGTGTTTTCAACCATTCGCATCCGCACATGTCGGACTTGAATTGTTCAAAATACCGCGTTGTAAATAAAATTTGGCAAAACTCAGAATATGCAGTAAATAATTAATCACAGAATCACAGACACAGAATCAGAATACTCGCAGCGGAATTTAAAAATACTTAGTGGTTCATGAAGCCACTATAAATAGTCTCAACAGATACAAATTACAAAGTCTTCCATCCCAAATATAGTTTAAATCATCAAATAGAAAATCCAAAAAAAATCCCAAAGTCTTGATTTCATAAATAAGATAACGGACAGAAAGAAGCCAGCAACTTGAAAGGATCTACAGAAGTCCTAGCTCCGGGATGATGACTGAACTGCAACTCAGGCTGACCCGAGCGTAACATAAAATATAAACACTCGAGTCAGGACATACATACTTATATAGTGTAAGCTAATTCAAGTGTACTGTAATATAAAGCAAGTAACTTAAAGGATGCTTGGGACCGCCCATCCTCTAAGGATCCGTTAAACTATTTACTATGTAGTATATTGCGCTATTATAATAGTGTCTATTAGTAAAATAAACTTACTTTAAAATAGCGTTAAGGCTTTACATTTTCCACCTTAACACATAATATATTCCCATAGTCTATACAGTACCGTAATCTCCCCCTTACTGGGCGTCGTCAGAGGGCACTCCATAGGTATGGTACAAAATCAAAATCGTATAAGGCTCGCTATGGTAGGTGACACGGCACAACTAGGCAATGCCAGGGTAGATATATCAATTACGCTTCCGGACCGATGGTAACGCGTAGCGCGCAGCTACCGCCCACCTCGAACAACACTCCCAAATCAAAGGTGCGCACCAATACAGTCACATAAGTAATAGAATGGCATACGAAGAAGTGCGTCCGATCAGAGGTGCTACCTCATTAATCCGTCAATCGCTCCTGTTTTAGCCACCTTATGCCAACTCACGGGAGTCGGGTCCACGTATTTACCTCATAGAAAACGCCGCCACCATCCTACTTCATTCTGGAATCTCCACCGCGTACACGGTTGGTAAAGTGGTTTTCGGTATCGACAGAGAGTATGCCAGATATCCGATCCCGGTCTCTTTAACAACCAAACGTTATTATAACCCGTGGTTACAACTTTAAAAAAAATGGTATTTATACTTTAAAAATCAAAATATATTTCCAATACTACAATATCAAAATATTGTTTTTAAACATTGGTCATTTTAATATACCATTTAAATCTATTCAATTTATTTAGGAATTAAATTTTCCTTTCTCACCTTTTAAAATTAAATTCTTCCATAAAACCCATTAAATAAAAAAAATCAATTCCTTATTTTATTAATTACATATTAAATTCCAAGTTTTAATTCCCTTTTCCCAAAGATTATTTCCACAAATTGATTAAAAATATCAAATTTCAGTTTCTATAGCACTTATGAAATGCTACCTAAAGTTTACAGGTTAAAACGGTCCAGTTTTAAAAGACAGCATTTAAATGCTGTAATAGATTAATAACTTAACAATTTAGTTTTAAATTCCAAATATAACTTATTATCAATTATTTTATTAACTGAATTCTTACTTTTACCAAAACAAAGAATTTCCAAAATAAGTTTTATTCAAACATTTATTTATTTATTTAACATTTTTAACTCATTCAAAATCATTATAAATCTTTATAAAAATCCTTTAAATCATTTAAACCAGAATATTATAAGCTTCCATTTTTAAAAATAAATTAAAATATTTCAGAAAAATATTATATAAACCACGGGTCTGTATATAGTTTTCTAGCATAGGTCAAGTGATACGGATTTATATCATTTCAATCCGCGATTTACAAAACCCCGGGTTCTATCATTTCAAACCCGCAATCCCAAGTTAAAATTAAACAGTTAACTGAATAAATGAATAATAGTCATCGTTTAGGCCTATCATTTCAGCTTAAACGATTTAAATTTACAGGGAACTTGCAGTGATGATTTAAATCAATATATAAACATTAAAGAATATAACTGCAGTAATATTACAACAGATAAATAATTGATGAGGTGTCAATTTAAAAAATGGGGTTTAACATCCTACGTTATATTACAGACAGATAACATTTGAATAAAATTTACAAATACACTTGCGATAATTCACAGAAATATAGGTATGTTTGTCTGGTGAGAAATACTCACCTGAAAGCTGTAGAAAATTTGATTCAAGCGAAAATGAAAATCCAGCGAAAAAGAAACGCACAGAGGGTAGCGATCAAATTTCCCCGGATGTCACGCCTAGATTCAAATCTATAACAAGATCCAAATACCGAATACGTGACTTTTCAAATTTATGGTCAAAGCAAATATTTGAAACAATTGGAACGAATATAGTCAAAGAAATTTGGCACGATACGCTCGACCACTACACCACCCTACTTGACGAACAACTCGGCCCAAAAATAAATTTTTCTCTCTCTACCTTTTATATATATACTCTATTATTTAATTAAACAAAACGCACAACCACCACATTACTAAACTTCAACTGGAAGTATGCATAAGGTCACGGCCCAAGCCTATATCAACTAAGAATGCACGCTCACTGTAACCCAAAAGAAATGCAAATACTTCACTCCCTTATTTTTTTCCCTTCACGCAAAAACACACTGCCTATTTCCTACTAGATTTGCGTGTACACATGCAAAAGTTTTCACCCAGCCTATACTACGAACTAATGCATGGATAGTACATTATTTGATCTGCACGTTACTTCCTTCCTCTTTTTTTTTATTTTTTTTTATTTTTTTATTTTTTATTTTTTTATTTTTTATTTTTTTATTTTTTTATTATTTTTTTTTTTGCCTTCATGCCTTAGCAAAACACGTTCATGCACTCAGTTCCTCTTCCTCCTTGAAATATGCATTCAGGCCTACGCATGCTCCCTCCTTGAAATAAAGACATGGTTGTTCATAACCAAGATTCAAAGGCTACTTAGATTTAAAGAATGAATTGCCCTTGTAACAGCGATGAAGGTGTAAAATGTTATACTGGATAAAATGTCTTCAGCGAGTGCAATATGAAAAAAAAAAAAAAAATCGGTCCTACATATATGTAGCAGAAGACATGTGAAAATGGTCGCTTGAAAAAAAGTGAAAAATAAATAGTACTATTTTTTTCAATGAACATTGTTGACTTTCTATTTTGTTTAACCCAAAACTAAGTATGATATATACAATGAATAACCCATTTTTCCGTAGTGATAGTACGTGTAAACTTTAAGCTAGCATTAAATTAAATCTGGGTCAACTACACCATCTCTTTGCACACACATATTAGATTTCTACAGATGTGATGACTCATAAATTTCCAAAGTTTGTCAACTAGATCGGGTGAAGTAGATGGGTTGGAGTGGCCGAGCATATCAAATGAGAATCACAGAATAGAAGAGAAACAAAAGAAAAGGAAACAGAGAGAAGTTATGATGCCATACCTGGAGCAAGCAACAAGCGAAGAAGGCTACGACAAAACTGAGATTTGTGGAGAAAAATATATGCGTACAAGGCTTTATATAATCCGTGAGATTATGCAAATATGGTAAGTGTAAATCACAAGGCAGGAAATAAATGAGATCAAGGACTAAATGGATACGAAGGTGTGATTGAAAATAAACAGAGAGGCATGCGAAATTAAAGGTGAAGTGGCAAGCGAAAAATGGGTGATTACTTTCCAGTTCTCCATGTTTGAACGTTATCTTTTCTTTTGTACACACGGTTAAGGCTTGTGAAATCTAGCAAGATTTTTTTTCTTGAACGTTGCGCGTGATTTATTTCCAGTTATACAAAAATTTGATTAAATGCATGCGTTGATTAAAGTGGATAATCAATAAGCAATTAAAATTTGCTTTGCACTGAATAGGCAACGAAATAATGTTTTACACAATTATGTTTGATCAGTTACTATATTTGTTGCAAGATTTCTTTTTTGTTGAATGGATAAGACTGCGTGATTTTGTAGAGAAGAAATGGCAAGAGAGAAAAATTGATGTTGGGCAAAGGAGCAAATCAGATACGAAAAAAAACAAGGCAAAATTAACAGAGGATATGCACGTTATTAAAAATGCCAGTTAAAAAAAAATTCAGATTAAATGCATGCATCGATCTTTCTTTCTTTTAGATGAAAGGCCGAGAGAGATAAGATGGAAGATTATGTACGTGATTAATATTTCCAATATCTTATATGCAATAAATATAGCCTGCGTGATTAAAGGAAGAAATGGCAAGATATACATTTGTCCAATTCTAAATTTAAAAGCTGCGTGATTTAAAACTGCCAATTAATGAAAAGATTTGATTTTTATATGCGTGATATTCATTGCCAGTTTATAAATTTTGATTTCAACACATTTTTTTTTTAATAGTTGCGTGATTGTAGATTGAAGAAACGGCATTTGGAAGAACTGATATTAGGCAAGAGATTGATTTTAGGCAAAAGATATTTGGATGAAAAGGTATATACAAAAGTTTAAAAAAATTTTGACAGTTAAAACAAAAGTAACGTTTGTTATAAAAATCACTACCTGATATTTTAATCCATAAAGATATTTAAATATGATTTTTACTTTATATGCGTGATTATAGGAACGAAAAATTTTATCTTGCAAAATAAAGGCAGTGGAAACAGAGAGATATAAATAGGAATGTGAGAATTTAAAAAGATAGGCAAGGTTAAATTTGAATGCATGAGTTGATTTTAGGCAATCAAATATATTAGTCCATTTAGGTTGCGTGAATAAATGAATACAGTGACATGCTTAAGAAACAAAAAGGTAAGAGGCAAATGCCAAAAATGTTAAAAGAATAAAATTTTGTGTCACGCGCAAAGGAAGGCAAAATTGATTTTCTTTCAAATGATATATGCGTGATTTAAGAAGAAATATATGGTATGTTTAAATCAAAAAAGGAAGAGTTGTTTATTATAATTATATTTTAAAGAATAGTTACAAACAGATTTGAACGTTTCATTTTTTTTTTAAATTCAGATTTGCGTGCTTTTTTTTTCTTTGATGCCTGGATATGCACGTTATTCCTCTGGATTTGAGATAAGGCTTGCGAAAATATTAATTGCCAGTTATACAAAGCCTTGGATTCTATACTTTATATGCATGACTAAAGTAAGCGTTGATTTTGTATAAAGACCATTGATACGATATTTTAAATACATATCGATGTTGAAATATGATTTTTAAAATACGCCAAACTGACGTACTATAAAACACCCAAAGTTATATAAAAATAACGTTTTTAATTTATACGTTTATTTTGTTACTTATACCATAAATTTTTACGCGTCCTTTAAACGCGAAATTTAGCAGTTCATTAATACACTAAATTCTTCAAAATTATTACTTAACAACCTAATTGGTTTTCACATATTATATATATATATATATATATATATATACACAAAATTCCTTTTATTAAAATTCAAATGGAGTTGTCTTTTAACAAAATTAACCGTTTCACAACTTTAAATTTCCATATTTAGTATTTTAAAGAAATGATTTAAATCAAATTATATATGTATATAAATTGGGAAGTAAATTTTACTGGAAAGAGAAAACTAACGGATTAAAAATTCTATACGTTTTCTTATATATAATCTTATATATATATATATATATATATATATATAGTATTTATTCCCTAAATTTACGCGCCCTTTTTAACGTGTAATTACCCAGTTCATTTATACATAAAAAAAAAATTCGAAATTCTAACCATGCTGAGACTCGAACTTGTGACCTGTCGTGAATAGCCCAGATGTCTTAACCACCTAAGCTATTGATGTTTTCTTAATTAAAACTTGATTTTTTCAGAAATCTTATTAGTTAATCCTAATTTTTTTTTAACCACTTTAAATAAACCCCAAAGTTTTTTAAAAATACAAGTGAAAAATACTTGTTAAAAAAAATGGGCTGTTACAACTGGATATTCTTTCAATTAATTTAACTTGATAAATTCATTTATCTCAACTTTTTATTCATTTAAATTACACTAAACCAAATCAAGTTATTAGAATCATATCCATTTAAAATCTCCATTTTTATTTAAATTCCAGATCAAAATTTATTCAAGTACAATTCTTAAATAATTCAATTTAAACCAATTTTGTATTTATCTCCCAACTTAAATTTCATTTAAGTCAATTAAAAACTCTATATACACAATATCTCAAATAGGTACTAAACCATAGAATATAAAGCAATCAAACTCCATTATTAAACTCATTTTTTATTAAACAATTTTATACATACCTTAAATTCAACGATTTAACTATATATATATAATAATAATATTTATATAACATCAAAATTTAATATTTATTAAACCGTATATTCCTTTCCCAAACCATAGAAAATCATTTCAAATTATTATATATATTTGTATAGACCGCGGTGTCTATATATAATTTTCTACCCTATGGGCAAGTGATATAGATATTTATCATTTCAATTCGTACTTTAAAAATAAAATACGGTTATATATCATTTCAAACCACAACCCCGAGTGAAATGAAAATGCATAATAACTTGGAGTTTATAACAATATAAAATACAGCATCCGTTCATCCAAAATCCACCATCGACCATTTATCACAATCAACATCCAATTCAAACAATAGCATCAATATAGAACGAATAATAAACAACAGGTATTAACTAGCAGTTTGTATTCAATAATAAATTAAATAGTTGTTTAACTGGCAGTTTATATGCAAAAATAAATAAATAAAAATTTAATTGGCATTTTATATGCAATGAAAAATTAAATAGTGATTTAATTAAATAAATGCAATTTAATTGAGATGATGATTAAAAATATGCCAAATAGTCATAAATAAATTTTTAATCACATAAACAATTAATTTAACAAACATAAGAAATTTTAGAAGTTGTGAGTAGGTTAAAACACTCACTTTTTGAATTTAAACCCAAAAGTTAGACAGTCTCCAAATTCGTCCAAACCAGTGCTAAAATATCCAGAATTCGAATACGAACTTAGCGGAGAAAACCGCGCATTTGACATGGTATGTAGAAGTTATCGTGGTTAGAAGATTGAATTTTTAAAATTAAATTAAATTGGAAAATAAACAAAACAATCCTTACTCCCCATGCCACGTCACCTACGTAATTCATACGCACTATCTCTACAGGGTTTCGAAACCCTAACTCGATTCTAGGTCGCCACCAAACATCCACCTTCATTGAATTAACGTTGCAAATCCCCGAGCCTTCGACTTGATCAGAGAACACCAGAGAGCCGAGCGCCTTAAACTGCCCCTATGCCGTGAACGCCACCCCTCTCGGTTGCCATCTACGCACGGTGCCCCCGCCACCTTCAACGGCTAACCACGGCCTGATGCGACCCAAATGAGACGAACGAATGCCAGATCTAGGACCTGCACGACACCACCTTCCCATCGCCACCAGCCGATCGCCCTACCGTCACAGATCCGCCGTTGGATCATCCAAAATCCAACACGAACGACCAAAATTGATTTGCGATTACAGGAAAAATAATGCATCAAAACCAAAAACAAACTGCAGATCTGAGATGCGTACATCGAGAGCTTCGATATATAATTTTTCTGAAATTTTTGAGGAGTTTGGATTTGACTTTGATTTTTGAATTGAAATTGAATTGGATAAATTAGGGCATACAGCCATTGAGGAAGAGGAGCACAGAAGTTTCTGTATGTATAGAAATGAGGATTAGAGGGCTCCTAGTGTTCACAATAGGATATTTATAGAGATGGTTGACATTTGAATATTTGGATAAGATAGATTTCCGTGCTAACGACAAAGTGGCCCAGAAAGCCCGTTTCGACTCTAGAATGAAATTGGGTGAACCCATATATCAAAATTGATGTTTTTAAATATTTTAAACGCGATGGAACAAGTTTCAAGTCCAAATTCCATTGTATGAAAAAGTTTTGCTCAGATCAATATTTTCCACATTGATTTCAATTGATTTCAATTAATCGATTTCAAGGCGTTTCAAGCCCATACGATCAAACGACAAGTCCGATTGATACGAAACTTGAAATCCTACAATAGCTCACCGTTACGGATCCGATGAAACTTGTTTCATCAAAATCCGAGTCAGTGGCCAAAATGGCTATTTTTATATTAATTATAAATTAAAAATAAATTTAATTAATTAAATCACTTTCCAATTTCAACTCTACAATTAACAAATTTCATAAATTTTTAGTTTCTTATTCATTTACACTAATTTAACCAAATTTAAATGTAAATATAGAGTTGATTAATTTATCAATTTTAGTATTAACTTTCAATTTCATTATATTCAGAAACTTAAATTAAACTTTTGATAATTCTATTAAATTTTCTTTTAACTCTATTATTCAATTCATTACTATCAACCGGATGAAATTTGCATCGGATTCCAAATATATAGCAATGATATCCCACATTCCTTCTTTATTTCCATTAACGTAAAATTTAAACATTATATTTCATTAATTTCAATAAATCCAGTTTATTAAATAAAAGTAATAAATCTTGATTTCCATTCTTTTTATTCAGTTCCTCATTACCTTATGGGTAAATTCAACTTTACTGTAAATCCATTCTCCCTAATGTTTCCTAGTAATCAACTAAATTCATATAAACGTAGTATTTAATTATGTTTAATTGCAATGGATATAGATATAATTCAATAAATTCAATAAATAGGTAAACGATTACTAATTATCATAAATTTCCTAATTGTTCCCCATTCATATTCTATTATCAAATGACCCATAATAAAATTACTTACCTAACTTTGACTATGTCAAATTATTGTTTACTGCGTATTATTACATCAGTTAATATAACTTTAAATTTACTTCCTAATCTACCAATTACAATCAAATATAACCTTACAATTAGTTTCCATTAATAGGTATTGTAGTAATTTAGTTATTATTCAACTTGCATAATATTTAATTCCAATTGCTGCAATAATTACGCTTTATTATAACTTGGATTTAGATGGAATGATTTGTTTGTCTTTCATTAACCTACTACATTCAAAAATCCAGCCTTTCTTTGTATTAACTACTATTTCCATTTTATTATAATTTCTAGATATGTACATTAATTATGCTTTATATTTTCAATCAATTTAGTAACTTTCGAATTAAATTTTTATGAACTAAACAAACAGGTAACTAATAATTTTTGTAACCATTCAAATTTAATTAACTTTAAGTTTTTTACTTTCAAGAAAATAATATGATTACTTATAGAACATTGACTTTTATTCTATTATCATTTATTGTAATGCAAATTCATTAATTTATTAAATGCTTACATTTATTTCCCTATAACCAATTTGTTACAACTTTACTTACAATAACACTATTTCCCTTATTTTGATTATTATTTCATACATTGATCACAAATTTACATTTCTTTATACTATCTTATTAAACATTATACATTCCTAATACTTATTGCATTAATTGGAATCAAATTTCCAAATTTACTAGATGCAACAAATTATGACCTTATAGTTATTTCAATTAATTGGGATTGCGCAAAATTAATTATTTATTAACTTACATTAACATAATTGCATTAATTTACATTTAGTTACAAATAAATTAATACAGTTATTTCATTTGTAAATTAAATGCTTACCTTTATAAGTTTTCATTCCCAAACAATATTTCAATTACTACAGGACATTGATTTAATTCAATTTACTATTTAATATCATTACTTCATTAAATATATTCACTATTTACCTTTGTTTTCTTATATTCAATTCTTGGCCTAGTATAACAATTTACATCACTTCAATTTATTCGTAATTTCATTTCAAATGTTAATACTAAGCTATAATTTCCGTGGTTTCATTTCATTTTCAACTTTGGCTTCACTATTAATTTTTTTTTCTTTTAAATTAAATTGCAAAAATTAAATTAAACTGACCAATTTATTTATCAAAATTTACGGGTCGTTACACATTCGATCTAAAGAGATAGAGTTCGGAATAACCAAAGATACTAGCATCTAAACCGAGGATAAATATAAATCTCTGGTGAATCGATGCTAATTGTAAAGGAGTTTCACCCCTTTATTAGAATATTGGCGAGACCGCCAATTCACTATAAAGATCATCTGAAGTGGAGTTATAGGATACTCCAGAATCGAAAGAAGATGAATAGTGAGGGAAACGAATGAACTTTAGAACCGCAGGGAATGTTCCAAAATTCAAAGCAAATCGAATCAAAAGGAAGAGATCAAGCTCGAGTGAAAGTGATTCTGTAAATAAAATTTACCATACATGCAAAGTTTTGCCTAGAGCCAAAGCTTTGATACCAAATGTAACGACCTGGTATTTTCAACCATTCGCATCCGCACATGTTGGACTTGAATTGTTCAAAATACCGCGTTGTAAATAAAATTTGGCAAATCTTAGAATATACAGTAAATAAATAATCTCAGGTCACAGACACAGAGTAAGAAATGCAGCGGAAGTAGAGAAAATAGTGGTTCATGAAGCCACTGTCACATAGTCTCAAAATAAGTGCAAAAATACTTAGTTTTAAAACCAAATATAGTTTGAAACAACCACAGAAAATCTCAATATTCAATTGTCTTGATTTCATAAGCTAAGATAAGGACTAAACAGAAATTAGGCAGCAGCTTGTTAAAGATGGTCTCCAGCAGTCCTTGCTCCAAGGAACGAAGTCCGAACTGATACTTAGGCTGACCCAAGCGTAAGAAATAAACACAAACACTCGAGTCAGGACATACATACTTATACAGTATAAGCTAAGTCAAGTGAACTGTAAAATAAAGGCAAGTAACTTAAAGGATGCTTGGGACCGTCCATCCTCTAAGGATCCGTTAAACTATTTACTATGTAGTAATATTTCGCTATTATAATAGTGTCTATTGGTAAAATAAACTTACTTTTAAATAGCATTAGGGCTTTACATTTTCCACCTTAACACATTATAGTGCCAATAGTCTATACAGTACTGTAATACCTCTTGATCGAGAGGCTACCAGAGGATACTCCAAAGGTACGACACAAATCAAACTCGTACAAGTCTCGCTAGGGTAGGTGACACAGCACAACTAGGCAATGCTAGGGTATATATACCAATTGCTATCCAGACTGGTGGAAACATGTAGCAGCTACTACCGCCCACCTTGAACAACACTCCCAAATCAAAGGTGCACACCAAACTATCACAAAGTAATAGAATGGCATACAAAGAAATGCGTTCGATAAGAGGTGCTACCTCCTTGGCCCGAGAATCGCTCCTATTTTAGCCACCTTACGCTAACTCACGGGAGTCGGGTCCACGTACATACCTCAATAGAAAATCACCACCAACCTACTTCATTCTGGAATCTCCACCGCGTACACGGTTGTCAAAATAGTTTTCGATATCGGCAGAGAGTATGCCCATATCCGATCCTGGTCTCTTTGGCAACCAATCGTTATTTTTACCCATGGTTATAAATTCGAAGAATAATTTATATTTAAATCCAAATACTTCATTTCAACTTTCAAAAGTGAATCTATTATATTTATAAATCAAATAATCAAAAATCTTATTTTCAGCCACTGCAACACTTAACAAGTGCTACTATAGCTCTTTTATTTACTCAGGTTTAGTTTTAATTTTTTTTTTTTGAAATCACAGTACTTACCAAGTACTATGATAGCCCTTAATTAATTCTAGCCTTTAGTTCATTTGCATCAACTACAGCACTTACAAAGTGCGGTAATATCCCTTACAACAGATTTTAAGTTAATTAAATTCCAGACTTTAATATAAATTTATCAATAATTAAACTTCAATTTAAACCAATTTAACTTATAAAAATCATATTTCCACTTTAAAATAGTCATTTAAATTACCCAAAATTTTATGGTTTATATAAGGTAAATTTTACAAATAAATATCATCTTCTTAAGACATCACTTATTAAAGTCAAATACAAAATTTTCTATTCTTTGTATTCGAAATTTAATTAACAATTAAGCTTAATTTCTATTAACTAATTTCAATTTTTTTTAACTTACCCTTTTATCATAAACCAAACTTCCAATTTTAAATTAAGATATATTTCAATTCCATTTTTAAGTATTCATGTCTTTAATCATTTAATTCGTACAAAATTTAGATAACACCTCATTTATCCATTTGAATTCAATTTATATCAAATTTATTATATTTTATTTACTTACCTTGAATTTCATTCCTTTAAAATCAAATTCCAAAATAAATTTATATTCCAAATTCCAACTAACCATTTATTTAATTATATATATTTAACTTGTATAAAATCACTAAAAGATCATTTTTATTCAATTCAAATCAAAAAAATAAGAAAATATACAAATTTAAATTACTTAGATTTTTTCAAAAATATATATATATATATAACCACGGGTCTGTATAATATTTTCTACCCTAAGTCAAGTGGTACGGATAATATATCATTTCAATCCGTAATTTTAAAAAAAATCCGGGTTCTATCATTTCAAACCCGCAACTCCAAGTTAAATAAATAAATAATAAATAAGTGAATAAGAAAATAAATAAATAAATTATCATTCATGCGTATCATTCTGCCCGTGCAATTCTGTTCTATAGGAAAATTGTAGTGATGACAGTAAATAAATAAACAGTAACAGTATATAGTATAATTGATGATGTGTCAATTTAATAACAATGTTTTTAACATCATAAATTTATATCATAGGCAAGTAAAATATAATATAACCATCTTTCAATTACACTTGTTATTAATTTACAGATCTATAAGTACGTTTGTCTGGTGAGGATACAGGGAACTTGCAGTGCTGACACTAAATAAATAAACAATAACAGTATATAGTATAACTGATGTTGTGTCAATTTAATAACTGGGTTTTTAACAACATAAATTTATATCACAGGCAAGTAAAATATTATAACAATCCGCCCGTACAATTATCGTTCAGGCCTATCATATCAGCCCGTACAATTCTATTTTACAGGGAACTTGCAGTGCTGACACTAAATAAATAAACAATAACAGTATATAGTATAACTGATGTTGTGTCAATTTAATAACTGGGTTTTTAACAACATAAATTTATATCACAGGCAAGTAAACTTTGAAGATTTATTCACTAAAATAATTGACGATGGAAATTATATGTAAATTTGCTTTTAGTTAATTTAAAATATCCAGAGGGCTAGAAATGACACAAATCTACTAGTTTAGAAATTTACAATAAAAAGTGGTAAGTAATTTTTCTAAATATTTAGATAGTAGGAAGATGTAGATTTAGATGGAATTTATTATTTAACTATTTCATAAATTAAGATCTAAGTTTAGAATTGAGATTTTAATGTATAGATATTGAGCCAATGTTAGTTTCATTAAATCGACATCAATAACCTTGAATAATAGAAAGAAAGTGAATTTAATAAATTTAATCAAACTTATAATGTTGAATTTATTAAAATTGGAATTAATATTGAAGTTAAGTATTTACATTTGAATTGATGAATAGAACAACTATTGACACTTAAATTGTTTAGAATTGGAGTAAATAGTTAAGAAAGTTTAAAGGGAGAAAATTTGGTCAATTTTTGAATTTAGATGTAAAAATTGGATTTTTATAATTTATTTAATGAATATTAAAAATAGCCATTTTGGCCACGGACTCGGATTTCGACGAAACCAGTTTCATCGGATCCGTATCGGTGAATTATTATAGGGTTTCAAGTTTCGTATCGATCGGAATTGTCGTTTGATCGTACGGGCGTGAAACGCCTTGAAATCAATTTTAATAAAATCAATTTGAAATCAATTTGGAAATTTTGTTTTCAGCATAACTTCTTCATACGATCAAATTTGGACGTGAAACTTTTTCCATCGCGTTCAGAATATCTTAAATTACCTATTTGGATATATAGATTTAACAAAATCGGTTCCGGAGGCATAGCGGGCTTTTTGGGCCATAGTTTATTCCGCACGTTCATTCTACGGTCTATCTACGCTACCTCTAACCCTCTATATAAACCCAGCTATTCAGCCCTAGCCTCCGCCTAATTTCATTTATCTGCGCGTATTTTCTTCAAGCTTCTCTTCTTCTTCAGTGGGGGCTAACCCTAGATCCAGTCAGTTCAAAAACAAAATGAAAATTCAAAATCTCCAGAAAAATTCCACAAAAATATATGTCAATGTTCTCGAAACACGTAATCTCACGGTGAAATTCGTTTTTCGAATGGAGTCGTCGTTTGCCCAGAATAAATTCAAACAGTTCGTGGCCATTCATCAGCGCCGTAACAAACTTCGTCAGATCGTCAAACGGTTTCTGGGTATTATAGAGTGGACGATGGGGATCGCATCCATATGGGTATTGAGGCGAGTTGATGGTTTGATCATCGCAGAATTTCAGTTAGGGTTTCGAAACCCTTATGTATGAGCGGCGGCGGCGAACCGGAGGTCGTAGCCTCTTGGCCGTGGGTGCGGCGGGGCTAGGCCAAGGCATGGGTGGAGGTGGCTTGTCCAACTGCGGCAGAGGGCGACGAGAATTCTCGATCAAAGCTTGGAAAAGGTGGCGGCCTGGTGCGTTTTTGCGTGAGCCTGGGGGGTGAACGAAAGAGAAGGGGGCAACGTGTACGGTGACGTGGATGCTAGTGTGTGGGTGAGTGTTGTGTATTTCCTTGTTTAATTTAAATATAAATTTCCAAGCATTTAATCGTATAACTTTTTCATACGACCACGGATTCACGCGAATTTTTTTTCGTTAGGTTCGTAATTAAATTCCGGATCTGATGACACTGGTTTGGACTGATTTGGAGACCGTCGAATTTTTGGATTTAAATCGAATTTAAATTCGATTTAAATTCAAAAGGTGAGTGTTTTAACCCACTCACAACTACTAGAAGCTTTTATGTTTGTTTAAATAAATTTTAGAAATGAATAGAAATTTATTTATGAGTATTTGGCATGTTTATTTTATTCATATCTGTTGAATTGCATTTATTTAATTTAACTATTAATTTAATTAATTTATTGCGTATAAATTTACAGTTAAAATTTATTTGTTTGTATATGAACTGCTAGTTAACAGTTATATAATTTATTACTGAATATAGACTGTAGATTAATAGCTGTTAAATGTAATTTGAATAAAATTGCCAGTATTACCTGTTATGTAGTACCAAAAATAATATTGTTATTGATTGATATTGATTGATGATTGCGATTTGGATGATGGATGATGTTGATGAATGGATGTTTATTGTATATCATTAAATTGCAAATTATCATGCATATTTCATTTCATTCGGGATTGTGGTTTGAAATGATATATAACCGCAAAATTTTATATCTTTTAAATTGCGGATTGAAATGATAAATACCCGTATCACTTGACCATAGAATTGAAAATTATATACAGGCACCGCGGTATATATATAACTATTTAAATGTGATTTCTATGGTTTGGATGGAATACGGTTTATAATAATCTTAAATTTTATATCGTATAAATATTTTTCTTCCATATATATATACATATGAAGTTGAAAATTTTGAAATTAAAAGGTGTATAAAAATCTTTATTAAAAATGGAAGAAAATTAAGAAAATGGAGTTTAATAATTTATATCATATGTTTAAATGTTAAGTTTGGAAATTTTAAGATATGATATTTATAATTGGATTTTTCCCAAAATAAATTGAAATGAATATTCTAGTATAATTTGAATTGGGAAAAATATATATATATATTGTATTACTAGAAATTGAAGTCTTATTATTTATGGATTTTATATGAATATTCAAGACTAATTAATAGAACAATTGATTTGTTGAAAGCATAAAATCCAACTTTAGTTTGAAATATTGATACTCAAAATGGATATACATATATATAAATAAATTGAAGTGGTTTTGGAACTTGAGAGAGATAATATAAATTTTGGTTTAGACTTTAATAAAGAAATGTATTTGTAAAGCCATGAGAACTATTTTCTTTACAAAGTAACATTTAAGTTAAACCATTTAATTCATATACCGTTGAATGTCCAAACCCTTCAAGTTTTAAAAGTATGGTTTCAAAGCATGAATTCCGAAATATTATGTTTTGGAAGTATAATTCAAATGTTTGGTTTCAAGATATTTTAAATTTTAAACCCATATGATTTTGGAAAGAATAACATTTGAGATAAAATGATATCATATGGTTTTGAGTTTTAAATTGATATCGTATTCATAGTTTGAAATGGAAATGTTTATTCTGGTTTTAAAGTATAAACAATTTTTTTTTTAAATGACCGCGGTGTTATAATAACGATGGGTTGGCAAAGAGACCGGGATCGGATATGGACATACTCTCTGTCGATACCGAAAACCACTTTGACTAACCGTGTACGCGGTGGAGATTCTAGAATGAAGTAGGTTGGTGGCGACGATTTCTGTAAGGTAAATACGTGGACCCGACTCCCGTGAGTTGGCATAAGGTGGCTAAAACAGGAGCGATCGACGGGTTAATGAGGTCATTCCTCTGATCGGACACTCCTCTTCGATATTATACTTTGACTTTGGATTGATTCAGTGGCCACTTCTATTTTTGATTTTGGGGGAGTTTGTTCGAGGTGGGCGGTAGCTGCGGCTACGCGTTTCCATCGGCCCGGAAGCGTAATTGGTATATCTACCCTGGCATTGCCTAGTTGTGCCGTGTCACCTACCATATCGAGCCTTGTACGAGTTTGGATTTCTCCCGTAGCCCGTGTGGTATCCTCTGGTGGCTTCCCGATCATGAGGGACTATGATATTGGATGGACTACTGAGACTATTACGTGTTAAGGGGAATATTGGGTCACTCCTTAACGCTATTAAAAAGTAAGTTTATTTTATAAATAGACACTATTATAATAGCGCAATATACTACATAGTAAATAGTTTAACGGATCCTTAGGAGATGTAAATCCCGAACATCTCTTGAGTTACTGTACTCATATTTATTTCTGTTAATTTAACTCACATAAGATCTTTTAGTCTGACTCGAGTGTTTTTGTCTTTTCAAATTCGCTCGGGTCAGTCCGAGCGTTTCAGGATCGAAGATTTTAGCTTTGGAGGACGAAGACGAAGAATCTGTATTATATTATTTATAGTATTGCACCACACTCTAAATTTCCGCTGCATTGATTGTATTGGTATGTGTAACTCTGATATTCATTGTATAAGTAAAATAAATATTTTGTAAACAGTTATCATGAACTGTATATTGATTATTATATCTTATCCTTCCGCTGTGAGATTCTATTTTGCTTTATTTCTTCTCTGTTTTTCTTATTTACCCCATAACAATCCGCCCTTGCGTATGCTTTGAATTGGCACGTGTGTCGGTTTAAAGTGTGCGAAAAGGCGGGATGTTCAGCACCTCTGATCGGACGCACTTCTTCGTATGCCATTATATTACTTTTGTGATTGTTTGGTGCGCACCTTTGATTTGGGAGTGTTGTTCAAGGTGGGCGGTAGTAGCAGCTACGCATTTCCACAGGTCCGGATGCGTAATTGGTATATATACCCTGGCATTGCCTAGTTGTGCTGTATCACCTACCATAGCGAGCCTTGTACTAGTTTGGTTTTCTTCCGTAGCCCGTGTGGTATCCTCTGGTGGCTTCCCGATCAGGAGGGACTAAGATATTGGATGGACTACTGGGACTATTATTGTGTTAAGGGGGAGATTGGGTAACTCCTTGACGCTATATAAAAGTTAGCTTATTTTAATATAGAAACTATTACAATAGCGAAATTATTGCTACATAGTAAATAGTTTAACGGATCCTTAGAGGATGGGTGGTCCCAAGCATCCTTTAAGTTACTTGTTCTATATTACAGTACACTAGAATTAGCTTACACTGTATAAGTATGTATGTCCTGACTCGAGTGTTTATGTTTTATTTTACGATCGGGTCAGCCTGAGTTTCAGTTCAGACTTCACCTCCAGAGCTTGGACTTCAGCGGATCATCTCTTTTCAAGCAGCCGTCAAGTTTCTATTCAGTTCTTTTTTTATCCTTTGAAATCAAGACAATTTAATATTGAGAGTTTCTGTGGAGATTTCAAACTATATTTGGTTTAAGACTATGTACTTTATATTTTTTTAAGACTATGGATAGTGGCTTCATGAACCACTAAGTTAATTTTAATTCCGCTGCGAGTATTCTGATTTCTGTGTCTGTGATTCTGTGATTATTTATTTACCGTATATTATGAGATTTGCCAAATTTTATTTACAACGCGGTATTTTGAAAAATTCAAGTCCGACATGTGCAGATGCGAATGGTTGAAAATATCGGGTCGTTACATTTGGTATCGGAGCTTTGGTTCTAGGCAAAACTTATAATGTATAGTAAATTTTATTTACAGAATCACTTTCATTCGAGCTTGAATCTCTTCCTTTTCTAATTTTTGAACGTTCCCTGCGGTTCCAAAGTTCATTCGTGCCCCTCGCTATTCATCTTTTTCAATTCTGAAGTATCCCATGACTCCACTTCGGATGATCTTTATAGTGAATTGCGGTCTCGCCAATATATTAATAAAGGGGTGAAACTACTTTACAAATTAGCATTGATTCACCAGAGGTTTATATTTATCCTCGGTTTAGATGCTAGTATCTTTGGTTATTACGAACTCTATCTCTTCAGATCGAATGTAGATTTACCCCAAAAAATCCATATCGATCTTACTCTTTAAAGTCACGGTTGACCAAGTTAAGGTTGCCGCGATTCATATAAACTTATCCAGTTCCTTATTCTGTTATTTGTCATCGGATCTTCTGATTCCAACTTATCTTTAATCAAAATTCTCTTTGATTTGAGTCCATCAAATTAGAATCTCTATCCTCATTTTGAAAAATTTATTCCTATATTTGGAAAAAATCTAATATTATATATATAAGTGTACTTTTTAGAATTTTTATAATTAATTTAACTAGTTGTCAAGAGATAATAGTCTTTATTTATGGTTTTGTAAACCATGGGTTTTGTCTCATATAAATAATTGAATATAAACAATGGTTATATATTAATTTGGGAATAGAAATGAATTTAAAACAAGAACTTGAGAATTCAATTTCCGATGGTTTCAAACCTTGTGTTTACAGTTTTAAAAGGATATATTATTATTTAAATTATTTTCGAATAGAAATTTGTTTCCAAAGAATTTTAAAGGTTTAAAAATCAGTGCTCTTCTCTTTGTCACTGGGAAATAATTTTTGCGATGACTGCAACATCATCGACATTCATTTTCAAGTTTCGAAGTGAAGAGACCATTCTGTAGTCTGGCTACAGTGTTACCTTGGGAATTTAATTGATTTGAATCTCTAAAATATGACTTGATTTATAATATATAGATATATGATTTAAATCTGATTTGACATATTGTGTACATATACCTATTTATCTCTAAATAATTTGAAGGGTATCAGAAATTAATTCTAAAATTTTATCTTGAAGAATAATTCCAATTATAAAAAGAAAATCAAATTTTTCAATAAATGATTCCATCTTGAGATAATTGAATTTGAAAGTTTTATTGTTATAATACTCAATTGCATTCCAATATAACTTACCTTGATTTTTAGAAGTTAATAATGTAATTAGATAATGTACCATATAAAAAGATTTTATATATAAAATTTGAGTGGCTATAATAAATGTTATACACTTGAATTCTAGTTATAAAAAGATTAACAAAGGTAATGGAATAATTTACAATATAAAATGATGTTAAAGGAACAATGAATAAATTTAAACAATTGTAATAAGTGTAAACATATTTAACATAGATGATAAAAATATATTGAGAGAAATAAATTTAGTTATAAAAAAAAGATATTAATTTATTGAACACATTTTTGAGTATAACAAATGATTTTCAAACTTATGATTTTAGAAATTTTTATTTTAAGATAATTGGAAGATGAAGTAATGAAATTTGAAATAGTAAAATTTAACTTAAGTGAAATTAAATAGATCAAATCAATTATTAATTTAAAATTGAATTTGTATGTTTTAGATTAATGATTCTCTTTTGAGTTTCAATTTAGTTTTCTTTCAGGTTGTTTCTATTCCACTACGTTCTTCCTTTTCGAGGACGAAAAGTTCTAAGTGGAGGAGAGCGTAACAGCCCGAAGTTTTAACAAGTATTTTTCACTTTTAATTATAAAACTTTGGGGTTTATTATATAAAAATCTAAATTTTTAAAATTGATTAAAAAATTTACCAAATTTTTAATTAAAGGACAAGAGTTCTGAAATTTTAACTTTGGTTAAAGATAACTCTAATTGGAATTTTCTAAATTTTTAATTTCCAAATCTTTTATATAAGAATTATATATATATAAGATTTATTGTGAGGATGTTTACTTATATTGGTAATAACATTTATTTCCCTTTTTGTTCTTTTTAACATGATTTATATATATTAAAATTTAGTAATAAATTTCTTAGAAAATGGTAAATAAATCCGAAGAATGTAAACAAATTCTATTTTAGTTAAGTAATAACTTTCAGAATTTACAATGTATTAATAAATAGTTGAATTACGCGTTTAAAGGGCGCGTTATTTGATGGGATAAATAACGTATGAGAAAACGTATAAAATTTAAATCCGTTATTTTCGTTTTATTTTGGACTTAAATTTTGCATCTATGGTGCGCATTTCAAAAATATATACCTTAACTGAAAATGGTTAAATAAATCAGTAAACGTGCATTTTTGAGTAGGAGGAAAGCATATTCATTTCAATTTTTCCTTTAACCGTGACTGGCCATTTACCTTCCAAAAAAAGATATCACATTTCTCTTTTTACTGCAACTATTTATTTATTATAAAATCTTTCACTAAAGTAACGTTCTAATCTTATCTTATTGTCATTTTCTCCAATATCAATGCTAGTTTCTTCTCATTATTAAACACGTTCACAAATTTGTCCAAATTCATTTCCGTTCAAAGATAAATATATTCACTCCCTTTTTCTCTTCAGTTTTAAATAGAACGTTATCCATAAATTCTATTACAGTTCATAGCAAGACCATCTCTTGCCATTACTTTGCTTAATTCACTCAGCCTATTTAAGGATATAAATCACGCACCCTTGAAGAGAGATCCTATACTTCTTTAACGTCTATCCTCTATTGCCAAAACAATCAACACAAAGTATAATTTCAAAAAAAAAGGAAAAATGTAAACAAAACATGCTTTAATTAAGGAATAAAATTTGGAAATTTATAGTGTATAAATGACCTGGGTAATTACGCGTTCAAAGGACGCGTAAATTGAGGGAATAAATACCGTATATATGTATAAGAAAACGTATAAAATTTAAGTCCATTATTTTCATTATATCTTAGACATAAATTATTGTGTCTGTTGCACGCGTTTTTATTATATTCACTTTCCTTCTAATTTAATAGAAGCATTATCCACAATAATTTATAACCGTTCACATTCTAATTTTTTTCATGCACGTTTAAAGGAGAAAATTCAACCGTGCCTTTCCATTTCTTCCATTTGTTTGATTCGTATATAATCGTTTGACTCTTCCAGAGAGCTGTTTAATTTCGTTTAAAACTTGATTGAAATCCCTAGGAGTTTCCACTTTCCCTTGCGTAATTTAGTTGCCGATTTTAATTCATTGACGTTTCAAAATAATAAATACATCTCTCACCTCAATCAATATTACACGTTCACACCCGAAATTTTCCATTTCCATTTAAAGCTAATTGATTTCTTGCCTTTTCCCTTCACTAAAAATAAATCGAGTTGCCTATTTAAAATTTTTGGTTTAATATTTCGTGCTTCCTAAATTCACGCAAATCTCCTCTGGAATAAAATATCAATACCCTTTGCATATATTTGTTTCCAGATCTCCTTTCCGTTTTTCCTTATTTTGCGAAATCTCATTTTCTCTTATATAACCCACACCTTCTTTTCATTTCTCACCAAAATTTTCGACTTTCATCGTCCTGGTTTTGTGCACGAGCTTCAGCAAATTCAGCTACATAGCTGCATCACTTCTTCCTTCTTATTTTCCTCTTTTTTTTAGTTTTTCTCTATTTCCTATTGTTTGTTCCACCGTGCTCGGCTACTCCGCCACCACCCTCTGCTCCTTGTTCTGTCACCGACCTCACACCGTGGACCATCCCATGACTTTGTGCATGCGTTCAGTTTAAAAAAATAAAAAAATAAAAAAAAATAAAGGGAGAAGTCAATTATGCGTACATGTCAGGAATGAATATTTGGGCAAGCATAGTGTTGTGTTGTCCAACTAGAGACTATGTTGAAATTACCCTTTTGCATTTCTGAAGTAGAAAATGTGCGCCACCTATAGCCTGTGTAACCAGTCCTCTATGCCATGACGTGAAGTCTCAGGAGTGCATGCATTTGAGTTTTGAAATTTGGCAAGGGCCGTGAGTTTTTTTAAAAAAGAAAGAAAAAATTATTATAATAAGAGGGTGAATAGAATAGTAGGGAGCCACCTGTGCATGTGAGTAGAACATCCTGAGCATTAGCTTGTTAGGATATATAGTGAATATAGGTAGGTAGATACATGCATGAATAACAGTCTTTATGCACTATGAACAGATCCATATGAAGATTGTATACTAAGAATAATTATGAAGTATTAATACGTAAACCACATGTTGCACTTAGTAATAAAAAAAAGAAAAAAGGAAAAAAAGAAAAAGAAAAAGAAAATAATAATAATAAATAAATAAATATTGCATGCGCCACCTTTATGTATCGCTACCATGAATTGCATTGTTGCCCACATAAGATTTGCCGCCTTTTATTTACACGTCATAATATTCTGTAAAAAGGGTAAAAGAAAAAAATATAGAGTATAAATTTATTTTTTAAATTTTGATTTGGAAAAATTAAATGGGCAGGCTGAGCTTTTGTTTTAATGGGTCAAGTTGTGTGGTCAGTGGTCGAGCCGTTGTGTCAATTTCCTTTAATTCAATCTTGTTTCAAATTTGCTGTGTTTGTGATAAGATTCGAATACTTAGTTTTATTTAATTACTTTGTTCAAGATTTGAATCAAGTCGTTGCGCCCACTGAAAATTGATCGTGCCTTCTGTACTCTTCTTTCGGGGTTGATATCGTTGTTTGAATAAATTCAGCAGCTTCGAAAAGGTGAGCATTCTCACCTGGCAAACGTATTTATATATCTATAAATTTAATAACAAGTGTAATTGTAAAATAATTATATTTAATTTTATTTGTCTATGATATAAACTTATGATGTTAAAACCCCATTATTAAATTGACACATCATCAGTTATATTATCTACTGTTAAATGCATACTGTTATTTATTTATTTATTGTTAAATGCATGCTGTTATTTATTTATTTAATTATTTACTTTTTTACCACACTGCAAGTTCCCTGTAGATAGAAATCGTTACGGTCTGAAATGATAGGCCTGTGACGCCCCACCTCTATACCCACGCTAGCCAAGGACACTATAGGGTAATGTCGTCAACTAACACGGTGAATAAGGCTGGTTAGGAGCAACCATCTATAGCCTTACTCTAACTATCTATTGAATACATCGACAATGGACATACCTAGCAGGTCGACATACCCAATGAATACTTAAAACAAAACCATAGTTGGTTGGGGGATCTATCAGAACAGAATATAACAACTCAAATGTAATAAACATCACAGAACAGTAGATCATCATTTACACATATATTGATACATAACAGAGTATACAAAATAATACATGTCAAGTGGTATGGCAAACCACTATATACAAATGATTCCAGATGAATACATATCAGAGTTACAATAAAAAGGAGTACACAAAAAGCTTTAACAAAAAGGAACAAGCTGGATAGTCCATGCGGAAGCAAAATAGGCTAAGTCCAAATGCACCTAACCTGAAACATCTCGGTCTGACCCGAGTATAAAATACACGGGTCAGTCTAGCTAAACAAATCAGTTAGATAAACTGAACAACAATAACCTGCAAGGTCACAATGTATAACAAATATCTCTAAAAGAGATAACACAATCATCTAACAAAAGATGAATCATATCATAACAAGCCTCATATCATCGGCAACACAACAAACAACGGATATGAATATCCCAAAACAAGCCAAAAAGGCAATAACAAATACCAATGAAGGTAACACAAGTTCCACAAGGTAATCGCTACATATCATGCGGCTCAAAAAGACTAACACCGAAGGGCGATACCTAGGGAATATACATATCAATGAAACATCATAAAATTTGCACGTGCTCAGTACTGTATAAATAAGGATCCATAAGCCCGAAGGCTCCAAACCCAATATCACTCGAGCGGCTCATAGAGACCAACTCCGAAAGCGACACTATTAGGGCAACAAACCCGAAGGCACAAACCCGAAGGTACAAACCCGAAGGCAACATACCCGAAGGCAACAAACCTGATGGAGACAGTCCAAAGACACTATCCCAAAGGCAACAAACCGTAGTGGTGAAGGTCCGGAGGCCCGGTACTGGACACCACTAACTGGCAGAATGTGTCGCAAATCTCGAAAAGGAATCCAAAAAGTGGTAACGTGAGTCCCATAACCACTCGTTCGCACTAAACGGTTTACTATTAGTTAGCTAATTTCACACTCAAAGCAGTTCAAAGTTTACCTCGTTTCATCGGTAAACCAGACCCTAAGGTCAAAACGTTCAAACAAATAGATTGGGAATTAATTGAAAAGATGAACGCACGTGTTCATTGCACACATTTTATCTAATCATTTAATTCTCCTCCCACTTCGCTCGGAGTGCGAAATTGTGTGTGTTTTAAATAGAATTTATGAATTGGGGAAGGGAGCTTTTAATACGATTTAGAGGGATTATTTATGAAAAACCATGAATGAAGTCAAAAATAAGTTATCAAAGCCAAAGATGCAATAACAACCACTAAGAATCAACTTGAATCGATAAAATTTGGAAAACCAATCAAAATGAGCAAAAATGGGCAAAATAGGAAAAATGGGAGCAGGTTGGTCGACCGGACTTCCTGGGTCGGTTGACCGGACCAGAGGCAAAGAAGTGTTCGGGGTAGCAGGTCGGTCGACCGGACCCTGAGTTCGGTCGGCCGGAGCCTAAACTCCTGCACTTCCAAAACAGAGGCAGGGAAGTGCTCAGGTAGCAGGTCGGTCGACCGGACTCTGAGTTCGGTTGACCGGAGCCTAAATTCCTGCACTTCCTGCCCTATCTAATGAATGCCAATCCTTTCCAAATCAAAAGCAATAGCATATGAATACTTGTTAGGAATTCATACCCAACGTCAATGAAATCAAGAGAAGTAGATGTGAGCTCAAAACTCACCTTTTTACGCACAAACAAAGATGAGAAGCACAAACACAAGAAGGAGACTAACTACTCTTCACTTCACTCTACAAGCATCAATCTAAGAATAAAACACATATTTCCCAAATTAGGTTTAGGAAACTTTCTGAAATTGAAAAGGAGATGAGTTGGAGAAGATGAAGAAGAGGCTTACCAATATCTTCTCTTTGATTTTGGAGCAAGAATTCAAGTTGCAAGAAGAAATTAGGGCTAGGAATTTCTAATTCCTCTTCCTTTCCCCCATTTTTAGTTTTAGCTTAAGTTTGGAGGTGAAAATGAGTGAATGAAAAGAGATGGGCTGAGCTAGGGTATTTAGTTAGCTAGTGGGCTGAACCCAAACCCAAAACCCAACTAGAAAAAGTAGTAAAATTTAACTTACTCCAAACATATCAAAGTTTATACTCAAAAAGATCGCAAACCCATTTGGAACCAATGGAAGCGGTATCGAGCCCCAATTTGGCCGTTTGCAAAAAGTAACACTTCGGACCTAAAAATCCGACTAACGACACTATATTTAAATAAAACATTTAAATATAAAATCGTTAAATATGCGGGTTGTTACAAGGCCTGAACAATATTTATTTATTTTTATTTATTATTTAACTCGGGATTGCGGGTTTGAAATGATAGAACCCGGTTTTTCTTTGTAAATTACGGATTGAAATGATAGATTATCCGTATCATTTGACCTAGGTTAGAAAATAGTATACAGACCCGTGGTTATATATATATATAATTTTTTTTGGAAATATTAAATATTTTAAAATAGGAAGCTGTGACCTTTTGTTCAAAATTGGAATAAAAATTTTCCTTATAGTATAGTGATATTATACAAGTTAAGTGTAAGTAACTAAATGTTAAGAGTTTTAAAGTATAAATATAGTTTGAAAAAAATTGATTTGTAAAAACAAAATTGGAATTCTAGTTAAGAAATAAAATAGGTTTTTTTGGTAAAAATTTTAAATATAAGTAAATAAATAGAAGGGTCAAGTTGACTATGTATTAAATGGTTAAATAAGGTGAATACTAAAATGGGAATTTGGAATATAGCTAAATTTTGAATATAAAGTGATAAGTTAAGAAATTGACTAGAAGTTTAGTCTACTTTGAAGTGGTAAAATTGAAATTAATTATTAAGTAAAATATTATGGGAAATTTGCACTTGATTTTTTTATAAGTAAAGCATAGAGAGGTTAGATATATAATTTATTGAGTAAAATTAAATGACTATTTAAAGGTGGAATATTATTTATTGCTTTAATTATTGGAGAAACTATAGTGAAGTTTAAAATTTAATTTACTCAAATCTGTGTAAAGGATACCACCGCACTGCGCAAGTGCTGGAGTAAATATAAATGAACTAAGACATAACCTGTGGGATGTATATTGGATTTTTATGAGAATTATAACTTCACTTTTAAACACTTTAAGATGAAGAATTTGATTTAAAAACAAACTATTTTTGAATTTATAACCACGGGTAATAATAACGTTGGTTGATAAAGAGACCGGGATCGGATATGGGCATACTCTCTGTCGATACCGAAAACCACTTTGACAACCGTGTGCGCAGTGGAGATTCCAGAATGAAGTAGGATGGTAGTGACGTTTTCTGTGAGGTAAATACATGGACTCGTCTCCCGTGAGTTGGCATAAGGTGGCTAAAACAGGAGCGATTCTCGGATTAATGAGGTAGCATCTCTGATCGGACGCACTTCTTCGTATGCCATTCATTACTTTTGTGATTGTTTGGTGTGCACCTTTGATTTGGGAGTGTTGTTCAAGGTGGGCGGTAGTAGCTGCTACGCGTTTCCACCGGTCCGGATGCGTAATTGGTATATCTACCCTGGCATTGCCTAGTTGTGCCGTGTCACCTACCATAGCGAGCCTTGTACGAGTTTGGTTTTCTCCCGTTGCCCGTGTGGTATCCTCTGGTGGCTTCCCGATCAAGAGGGATTATGATATTGGATGGACTACAGGGACTATTATTGTGTTAAGGGGGAGATTGGGTAACTCCTTAATGCTATTTAAAAGTAAGTTTATTTTAATATAGACACTATTATAATAGCGAAATTATTACTAAATAGTAAATAGTTTAACGGATCCTTAGAGGATGGGCGGTCAAAAGCATCCTTTAAATTACTTGTTCTATATTACAGTACACTTGAATTAGCTTACACTGTATAAGTATGTATGTCCGGATTCGAGTGTTTACGTTTTATTTTACGCTCAGATCATCCTGAGTTTCAGTTCAGACTTCACCTCTAGTGCTTGGACTTCAGCAGATCATCTCTTTTCAAGCTGTCGTCAAGTTTCTACTCAATTCTTATTTTGCCTTTGAAATCAAGACAATTTAATATCGAGCGTTTCTGTGGAGATTTCAAACTATATTTGGTTTAAGACTATGGATAGTGGCTTCATGAACCACTAAGTTAATTTTTAATTCCGTTGCGAGTATTCTGATTTTTGTGTCTGTGATTCTGTGATTATTTATTTACTGTATATTCTGAGATTTGCCAAATTTTATTTACAACGCGGTATTTTGAACAGTTCATGTCTGACATGTGCGGATGCGAATGGTTGAAAATATCAGGTCGTTACAATATGCTAAAATCAATATTTTTCAAATTGATTTCAATTCATTGATTTTAAGGTGTTTCACGTTCGTACGATCAAACGACAAGTCCGATCGTAACGAAACTTGAAATCCTACAATAACTCACCGTTATAGATCGGATGAAACTGGTTTCGTCGAAATCTGAATCAGTGGTCAAAATGACTATTTTTCCACTAATTAATTCAATAAATAAATTAGCTAATTAAATCAAATTTTAAATTTCAATTCGAAATTTCACAAATTTCATCACTTATGATTCTTCAATAATTTACAATGATTTAAACAATTTAAATGTCAATCTAGAGATGATTAATTTATAAATTTGAATATTAACACTAATTTCATTAAATTTAAAATTTATAAATTTAATGACCAAAATTCCTATTAGATTCACTTTTCATTCTATTATTCAATTCATTATTCTTAAACGGATAAAATTTTACATTGAATTTGCAAACTATTACCATAATATTCTTACATTCCATTTAACTTTCTATTAACGTAATAATTAAGTGTTAAATTTCATTTATTTGCCATTAACTCAATTATTGAAATTTTTACACTTCAATCGAATTAAAAATCTTACTTTCCATTCTTTTAAATTCAGTCAATCATTATCTTATGGGTAGATTTAACATTACTGTAAATCTAATTCCCTAATATTTTCCAGTAATCAACTAATTTATATCAACGTAGTGATTAATTACATTTTATTGCAATGGATTTAGATCTAATTCACTAAATTAAATACATAGGTAAGCAATTAATAGTTATCACAATAAGCCAAATCTACTCCTATTCATACCCTATTATCAATTGACTAAAATAAAATTTCTTACCTAACATTGATTATGTCAAATTACATTTTACTGTGTATTATTTCATCAATTAATATAACTTGAATTTGTTTTCTAATTTGCTGATTTCACCTAATTATAACATTACACTTTGTTTCCAATTTATACTAACAAGCTACAGAAATTAGATAACATAAAAAATCGTTACGCTACCCTTTAGTCACATTAATATGCTTTTATTACTTACAAATAACTATTACCCTTTATTACCTTATAAATAAATTTACGTTTCAATTAATTTACATCCACACTTTCATTACTATATTAATTTCCATTAAAGTAATGTTTTTAATCAACAACAACATTATAATTACTTAACTAACCTTGATTATACAAATTTTCAATTTATTACGTATTGCTTCCTCATTTAAAATAACTTTGAATTCAATTCCCAATTACTAATTTCAACCAATTAAAACTTTACCATCTGTTTCAATTAATTGGATATGCACAAATTTAGCTATTCAATCAATTTCAATTTACGTTACAAATATCATGGTTTATATCATATTGCATTAATATCCCAATTTTATCTTAATTTCAAATGATTGAATATTAAATTCCATCCACTACAATAGATCCAACTTATTAAAAATTTATTTCGATAAATCGTTTTAAATATGCCTTCCATCTTTATACTCAACCAATTTTTAAAATCTAATAACATAGTTAACGATTCATTAACTTAATATACCCAAGTTTTCATCTTTATTTATGTTGACCAATTTATTTCTATAAATCCACTATTATCTTTTGTTCATTGTCTATTCCACTTAAGTTTATATTTCCAACTAATTACTAAAATACCTTACATAATATTGAATTCATTCAACTACCTCTGATTATAACATTTCATTAGTTAATTCAGTATTCCCGTTTGTTTCGTATATTAAACTTATAACAAGTATGACAATTTTCATAATTCCAATTAATTGCAATTACATTTTGAATTGTAAATCTTAGTTTCAATTGCTACATTTAAATTTCTAACATTTGCATCATTATAACTTCTAAACTTTTTATTTCTTCCTAAATTTAATTGCAAAATTTAAATTAAACTAACCAATTTATTAATCAAAATTTGTGGGTCATTACACTCTCCCCCACTCAAAACTTTTCATCCCCAGAAAGGAAAAAGAAGGGAAAAGAAAGAATTAAGGAAATAATATATCCTATTTAAAATATTAAATCTATAAAAATTGATTTACAAAATCAATTAATTTAAAAAAAATATATCAATTTATAACTCTTAAATCATTTTATATTCAAGTAAATAAAGTTTGGAAAAACTTTTTTAAAATTTTCTAAGTCCAAAATTTATGGAAAATTTCGAAAGAGTCTCCTTTATACGGGGAGGCTCGGGAGAAAAATGTAATATCAAATATAACAATATATAACATATATTTTCCGAAATAATATAAATCCCAACACGGGAAAAATATAATAACGCTATAAACTGTAATCCGAAAACGTACCTATTTTTCAGGCAATTAACGCTTATATTATGAAACCAAATGCAGTAGCAATTGCTTCCATAACCTATATTTCACTAATATAATCCAAAAGATTAACAATTATATAAAATGAAATATTTAAAGTTGTTTCAACCATAGACAAAACAATCAATACAAACATCAATCACTTGCATCTAGGCATCCAACCATCACACAGAATCATCACAAATCGATCATTCATTCATATCAACAAAACAAATAGTTGTTCGGGTTCAAAACTTTAAATTGTACGGAATGGAAAATAAACTACTAAGCGTGCCCTTCACTCAACAGTCTTAGGTGAAACTAAATAGATTATTCATACCTTCCAAACAAGTTTAAAGTATCCTTGCTCAAATTACCATGAACCAAACAACAGCACCTCCAAACAATAAATGAAGTTAATTTTCAATTTCATAGCATTTAATGTTTGCTTTCCTTTAATTTATATTTATTTCTTGCAAATTTTCATTTGTTGCTTGCAATTATTCGTTTTCATTCATTCAGGTCATGTAAGTTTCTTTTCTTTATTGCATTATACTTATTCATTTTCCAATTCCACTTGCTAATTTAGTGCTTACCTTACTATTCATTTATTTCTATCTGCTACCAACAAATTCTTTTCTTTTATCCATATACTACAAATTTCTTTTATTTACATTACATTCATTTATTCATATGACTTACACTTCCAATTCTTATTTATTAAGGTGATTCATTGAACCTTTCCATCATATATTTTTTTCTTGTACAATTTCCCATTACATTTTCTTATTAAACATTCAGCCCTTAATATTTGGTAAGTTATATATATGTCTTTAAGAATGTAATTGAAAGTTATACAAGTTTTTCTCAATTCTTTTAATTAATTTACTGTTCAATAATAATCCTTTGTCTTATATGTTACAAATTTTAATTTTTTTTATTTCATTCATAACCTAGCATTACACTTCTTATTTTAATTAAAGGTTCTAATTATAAATTAGTTACATTCAATTTCACTATATTAATTGAAATTATTAATCAACGGAAACTTAAAAACTAAATACCGGGTTTAACTTCAAATTATTTTAAAATAATAGATAAATGTATATACTTACAGTTTATATATCCAATTATATTTAAACAATTTTAAAATTTATATTTGTTTATCGAAACAAATCTGCAGTAAACTACTCCAGTGGCCTTCCTACTTCGAAACTCGAAAATGAATGTCGATGATGCATGCACTCATCACCGAAATTATTTTCCCACGACAGAGAGGGCAGTACAACTTTATCTTTCCAAAATTTCTTTTAAAAAAATTTCTTTCAAATTATATTGAAATACTTATATCAGAAAATATTTATTTTAATAATATTATTATTATATTCCAAAATTATTCAAAAGAAATTTTCAAAACCCTGGAACTTAAGTTCTAAAATTTCCAATTGATTTATTTTATTTTCAATCTTACTTCACTATTATTTATAAATTTCATTACCTAACAACCAATATATTGCAACCAAATATATATATATATATATATATCATTTAAAAATTAATTTTATATATATAGAAAATATAATATGCAAAATTATTTCATTCACCTATATTAAAACCAAATATTATGTCGGTCTATCCTATTAAGTGTTTAGAAATCCCTATTGATGTCATAGCGTCCCATGCACCAACTAGAATTTACACATACAAAACGGAACAGATTAACACAATATTAAAACCTTTTATAACACTAACAAATACGCTCTCTCATATATACGCTCAGCGACTCCCATAGGGTATTACTACCCTATTAATAAAGAGTCAGACCCCAGAAAGCTAAGGTTTATCGCTAAACCAAAGCTCTGATACAGATGTAACAACCCGCCATTTCGCACGCTTTAAATCGGCGATAAACCACACACGTCAGACTTAAAACATACAAAAGGCGGATTGTTATGGGGTAAGTAAGAAAAGCAGAGAAGAAAAAAAATAGAATCTTACAGGGGAACAATAAAATATAATAATCAATATACAGTTCATAAAACTATTTTACAAACCATTTGATTTACTTTATACAATAAATATCAGAGTACACATACCAGAGAATAATAATTAATGTAGTGGAATTAAATGGTGTAGTGGAATAATATATAGTAGATCATAGTACTACAAATCTTTGCCTTCGTCCTCCAGAATAAAATCTTCAAATCTTGAAACGCTCGGGCTGACCCGAGCGAATTGAAAAAAAACAATCGAGTCAGAACTAAAAGATTTTATGTGAGTTAAATCAACAGAAATAAATATGAGTGCAGTAACTCAAGAGATGCTCAGGATTTACATCTCCTAAGGATCCGTTAAACTATTTACTATGCAGTATATTTCGCTATTATAATGGTGTCTAATTGTAAAATAAACTTACTTTTAAATAGCGTTAAGGGGTTACCCATATAGCCCTTAACACAAATAATGTCAATAGTCTACACAGTGCCTGCATATCTCCTGATCGGGAGACTACGAGAAGACATTCCATAGGTACGACACAAATTGAAACTCGTAGTAAAGGCTTGGTATGGTAGGTGACACGACACAACTATGCAATGCCAGGGTAGATATACCATTTACGCTTCCGGGTCGGTGGTAACGCGTCGCCGCAGCTATTGCACACCCCGAGCCACACCCCCAAATAGAAAAGATCAAAAGTGGCCACCGAATCAATCCAAAAGTCAAAGTATAATATCGAAGGGATGTGTCCGATCAAAGGTGCTACCTCATCAACCCGTCGATCGCTCCTGTTTTTGTCACCTTATGCCAACTTCCGGGAGTCGAGTCCACGTATTTACCTCAAAGGAAACGCCGCCGCCATCCTACTTCATTCTGGAATCTCCACCGCGTACATGGTTGTTAAAGTGGTTTTCGGGGCTGGCAGATAGTATGACAACTTCCGATCCCGGTCTCTTTAACAACCAACTGTTATTATAACACCGCTGTCATTTCAAAATAGTTTATACTTTAAAGACCAGAATAAAATATCCGTTTCAAAACCATATGATTACGATATCACTTCCTCTTTTAAAAAACAAATCAATATGATATCATGCTCAAATATATCTTTTTCTAAAACCATACCACTTTAAAATTTATAATATTTCAAAACCAAACATTTGAATTATAACTTTTCAAAACATAATACTTCGAAATCCATAATATTTCAAAATTTGTTTACCAAGCTAAATAGTTCATAGAATATCAAAAAATGTGACCGAAGAACATTTTTTGAAATTTCAACCTTTCGACATCAGAAAGTTGTCGGGGATGTTGTTCGTCTTTGTGCACTATATTTACAAATATAAATGATTTAATTAACAAGATAACTATACACTTTGAAATAAATTATCTTATAATAATTTGGGTAAGAAAGTGATGTGACTAGACATAATAATTATTTATAGATATATAAGAAAGTGATGTGACTAGACATATTAATTATATATATATAAAAGAAACTGATGTGAGTAGACATAATAATTATATGTATATATAAAAGAAAGAAATATAACTAGATATAATAATTATATATATAAAAGAAAGCGATGTGACTAAACATAATAATTATGTATATATAAAAGAAAGTGATGTGACAAAACAAATAATTATATAAAAGAGAGTGATGTGACTAAAAATAATTATATACATATAAATATATTATAAAAGATTTATGATGTGACTATATATTATTATGACAAGTTATATTATTTAATTCCTAAGCTTCTTCTTTAAATACCTCTCCACTTCCTTATTTTTTTCTCATTTCATTTCTTTTCCTTCTTTACTTCTTCTCTCTTAAGCATCATCAATGGCTTTCCAATCCAAAGTAAAAAGAAATAGTTCAAAAACCACTTAAAATTTAGATCCGACCATAGATCTAAGCTTCTTGAAGCATTCTAAAGCCATCTACCTAAGTTTCAACTCAAATGGAGTTTGTCTTCCTCCTTTTATGCCATGGTCGAAAGTTTAAGAGCATAGGAGGAGAGTTTGAGTGCTCCATCAGAGCAAAAAAAAGTAAGTTATGCAGAGTATAAGTGTGAAGCGCCGAAGGTCTTTGGAAGGAAGAATAAGAGCTAAAGGTCAAGTTAGTGCCTTGTACATGGTGATGTTGAACCATGTTGACTAAGGGAAGAGATTAGAAGCTTGTCGAGGAGCGGAAGCTATGGAAAAATCACCCGGAGAAGCTATGGGGGAGGAGGGAGCTAAGAAGGTGAGATCTTGAGAAACACTTTACTTTCTAGTTTATGACTAAAATGATTTGCAAATAAGAAGAAAGTTAGGATTATTATTTACAATTATATAAAATTCATTGACAAGATTATACATGAGTTAGCATGTTTGTTTGGATGTTTATATGGATGTATACATGATTGTTAACATTGGTTGTTCACTTGGATGAATGAAAAAAAGAATGAATTAATAATTTGAAGTTTATGATGGTAGTTAATGTGCTAACTATAATTAATTCATTAAGGAATAATTGGTGGTACATGTGGAAAGTTAAGCCTTAAAATATTCTGAAATAATTAAAGAAGAATGGTTTGAAATGATTTAAAAATGAAAAGATTCCATTTAGAAAAGGAAAGATAACATTTTTATAATGTTAAAGGAAAGATATTTAATTATATGGAAATACAAATTAAATAGTTAAAAGATAGATAATAAATAACTTCCTATGGCACAAATGTTTTAAAAGGTGAAAATGGAATTTAATATGATTTTATAAGCATCTGTGATGTCAAATATAATAGTATAATATTATATAAGTTAAAATATTGGAAAATAATATTTAAAACCGAAAAAGAGATTTAATATGCAAAATAATGGTTTAAATGTCTGAAAATGTTTCAGATATCCATTCGTAAGAGTAAGTTTGGCTCACATCCCTAACAAGTTTCAAAATAGAGAAAACATCCTTCCTGAACCAAACTTACATTTCCGGTCCTTATTTTCAAATTCGCGCACGCAAAAAGACCCAAATACCCTTTATGTTTTTAGCAATTCAAATGCGTATAACTTTATGTAGAAAAATCGGATCGACATACCGTTTTCACCAAAAAATCAAAAAATTTATGATCTTTAATATGAGATCCATTGTTGATACCAAAAATTCATAATTATAGTAAATATGCAAATATTTTATATATTTGCAGACAATTCAGCAAATTTTGAACACTTTCGATTTTTTCTTCAAATTTACAACATTTTCAAATATTTGCAAACATTTCTGCAACTATATGTAACAGTTTTTAGAAATATCTGCAATTATTTTATATAGTTGCAGAAATGTCTACCACTATTGCGTATAGTTGTAGAAATTTCTGCAACTAAATGGTACAATTGCAGAAATGTCTGCAACTATTGCATGTGTTGCAGACATTTCTGCAACTATTGTATATAGTTGTAGAAATGCAACTATATGGTGTAGTTGCAGAAATGTCTACGACTATTGCATATGATTGCGGAAATTTCTGCGACTATATGGTATAGGTGCAGAAATTTCTACAACTACAACTATTGCATATAGTTGTGTATGCAGAAATGCAACTATTGCACAACTATTGCATATAGTTGCAGACATTTCTGCAGCTATTGCATATAGTTGCAAAAATGCAGCTATTGCATATACTTGTAGAAATGTCAGCAACTATTGCATATAGTTGTAGACTTTTCTGTAACTATTGTCTATAATTGTAGTTTTCCATTGAAAATGAAAAAGCTGAGCTCGCCATTGAAGAAGAAGATGACATCAACAAACATAAGTTTGCCAATGAAGAAGAAAATGAAATCAAGAAAGATAAACTCGTTAACAAAATCAATCGTGCAAGAAGCGAAGGGGTATTTTAGAAAAACCAGCAAAAATGAAAAACAGGGACCTGCAACTTTTGTTTCGTGTGGGAGGAGTTTTAGTGAACTAAGTTTGCTTTTAGGTATGTGTGCTTAATATTCACTATTTTTAAAGTGTTTAAAAATGTGGAATAAATCTTATAAATCATTTAAAATGTTTTAAATGCGATTTAAGTAATAAAAACAAATTTTCAAGTGATAGAATTCGTTTTGATTAATATAGCTTAAAAAGCACTTTTCGTAACACTTTTTCACAACTTTTTTCTATAACTTTTGAAATACAGTTTTAAAAGTAATCGTTCTCTTTGGAGTCGATTTGATAACTTGACTGTCTATGGGTTTCAAAGAGAATGTCTTGGCTTAAGTTTGAAAAACCATTTTCCTGCTCTCCATGGCTAGCCGGACTCCGCCGTCGGAGGGGATAGTAAATTTGATTTACTTGGATCAAAATTTTTCAAAGTGTAAAGGATATAATATGCCAAATATACATAACTTGGATTTTATGGAGATAACCTTCTTGTACGCAGCGTTAAAGCTCGAAGAGGGAATCCATACTACTCGTGGAATTGAAAAGGCGATTTTACCGTTATTTTGCCCATAGTGCTGTTTGAACACGGGAATTGATATTGAGTAGAATTAGATGATTTCTATAGATTCTGCCCACTTAATATTTACTAATTTTGGATTAACTTCCATGATATCGTGGTTCTAACTCAATCAAAGATTTGAGTTTTGAATTTAGAAATCTTAGTAAAGATTTAAATAAATGATTTGGAATTATTTTAATTTCTATACTTGAATTAATTGTTTTGGGTTTGTAGTAAACTGTGTCTTAAATTACGTCTTTTTTTACCCATTTAAAAGTTATGTTTAGAAAATAAGAAATCTTTGATTAAGATTAATAAATGATTTGGAAATATTTTCCTAAGTAAAAGGTGAATTGATTTGGAATTATTCCAAGATTAAAAAGTTTTAAATTTATCAAATGATTTGATAAATGAAGCTTAATGATTCCGTATACTATTAAGAAGATAAAGAAATAATTAAATGAATATATCTCCAAGAGGTATTTTTGAATGAACAAAAAGATGAATTAAATTAATTAGTGATTGATAATCACATATGAACTTAACATCTTTTTAATCGATGATCGGTTTGGAGGAAATCGGGGAAGGATGTGGGTAACTCCTATCCGAAAACACCTTTGAACCAATACGTTCGTAAGTGAAGATATGTTAATGATGATGATTATTGAAGACCAGAGATCTTATAGAGAAAGGACTGCTTGTTGGCATTCTCTAGGTCGATCTCAGTATAAAGACGTTTATTATAGCATTAGTCCTATCATATTTTAAATTCTTTGGATTACAAGGAGCTAACGTTCTTACAATCATTCTACAATTAACCACTGATCAATGTCCTTACTAGTCTTTTGAGGGGAAAAGTTGTTAGAGAGAAGATAGGACATGCAGTACAAAGTCAGATGACATATAGTCAGGCCATGTATTCCTATCTCAATCATGTGCAAGAATATTTCTTTCTCGTGTTTTCATTTGCATTTAAGAATAAAATATATTGTCGGTTTCTTTTTCCTTAACTCGTGACTTTTCCGTTTCTTAGCATTCACTTCCACTTTTCTTGCAATCCAAACCTTCTCTAGCCGTGAGAAACACTCCTCCAACTCACGCATAAAACATTCTCAACTTTTCTCATTTCCTAACAAAGAAAAAAATTAAAATTAATTAAATACATCAAGTTATTTGTTTTTATAGTGTCGCCTTTTTACTTTCCAAACCATTCAAACTCTTGCCTTTTATTGCCTAGCCTCTATATTACTTACCTTCGCAAACCATTTTTTTTGTAACCCTGACCGTCACCCTTTTATATTTCATGCACAAAGTTTCTCACCTTCTCAAATCTCTTTTGCATGAAGAAAAAAAAGACACTTGATCTATTTCCTTTGCTTCCTTCTTCTTTCTCCTCGTTTTCATTTGTTTCCTTTGTTTTTCTTCATGTTAGCTCGGCCTTCGCCCCTAGCCGACCACAACCACTCCACCACCACCTAAACCGACCGACACCATCACATCATTCCCTATAACCAAGGCGGTGACTCCTAAATGAAGACAACATCACTCAATCATGTTTTAACCTAGCCAAACTCCTATTTCCTTCACCTTCCTCTTGCCTATTGCCTCAGCCACCCCTTGCAACCCCACCTCCTTGCCATACCATAATCTACACTACCATAGCCCTGCCTATTAATCTCATACCCATTATGGCCGAGCACATGAAGCTCCATGGTCGAACCAATAGTTCACAAAGCCTTGACCTTTTTCCTTCATTTAATTTTTAACTTGCTCCTGTTGCACTTCTCTTCAAATTCCAATGCATAGCCATGCATAGCTTGCTTGTTCCCATCAAGGCCGAGCCCACAAGATGATGGTCTAGCCATTTGTTGTTGTGGCTGAGCCCCTTGTTGATTTAAAACAAGGTTATTTTTTTTAATTCATATATTTTCATTGTTTTAAATCTACAAATTATCGTGTTGAAGTTTGCACTTATATATGTTTTCTTGGCATGGGTACAAGAGATGAATCTTGGCTCTCCTTTCACTCAAGTTTGAATCGTGCTTCGTCGTGCCTTGTCGTGTTTTTCGGAGTTTGAGTTTTGTGCTTTGAATTTGATTCTAGGTTTTAAAAGGTGATTTTATCACTCTAGACATATTTACTTTTATAATTGTGAAATGATGGCAAGTGAATTGTATAAATTAATATGCCATGTTCATAAATGCCTGTGATATACTTATATGATGTTAAATGCTGTCTGTATAACGGTTACATCATCTGATATGATATGTTATATTGTACTGTTCATTTTATTTATTGTATCATACTGTAAGTTCCCTATCACTATGGGTTGAAATGATAAATACCCGAACAGACTTCAAAATAAAGAAAACTCGTGGCTAAAATGATACGCTCGAGTGATTTTTATTGCATCTGATTTAATTGGGATTACGGGTTTGAAATGATAGAACCCTGATTTTTCTTTTTAAATTACGGATTGAAATGATACATATCCGTATCATTTGACCTAGGTTAGAAAATATTATACAGGCCTATGGCTAATATTTTTAAAATAATATTTTCCTAAAAAATTATTAAGTATTTTGGGTATTTAGAATATATGAAATTTTAACTTAAAAAATTGATTTAATGGTTCAATATACAAGGCGATATTGGCTTTTAACAAGTTAAAATTTATAAGTTGATAATTGGTTTAAATTGTAATTTAAAAATCTTTATTTGGTTTTAAATGTGAATTTAAAGACCTTTATTGTGATAAATAAATTAATAATTAAAGTTGATTAATATGGAATTTTAAAAATCTAACCTGGTAATTGCAATCAATTTTTAGTTTAAAATGAATATGGGTTGTATAATAAATAATGTATTTTGAACTGATAAAATGAAATGCAGTTTTGATTGGACTTTTGTAATAAAATTTATTTAATTTGGAATCATAGTTATTTGATATCTAAATGAATAGATTTATAAATAAAATTTGATTTCATATTAACTACGATAAAATATTTTATTTATGAAGTGGATATGCTTGGAAAATGAATAATTATGTTTTAAATGGAAAGGTATTTTTGAAATATGACTTAACTTAAAAATAGGGAATAGGGTTTTTAAATGGAAATTTAGTTTGTGTATGGAATGGGTATTTTAAAAATAAAGTATCAAGTTAATTGAAAAATAAAAGTTAAGAAAATAGTGTGCTTTTGACTTAATAAATGAATTATAATAATTTGGATATTTATTGATAGAAATTTTATTTTATTAAATCACAAGTTAAACGATATCCAAATGAATATTTTCGAAAGCGAGAAATATGATTTTTATAAGTTAAAATGGCTAAAATTTAAAGTTTTATTGTTTCTGAAATGTTATAATAAAAGCCGGAATATTGTTGGTAGCACTTTAGAAATGCTGTGGTTTTAAGATAGCATTTGCTAAGTGCTATCAATTCTGAAACTTAACTAGGTTCTGAAATAACTCAGTACCTGTAACAACACTTTACAAGTGTTGTGTTTTTGAATTTGAATTATTTTTGAAAATAACTAAATAACTACTACAGCACTTCATAAATGTTGTTGTGAATTGAACTATTTTGAAATAATAACTTAATACCTACTGTAGCACTTTGTAAGTGCTGCTGTTTCTGAATTTGACAATGTTTTGAAATACTAATATATCTACTGTAACACTTTACAAATGCTGTTGTAGCTGAAATTTACAATATATTGGAAACATTATAATTAAATGAATGAACTTAGAAATGTTAAATCTTTGGAATGAATATTATTTGACAACGAAATTTAAATGATCTAAATGAATATAATTTTAAAGGTGTTATGATTTTCTACGTATTATGATTTTCAAAGGATAACATTTCCAAATTGTCATGATTTCAAAGTGCCATGGTTTCAAAGTATTATGGCTTCAAAGTGTAGGTTTCAGAGTTGTTATAACTTTGAAAGTACTATGGTTTTGGAGATACAATTATTTGAAATTGTATTTCAGTAGGAATTGTCTTTCGTTACATTAATTGAAACTTATTGAAATTGGAGATTTAAGAATATGACTTTATAAAATGGTTTGGGTTAAGATGATTTAAAGGAATATTTCAAGTTTAATAAATTGAATGAAATATTCAGTGATTTGGAAATTTGTTTTTATTTAAATGATATATTGATTTGGTTTTGGAGTTTAAATGAGATATTATTACTTTGGTTTTGGAATAGAAATGTTTTGAAATAAATATCCATGGGTTACAATAACGTTTGGTTGTTAAAGTGACCGTGATCAGATATAAGAATACTCCCTGTCGATACCAAAAACCACTTTAACAACAGTGTACGTGGTGGAGACTCCAGAATGAAGTAGGATGGTGGCGACGTTCTATCGAGGTATATACATGGATCCGACTCCTGTGAGTTGGCATAAGATGGCTAAAACAAGAGCTATTCCAGGCCACTGATGTAGCTCCTCTTATAGGACACACTCCTTTGATACCATTATATGACTTTGTGATTGATTGTGGCCCTTTGATTTTGGGGGGCTGGCTCGAGGTGGGGGTACCAGTGCGCTATGAGTCACCACCAGTCCGGATAATAATTGGTATATCTACCCTGGCATTGCCTAATTGTGCCGTGTCACCTACCCTAGCGTGCTTTTTACGAGTTTGATTTGTTTCGTACCTATGGAGTATCTTCTTGTAGCCTCCCGCGGGAGGTACACATGTACTGTATAGACTATTGGCACTATTTATGTGTTAAGGTGGAAAATGTAAAGCCTTAATGCTATTTAAAAGCATGTTTATTTTACTATAGACGTTATTATAATAGCGAAATATTACTACGCGGTAAATAGTTTAATGGATCCTTAGAGGATGGACGGTCCCAAGCATCCTTTATGTTACTTGTACCTTATATTACAGTTCACTTGAGTTTGTTTACATTGTATAAGTGTGTATGTCCTGACTCGAGTGTTTTTTGTTTTGCTTTACGCTCGGGTCAAACTGGGTGATACAACATTCGAGACTCACCTTCACAGTTGAAGCTTTGCTTAAAGATTCATCGATCAATTTCATTCCAGTTATCCAGTTGATTCTAGTTATCCAGTTGATTCCACTGATGTATTCTGATTGTACTTGATTATTATATTCAAACTTCTGTTGTATCTTGTTGAACTCTGATGTATTTATATAGTAGCTTCATGAAGTTCTATCTCTTTCTTCCGCTACATTATATTACTTTGTGTCTGTGATCTGCGATCTATTTATTTATTGTATATTTTGAGTTTTGCCAAATTTAAATTAACAATTCAGTATATTGAGCTATTCAAGTTAGACATGTGTGGTTCTATTGTCGATTTGAATGGGTCGAAATAACGGGTCGTTAACGTTGGTATCAGAGCTTTGGCTTTGAGGCAAAACTTAGCATATATGGTAAATTTATTTACAGAATCACTTTTGTTCGAGCTTGAATCTCTTCCTTTGATTCGATCTCTTTTGAATTTTGGAACGTTCCTTGCGGTTCCGAAATCCATTCTTGTCCCTCACTATTTGTATTCTTTTGATTCTGGAGCATCCCATAACTCCACTTCGAATGATCTTTTAGTCAGTAGGTGGTCTCGCCAACCTCAAATGACTTGTAAAAGGGGTGAAGCTCCTTTACAATAGGCATTGATCCACAGGAGATTTCCATATATCCTCGGTTAGATGCTAGTATCCCTTGCTGCCTCGAATTCTACCTCTTGGGATTGAATGTAGATTTGCCTTGGAATTCTACATCGATCTAATTATTGAAGTCACGGTTGACCCAGTTAGGGTTGCCCGCGATTTATATAAATCCATTTCTATTATTCTGTTGTTTAATCATATCTTTTGTTCCAACTTATCCTCAAATAAAGATTTTCTTTGATTTGAGTTAATCAAATTCGAATCTCTATCCTTTCTTTGAGAATCTATTCCTGTATAGTGTAATTGTAAATCTATATTTGAAATGTTTTATATATTGTGTTGTTTCGATCGATTCGTTTGATCAAAGCTATAGATAGGATCTCCAAAACACATGAACATAGCAAACCGATACAATATAGTTTTCAGATTTAGTAAATGAAATAAATTTTGTATAATTATATTGTATATTTATATAAAACTAATTTTTCTGAATTTTGATAGTTAATTGAATTGGATGTTAAGAAATAATGTTTGACTTTGTATATAGCTTGTAACCCTTAGCTTTTGTTTCATATATAAATAATTGAACTATAAAACATGGTTATAGATTAATTTAAAACGAGAAAACTAAGAATTTCATTCCGATGGTTTTAAACTTTGTGTTGAAAGTTTTAAAGGGTGTATTATTTAAAGTATTTCAAGTAGAAATTGTTTCAAAGAATTTTTATTTTGGAAATCAGTGCTCTTCTCTTTGTCGCGGGAAAATAATATCGGTGATGACTATAGCATCGTCGACATTTATTTTCGAGCTTCGAAGTGAAGAGACCATTCTGTAGTTTTGCTACAGTCTTGCTTTGGAGAATTAATTTGATTTGGATTTCTAAAATACGATTTGATTTATAATGAATATATGTGATACATGATTTAAAATTTGATTTGATATATATTGTGTGTTTATACACACACACACACACACACTTATTTATCACTAAAATGTTTGAAGTTAATCAAAAATTAAATTCTAAAATTTTGTCTTAAAGGAAAATTTGAATTATAAAAGGAAATCAAATTATGAGTAAATTTGCAAGCTTGGATAATTGAATTAGGAAAAATTTATTTGTATAATATTCTATTGCATTCCAATATAACTTACCAAAATTAGTAGAAGTTAACCATGTAATTGGAAAATATACAATATAAAAGGGATTTTATAAATAAAATTTGAGTGGCTATAATAAATGTTATATACTTAAATTTTAGTTATAAAAGATCAATAGAGGTAAATAGAATGAAAGGATAATTGAATAATATACAATATGAAATGATTTTGAAATAAATTGGAGTAGTTATAATCAGAGTAAATATACTTAATATATGTGATTAGTTATATTAAGTAGAATAAAGGTAATAATGATTTTAAATAAAGAAGAATTAAATTTATGGAATAAATTCTGAGTATAATAAATGATTTTCAAATCTACGAATTTGGAAATTGTTCATTTAAGAGATGATAAGATAATGAAATTTTAAATAGTTTAAATTTATTAATCTTAGTGAAATAAAATGGATGAAATCAATTATTAATTTAGGTTGAAATTTACTTGGATTTAAAATTTATTATGTTATTTTGTTTTCCAATCCATCTTTCTTTCGGCATGTTCTTATTCCCCTGCATCCTAAAGCGGAAAATTGAATTCCAAATTGATCTTATCCCTGAAGTCGTCCTGTAGTTCTTCCTCCCAAAAGAATTTATCTTCACTTGTCATTTTTGGAAACTTTCCAAAGAATCTTTGGTACCTCTAGAATCTGATTCACCCTTTCCATTTTACCATCGGTCTGTGGATGGTAAACAATGTTCAGAATTTACCTATAACGACAGTTATCAGGTATAATTTCAATCGTCTTTCCATCTTGTCTAAATCCTATATCGTTCTATCTTGTTTCCCTTGTTTTTCCTATCTCGTTCCTTTTCGGGGACGAAAAGTTTTGAGTGGAGGAGAGTGTAACATGCCATAATTTTGCAAGTATTTTTAATTTAATTTTATTTGAAAACTTTGATTTGTAAATCATTTAAAACTTGAATTTTTGGAATTTTCCAATGTAAGTTTTGAATTTGTTGGTAATTTATTTTCCAAATTCAATAACATAAGCATTTTCTAAAAATATTATATTTCAGTCAACCGAAAGTCAACGTTTGACCATAATTGAAAATCTTAAATTTAAATTCCAAATTCTAATCTTTTTATCTAAAGCTGGATGTTATTCTAATATCCGTTCTGCTTTTCATTTCGTTAAATTTTGATTTATAATTTTAAAAGTGGATAAAATACAGCATTTTACACGCAATGAATTTCTGCATTTTTATTTTATATTTTTCGATGTCCATCTCTTTATTTTATTTTTCTATTTTGTTTTGCCTAGACTTTATTTTATTTAGAAAATTTTACTTGTGTATATCTTTTATTTAATGGCTTGAAAAAAAAGAGAGACATATGTTACATTGTTTTAATTTCTTGCCTTTTTGTTTTCCTAGCATTTACACTCCATAGACATTCACTCTTGTCTTTTTTCGCCGTGTATTCCTAACTCAATCACGTGCTAGAATATTTCTTTCTCATCTCAATATCCTCATTTTATTTGCATTTAAGAATAAAATATATTGTAAGTTTCTTTTTCCTTAACTCATGCCTTTTCCGTTTCTTATCATTCACTCTCACTTTTCTTGCCATCCAAACCTTCTCTACCCATGAGAAACACTCCTCTAACTCATGCACAAAACATTCTCACCTTTCTCATTTCCGAACAAAGAAAAAAATAGAAAATTAATTAAATACATCAAGTTATTTGTTTTTATAGTGTTGCCTTTTTATTTTTAAACCATTCAAACTCTTGCATTTTATTGTCTAGCCTCTTTATTACTTACCTTAGTCGTCCATTTTTTGTATAACCCTCGCCGCCGCCCATTTTTTATTTCACGTACAAAGTTTCCCACCTCCTAAAATCTCTTTTGCGTGAAGAAAAAAAACTAGATCTATTTCCATGGCTTCCTTCTTCTTTCTCCTCTTTTTCATACTGTTTTCTTTGTTTTGTCTTCATGTTAGCTCGAACTTTACTCCTAGCCGACCACAACCACTCCACCACCGCCTACAACCGACCATCACCATTACATCATTCCCTATAACCAAGGTTGTGAGTCCTAGATGAAGACAACATCACCTAATCATGTTTTAACCTACCCAAACTTTTATTTCCTTCACCTTCCTCTTGCCTATTGCCTCGGCCACCCCTTGCAACCCCACCTCCAAGCCATACCATGATCTACACTACCATAGTCGTGCCTATTAACCGCATACCCATCATGGCCGAGAACATGAAGCTCCATGGCTGAACCAATAGTTCGCAAATCCTTGACCTTTAGCCTTCCTTTAATTTGTAACTTACTCCTCTTGCACTTCTCTTCCAATTCCAAGCAATAGCCGTGCATATCTTGCTTATTCCCATCAGGGCCGAGCCTACATGATAATGGTCTAGCCATTTGTTGTTGTGGCCGAGCCCCTTGTTGAATTAAAAGAAAATTATGTTTTTTTAATTCATATATTTTCATTGTTTTGAATATACAAATTATTGTTTTGAAGTTTGTAATTATATATGTTGTCCTGGCTTGTGCACAAGAGACGAATCTTGGCTCTCTTTTCACTCAAGTTTGAATCGTGCTTAGTCCTTCCTTTTCGTGCTTTATGAAGTTCAGTTCTGTGTTTTGAATTTGATTCTAGCTTCTAAAAGGTGAGTTTATCACTCTAGACATACGTATTTTTATAATATAATTATGAAATGATGACAAGTGAATTGTATAAATTAATGTGCTATGTTCGTACATGCCTATAATATATTTATATGATGTTAAATGTTGTTTGTACAACGATTACATCATCCGATATGATATGTTATATTGTACTGTTCATTTTATTTACTGTATCGTAATGTAAGTTCCCTATCACTATGGGCTGAAATGATACATACCCGAAATGACTTTAGAATAAGGAAAAATCATTATGGGATGAAATAATAGGCTCGGGTGTTTTTTATTGAGTTTGATTTACTTGGGATTGTGGCTTTGAAATGATAGTACCCGGTTTTTTTTTTAAATTACAGATTGAAATGATACATATCCGTATCACTTGACCTGGGTTAGAAAATATTATACAGGCCCATGGTTAATATTATTAAAATAATATTTTCTAAAAATTTGTTAAGTATTTTGGATTTTTAGAATATACGAAATTTTAACTTAAAAACTTGATTTAATGGTTTAAAATATAAAGAGATATTGGCTTTCAACAGGTTAAAATTTATAAGTTAATAATTGGTTTAAATTGTAATTTAAAAATCTTTATTTGGTTTTAAATAGGAATTTAAAGATCTTTATTGTGATAAATAACTTAATAATTCAAGTTGATTAATGTGGAATTTTAAAAATATAACCTAGTAATTGCAATCAATTTTTAGTTTGAAATGAATACGGGCCGTATAATAAATAATGTGTTTTGAATTGATAAAATAAAATGCAGTTTTGATTGGACTTTTGTAATAATTTTTTTTAATTTTGAATCATAGTTATTTGAAGTCTAAATGAATAGATTTATAAAGAATATTTGATTGTATATTAACTATGATAAAATATTTTATTTATGAAGTGGATATGTTTGGAAAATGAATAATTATTTTTCAAATGGAAAGGTATTTTTGAAATATGACTTAACTTAAAAATTGGGAGTTGGGTTTTTAAATGCAAGTTTTAAGTTAAGTAAATAAATTGAAATTTAGTTTATATATGGAATGGGTGTTTTAAAATAAAGTATTAAGTTAATTGAAAAATAAAAGTTAAAAAAATAGTGTACTTTTGACTTAATAAATGAATTATAGTAATTTGGATATATTGATAGAAATTTGATTAAATCATAAGTTAAATGATATCCAAATGAATATTTTCTGAAGCGGAAAATATGATTTTTATAAGTTAAAATGGCTAAAAATTGAAGTTTTATTGTTTCTAAAATGTTATAATAAAATCTGCACTTCAGAAATGCTGTGGTTTTAAGATAGCATTTGCTAAGTGCTATCAATTTTGAAACTTAACTAGGTTCTGAAATAACTAAATACCTATTACAACACTTTATATGTGCTGTTGTTTCTGAATTTGAACTATTTCCGAAAATAACTAAATAACTACTACAACACTTGATAAATGCTGTTGTTTCTAAATTGATCTGTTTTGAAATAATAACTAAATACCTACTTTAGCACTTTGTAAGTGCTTCTGTTTCTGAATTTGACAATATTTTGAAATACTAATATATCTATTGTAACACTTTATGAATGCTGTTGTAGCTAAAATTTATAGTGTACTGGAAATTTTATAATTAAATGAATGAACTTAGAAATGTTATAACTTTGGAATGAATACTATTTTACATTGAAATTTAAATGGTTTAAATGAATATTATTTTAAAGGTGTTATGATTTTCTAAGTATTATGATTTTCAAAGGATAATATTTCCAAATTGTCATGATTTCAAAGTGTTATGGTTTCAAAGTATTATGGCTTCAAAGTGTTGGTTTTAGAGTTGTTATAACTTTGAAAGTACTATTGTTTTGGAAATAAAATTATTTGAGATTTTATTTCAGTAGGAATTGTCTTTAATTATATTAATTTGAAACTTATTGAAATTGGAGATTTAAGAATTTGACTTTATAAAAAGGTTTGGGTAAAGATGATTTAAAGGAATATTTCAAGTTTAATACATTGAAGGAAATATTCAATGATTTAGGAATTTGGGTTTTATTTAAATGGTATATTGATTTGGTTTTTGGAGTCTAAATGAGATATTATTACTTTGGTTTTGAAGTAGAAATGTTTTGAAATAAATATCCATGGGTTATAATAACGTTTGGTTGATAAAGAGACCGAGATCAGATATGGGCATACTCTCTGTTGATACCGAAAACCACTTTAACAACCGTGTATGTGGTGGAGACTCCAGAATGAAGTAGGATGATGGCGACGTTCTACTGACGTATATACGTGGACCCGACTCGAGTGAGTTGGCATAAAGTGGCTAAAATATGCGCGATTTCGGGCCAGTGAGGTAGCTCCTCCTATCGGACACACTCCTCGATACCATTCTATTACTTTGTGATTGATCGAGGCACTTTGATTTCGGGGGTGTGGCTCGAGGTGGGCGGTAGCTACGCCCTATGCGTCACCATAAGTCTGGATAATAATTGGTATACCTACCTTGGCATTGCCTAGTTGTGCTGTCTCCTACCCTAGCGCGCCTTGTAAGAGTTTGATTTGTGTCATACCCATGGAGTATCTTCCCGTAGCCTCTCGATCAGGAGGTACGCAGGTACGATATAGACTATTGGCGCTATTTATGTGTTAAGGTGGAAAATGTAAAGGCTTAACACTATTTAAAAGTAAGTTTGTTTTACTATAGAAATTATTATAATAGCAAAATATTACTACATAGTAAATAGTTTAATAGATCCTTAGAGGATGAGCGGTCTCAAGAATCCTTTAAGTTACTTGTACCTTATATTGCAGTTCACTTGAGTGGGTTTGCATTGTATAAGTATGTATGTCCCGACTCGAGTGTTTTATGTTTTGCTTTACGCTCGGATCAGACTGGGTGATACAGCATTCGAGACTCACCTTCAAAGTTATAGCTTCGCTTGAAGATCCAGCTATCTATTTCATTTCAGTTATCCAGTTGATTTCGGTTATCCAGTTTATTCCACTGATGTATTCTGATTGTACTTGATTATCATATTGAAATTTATGTTGTATCTTGTTTAAATCGGATGTATTTATATAGTAGCTTCATGAACTAGAATCTTTTTCTTCCGCTGCATTATATTACTTTGTGTCTGTGATCTGTGATTTATTTATTTATTGTTTATTCCGCATTTTGCCAAATTTAAATTAATAATTTAGTATGTTGAGCTATCAAAGTCAAACATGTGTGGTTCTACCGTCGATTTGAATGGATTAAAATAGCGGGTCACTACATGGTCTTACCCGAGCATTACAATAAAGTAACACCTAAGTCAGGGTGGAAACCAGCATGAGTAAAACACAGTTAATTTGAAATACTTAAGTTATCAAAATCTTTCGAAAAACAAGGTAACTCGTACTACACGACGAGTTTTTATCTTATTATAATCAAGCACTTTTATAGAAGTACATTGATATTTTAACCGTGTCTAAGTACATTACTTCTTTAAAATAGTCGAATTTGTTACACTGATCAGAATCCAGCATGTAGGATTCTGTAACCAAGATCGTATCGGTTCGTAATAATTATTAAATCGATGTGGTTCCAAATGACACTAACATCTAATCCCGGCCTCTTCGAGTCTAATCGATAAACTTTAAATATCCAAGTCGTTTTTAAATAACAATTTATATATTACGGATGACAACATTTACAAATGGGAATTAATTACATACATTTATTTTCAATAACACGTGTAAACATTTTTTTTCAATTATTTAATGTCGTTTGGCTACTTAATGGCACATACAAGAATAATTTTGAATAAATATTAAAGAGAACAATAACTAAAACAATGATCATTAACTAAATTAGCACTTAACACAAATATTTAAACGATTCACCATCAGAATTAATTAATTTCCATTAACTGAATCTACTTATATCTTAAATCCAAATTTATTTATAATTTAAGAAATTTTAAAACAATTTATTTCTAATTAACTGAAATTAACTAATCCAACTAATAACAAATTTTATTAATTAACATAAGTTTAAAAATTTTAGCACTCGACTACTTATTTATTTACATAAGATTTAATCAAGTAAGTTTAAATTTAGCAACTCACTTTAACTTATTAAAAATGATTACACTCTATATCATAAAGAATTAGCAAAATAAATTTTAGGCTAAATATTGTAAAGTATATCATGTTGGTTTTGATTGTTTTTTTTAAAAAAAATTAAAGCCTGGCACATTCCAAATATTCGCGGCCTCAAAAAAACAATGAAGTCCAAACTTCTTTCCCTTTCCAGTTCTCTACTCCCTTTCTTCCTTTTTCTTGGAACGAAACTGTGCATGAAAATGCACAGTGCACTATCCCGTCCTATCCGCCACCAAATCTTCACCGCCGACCATCCATGCGAACCACCTACGTCCACTACAACCTGCCTCCGCACCTGGAATCCACGGTCCGTCCTCAATTCGCAATTTCGAACTTCAACACAAACTTGTCACGAACTGCAACCCACCGCAACCTCTTGCCATGCCACCTCGGCCATCCATCCACCACCAAACTTCATCCATGAATTTATCACAACAATCTCCACCTACTCTCCCAGGACCGCACGCCTCGTTCTTCCCCTACTCATCCCTATTTTCTCATAGACAAACCAACCCAAAAACTACCACTAAACCCTAGTTCCACCATGTCGAACCACCACAAGACCTTAAAAATTGCCCCACCATTTTCTCCGATGCACCATTTCCTGAGTCACCTCCACGCCAAACGCCAAGCCCTCGGATCGACCGCGTCGCCGGAATCTGGAAAAGAACCCAAACCATTCAATTCAGAATCTCTCCTACCTCAAACAACTAAAAACCACCAAACTTATTTTATAAATCCAAATTTTCACTAACGATTCCAAATATATGATCCATTTGTTGAAATTTGATATTCGAATTTGACACAAAGTTGAGACACTTAACTGTACCATCTTCTTTCTTCTTCTATATGCGATGAAATTTGATGAAACCATTTTAAAAATAGTCTATATCCAAAAACACCCAACTTTTGTTTAGGAAATAGTGTTTAAAGTTAATTAGATGTTGAGTTATTTATTTTCAAAACCAAAGCTTAAAACGTTTTTATTAAATGACAGAGAGAAGGAGAAGTAAAGGTTTTTGAATTATAGGAAGAACTACCAGGTCTAAAACATAAACAAAGGCATGAATGCAAAAAAACATATATGTTTGACGCAACCAGGTTTCATCACATCTCAATATTCAAGTATTAATAAAGATTTGAACGTTTAACTCACTGTTCCCAAGTAGATGAACAACTGCTGCTTTGTTTTCTCTTGCCTCAGTATTTTGTAACCTGATCTTCTTCTTAATTTCTAATGGCAGATTTCTACTTCGTTTTATTTTTTTCTTCTTCTTTTATGTGCATGAACAAAAATGAATATGGCAAGGCTAGGCTCTATACATATATATAGAATGGGAGGGGAACATTTCAATAAAAAGGGAGGCTGAGGTGTACAGGATTATAGTTTTTTTTTTACATTTTTTTTCTTTTTTACCTTTTATTTGATAAAAAGGCTGATTTGATTTTATTGTATTTTGATTTGAATATTGAGTGATTTGATTTATTTTTTGCTTGAGATGAAGTTTTGCCATAATGATGTTCCCATATGTTTATACGCACATTTATATGCATTGATATATATATATATATATTCACATTCTTATGTGCCTTTTTTTTACCATGTATATGTTTACATGTTGCATAATAACATATTCAATTGTTTTTCATATTTACTTACACACCTATTTCATCATAAAAAGGTCTACACTTATGTGTGTATATTTACACATACACCATTTTTATCTATACACACACACACACACACACACACACACATATTTACTTATCCACTATTTCACACAAATATATATCTATGTGTACTTTTGTATTTTTCCAGTCATATCTACATACACCTATACACTATTTTATATAACATATGCACATATACATTTAGTAGAATGTATATGTCACCATATATGTATATATTTAAATTTATACATATTTTCATATAAATTACTTCCTATGGCCGTATATATGCATATATGTATACATATATACTTATATATATATATATATATATATATATGTTATCAAACATCATAAAGCTTGTATATAAATATACGTTTATGGATTTTATCTTAAATTTAAATGGTAGTTTATATACACATTTGTATAACTTTTACCATATCCACAAATTTATAAATTAAAATTAAACGTAGCTTTTGCAATAAAATTTATACATTCAAATATTTCCTGTATTAGAGAATTTGTTTATTCAACTTGTAAAATTAATATTTCAATAATTGAAATCAATTAATTATCCCATTAATAGGCGTCAAAAACTCGGGTCGTTACATTCCATCCCCCTTTAGATCTTTTCGTCCTCAAAAAGGAACGAAGCGAGAATTAGAATTCGATGTATATTATTATATAATCATCTTTTAACACTAAACTCCTTACTCTTTTTTATTATACAATTTAAAAAATATATACACTTTAAATTACATAGTATTACCAAGCTAGTTTTTATATGTAAAAATACTTTTCATAGCTCGATGTCTTAGCAAGTCCATCCTTATTCTTACATAAATTGAGTCAAACATTGATCAGGCATAGGACCGAAAATCTATAAATACTTAGTAGACCCGTTTCAATACCCAATGAAAATACTTGTGTAACGATCCCGAAATTTTACTGAGGTTAAATTAATGATTAAATTAATTTTTTTAATAAATTTTTTGAGATTAATTGATTTATCTAATTGAGTTTCTGCAAATACAAATAAAATATGTTATTCATTAATAAAGGAAGGATTTCTTTTACAAATTATTTCAATTCAATAAGGAGTTATTTTTAAACAATATTTATAATAAAATGTCTTTACAAATGAGTTCTTATTTTAAGTAGAAATTGTCATTTCAAATTATTTATATATATATATATATGTGTGTGTGTGTGTGTGTGTGTGTGTGTGTATTGAAAGAAGCTATGATTTGAAAAATTCAAAACGAAGTCTTTCAAAAAAAATGTTTAAAATAAATAAGCCTTATAAATATTAAAGCATAAGTATAAAATCAAATAATGGTTATAAACACAAGTATAAAAATAAATACATAAGTTGAAATTTATAACAAATAACTAAAACTAAACATACATGTATATAAAGGGATAAGAAAGCAAGCTAGGCAAGTAAATTATATAAGAATGCAGGTGTGAAATAGTATGTGAGTTAAATAAATGTTAGGTTTAACCAATAAATAAATTAAATTCACATAGAGGAATTTAAACAACATGTTAGCGAACATTGTAAGATATAAAGCAAAACAAATTTGATAAAGTATAACAACATAATAAATATGACATATGAATTATGGAAATTAACTCATGCAAGACAAAGACATGCAAGGTACTATTCTTATAAATAAATATGAAACAGACAGTCATATATTTAAGTATGTAGATTTAAAATATCTATACACAAGACAAAGAAATTTATGCTAATCCACCCTATAGAAATCATCATCCGAGATCTTATTGATAAAACAAAGAAAAAATATATATCTCTGCTTTTTATTATACATGACATCACCTGTAGACTCATTTTTTTATATCAGCCTCCATATTGACAAAATCTCTGCCTATTGTACTAAAAGGATTCTAACCACCTTGTATATGTAAAAAAAATATTATCACCCTTTACTAATAATGTTCAACCTGTACAGTTCTTTTATTTATATCAACTTCACCTCGCTTCTTCATTTCAAGCTGAGACGATCTAAAGTGATATCATCTTAAATCTTAAACAAGTTCAATTCATTCAATAAAAACAAATCAGAGGAAAAAAAGAGAGAAAAGATTAAAGGAAGATTACAGGAAACTCAAAAACATGGAAGGCTCTTTATTCTTATTCTGGAAAAAAATCTACGTTGAGTAACATTTTTTAAAACTTTATAAGTTTGTTTGCATGATAAAATCTGGAATAAGTCTGCTTTGTTTATATATATGTTTCTGTATATATATGGATTGTTAAGTGAGGATTTTATCTAATTGTTCTCCTCTGTTTGTAGTTACAGAGATTGATTAGAGGTTCAAAATTCAAAACTTATTCATCAAATCAGTTATAGTCTTACAGTTTACATAAAACAGATGTCTTAAACACAAATTAGGATAAACAAATCTGGTTTAGACATGTTAGAGGAATATATCAACTGGGGAACTTGTTCTATAGTACAAAATATGACTATATGTTAAATTCGAGTGTTTAAAAATTCCTAATTCAATCTCATAACTTAAATACACACCGCAAAATTAGATTTTTAAAACAAAAATGGGAATTTTTAGTTAAGCATGTTAAGAGCAGTTCCTAGTTGAACTAAAATTGCTTTTTAACAAAATCCCAGTGATTGAACAATTTTAAAATGTTGGAATTTTGTCTGAAGCTTGCATGATCTTCGTGGAATTCAAGAAAAATGTTTAAAAAAATTATTTTGCGTTGGATGTTCGATCGAGGCAAGACTAGGGTTTAGTGAATGGATTTTGTCGTGGTCAGAAAAGAGGTGATTTTGTCACCTCTATTAGACCGAGTCGTATGAAACTTGAGGGAGAGAAGCGTCGATGGTCGGGGAACGCGTGGTCGAAGTCGCGTGACCTCCGGTGGTCAGTGGCGAGGGCTATGGTGGGTTTTCTAATTTGTTTGGTTCCAGTTTTTGGGTTTGAGGTACTCGATTTTCATTCCTGATGAGTTTGATCGAACTGAATGACAGTTTGGGTATGGGCGATCATCGTTGGCGTGTTAGAGGCTACGGCAGTGGTCAGAGTGATAAAATTCAGGTGTACACGTACACTATGCGCATGATATCTAGGTTTGGGAGGTTGAAGAAGAAGAAGCAGATTGGGGCTTGTGTGACGCCCCACCTCTGTACCCACTCTAGCCAAGGACACTACGGGGTAATGCCGTCAACTAGGGCGCAAAATAAGGCTGTTGAGGAGCGACCATCCGTGTAATTGCTTTGTGCGAGCACCAATATGCCAGATAAAATATAAGAGGAAATCCGACATACAAACACAAACTCAAAGCTACTACACAGTGGCTATATATATTCTTCGGAAACAAACATAGAAGTAAACATAACACATATCAGTCGTATACATCCATATCACAATGGCGGAAATAGATATGAATATATAACACATGAAAGTGTACATCAGAGTAATGGTCAAACAAGATCCACAATATCACAAAAGAATAGCTACAAGTGCTAGACAAAAGAATATCGATACATCTATGAGTCTATGTCTCAAATGTATACAACAAAAACTACAAATCTAAGTAGTTAGCCAAAAGTCAAGGTGATAATCCCAGGTGTGAAGTCAAGCAGAAACACCTGTAACATCTCGGTCTGACCCGAGTATTATTTAATAAGAAAATAATAAACGTATCAGTCTAGCTATAAATGTCAGATAAAATGATATAGAATAAGAGATAAGACATAAACATATGATAACCATAAAGCCATACTGTGATAAGTATGTAATTGAAAATCAACAAGAGATTAATCAATATCACAAGAATCTTCTCAAAGATCAAAAGGAAAGTCATACTCCTTATTTTCCAAATCATCAAAACCATAAAAATTGACAATAATATCAATGCCAACCATAAAAGTTAATGATACACAAATTCACCAATACACAAAAATTGATAATACATATCAATGAAAATCACGAAAATTGGTGAAACACAAAATTCTAGAAATCATCAATGGAAATCCAGAAATCACAAAAGGGGGAGGCCTATCACAAAACGGGAGCATAAAAGCTCACCAACACGTGTATCACAAAATGGAACGCTATTCCATGGTAGCTAACCATTAATTTTGAGCCGAAGCTCCATAAAATGCCAGAAGACCATGGGTCGCTACCCCACCAAATTGAGCCGAAGCTCCACAGAAACGGGGTTTAGTCTCCCTCGTAGACAAAGAGACATCGCACATTTGCTAGTCTAAATCTCAAAAATGATCATCATCGATCATCAAGAAGTGTCAATTACAATAAGCTAGTAAATATATGAGCTTAGCTTCGTGTCCCATAACCACTAGCTTAACTTAAATATTTATGAATAAATTGTAGATCTCCACTCGAAAATTGTCACAAGAGGTTCAATCGAACTAGACCAAGAATTAACCATCGAAGTAAACGCAAGCGTTTCATACCACTTGTTTTACTAAGTCGTTTAATTAGATTTCTCATACGAGTGAGGTAAAGGTTTGTATATACTAGTAGGTTAAAACTGTCTTATAAACAAGATTGACATTGAAAATATAGTTGAAATCATTTTGATAAAAGAGTTTTGATATTTACTATTAGTATAGAAACCTTTATGTTTTTAAAGTGACAAACCACAAAAATGATTGTAGAACAATAGGTCACAAAAATTCACGTTCGAAGACGTGAATAAAGTCCATAGAATTCGATTCCAAACTCATCAAAGTGAAAATACCCCTACGGCTCAACATTGCGCGACCTAACTGTCGGGCGACCTAAGGAGATGTTCGACCAAACATGGCCGAGCGACCTAAGGGAACGCGCGACCTAACAACAAGGTGGTACAAAAATCATGGCGCGACCAAAGGAGCGCGACCTAAAGTGGCACGACCTAAACAAGAAGGCGCGACCTAACAGTAGCGAGCTAACACGGAGCGACCAAGGGAGGTCAGCGACCTATAGGCATGCACGACCTAAAGAGACGTGCGACCTAATAAGCACACGACCTAACGCATGTCGAGACTTAGTGGAGCGAGCTAAGTAGTGCCGAGCGACCTAACATGACGCGACTTAACGCATGAAGCCGACCTAAGACGTAAAGAGGGCCGAGCAACCTATGTTGTGAGCGACCTAGTCGGCGCGACCTAAAGCCGAGCGACCTAACACGAATGACCTAATGCCGACCGAGCTAACTGCAGGCCAAAAATGCCTCATGTGCAGGCCGAGTGACCTAAGGGTTTGAACTGCAAAAACTCACTCAAATTGCAACTGATCGAGCATGGACGCTAGGGGATTATGCCCATAGGCTACCCGGTCGTATTGGCTTCTTGATGCATCACCGAAATCGTGTTCATACGTCAAAGATTGGATTTTTTTTAAAAGATTTGAACCCAAAACACTAGAAATTGGTATTTTCACCAATTCAATCCAAACCAAAAGTAAATGCACATGAATAAGTGTTAGGAATTCATACCTAACAATCTAAGATAGTTATAGACAAACATGTGAGATAAAAATCTCACCTTTTCACAAAATTAATGAAAGAGAAGTTTGAAAGAAAAGGAGAATCAACCCAAGAAGCTTGAATCAATGTCTTCTCTTTGAATTTGGAGTCAGATGTTGGATTTGCAAAAAACTAGGGCTTGGAGTTTTAATTTCCCATTCCTTCCTCCATTTTTGATGAAGCTTGAGTGTTAGAAAATGAACGTCAAGTTATGAAGAGAAGGAGGTTGAGCTAGAGTTAATAGCTTAGGCTAATGGGCTAAACCAAACCCGAAGTCCAAAGTGAATAAGTGGCAAAATTCCACTAACCCCAAAAATATCAAAGTTTATACTAAAAAAGATCGCAAATGGTGTTTTGAACTCAATGGAAGTGGTTCCGAGTCCTAATTCGACTGTATGCAAAAAGTAGCTTTTCGGACAAAATCCGACAAACGATAAAATATTAAAATAAAAATATTTAAATATTCAATCGTAAAATATGCGTGTTGTTACAGACTCCCCTTTTAAAGAAATTGCGTCCTCGCAATATTTAAGAAGAAAAATATAGTAACAACCATAAAAGCTACTCAACACAAAAGAAATTTGAAATAAGAAGTTCACCTCAAAGAGCACGGGAAAGTAAATCCGGATGTGTTCGCTCGATGAATTGTCTAGATTCCCAAGAGCAATCTTTAGGATTTGAGGACCATTGGACTTTAACTAGTGGGACATCTTTATTTCGAAGGCGCTTGACCTCCGAAGCAATAATACGAATAGGATGTTGCTCATAAGTTAAATTAGGTGAAACTTCAATTTCTTCCACAACACCGGGCTCAAGAATAGAATCGAAATTTCGAAGGCACTTCTACAATTGAGAAACGTGAAACACGTCGTGAATAGTAGAAAACTGAGCCGGTAATAAAAGGCGATAAGACACGGAACCAATACGTTTGGTGATGGGAAATGGACCAATATATCGAGGTGCGAACTTTCCCGATCGACTGAAACGAACAACACCCTTCATAGGTGAAACACGAATAAACACAATATCTCTCATAGAAAATTCTAATTTCCTTCTCCGGTTATCGACATAGGATCTTTGCCTGCTCTGGGCCTCTTTCATCCTATGACGAATAAGTTCAATCTTCTCTGTGGAGTCACGAATAAAATCTGGACTTAAAACCAGCTTCTCACTGGCCTCAAGCCAACAAGAAGGGGATCGGCATGGCCTTCCATAGAGTGCCTCAAAAGGTGCCATACCAATTCTAGATTGGAAGCTATTATTATAGGAAAACTCAACAAGAGAAATATGATCTTCCCAACTTCCACCAAAATCAAGAACACATGCACGAAGAAGATCTTCAAGAGTTTGATTCACATGCTCAGTTTGTCCATCGGACTGGGGATGATAAGCGGTGCTAAAATTAAACTTCGTCCCCAAAGCCTTTTGAAGACTCTTTCAAAATCCACTAGTAAACAATGGATCACGATCACTAACAATAGAATTAGGGACTCCATGCAATTTAACAACTTCTTTCAAAAAAAGTTTGGCCAAGAGAGGAACGGTTCGATTGGACCGAACGGGAACAAAATGGGTGGATTTAGTAAGTCTATCAACTATCACCCAGAAGCTATCATGACCCGAACGAGAACTGGGAAGACCGTCTATAAAATCCATGAAAATTTGATCCCACTTCCAAATTGGAATTTCTAAAGGTTGCAATAACCCACCGGGCCTTTGGTGTTCGGCCTTGACAAGTTGGCAAGTCATGCAACACTTAACGAAGTTAGCAATATCAAATTTCATTCCCTCCCAATAATAAAGTCGCTTCATATCCACGTACATTTTACTACTACCGGGATGAATGGTAAATTTAGAACGATGAGAATCTTCTAAAATGTCTTTACGAAGATTACTAATATTTGGCACGATAAATCTACCAAATTTTCGAATACCGCCACGAGAATCAGTATCAAAGTCTTTCAAACCTTCAATATCAATTTTACCCTAAGATTTTGGCCAAGAAGAGCCAATTCTGGATCTAGCTTTTGAGCTTCAAGAATGCGGTCTAAAAGAGTAGGATGAGGCTCAAGACTACATAAAACAAGAGATGAACACAAATCGAAAACACGATCTCGAATCTCATAAGTGGATAGAATTCCGAGATCATTCCATTCGGATATCATCATAGAAACAACCGTTTGTTGCTTACGACTAAGTGCATCGGCAACACGATTTCCCTTTTCGGGAGTATAAAGTATATCAAGATCATAAGCTGCAAGAAATTCGAGCCAACGTTGTTGAACGCAAATTAAGTTCCTTTTGAGAAAATAGATACTTCAAAGATTTATGATCGGTATAGGGAACAAATTTCTCTCCCAAAAGATAATGACGCCAAATACGAAGGGCGAAAATAATAGTTGCGAGTTCTAAATCATGAGTGGCATATCTAGACTCGGCTGGCTTCAATTGCCTAGAAGCATAAGCAATAACACGTTCTCTTTGCATAAGAACGGCACCTAAACCAACACGACTAGCATTGGCATAAACAATAAAATCTTGGTTTCCCTCGGGAATCACAAGAATAGGAGAATCGGAAAGGAGTTCTTTTAATTTCTGAAAAGAAGCTTCACATTTGTCCAACGAAATGTATTTAACTCACTTCTTTGTCAAGCTAGTAAGAGGCACGGAAATTTTGGAAAATTCCTTTATGAAACGGCGGTAATAACCGGCCAAACCAAGGAAACTACGTATTTCCGTCACACTATCCGCACTCTTCCAGTTCTGAATTGCTTCAATCTTTGAAGGATCCATGGAAATTCCATTTTCGAAAATAATATGACCGAGAAACTTCACACAAGATTGCCAAAAGTAGCATTTAGAAAATTTTGCTTTTAATTTATTGCTCCTAAGAGTTTCCAACACCATCCGAAGATGTTTTTCATGCTCCTCCCGGTTTTTTAATACACAAGAATATCATCAATAAAGATGAGAACAAACCGATCGAGGAAGTCTTTGAAAACTCTATTCATAAGGTTAAAGAAATAAGCCGGAGCATTCGTTAAACCAAATGGCATAAGAAGCCATTCAAAAGATCCATAACGAGTACGGAAAGATGTCAAAGGAATGCTATCCTCTGCAATTCGAAGCTGATGAAAACCGGTAGCTAAGTCTAATTGTGAAAAGACTCTAGCACCACTAAGTTGATCGAATAGATCATCAATCCGAGGTAAAGGATATTTATTCTTGATAGTAAGATCATTAAGCTTGCTATAGTTAACGCATAGTCTAAGTGTACCACAGGATTTCTTCACAAAAATAGCCGAAGCTCCCCAAGGTGAGGAACTAGAGCGAATAAATAGCTTCGTCTCCAATTCGGATATTTGTTTGCGCATCACCTCATTTTCTTTATTGGACATACGGTAAGGAGGACGAGTGATAGGTTGAACTCCAGGGATGAGATTAATTCTGAACTCAATTGCTCGCTTAGGTGGTAGTCCTAAAACGGGCTCAAATATGACGGAAAATTTACGAACAACGTGAATAAGAGAAATAATGTCTTCCTCATCATCATTATCATCATCATGAGGATCTAAAGAATGTAGGGATGCAACCAAGCTGGAATCCGAATCTTTAAGATCAATAGAAATCTGCTTAACAGATTGAGGATGTCGAAGATGAATAGTCCGCTCAGGACATAGGATTTGGGCTTCATAGCGGTTAAGCCAATCCATTCCGAAAATCATTCCAAAGCCTAAGTATCACATAACATGCAAATCGGCTCGGAAAGAAAAATCACACAAAATAATCTCAACATCTTTACACAATAAACTGATTGTTGTGGATCCACCAACCGGATTCGCAATTCTCAAAGAAGTCATTAAACACAAAACATCCAAAGAAAAAGTATCAACAAGTTCTTTGGAAATAAAAGAATGGGACGCACCCATATCAAAAAGAACTCGAATAGGATGATCACGAAATAAAATAATGCCGTCAAGGACAGAATGAGAAATACCTTTACCACGAGATTTGTTGCCAGGGGCTTGAGCAACATTAAGCTTTCCCTCCTTCCTATTTTGAAGTTTGGGACAAGAAGATAAATAATGATCCGGGCTTTTGCAATAGCGATAAGTACGAGGCTTTGAACACTTGTTCGCATAATGGTCCTTAGAAACACAGTTGTAGCATTGTCCACCACTTGGGGTAGAAGTCTTAGTTGCCGGAGAGACTTGCTTCCCTTTCTTATTGTTAGGATAAAGACCTTTGAACTTATTAGGCCTTTTCTTGTTGTTGAAGTTTGGTTTGGCACTCATAACTTCAACATCACTCTCCCTATCTGCCTCTTCAAGACGAAGAGCGATATCAACGAGTTGATCGAAAGAAACTTCTAATTTTAGAAGTAATGGCTTCTTGAGATTTTTATTCAAGCCATAGACAAATCGTTGGTTTTTCTTCAATGGGGTGTTTATGTACTCGACCCCATATTTAGAAAGTGACTCGAATGAAGCGACATAGTCAGTCACAGAGGATTCACCTTGAACAATGTCAATGAAACGGCGAGTCAAAGTCAACTTCTCAACTTCTGACACAAATTTTAATTCGAAGCGCTCCTAGAATTTCTCCCAAGTAAGCTCCGCTTCATTTATTTTAGAAATCAGAAGCTCATACCAATCTAATGCACTTTCTTGGAGCATACTAGAGGCCACCTGAACACAGTGAAGATCAATAAGATTCATGTGAAAAAAGATTCGATCGCACGATCTCAGCCAATCCTGGACTTCAATAATGGTTTCAGAACCTTTGAATGGCTTTCCACCCAAATTAGTATAATCGCTGCACAAACGTGCAAATCCAGACCTAGGGTGAGTAGACTACGGATTAGATCCAGCTGCTTGAGCATTCCTTACTAGATCAAGAAGCTGCTGGGCAGACATAAATACTACATCTTGGGGAGTAGCACGAGATTGACCGGTGCTGGGACGGCCAGGTCTAACCATTTCTCTTCCTTTAGAAAGAAAGAAAGAAAGAAGAAGGATAAGGTTATTCACCAAATGAATATCAAGCAATCTTGATAGATAAACAAGGAATCATGAAGAAAATAGGATGAATCGGTACGAAGACTCGAATTAAATCCTAAAGCACGACTCCTAAGATGGACTTAGGATGATGATCCTTGATACATTATTCTATGTTGTTCCGAAGTTTGGCTCTGATACCAAGCTGTGATGCCCCACTTCTATACCCACTCTAGCCAAGGACACTACGGGGTAATGCCGTCAACTTGGGCGGAGAATAAGGCTGTTGAGGAGCGACCATCCATGTAATTGCTTTGTGCGAGCACCAATATGCCAGATAAAATATAAGAGGAAATCCGACATACAGACACAAACTCAAAGCTACTACACAGTGGCTATATATATTCTTTGGAAACAAACATAGAAGTAAACATAACACAAATAAGTCACAGACATCCATATCACAAAGGCATAAATAGATATGAATATATAACACATGAAAGTATACATCAGAGTAGTGGTCAAACAAGATCCACAATATCACAAAAGAATAGCTACAAGTGTTAGACAAAAGAATATCGATACATCTATGAGTCTATGTCTCAAATGTATACAACAAAAACTACTAAACTGAGTAGTTAGCCAAAAGTCTGGGTGATAATCCCAGGTGTGAAGTCAAGCAGAAGCACCTGTAACATTTCGGTCTGACCCGAGTATTATTTAATAGGAAAATAATAAACGGATCAGTCTAGCTATAAATATCATATAAAATGATATAGAATAAGAGATATGACATAAACATATGATAACCATAAAGCCATACTGTGATAAGTATGTAATTGAAAATCAACAAGAGATTAATCAATATCACAAGAATCTTCTCAAAGATCAAAAGGAATGTCATACTCTTTATTTTCCAAATCACCAAAACTATAAATATTGACAATAATATCAATGCCAATCACAAAAGTTACTGCCACACAAATTCACCAATACACAAAAATTGATAACACATATCAATGAAAATTGGTGAAACGCAAAATTCTAGAAATCATCAATGGAATTCCAGAAATCACAAAAGGGGGAGGCCTAACACAAAAAGGGAGAATAAAAGCTCACCAACACGTGTATCACAAAATGGAACGCTATACCATGGTAGCTAACCATTTATTTTGAGCCGAAGCTCCACAAAACGGCCCGAAGACCATGGGTCGCTACCCCACCAAATTGAGCCGAAGCTCCACAGAAACGGGGTTTAGTCTCCCTCGTAGACAAAGAGACATCACACATTTGCTAGTGTAAATCACAAAAATGATCATCATCGATCATCAAGAAGTGTCAATTACAATAAGCTAGTAAATATATGAGCTTAGCTTCGTGTCCCATAACAACTAGCTTAACTTAAATATTTACGAACAAATTGTAGATCTCCACTCGAAAATTGTCCCAAGAGGTTCAATCGAACAGGTCCAAGAATTAACCGTCGAAGTAAACGCAAGCGTTTCATACCACTTGTTTTACCAAGTCGTTTAATTAGATTTCTCATACGAGTGACATAAAGGTTTGTATATACTAGTAGGTTGGAAAACTGTCTTGTAAACAATCTTTATATTAAAAATAGAGTTGAAATCGTTTTGATAAAAGAGTTTTGATAATTACTATTAGTATAGAAACCTTTATGTTTTTAAAGTGGCAAACCACAAAAATGATTATAGAACAATAGGTCATAAAAATTCACGTTCGAAGACGTGAATAAAATCCAAAGAATTCGATTCCAAATTCATCAAAGTGAAAATACCCCTATGGCTCAACATTGCGCGACCTTACTGCCGGGCGACCTAAGGAGATGTGCAACCAAACATGGTCGAGCGACCTAAGGGGATGTGCGACATAACAACAAGGGGGAACAAAAAGCATGGCGCGACCAAATGAGCGCGACCTAAAGTGGCACGACCTAAACAACAAGGCGCGACCTAGCAGTAGCGAGCTAACACGGAGCGACCAAGGGAGGTCAGCGACCTATAGGCATGCGCGACCTAAAGAGACATGCGACCTAACATGCACGCGACCTATCACATGTCACGACTTATTGGAGCGACCTAAGTAGTGCCGAGCGACCTAACATGGCGCGACTTAACGCATGAAGCCGACCTAAGACGTAAAGAGGGTCAAGCAACCTATGTTGTGAGCGACCTAGCCGGCGCGACCTAAAGCAGAGCGACCTAACACGAACGAACTAATGCCGACTGAGCTAACTGCAGGCCGAAAATGCCACATGTACAGGCCGAGCGACCTAAGGGTTTGAACTGCAAAACCTCACTCAAATTGCAACCGATCGAGCATGGACGCTAGGAGATTATGCCCATAGGCTACCCAGTCGTATTGGATCCTCGATGCATCACCAAAAACGTGTTCAAACATCAAAGATTGGATTTTTTTAAAAGATTTGAACCCAAAACACTAAAAATTGGGATTTTCACCAATTCAATCCAAACCAAAAGTAAATGCACATGAATAAGTGTTAGGAATTCATACCCAACAATCTAACATAGTTATAGACAAAGATGTGAGATAAAAATCTCACCTTTTCACAAAATCAATGAAAGAGAAGCTTGAAAGCAAAGGAGAATCAACCCAAGAAGTTTGAATCAATGTCTTCTCTTTGAATTTGGAGTTAGATGTTGGATTTGCAAAGAACTAGGGCTTGGAGTTTTAATTTCCCATTCCTTCCTCCATTTTTGATGAAGCTTGAGTGTTAGGAAATGAAAGTCAAGTTATGAAGAGAAGAGGCTTGAGCTAGAGTTAATAGTTTAGGCTAATGGGCTAAACCAAACCCAAAGTCCAAAGTGAATAATTGGCAAAATTCCACTAACACCAAACATATCAAAGTTTATAATCAAAAAGATCGCAAAGGGTGTTTTGAACTCAACGGAAGTGGTTCTGAGTCCTCATTCGACCGTATGCAAAAAGTAGCTTTTCGGCAAAATCTGACTAACGATAAAATATTAAAATAAAAATATTTAAATATTCAATTGTAAAATATGCGGGTTGTTAAAGATTGTTTGCGCGAATTTTGAATTTGGGCTTTTGGAAGTAACTCGGATTTTCACTCGAGTTCGAGTTCCTCTCGTGCTCGTCTCGGGTAGGAAGAAAGGGATGCGAAGTATGCTAATCGAGGGTTGACTCGAGTAATTCGAGTCTGGGACTCGAAGCAACTGGATATTGGGTTCAAGGCTTTTCAATGTGCCCCGGGTTGTTTTTCTTCGTCTACAAGTTTTCAGAAAAACCTGTTACACCAGTTTTTAAATTAAAAAAAAGAAATTTAAAAGCCAGTTTAAATGGAAAGAAAGTTTTAAAACAAGTAAATCCAAGTTTTAAACTGGTTCAAGTTATGTTTAAATCTCAGTTCAAAATAAATTAAGTTTTAAACTTCAATTTGTTTAACTACTAAAAAAAATGTTTAAATAGTGTGAACTTTAAGATTGAAGTTTTAAAAATAAGAAAAGTTTTTAAAATCTAAGTTTACTTTGGAATCTGAAAATAAATATGTATTTCGGATTTGAAATAAATGGAAATTTTAAATATAAAAAAAATGATTTAAACAATTTTGATTATTAAAGAGTATTTTAAAATTTATTTGAAATTAAAATGAAATTGGGTTTTAAATTCTTTTAAACTTTTATTATAAGATAAATAATTCTTTAACTTGTGAAATAAGAGGGTTTTGAAATTTGTTTTAACCATTTGAAGAGAATTAATTTTTGATTAGAAATAAATCAATCAAGTAGTTAAGAATTAATTTAGTTATTGCTAGGTACTTAATTAACTAAATAATTATAATTAATTAATGTGTTTTTAATGGTTATTCAATTTATAATCAATAATGATCAATATGAGTGAATTTCTTTAGCAAAGTAATTAAAGCAATTTTAATCGTTAATAAAGGTTATTAACTAAGATTAATTTAGAAGTTAAAGATCAATTGATTCATTAATTAAGGATGGTTAGTTAATAATTAAAGGTTCGATAATAAATAATTAAAGGGAAATTTATCTCATATGATTTGAAATTAACTCATGTGAAGTAACCAGAATTAATGAGAAGTAACACATCTAATCTAGATTAATCAGTTGATTAATAAATTTTACCTATGAATGTTTAGATCTTATTGAGTGGTTGAATTGTTAATATTCCTAATGTCTGATGTTTTGTAATATATCCTGATTTGTGTGGTGATCGATAATGTGATTAATTGTCTGTGATGTAATTCATTACCTGTGATAAATATATTTGTGATCTGTGAATGAAGATAAGCATTATAGTTTATATCGCTTATCAGATATACTGTTGTATTTGATCTGTCATGATTATACGATGTTGCACTATTGTGTTAAACCCCTGGACCATACATATACACACACGAATATGGATTTCACGAGGAAATTGGTTAAATCACAGATTTTGAAATAATTAAATGTTGAGTATTTTAATTCAAATGTTTTGGAAATTGATTGGGGTAAGGTGAAAAGCTTTTGAAAAGGAATTTCAAAGATGAAATTTATTTTGAATAACTTGATTAAGTTTTGGAATTTAAATAATTTGATTTAAACTTAAATTCATGATTTGAAATTGAATTCTATGATTTGAAATTAGAGATTAAAAATGTTATATTAGTTATATATGTGTTAAACCATTTTTTAAGAATTGTTTTTGGGAATTTGAATTAACTCGAAGATTGTAACTTATATAAATGAAATCATTATTTTTTCCAAAATAAAACTATTGTTTCTAAATGATAAAAAGCTTTCGTTTCAAATCGTATTAAAAAGATTTCAAATGTAAACTGAAATAGTTTTGCAAGTTATAGATGAATATTATGAAACGAGTTTTGAAAGTGAATATTTGGGAACGATTTGAAAGCTATGAGACAAATCTTTGATTTAAAGATTTAATGATTTAATCCAATTCAAATGGAATTGTTTTGAAATCCGGGTATCAATCTTTGTGAAACTAGGTGAACTTTATGAAATAAATCTTTTGTTTAAAAGATTCGAAATGGTAATTGGTTTAAACCATTTGGAAGAAAGTTTTGAGTTATTAAGTTGCGACTCAATCGAAATCCCATATCCATATGTTTTAAATGTTGCGCTCACTATTCGGTTTAGCCGGGAGAGGACCTTTGTGTCGTATAACCCATTTCGTATATGTGATTCAACGTTATGGATAGCATTTGAAGACCGACGGTGAAGACCGGGTATTTACGAGAGCGATCGGATGACCTATTGACTGTCTCTGCACTTAGTCACGCCGGTATAGAGATTTCCTAAGTGATGGGAAGTCCGATTGGGATTGTGAATACCCGGATTGCAAGGACTTCTTCGGAAGTGCCTTCAGTTCTGTTCGAACTCAGAACAGACTTGTATGGATTGTATGTCTGAAATTACATTTTGAGATATAAAGTAGATTTTTTCAAATACATTTCTGTGCGTGGCGGAGAATTTATTCTCTTAGCTTAACACCCTTCTCTGAGACATACGAGCTCAGAGGTTATGTAGTTGAAGGTTGTCAGTAATTTATTCCCAATTTGGTAATGTAATATGCTGAGTGTTGCTGATCATTTGTTGATCAAAGCGTGGCTTTTGTAAAAAGCGTAGCTTTGTGGACTAGACTTCGTCGAACCTCCCACCACGTAATGGTTGAAACAGGAAAGATGCGGCAAGGTTATTGGGGGTAGCGCCCCTTAGGGTATGTGCATTTCCTTCTGGATAGAAGTGGTATCATGGTATGGAGCCCAGATACTTAACTTATGTGGATATCGCAGATTTATATATATATATTACTTTGTGATTTGTTGCTGGCGCCCCGAATAAAGGTGGTTTACGACCGGGGGATGACATACTCGTGTCAGTAGTTACCCAGTTAGGGGTAACCCGGCCTTGTGTTGGCAGAGATCCGGTTAGGTTCTCGGGGCGTCCTTCCCGAGGCGTACCCATGTGGCAATGGGAAGTTCCTTCGCCTGACCATTTGTTGGAAATCCAAAGAAACAATATGAGCCTTGTACGGTTTTAGTTGTAGAACCTGCCATTTGAAATGGTAGCTATAGCAGGCATAATATAATGGTACCTATGCTGGCTAAGATTTATATTATACTTTCGAAATAGTTTTCCACACTTTGCACTCATAGTAATAATATCAAGAAATTCTCTCGTATCAAGCATGTTTGACTATCGTAAGAAGAAATCTCCTCCAAGTCTGTGTTTGCATTGTGTGTGCGGTGAGAGGTCTAATGTTAGTTACATTTTTTTTAAAAGCATTGCAGATCTATTTTAAAATATTTCTTAGTTTGTTCTTAAAAGATAAACTGTTTTTGTTACTCACACAAGTCTCATGACCGATCCGGAGTTTATTATTTCTTTCCTAAACTCTGGGTGCTCAAATTTTTTCCACACGGGCAGTCTAGAGTTGGGTTTTTCAGATAGTCAGGTTTAGTAGATTATCTAGAGCTAGTTCGGTTTTTGGATGCGGACGAGACTTGCTTGTCTTATTGTATCCTGATGTTGGATTGAGCTGTTGCTGGAGTTCTCTCTAAGGAGGACTATCTTAGAGTTATTTGTTCCGCTGTTGATGTTATCTATTTTTTTTCCGCTGCTATTCTATTGTATCATATCTCTGATGTATATTGATATCTATTGTATCATCTGTTGTATTAGATATTGTATCAATGCTGTATATCAATGTATTATTCTTTTTCTTCCGTTGTGTTGTTTACTTAATTGTGTTATAAGCTCTAGCGAACCAGATTTGACGTTTGGATCTACGGCATTGGAATATGAGTATCGTATTCGGTGCCGATTTTCGAAGGCCGAGCCAGGATCGTTATAAGTGATATCAGAGCTAAGGGTTAAAACTTTAGCTCAGGCGTATAACACATTAGGTAGCTCATTAGAGATAGGGTGAAATATACCCTAGAATGAGTATATCCCTAAGATATCCATTTGTATGCCTCAGTAAATTCTCTTACTATCCACTGATAGTGAGTATGAGTGCAAGAAGAGAACGAGATAGGGTACAGGGGAATACCACTTCATATGGTCGATACCCTGCGACAGTGGGAATAACTTTCTCTATCAATCTCCTTTGATTTGTTTCTAAATTGATTTTGATTGCTTCGTACCGGCTACAAGAAGAAGTTTCGATGTGATAATGGCTCTATGAATCATTGTAGAATTTTTTTTTCACTTCGTATCTTCATTAGTTACTTACCAGTTTTTGATTTAAACCTTAATGAATATGAATTGGAAATTTGAAATTGAAAACGTTAAATAAATTGGAAATTTTAAATTGAGTTAAATCGATTAGTAGAATATGAAGGCAGGATTGAATTGAATCGATAAAATGATTTCGTTTAAAACCAAATTTGAAATTCTATTATAATTTCTCGAGTTGATCGAAGTCCGAAGAGGGACAAAGTATATATCAACTTCACCTTAACTGCTTCATTTCAAGCGGAGACAATCTAAAGTGACATCATCTTAAATCTTAAACAAGTTCAATTCATTCAATAAAAACAAAGCAGAGGAAAAAAGAGAAAAGGTTAAAGGAAGATTACAGGAAACTCAAAAACAAGGAAGGCTCTCTGTTCTTATTTTGGAAAAAAAATCAACGGTGAGTAGCATTTTTTAAAACTTTATAAGTTTGTTTGCATGATAAAATCTGGAATAAGTCTGCTCTGTTTATATGTATGTTTCTGTATATATATATATATATATATATATATATATATATATATATATATGGATTGCTAAGTGAGGATTTTATCTAATTGCTCTCCTCTGTTTGTTGTTATAGAGATTGATTAGAGGTTCAATATTCAAAACTTACTCATCAAATCAGCTATAGTCTTACAGTTTAAACAAAATAGGTTGCTTAAACACAAATTAAGATAAACAAATCTGCTCTAGACATGTTAGAGGAATATATTAACTGGGGAACTTGTTTTACAGTACAACATATGATTATATGTTACATTCGAGTGTTTTAAAATTGCTAATTCAATTTCATAGCTTAAATTCACACCACAAAATGAGATTTTTAAAACAAAAATAGGAATTTTTAGTTAAGCATGTTAAGAGCAGTTCCTAGTTGAACTAAAAATGATTTTTAACAAATTCCCAGTGATCGAACAATTTTAAAATGTTGAAATTTTGTCTGAAGCTTGCTTGATCTTCATAGAATTCAGGAAAAATGTTTAAAAAAAATTCTATTGCATGGGATGTTCGATCGAGGCAAGACTAGGGTTTAGTGAATGGATTTTGTCGTGGTTAGAAACGAGGTGATTTTGTCACCTTTGTTAGACCGAGTCGTTCGAAACTTGGGGGAGAGAAGCATCGATGGTCAAGGAACGCGTGGTCGAAGTTGCGTGACCTCCGGTGGTCAGTGGCGAGGGCTATGGTGGGTTTTCTGATTTGTTTGGTTCTAGTTTTTGGGTTCGAGGTACTCGATTTTCATTCCTGATGAGTTCGATCGAACTGAATGATTGCTTGGGTAGGGGCGATCATCGTTGGCATGTCAGAGGCTACGGCAGTGGTCAGAGTGATAAAATTCAGGTGTACACGTACACCGTGCACGTGGTATCTGGGTTTGGGAGGTTGAAGAAGAAGCAGGTTGGGGGTTGTTTGAGCGATTCTCGAATTTGGGCTTTTGGAAGTAACACGGGTTTTCACTCGAAGCAGTTCGAGTTCCTCTCATGCTCGTCTCGGGTAGGAAGAAAGGGATGCGCAGCATGCTACTCGATGGTTGACTCGAGTAATGCGAGTTTGGGACTCGAAGCAACTGGGTATTGGGTTCGAGGCTTTTCAGTGTGCCTCGGGTTGTTTTTCTTTGACTACAGGTTTTCAGAAAAACCTGTTACACCGATTTTTAAATTAAAAAAAAAAGAAATTTAAAAGCTAGTTTAAATGGAAAGAAAGTTTTAAAACAAGTAAATCCAAGTTTTAAACTGGTTCATGTTATGTTTAAATCTCAGTACAAAATAAATTAAGTTTTAAACTTCAATTTGTTTAACTAATTAAAAAAATGTTTAAATAGTTTGAATTTTGAGAATGAAGTTTTAAAAATAATTAAAGTTTTTAAAACCTAAGTTTAATCTGGAATCTGAAATTAAATATGTATTTCAGATTTGAAATAAATGGAAGTTTTTAAATATAAAAAAATGACTTAAACAATTTTGATTATTAAAGTATATTTTAAAATTGATTTGAAATTAAAATGAAATTGGGTTTTAAATTCTTTTAAACTTCTATTATAAGATAAATAATTCTTTAACTTGTGAAATAAGAGGGTTTTGAAATTTGTTTTAACCATTTGAAGAGAATTAATTTTTGATTAGAAATAAGTCAATCAAGTAATTAAGAATTAATTTAGTTATTGTTAGGTACTTAATTAAAATAATTAGAATTAATTAATGTGTTTTTAATGGTTATTCAATTTATAATCAATTCTGATCAATATGAGTGAATTTCTTTAGCAAAGTAATCAAAGAAATTTTAATCGTTGATAAAGGTGATTAACTAAGATTAATTTAGAAATTAAAGATCAATTGATTCATTAATTAAGGATGGTTAGTTCATAATTAAAGGTTCATTAATAAATAACTAAAGGGAAATTTATCTCAGATGTTTTGAAATTAACTTATGTTAAGTAACCATAATTAATGACAAGTAACACATCTGATCTAGATTAATCAGTTGATTAATAAATTTTACCTATGAATGTTTAGATCTTATTGAATGGTTGAATTGTTGATATTCCTAATGTCTGATGTTTTGTGACATATCCTGATTTGTGTGGTGATCCATAATGTGATTAATTATCTATGATGTAATTCATTACCTGTGATAAATATATTTGTGATCTGTGAATGAAGATAAGCGTTATAGTTTATATCGCTTATCAGATATATTGTTGTATTTTATCTGTCATGATTGAGCGATGTTGCACTATTGTGTTAAACCCCTGGACCACACTTATACACACATGATGTAACGACCCGATATTTTCAACCATTCGCATCCATTATAAGTGTACAGGCAGACACTCATGCCGGAATTGAATTGCTCAAAATACCGCGTTGTGACGACCCAAAATTTTTGGACATTTGAAATGAGAATATTTAATTAATTTTAAATATTCGAAAGTTAATTATTAACTTTAATTTCAAATATCAATATTTATTGAATAAATTATTATTAAATTTAATTATCGAAATTGGGTAAATTATTGAATCTGGGATTTTAAGCCTGTTAAAAATAATTTGAAGGCTTGTAAAATTTATATTGATAATACTAAAGATAATAGGAGTTGTAAAATTGAATTTAACAGTGGTTGGTTCAGTTTTAAAATTTATATCATTTAAATTGAATTTAAAATAGCCTTCCGAGGCGCAGTCTCGGAATTAGACGAAACCAGTTCCATTGGATCCGTAATATTGAATTATTATCGGATTTCAATTTTCGTAGTTTTTGGAGTTAGTGTGTTGGTGTACGATATATAAGTGCGCTAAAAATTTAATTGATAACAATTTAAGGTAATTCAACGTCATCAGGCTTCTTGTATACGCTATTTTCAATCCCTTTCCCAGCACGCTACCCTCATCTTCTAGTAAACTCCATCACTCGTCATTTTTTTTAGAACAGCCTCTTCTTCTTGTAAATAAAATAAAATAAATAAATAAATGGAATTTAAGGCAGTTCGTGTATAAATTTTAATGGCCGAGCTACCTCTTAAGAATTCTTTCAGGAATCGAAACTATATTCTTTTCCCCCTTCCAATTTCATGAAATCAAAACCCCTCTTTCCATTCAGTTCGAAAAAAAAAAATCGATGCTGTCCTTCAAAATTTTCGAGCTGACCGAAATTAAATGTAAGGAAATCTTAATCGAATCGCGCCCATGCTCCTACATCGATGTATACTCGTTCGAGATTATGAAGCCAAGTTTCAACTCGTGCTCGAATGTGATTTTGAGGTGCCGCGCGTGGAGGTCATCGTGATGGGGTCACGAATCTTCTCGTCGTCGCGCGTGAGGTCGTCGCGCTTTCAGGTGGAGAGCGAAGTCGATGATCAGCGAAATGGGGTTGTTTTCGAGCATGATGCCTCTGCTAGGGTTCGAGCCGATAGGGGTGTTCGACCTTGAAGAGGATAGGGCGAGTGAGGTTCGCGATGACAACTTCAGAGAGAGATGACGCGATGGCAAGCGTTGAAGTCCGGCTCGATGTCGCGTGCGATGATATGAGGCACGACTGTCAAGGCTAAGGTGGAGGAAGAGACCAAGTTTGGCACTGTTAAGTCATTATGGTGAGATTGGTGATGATGATGGCTAATTTGGTATTTCGAGCATCGTACAGATCGAAGGCAGTAAGGTAACGGTTCCATATTTATTTAATTTAATTATGTCTTCAGATCGAAAATATAAGTAATTAAAATTATAAGTTTACAGTAAGATTAAAACCCAATTTTCTTTAGTTTTGAATTCAATATAGATGTGTATATAGATGTGAGAATGTTAATCGACTTGCTGTTGAAATTTAAATATGTAGAGGTGAATATATATGTGTGAGTTTACTGTAAAATAATAATAAAATGTTTAAAACAGCAATTTTATATTTTTGCTAGGTATAAAATTTTTTTTTTTTTTTATTCTTATATACGGATCAGTCAACCTTTAAGAAAGTAGTATATTTATTTGAAGGATTAGGACATATATACATACCCTGTCATTGAGTTTGAAATTTGGACAGAAAAGAAATGTAACTAAGTTAGGTTAGCGATCGTTTGAAGTTAGTAAATCGCTAGTTAATATAATTTAAAAGGAAATTGATTTTTCGATTATTTCGAATATTAATAAATTGTATAAATGTTCATACAAGGTTCGAAATGTGGAGATAATGGTCGAAATGGAATTGAACTGCCAAACAAAAATCAAAGGTGAGTTAATCTCACTCAGTTAAATAAATTTAAGTGATTAAATTTAAATAATTGTTTGAATGGCTGAATTGATTGATGTGGTATAGTATGATATTTTGAAATTGGCATATTATATTGTGCTAACATTTGTGGATGCAGGTAAAACAGGTTGGAGGGATCCAACTGGACCCCTCAAATTTATTTAAATTATTCAATATTCTATGTTGTGATTATTTGATCTCCTATGATGGGTTATATTGGAATATTGAATGTATGGTTTGATTGGATATTCGGGTATAATGAATTACCAAAATATATGAATTGGATTGTTGAAAAGAAATTAAAAGGAAGTAAATTTGTAAGCGAAACAATTATAGAAAGTTTGAATAAATTAAGAATGAATTGAAAAGAAATAGAAGTAATATGCAAATAATAATAACTTCGAGTATGAAGAGAAATGTAATTTTTAATAAAATGAAATTTGATGAATTGTAAACTTAAGTTATATCAATTAAAGAAATAAAGAATTATTTTAAAATTCAAAGTTTTAATTTATTCAAAAGAATAAAGAAGTAATTGAGAAATCTAAAAATTGGAATTTTTAGTAAAAGTATTTTTAAATTTTAATCAAGAAATGAAATCTGAAATTAATAGATTTCGAATTAAAAGGAAATAAATTGGAAATCAATTTGGGAAATTGATTTAAGTGATTGAAGTTGGAATTCTCCCTGATTAACCAAGTACGTTTTCAAAGTAAATTTTTTTTTTAAAATATAAGTTAAAAGATTAAAAGTTGTTTAAAAGCAAGTGTTGAAAAATTTCTTATTTCTAATATTTAAGTTCTTATGTAAGTATTTTCTTTTTATCTACTATAGTAGTAATTATTCAAAGAATGCCTTAATATTATGTTTTATAAAGTATAAATCTAGTTTTATATTTATTAAGTAACATTATTTTCAAATATTCATTTAATATGTGTTTTAACAAATTATTGAAATAGTTTTAATTTAAATGTTTTGAAGGTATATATTTCAAAGTAAAGTGTTTTAGATTATTTTTAAAAATCTAGTTTTGTGCTTGGTAATTTTAGAGGAGATAGAAGATACTTGGAAAAGCTTATACTGGAAAGAAAGAATGGTTTGAAAACTGTTTTCAAAAGGTTGAAAATAGAAATATATCCTGTGAAGATATTTGGAAGGTAACAAATAATTTGGGAAATTATTTATTGATTGATGGATGTGTGTGAATGTTAACTGATAGTTAAATAACCAACTATCAATATTGGACAATTCGTTGATCGTTTCGAAGAGACCGGGATCGAGATTTATTTCTCGAAAACCACTTCAATCCGATTTGTACGATTCGTGTAAACGATTTGGATTCGAAGATGGAGCAGTGGAGTGCAAGGGCTAGTCGCTACTAATCCTGAGGATATTTCCAAAGGAATATGGTAGGAATAGTGCCTTCGGTTCCGTTCGAACCCGGGACGGACTTGTATGGACGAATGCTTGCGAAACATCGTCAGGTGGGCGATAGGCATTCTAAGTGAAAACGTTCTAAAGGTAACGCTTAGCCTCAAGCCTCATCAAATGGGAATGACTGAAAATCAGGGGATATGCAGCAAGGTTAGGTGGGTCATGCCCAAGCAGGACAAGATAATTCCCCTGTCTAGATGTCCCTTATATATTTCGGCTTAGTGGGTGGTTGGTCGCGCCAACCACGAGGTTTATCTTGTTCGGGACTGTTCAGTAAGGAATGGTTCCGGCCTTGTGTTGCAGGGGATGAAGGGAGTAGTCCTCGGTATGGTGATCTAGGCCCCGTACTGTGACAGGTGGTACCCCAGTGCCTAGTCATTGTTGGAAATCCATTTTCCCTACGCGCCCGTACGGTTTTGATTGTGCCCAACTATTGCTGAAACGTGAGATGCAAGCATTTCAGCTAGATTCTATTTACTTTCTATAGACACTATTATAATATCAGAGGATTTCTATAAAAATTGTTTTAGCTATCGTAAGGTAAAAACCCGACATGTTTATTTGTGGCGTGGTCTTACGAGATGCTTTTTGCTTTCAAAGGATTTTAAAACTTTAATAATCAATTGGGTGTGATTTTCTCACGCTGGTATTCCAGACTGACTCGGGTGTTATTTAACTATAATGCTCGGGTCAGACCGAGTATTATAGGATACAGGTTTGATGCTGTGGAGTTCAGGAGACGAGCTGGATGACGATACGTACTCACGTACTTGTTTATAATTATATATATTCCGCTGTTTGAGTTGTGTATTCTGAGTTGTTATGTATTCATTGTATGAGATTGATGTTGAGCTGAGATTGATGTACTCTGATGATGTAATATATAAACAGAAATATTTGATGTTGAGTAAAGATTATATTATCTATTATATTTTATTCCGCTGCGATGGTTAGATTCTGATGTTGATTTTGTTTTTCTCTTCTTCTACCTCTTCTTCTTAAATCCAAATGGTTCGTATTTCTATACAACTTGAGTTGATTTAGGTAGAATAGTGTTAACTCAAGGGGTACGGATTTGCGGCTGTTACAGTTGGTATCAGAGCTTTGGTTGGTGATAACCTTGGCTCTGGTGGGAATTACTCATTAAAATAGAGTCCGTAGTACTCTATAATGAGTTTGAGCGTATTAATAGATATGAGCGCGTATTTGTTAGTGAATATAAATTGTTTTAACATTGTGTTAATTGGTTTATTGAGTGGCATATGAACCTTCGTCGACGCAGACTGCGCAACTGTATCGAAGGGGTTTCTAAACACTTGAATAGAACAATCGACACGGTATTGTTTTAAATATGGGTGAATGAAATAATTTTACCTAAAAATATATTTTGATATAAGAAAAAGGTTTTCTTAAACTATTTATCTATTATATGGTTGCTTGGATGTTAGAAATGATAATATTAAATTATTATCATTGTTAAGTGAAAATTTAACTAGAAATTGAAAGTATAATCAAAGTTTAAGGGAATAAATTCATTATAAAATGAAATTTATAAATATGAATTGTAAATGTGCATTATAAATTAAACTATATCCAAATAAGAATTTGTATGAGCATAAGCTATGCAAATAAAATTATAGTAAAATTGATTTAAAGCAGGATTTGAAAATTTAAATCCCGGAAATTTGGAAGTGTTTGTCAAAGTATTTGAAGATGAATAATAACACAATTGTTTTGGAGATACTTCCGAAAGGAAAATTGTTTTAAAATGGATTTTGGAAGTGGAATAGCATTGAAATCACTTGGATTATTGGAAAATAATTCTGATGATGACGGCCGCATCATCAGTATTCATTTTCGAATTTCGAAGTGATGGATTGCTGCCAAATTGTTTTGTTTAGGAAAAGCTGGTTGTTTTGAAAATTTCAAAAGGAAATTTGTTGAAATAAACCCAGGATTGGTTTAAATTTCTGAGAAGTGTGATTTTGAAATGTTGGAGATTTCAAAATAATTTGAAACTAAAGCCGGGTGTTTGAAAATCCTGATGAGATGAATTGTAAGCTTATAAATTGAGATAATTTTTAAATCAGAAAGGAAATATAAGCTTTGAATAATAGAATATAAATCTAAAGTGAAGAGTTAAAATGAAATTAACTTGGATTAATGAAATAAAAATATAACTGGATTGAAATTAATTGGATGGGCTGAAATTAATATCCAGTTGTATTCGAAATCAAGTGGAAATTGAGTTAAGTAAATTTGAGTTAGCAAAATTGGATTGGGTAAGAATTTGATTGAGTTAAATAAATCAGAATAGCATATAAAAGAATTAAAAATCCATAGAAATAAAATATGCTTGGGCTATGAATAAATAAGAGGCTTGAGTTAAAAATAAAGAGGAATATATTCAAGCCTATAATAAATGGAATTGTATAAATAATGAGTTGTGACTTATAGATTTTGAGAGGGGAATGGCAATTCCAAAATAAATGTTGTTTGATGTTTTGGATAATAGGATAAAATCCAAACTTGAATTATAAAGTATATTGAACTTAAGAAAATAAAATGAAGTGATATTTGGAATAAAAATTCAAGTGTTGGATTATCAATAGATAATAAATTAGTTAATGCAATTGAATTGTGAGTTTATGATGGAGTTGGAAATAAACTCAAGTTATAAATTAAAATGAATTCAAATTGTTGATGAAGTGAAAGTAATTGAGAATGAAGCTGAATTGTGATTAATAAATTGGATGGTAAATTAAAAGTGAATAATAGAATCAGAACTTGAGTTATTAATTAAAATTAAACTTGAAATGCTAACAAAATAAATATAATTTGAAAGGTATAGAATAAAAATGAAAAGGATTAGAATAGCAATGGTATGGATTGCAAATAAAAAAAAAAAAATCCAACAAAGTGGAAATAAATTGGAGATAGCCCGGTAATAAAATTGAATGAGCTGAATCTAGAAGCTAAAATGTATAATAATTGATCAAATAATTTGTAGTTGGAAATGGGATTGAATTAAAATAGAAGCAAGATAAATTTGAAAAGAGAACTATGTTTGCAAAATCAGAATGAGCTTAAGTGTAATATTTGAATAAAATTGAAGTAAGTTGACTTAAGCTGAATAGATGGAAGAGAGTTGAATTTATTTCAACTTAAACAAAGTTTAATAATATTGGATTGGTTTTAAATCAAGTGAAAATAAATTTTTAATCGAAATAAAATTCGGTGAGTTATAAATAATATTTAATGGAATGATATTCTTAAATAAATAATTGTAAACCATTTAAGTTGTTAAGGAATTGAAATAACTTGAGACAATAAGGAAAATAGAATGTTTCGAGTTTATTAGAATGGTTTAAGTGAATGTGGATAAACTAATTACATTGAATAAATAAATGATGGAATAAATAAGTTTCAAATGAAGTGTGGTTTAAATAGGTTGAGAAATGGTTATTAAATGAAATAGCTTGGATTGTTTTCGAGCTAAATAAAATAGTTTAGAATAAACAAATATGGAATGAAATGTAAATAAATGAATTATAAATAAAATTTAAAATGGAATGTGTCGAGCTAAATAAATGATTGTGAATGGATTAAAATAAAAAGGAAATTTAATTGGTAATGTGGATGGAACCTAAGTTGTTAATGGTTTCGAATGAAACTGGTATGGTTAACAAAGAAATGCAAGTGAATGGATTCGAATTTAAAATGCAATGAAAATGAGAAGGCTTGGATTGTGAATAAATTTAAAATGGAATGAGATTTATATAAATTGAGTTGGAATCAATTTAAATTGGTTATAAACCTTAAGTAATTATTTATTCACATAGATATCTTCAATCTGCATAGAATAAATTGTCGGTTGACGTAAATGAAAGTAATTAAAATTCTATGGGTTAATGGAAGTTAAATAAATTGATTTTGGGATCAATTGCTAAGAATATGAGTTTGTTTGGAATTATAAATGGATTGAAGTTAGTAAGTGAATTGTACATCACTTAAGATTGCATGCAATGGTAAGGAAAGCGAGTGAAACAAGGTGAATTGGTGATTGAAGCCTTATTAATCATTTGAAAGTGTTGTTGGTTATGTATGGCTTATGAAATCCTTGTGTTAGCTATATTAAAACAATTGAAATTCTAGTGAATTGCATATATTTCATACTTACATGTTTAAACTGAGTAAGTACAGGTACCAGAAGATTGTATAGCGGAATTTTGGGCGCGTTAATGCTAAAATTAAATAAGCCGCTTGCTTAAAATGCTAAATAAGGTACGCCTACGCAATACAAATAGGAAATATGAACTGTTTTTGGTTTTTCCGACCGTGTGGGTCGATGTATATATATTTATCTCTTTTGTCAAATTGCAAAAGCTCCTCCGTACAAAGGGGACTCTGCCAAAAAATTTCAGAAATTTTGGGAGTTAGAAAATTTTTGAAAATTTTGGAAAATTTTTGTTAATGACAAACAAATTCAAATTGGAAACTAAAATAAGTTAGTAAATAAAACTAATTGGAATAATGATATGAATTAGTGATGAATGACCAATAAAATTTATATAAGCAGAGTTAAGATAAATTGAATTCATATGGAAATGAAAGAATTGATTTAAATAGAAATAGATATAAACTAAAGTCGGAGTGAAATAAATATAAGAAACACATTAAATACTTATACTAACTTAAGTATAAAATGGTGCATTCTTAATTGGAAGTGGAATATTACGAATACATTCTAAGTTAATATTTGGATTAATAGATATTGGCATTTTGTGAGAAAGTGGATTGAATGTTTTGGAATATTGTGATTGGATATTAGTATTGAGCAGGATATGCAGGTAATCTAAAGGAAAAAAATAGAATTGGATGGATTTCAAGAGATAAATTTGAAATGCTCGACAAAAAGGTATGTAGTTAAATTTGGTATGGAATTTGATTGGGACTTGGATTTGGATGGAGCCACTTGGCTTTTTGTTTTCTTTTTGGATTTGGAAGGCCGTAGAGCCATTTTGTAGTTGTACCGAGTCAGCCGCGCAAAGGAAACGCTGGCAAAATTTTTCGGAAATTTAGGGAGTTAGAAAAATTTTGAGAAAATTTTGATGACTTAAGATTTGAATTTAACTTTAAATTTGAATTGTTAAGTAGGTGATATTGTTTGAGGCTTATGGATAAGTTCAGAAAGTTAGAAGGAGGATAGTGGGGTCTATGGTAAATGATTTGTTGGGTAAGTTGTTAAAAACTATTTAGGTTTGAGGAAATAGTTAAGGATTATGGACCATTCTTCCTACCTGGTAATTTCGGGGACGAAATTCTTTTAAGGGGGAAGGAATGTGACGACCCAGAATTTTTGGACATTTGAAATGAGAATATTTAATTAATTTTAAATATTCGAAAGTTAATTATTAACTTTAATTTCAAATATCAATATTTATTGAATAAATTATTATTAAATTTAATTATCGAAATTGGGTAAATTATTGAATCTGGGATTTTAAGCCTGTTAAAAATAATTTGAAGGCTTGTAAAATTTATATTGATAATACTAAAGATAATAGGAGTTGTAAAATTGAATTTAACGGTGGTTGGTTCAGTTTTAAAATTTATATCGTTTAAATTGAATTTAAAATAGCCTTCCGAGGCGCAGTCTCGGAATTAGACGAAACCAGTTCCATTGGATCCGTAATATTGAATTATTATCGGATTTCAATTTTCGTAGTTTTTGGAGTTAGTGTGTTGGTGTACGATATATAAGTGCGCTAAAAATTTAATTGATAACAATTTAAGGTAATTCAACGTCATCAGGCTTCTTGTATACGCTATTTTCAATCCCTTTCCCAGCACGCTACCCTCATCTTCTAGTAAACTCCATCACTCGTCATTTTTTTTAGAACAGCCTCTTCTTCTTGTAAAAAAAATAAAATAAATAAATAAATGGAATTTAAGGCAGTTCGTGTATAAATTTTAATGGCCGAGCTACCTCTTAAGAATTCTTTCAGGAATCGAAACTATATTCTTTTCCCCCTTCCAATTTCATGAAATCAAAACCCCTCTTTCCATTCAGTTCGGAAAAAAAAAATCGATACTGTCCTTCAAAATTTTCGAGCTGACCGAAATTAAATGTAAGGAAATCTTAATCGAATCGCGCCCATGCTCCTACATCGATGTATACTCGTTCGAGATTATGAAGCCAAGTTTCAACTCGTGCTCGAATGTGATTTTGAGGTGCCGCGCGTGGAGGTCATCGTGATGGGGTCACGAATCTTCTCGTCGTCGCGCGTGAGGTCGTCGCGCTTTCAGGTGGAGAGCGAAGTCGATGATCAGCGAAATGGGGTTGTTTTCGAGCATGATGGCTTTGCTAGGGTTCGAGCCGATAGGGGTGTTCGACCTTGAAGAGGATAGGGCGAGTGAGGTTCGCGATGACAACTTCAGAGAGAGATGACGCGATGGCAAGCGTTGAAGTCCGGCTCGATGTCGCGTGCGATGATATGAGGCACGACTGTCAAGGCTAAGGTGGAGGAAGAGACCAAGTTTGGCACTGTTAAGTCATTATGGTGAGATTGGTGATGATGATGGCTAATTTGGTTTTTCGAGCATCGTACAGATCGAAGGCAGTAAGGTAACGGTTCCATATTTATTTAATTTAATTATGTCTTCAGATCGAAAATATAAGTAATTAAAATTATAAGTTTACAGTAAGATTAAAACCCAATTTTCTTTAGTTTTGAATTCAATATAGATGTGTATATAGATGTGAGAATGTTAATCGACTTGCTGTTGAAATTTAAATATGTAGAGGTGAATATATATGTGTGAGTTTACTGTAAAATAATAATAAAATGTTTAAAACAGCAATTTTATATTTTTGCTAGGTATAAAATAATTTTTTTTTTTATTCTTATATAGGGATCAGTCAACCTTTAAGAAAGTAGTATATTTATTTGAAGGATTAGGACATATATACATACCCTGTCATTGAGTTTGAAATTTGGACAGAAAAGAAATGTAACTAAGTTAGGTTAGCGATCGTTTGAAGTTAGTAAATCGCTAGTTAATATAATTTAAAAGGAAATTGATTTTTCGATTATTTCGAATATTAATAAATTGTATAAATGTTCATACAAGGTTCGAAATGTGGAGATAATGGTCGAAATGGAATTGAACTGCCAAACAAAAATCAAAGGTGAGTTAATCTCACTCAGTTAAATAAATTTAAGTGATTAAATTTAAATAATTGTTTGAATGGCTGAATTGATTGATGTGGTATAGTATGATATTTTGAAATTGGCATATTATATTGTGCTAACATTTGTGGATGCAGGTAAAACAGGTTGGAGGGACCCAACTGGACCCCTCAAATTTATTTAAATTATTCAATATTCTATGTTGTGATTATTTGATCTCCTATGATGGGTTATATTGGAATATTGAATGTATGGTTTGATTGGATATTCGGGTATAATGAATTACCAAAATATATGAATTGGATTGTTGAAAAGAAATTAAAAGGAAGTAAATTTGTAAGCGAAACAATTATAGAAAGTTTGAATAAATTAAGAATGAATTGAAAAGAAATAGAAGTAATATGCAAATAATAATAACTTCGAGTATGAAGAGAAATGTAATTTTTAATAAAATGAAATTTGATGAATTGTAAACTTAAGTTATATCAATTAAAGAAATAAAGAATTATTTTAAAATTCAAAGTTTTAATTTATTCAAAAGAATAAAGAAGTAATTGAGAAATCTAAAAATTGGAATTTTTAGTAAAAGTATTTTTAAATTTTAATCAAGAAATGAAATCTGAAATTAATAGATTTCGAATTAAAAGGAAATAAATTGGAAATCAATTTGGGAAATTGATTTAAGTGATTGAAGTTGGAATTCTCCCTGATTAACCAAGTACGTTTTCAAAGTAATTTTTTTTTTTAAAATATAAGTTAAAAAATTAAAAGTTGTTTAAAAGCAAGTGTTGAAAAATTTCTTATTTCTAATATTTAAGTTCTTATGTAAGTATTTTCTTTTTATCTACTATAGTAGTAATTATTCAAAGAATGCCTTAATATTATGTTTTATAAAGTATAAATCTAGTTTTATATTTATTAAGTAACATTATTTTCAAATATTCATTTAATATGTGTTTTAACAAATTATTGAAATAGTTTTAATTTAAATGTTTTGAAGGTATATATTTCAAAGTAAAGTGTTTTAAATTATTTTTAAAAATCTAGTTTTGTGCTTGGTAATTTTAGAGGAGATAGAAGATACTTGGAAAAGCTTATACTGGAAAGAAAGAATGGTTTGAAAACTGTTTTCAAAAGGTTGAAAATAGAAATATATCCTGTGAAGATATTTGGAAGGTAACAAATAATTTGGGAAATTATTTATTGATTGATGGATGTGTGTGAATGTTAACTGATAGTTAAATAACCAACTATCAATATTGGACAATTCGTTGATCGTTTCGAAGAGACCGGGATCGAGATTTATTTCTCGAAAACCACTTCGATCCGATTTGTACGATTCGTGTAAACGATTTGGATTCGAAGATGGAGCAGTGGAGTGCAAGGGCTAGTCGCTACTAATCCTGAGGATATTTCCAAAGGAATATGGTAGGAATAGTGCCTTCGGTTCCGTTCGAACCCGGGACGGACTTGTATGGACGAATGCTTGCGAAACATCGTCAGGTGGGCGATAGGCATTCTAAGTGAAAACGTTCTAAAGGTAACGCTTAGCCTCAAGCCTCATCAAATGGGAATGACTGAAAATCAGGGGATATGCAGCAAGGTTAGGTGGGTCATGCCCAAGCAGGACAAGATAATTCCCCTGTCTAGATGTCCCTTATATATTTCGGCTTAGTGGGTGGTTGGTCGCGCCAACCACGGGGTTTATCTTGTTCGGGACTGTTCAGTAAGGAATGGTTCCGGCCTTGTGTTGCAGGGGATGAAGGGAGTAGTCCTCGGTATGGTGATCTAGGCCCCGTACTGTGACAGGTGGTACCCCAGTGCCTAGTCATTGTTGGAAATACATTTTCCCTACGCGCCCGTACGGTTTTGATTGTGCCCAACTATTGCTGAAACGTGAGATGCAAGCATTTCAGCTAGATTCTATTTACTTTCTATAGACACTATTATAATATCAAAGGATTTCTATAAAAATTGTTTTAGCTATCGTAAGGTAAAAACCCGACATGTTTATTTGTGGCGTGGTCTTACGAGATGCTTTTTGCTTTCAAAGGATTTTAAAACTTTAATAATCAATTGGGTGTGATTTTCTCACGCTGGTATTCCAGACTGACTTGGGTGTTATTTAACTATAATGCTCGGGTCAGACCGAGTATTATAGGATACAGGTTTGATGCTGTGGAGTTCAGGAGACGAGCTGGATGACGATACGTACTCACGTACTTGTTTATAATTATATATATTCCGCTGTTTGAGTTGTGTATTCTGAGTTGTTATGTATTCATTGTATGAGATTGATGTTGAGCTGAGATTGATGTACTCTGATGATGTAATATATAAACAGAAATATTTGATGTTGAGTAAAGATTATATTATCTATTATATTTTATTCCGCTGCGATGGTTAGATTCTGATGTTGATTTTGTTTTTCTCTTCTTCTACCTCTTCTTCTTAAATCCAAATGGTTCGTATTTCTATACAACTTGAGTTGATTTAGGTAGAATAGTGTTAACTCAAGGGGTACGGATTTGCGGCTGTTACAGCGTTGTAAATAAAATTTGGCAAATCTCAGAATATACAGTAGATAAAAATCACAGATCACTGACACAGAGTAATAATAATGCAATGGAAGTAAAAGAGATAGTAGTTCATGAAGCTACTATATAAATATATCAGAGTTACATAAAATACAATAGAAGAAATAAAGTACAAAGGAAGTCTCACTACATAGAAGTCTACTAATACAAGAGCTTAAAGGACCAACAGACTGCAAAAGATAAAACTTGACAAGTAGATAATCTCCAGCGATTCCAATCTCCAAAAAGTGGAAATCCAAATCTGTGAATAACTCAGGCTAAGCCGAGCGTAAATAAAAAAATACAAACACTCGAGTCGGGACATACATACATATACAATGTAAACCAACTCAAGTGAACTGTAGTAAAGGTACAAGTGACTTAGAAGATGCTTGGGACCGCCCATCCTCTAAGGATCCGTTAAACTATTTACTATGTAGTAATATACGCTATATACAGTAGTGTCTATTCAGTAAAGTATAATCATATGGGAAATAGCGTTAAGGGGATGGTGAACCTTAACGCGATCGGATCTTAAAAACCAAAATCGTAGTGGGCTCAATATAAGGATATGACACGGCACGTGAGGCAATGCGTGGGTGGATACACCGTTTGCACTCCTGGACCGGTGGTGACAGCAAGCCAGCAACTTCCGCCCACCTCGAACAATACCCCCGAATCAAAGTGGCGCCACGTATCGAATCACAAAAGTAATAGAATGGTTTCCGACGGAGCATGCTCGATGAAAGGGTGCGACCTGTAACATCCCGAAAATTATGAATTTAAATTTTAGTAATATATTTGAACTTTTTGAAATAAAAATTGAAAAGTTATAAAGAAATAAAATATGAACAAAATTTGGTGTTTTTAGTTAAAACTTTTAATAGGAATAAAACAAATATTGTAATTAAACCACATAAGTTACTAAATGTTAATAGCTAGAACAACTTTTCCTATATTTAGCAAAATAACTAAAACAAGTTGCTGTAAACAATATGAAGACATAAGAAAACAAAACACTTTCAATTAAGCAATATAAACAAATAAGTAGACATAATAAAAACAAAAATTTTTAAACAAAACAACACACACATATATATATATATAAAATAAAAACAAAACATTAGCTAATAAAAAAAATAAGAAGACCAGACAGCATGCTGTAATATACCTGTACACAGGATAGAAGCATCACAAAAACATGCTTACATTAAATGCAAGCCTCTACAAAGCAACATACTTACATTTAATGCTTTTACTTCCAGCATGGGTTTATTCTGTACTTGTTTTAATAAGCCTCAGTACACAATCTGTTATATATACACATCAACCTACCTTTTTATTTCGTTCAACAAATTTCTGCAAACCTGAAAAAGAAAAAAAAAACATCACTTTTATTCAAAAAATTGATAAAGATTTGCTGAGAAGAGAAACCAGAAAAATTAAACTGCAGTCTTCCAAAACCAAAGTGCTTTCTGTTTCAAAACAAATAGGTGAGTAACATCAACTTTAAGGCTTTAAGTTAATTGTAAAGATGATTCTTTGTTTCATGGCATAGCACATGTTTATCTTTGAATATAGTTGGTAAATATATAAAGATACACAGGCTACTCTGTATATTGTTCTTCTCTGTTATGGGTTACAGGGTAGACTTGCATTCAAACTCCATTAGTTTTCATCTAAATCATAGTAAAGCTTCAGTTTTGAAAATCAAACAAGATAATGGAACTCAAATATGGGTTATTAAAAACAGATTTAAACCGCAAGGCTGTAAGATATTATCACTAAAGTTGTTTACAGGAAATCAAAGGAAGATGTGATGAATTCAAGTATTATAAAAAGCTAATCCAAGTTAATAGCTTAAATTCTTATTACAAATCATGATTTTTACAATAGAAATGAAGATTTTTAGTTGGGTATATACAGAGCAGTTCGAGCATGAACACATATTGGTTTTCTTTGAATTTCTGGTTATAAATCAAATTATAAAAGCTAAAAATTTATTTGTAGCAAGCTTGAACATCATTGATTTTGAGAAAATTATCAGATAATTTTTTCATTGCATAAATTAAACGAACGAGGCCATTCTAGGGTTTTGGGGTAGGATGGGTTCGCTGTTATTCACGAGGAATTTTCATCCTCAACGTGGCAATCTGGCCGATCGCACCGGGGGGAATAGGGGCGTGGTGATGTGTTGAAGGTGAGGTCGAAGATCCATGGTCACCGGAGGCTCGACGTGGTGGGGCGAGGCAGTTTTGTTCTGGTGAGTTCGTGTTGCAGTGTGGAACGAAATGTCGAATTTCGTTCTCGAGTGTTTGGCTTTGAATCAAACTTTGATTTTGAGTATGGGTGTGGTTTGCGACTTGCCGAGGTGGGTGGTGTTCGCCAGAACGACGGCGAGTCACCGTGCATGTGCACGGCGCTGGTTTGGGTGTCAGGAAGTTTTCGCGTTGGCCACTCGAGTTGACTCGAAGTTTTGATCGGGGAAATAGGGCAGAAACTCGAAGGGGGAATCGAGTTGCTTCAGGGTGGTATCGGGATAAATTTGGACTTAAACAAATTTTGAAAATTTTTATTTACACGAGTAGCATGGGGCAGAAACTCGAAGTAAGGAGCATTTGAGCTCGGGCGTGACTCGGGGGAGCTTCGGGTTGGCCACCTGAAACAGCATATTCAGTTGAAGCTTGTCGAAAACTTAAGTTTAAACAATTTTTATAAGCATTGTTTATAAAATGAAGATCGTTTGTAAATGGAATGTGAAGTTAATTAATTAATGATTAAATAATTTATGATTTAAAATTAATTTGTAATTAATAATAATAAATAAATAAAAGCAATTAAAATTAAAGTTGTAAATTAAGAATCGTTAAGTTGATAGTTTAAGTTGATTGATTCAAAATTGATAGTTACATTAAGATAATTTATTAAGGAATAATAAATTAAAATAGTCAATTGAGATTTAATTTAATTGTAATTATAAATAATAAATCATTGTTTTAAAGTAATCAAGAAAAAAATATTTATATGGTTAATTTATTAAATCCAGATACATTATTTTACAAAATTGTTTAATAAATAAATAATGTAGTTTAAAATGATAATTAAGGTAAATAATTGCTAATCAATGATTTTGAAAAGAAATTAAGAATGATTTACAAACTTGTAATTAAATTGATTTATAAACAATTAAGTGTTTAAATAAATTTGTAAGTAAGAATTTGTAAATTTTGAAACAATAAATTGAGTAATCAAAATTTAGTTTATTTATCCAAATTCTCATCATTAAATTAAATTAATTTAGTGGTAAATTTATTTAAATCACATTGGGAAGTAATTAACTATTGTTGCTAACCTATATTGATATCTCTGTTTTGTTTGTAAATTCTGTATGATGTAATTGCCATGTTATTGCACTGTGATTATGATTTGTTCTGTATTGATGTGAAAACCCTGTTGCCCGTAAAACGGCATTTAAACTTCGATGCGACAGGGAATCGGATTTTAGTTGGTTATCCGAAACCCACATCGAACCTGTGAATATTTGTGAATGACATCCACACGTTTTAAAATTTGACACCCACTATTCGAATTAGCCGGGAAAGGACCGTTGTGTCATATAACCCATTTCGAATATGTGATTCGACGTTATGGATAGCAATTGAAGACTGGTGTTGAAGACCGGGTATTTGCGAGAGCGATAGGATGATCTGTCGATTGACTCTGCACCGAGTTGCTCCGGTATAGAGTTCTCCATATGTGATGGGGAATCCGATCAGGATTGTGGATATCCGGATTGCAAGGACTTCTTTGGAAGTGCCTTCGGTTCTGTTCGAGCCCGGAACAGACTTGTATGGATAGTATGTCTGACATTACAAATTGAGATATAAAGCCGATTTCTTTCAAATAATATTTCTGTTGGTGGCGGAGAATTTATTCTCTTAGCTTAACACCCTTCTCTGAGACGTACGAGCTCAGAGGTTATATAGTTGAAGGTTATCAGCAATATATTCCCAATTTGGTAATGTGACATGCTGAGTATTGCTGTGAAATGATCATTGTGTTGATCATTTGTGATAGGATCATTTGTTTGATCGTTTATCTTGGTGATCATTTCTATGATCATTTGTTGACCCAAAGCACAGCTTTTGTATAAAGCGTGTTTTTGTGGACGAGACTTCGTCGGACCTCATACCTCGAAATGGCCAAATAGGAAAGATGCAGCAAGGTTATTGGGGGTAGCACCCCTTAGGGTATGTGCATTTCCTTCTGGATAGAAGTGGTATCATGGTATGGAGCCCAGATACTTAACTTATGTTGATATTGCAGATATATATATATATATATGATTTTGTGATTTGTTGCTGGGGCCCCGGTTAAAGGTTGGTTACAACCGGGAGATGGCATACTCGTGTCAGTAGTTACCCAGTTAGGGGTAACCCGGCCTTGTGTTGGTAGAGATCCAGTTTGGTTCTCGGGGACGTCCTTCCAGAGGCGTTCTCATGTGGCAATGGGAAGTTCCTTGGCCTGACCATTTGTTGGAAATCCAAAGAAACAATACGAAACCCTGTACGGTTTTAGTTGTAGAACCTGCCATGCAGCGTGGCGGTAACCTGCCACAAAACATGGTAGCTATAGTAGGCATACGATAATGGTCGCATGTTGGCTAAGATTAATATTCTATTTTCGAAATGATTTACTTCACTATGCACTAGAAATAATATCAAAGAGTTCTTTTCTCGTACCAAGCATATTTAACTATCATAAGAAGAAATCTCCTCCAATTCTGCGTTTGCATTGTGTGTGTGGCGGGAGGTCTTATGGTAGTTCCATTTTTAAAAGCATTCCGAAAATTCTTTTATAAATCTTGTTTATTTAAATACAACTGTTTTGTTTACTCATACCAGTCCCATGACTAATCCGGAGTTTATTGTTTTCTTTCCTAAACTCTGGGTGCCCATTATTTCCACACGGGCAGCCTAGTAGCAAGTTTCTATATTTTGGAGTAGCAGTATTTTGGAGCTCTTATCTTGGATATATCTTAGGAGCTTTTGGAGATTACAGGTGTTTAGCTCTTGGGAGTTCGTTAGCACCTCTTTCATTTGAGGATTTTTGGATATATGATCACTGTTGTATTATCATGATGTTGTATTTGGAGTTGTAGTGTATGTATTATGTACTCTATTGTAGTATGGATATTCTGTTGATGTTGTAACAGTAATGTTATTTATGATATTGATTCTGTTCCGCTGTTTCATATTCATCTAATTGTTGTTATAAGCTCCGGCGATGCGAATTTGATGTCGTTTATTGGACATCGAGTTTGGGTCGTCACAAGTGGTATCAGAGCTGTTGGTTGAGTAAGAACTTTAGCTACGGAGTATAACACATTAGATGGCTCATTAGAGATAGGGTGAAGTATACCCTAGAATGAGTATAATCAAAATTGAAACTTTGAAATTTCTTAGTCTATTTCTTTTTACTGTTGATGTTCCTTAAGATATCTCGCCTGTATATCTGAATCAATTTTCTTACTAATCTCAGATAGTGAAAATGAGTGGACGCAGAGGAAGAGTTAGGGGTCAAGGCAATGTTGCAGCACCAAATCAAATTCCCCCAGCCGCAGAAGCAGTAATAGAAATTCAGCAGCAGTCGGACTTGGCTGATTTATATAAGAAGTTCGAAAAGCTTGGTGGCAAACCATTCATTGGCAAGGAGTCAATTATTGACGCTCAAGCTTGGGTAAGATCGTGTGAAAAGATTTTTAAAGGGCTAAAATTGCAGGATGAGCAGAAAAGACTTATAGCTTCTTGGCAACTCCAAGGAGAAGCTTCAGCTTGGTGGGAAACCATCATTATAGATGAACCCGAGGAAGAATTTACTTGGGATCATTTTAAAGAAGTGTTTGAGAAACGTTACATGCCATCGGCGGGAGTTTCCAGAATGTATCTGGAATTTCTGGATTTGAAACAAGGAAGTTTGTCGTTTGAAGAATACTTGAATAAATTCAGTGAACTATCTCGGTTTGGCCCGGAATTGCTAAATACACCTCTGAAGAAAAACGAAAGGTTTATCCGGGGAATGAACCAGAAATATCATGGAAGAATGACAGGTCATGTTAAAGAATCTTTTTCAGATTTGGTAGATATGGGGTACAGGTACGCTACTCTTGATATGCAAGAAGCAACTGTCGAGAAAGGTAATTCAGGTAGTCAGAATTATAAAAAGCGAAAATTCGGAGGCAAGAAACCTTGGCAAGGCAATGAAAAGAAGAGAAGCATTCAAGGAAGCGCAACAGAAAATGTCACTTGTTACAACTGCAAAGAGAAAGGCCACTATTCAAATGACTGCCCAAAACCAAAGAAACCAGCTAGAGAATGTTACAATTGTCATAAACCGGGACATTTAGTTAAAGATTGCCCAGTGATGAAGCCAGCGCAGGTGGCAAAAGTTTACATGATAAAGGAGGACCCCTCATCTTCAAAAGCTGACAAAGGGAAAAGTGTTTTGGAAGGTAACCTTACTATTAATAATAGAACTGTTTGTGACGACCGCCCATGACTCCCGCACGGAAACAAGGGAATGGTGCGCTGAAAGTATGCCAGGCAGCCATGAGTGACCGTCAAGGGTAAAATAAACATCACAGACTCTATCGTAAAACTCACAGCGCATGGATAAAATACAATAGAGAAATATAATATAGTGAAGCTCCCATAGAACAGAATATCATCATCTAATCATAATAGCTTCATACATAGTCTGAATCAAGAATACAAGAAGCCTCACTACATAGCACTCAGATTAATCAACAAACAGCGGAATATTCATTACATAGAATATGAGAATAATATGCAAAGCCTCCTGCTCGTCTTCGTCATCATCAGCGTAAGCCACTAAGATCAGCACCTGTCACCTAGTCTGCCCATCCCAAACATGGATGAATAGCCCAAGGTAATAAGAGGAGACATAAAACCTTGAGTCAGACAAAGTCTTAGTGAGCAGTAAATCAACTATCAAACATACCAATAGAGCATAAGGGATAAAAGGAATAGGAACCCAAATCATCCCACTCCACCTCTTTCTACAGTGATAGCCCCCAGACACACACTAAGGAGAAGCAAGCATAGCAAAGCAGATAATTAAAGTAAAGCAATAATCACTCGAGTCAAGGTCGATGTTTTCCAAGTACAAACCCCCAAGGCCTAAACCAAGATCAGATAAGCACCCAGAAAACACCGCTCTTGAGACCGAATGATGATACAACCAACATCCATGACTCTGGCTATCACTGTTACCATTGCCTTGATTTTATCGTTAATTGAATGACCAACACATCTTTCAACCATCCGTCAAGGGCTAATGGCAACCCCGGTTCTAGACATAACTCCGCACGTCATCGTGACCCGTGCCTAGGTATAACGAATCTACCCAGAGTACTAGCACGTCATCATGACCCGCGCCTGGGTATAACGGATCTACCCAACGTACTCTTGCTTTGAGCTTGCTAAAACCTTCAATAACGATAAGATCTCAGCCTTCTAGTCATCCTCCTCGACGACTATTCCCATTATAGCTCAAGCACCTCTCGAGCCACCATTATCCACCAACTCGAACCGCATCATCGAGTAATCAACATGCTTGGGATGATCCCGTCTGGATTAAACCAAGGCTTCCACATCATGCTTTGCTCCAACGCATCTTAGCAAAGTCCATCTCATCATCATACTTCGCCTCAACATATCATGGCAAAGTCCATTTCGTCATCATACTTCGCTTCCTCTAACTATAGCAAAGTCCTCGAACCCATCCATATGAGCTTCATCATCCGCTTCATATGCCACAGCAGCTTTCACCATTCAAGAGCCTTTCCACTTAGCTTTTGAATCATCTTCAACCATCTTGTCCCAAATCAACTACAAGCTAACTCAAGACAATCAAATCAATCATACATCCAAACAATCAAGCATTCAAACGAGATCTAATCAAGCAATATCAACTATAATGGCAATTTCGTAAATAAATGAGCATAAGTCTAACATATATGAAATCATGGATTTTAGCATAGTTCTATCAAATATAAAACATGGGTTTTGTCTCTATAACTTGTTAATTGAACTTGCTTAGGTAAACATCTTCAAAAGTAATGAATCTAGTCTTGGAACTAAGAAAAATGCATGAAATCTCTAACTTTAACACTCAAACAAGCCACCAATCCAATATACTCCTTTGGGTCCGCGTGAGAGATAACTACCACTCACCAAAACACCTAAACACCTCAAAAGAAACCCACTTCAGATCTGGATAGCAAATACCCAAGCTTGATCCGGCAAAACCTCGCTTCAAACGATGGAATCTAGCTTTGTAGGATGAAGATCTTCAACTTTGGCTCTTCAATCTTGATCTTCGATCTTGGATGGATGTTAGCACTCGATCAAAGGGGAGAAAAGAAGTGAAGAAATGCTGTAGTCGAGCTCTCAAAATGGCAGCACTTCGTCGCTTCAAAAACCGGTGCCAAAACGTGAGCAAAACTCCACTATTTATAGGCTAGTCGCCCCCTTAGGTCGTAACTCGTAGCTCGGTTTTAGGTCGTTGCCGACCTAACATGCTACGACCTAACTATATTACGACCTAAGGCCCACAGTATGCACGTGACTTAAAAACACTGCCTTATAACGACTTACGACTCAACACACTAAGACACAAGGTCGTACGACTCATCGGGGAAAACGACTCATCACTCTACGACTTAACATGATGGCCGACTCAACGATTTAGCAACTCCACACGACTCGGCCTACATGCGACTCACGACCTAATCCTAACACAGGGTCTCAACGACTTATACTATAGCCGACTCAACTCCTTGCCGACTCAACACAACAGTCGACCTAACAAATCCCAAGTCAACGACCTACCGACCTAGCTCCTACGCGACTTAACAACTTAACATCTATAAGTCGTCTAACGACCTAACTATACACAGAATCACACCCAGGCCACACGACCTAAAACACAGCCGACCTAACAACACACGCGATCTATCCTTAACTCGTCCTACCGACTTAAGCCACTAACCTTTAGGTCTCCCATCCCTATAGGTCGCCCATTCTACTAGGTCGCTCGAATACTTAAGTCGCTCTAACCTATTATCTACTAGGTCGTACTATCTTGAGTCTCCCTTCTATCTTAGGTCGCTCACCCCTTAGGTCGCCCAACCAACCTAACTACACAGGGATTTCCTTAGGTCGCTACTTCCATAGGTCGCTCCACTCGACCTAAACACTAACTCATATACCACCTTAAGTCGTATCACCGACCTATCTTCATACGACCTATCTCCAAACCCTTAACTCGTTAGTTACCTTAGGTCGCAATATATTAACCTATTCCAATTACTAACTTGCTAACAACCTATTCCTTAACTCGTATAAGCTTAGGTCATCTACGACTCGTGAATACCGACTCAAGCTTTCCCCCACGAGTTAATCTCTACACGAGTTAATTTTCCCACACGATCTAACATCCATAAAATACGGGTCGTTACATTCTCTCCCCCTTAGGAATTTCGCCCCCGAAATTCCAAACAAACAAGAGCAACCAAAGTTATTCCGCATGCCTACCATCCATGGCAACCAACAAACCATGCATCCAATTACTAGCCTAGCATGCAGAATTCTAAGATTAGAACAAGCTACAAGTTCATGAGATGTCACGACACCTTAGGGCCATACCTCGAAGAGTTCAGGATGAGCTGCCTTCATTCTCTCTTCCTCCTCCCACGTACAGTTGTTAACATCATCACTCCATTGTATCTTGAGAAACGTAATCGTCTTCCTCCTAAGCTGTTTCGTATCGGTTTCAACAATACGAAGCGGCTTACGAGGTCTTCTAACAACTGGATCAACCTCCAAATCTTCACAGCTATCAGCAGAAACTACTGTACTTGGGTCATGCACATACTTCCGTAGATAAGATACATGGAAAACATTGTGCACACCCGCCATCTTTTCCGGTAACTCCAATCTATAAGAGAGCTTCCCAATTCGCTCGATAATCGGGAATGGTCCAACAAATCTCAGAGTCAATTTCCCTTTCTTCTCGAATCTAATAACACTCTTCAATGGAGAAATCTTCACAAAAACCATATCACCTACGTCGAACTCCAAATCCTTACGACGATTATCGGCATAACTTTTCTGACGATCTTGGGCTGCCTTCATTCGTTGCCGAATAATCTCTATACAATTCGAAGTCTGTCGAATCATCTCTGGCCCAAGTATCAGTTTTTCTCCAGTTTCCAACCAACATGTCGGAGAGTTACACGGTCTTCCATATAATGCCTCATATGGTGCCATACCAATACTCGACTGATAACTGTTATTATATGCAAATTCCACCAAATGAAGGTGATCTTCCCACGATCCCCCGAAGTCCAAAACACATGCTCTAAGAAGATCTTCCAAAACTCGGTTGACTCTCTCAGTCTGACCATCTGTTTGAGGGTGATAAGCTGTACTCAAACACAACTCGGTTCCCAAAACTTGCTGGAAGCTCTTCCAAAATCTACTAGTGAACAATGGGTCTCGATCGCTCACTATACTCTTCGGAACACCATGGAGTCGAACTATCCACTTAACATAAAGCTCGGCCAACTTCGATGCAGTCCTAGTCGATCGAACAGGAATGAACCTTGCACTGTTAGTCAACCGATCTATGATGACCCAAATCCCTTCATTCCCTGTCCTGGTTCTAGGTAGACCATCGATAAAATCCATCGACACTTGCTCCCACTTCCATGTAGGAACCTCTAATGGCTGAAGCAATCCACTGGGCTTCTTCTGCTCGGCTTTCACCAACTGGCAGTTCATACATTTGGAAATAAAATTTCCAACATCCTTCTTCATGCCTTCCCAGTAATAAGTTCTCTTCATATCCCGATACATCTTATTTCCACCTGGATGAATTGTCAACTTCGAGTGATGACTTTCCCTCAGAACCTCATCTCTCAATCCATCTATATCGGGAACAACTAATCGTCCTTGTTTCCGAAGCCAATCATCTCGATCGACTTCGAATCCTTTAACCTTTTCTGGATTCAATCCAGATTCCAAATCACGGATAATCTTGACAAGCTTATCGTCTCGCTTTTGGCCCTTGCCAATTCTTTCCACAAGAGTAGGTCTTATCGATAAGTTTGCCAACATCTCAGGTTCCAATTCACATCTGGGCCTGAAATCAAATCCAGCCAAATACTCGAGACTCTTCCATTCCGAAAACATGGCTCCCAATCTTGCATGTCTTCGACTTAACGCATCAGCTACTGCGTTACCTTTTCCCGGAGTATAAGTTATACCAAAATCATACGATGCCAAGAACTCTAGCCACCGTTGCTGTCGAAGATTCAAATCCTTTTGGGAGAACAGATACTTCAACGACTTATGATCTGTAAACAACTCGAATCGAACTCCCAATAGATAATGTCTCCACATCTTCAAAGCAAACACAATCGCTGCTAACTCCAAATCATGAGTTGGATAATTCTTTTCATGCGGCTTCAGTTGTCGACTTGCATATGCAACAACTTTATTCTTCTGCATTAGTACTGCTCCAAGTCCAGTACCACATGCATCGGTGTAAATCACCATCTCATCATTCCCACTTGGAATAGTCAAAACAGGAGCACTCGTCAATCGCTCTTTCAGGATTCTAAAAGCCTGCTCACACTTAGCATCCCAACTGAACACTTGGTTCTTCTTCGTCAATCCTACTAACGGTGCAGCTATCTTGGAAAAGTCTTTGATAAACCGTCGATAATATCCAGCTAATCCAAGAAAACTTCTCACATCAGTTGCATTCTTAGGTCTAACCCAATCCTGGATCGCTGCCACCTTAGCGGGATCAACCGCTATTCCATTTCCAGAAATGACATGGCCTAAGAACCTTACTTCACCCTTCCAGAAGTGACACTTCGAAAACTTAGCCTTCAGCTGATGTTTCTGCAAGATTTCCAAAACAATCCTCAAGTGCGTCTTGTGCTCTTCCTCAGTTCTGGAATAAATCAGAATATCATCCACGAACACAAGCACGAACTTATTCAACTGATCTCTGAATACTCTATTCATAAGATCCACAAAATATGCTGGCGCGTTAGTCAATCCAAACGGCATTACCAGCCACTCATAAAAACCGGATGGTGTCCTAAAAGCAGTCTTCGGCACACTATCCTTTGCCACCCTTAACTGGTGAAATCCCGTTGCCAAATCCATCTGAGAAAACACCTTAGCCTCGTGGAGCTGATCAAACAAGTCATCTATTCTAAATGTGACGACCGCCCATGACTCCCGCACGGAAACAAGGGAATGGTGCGCTGAAAGTATGCCAGGCAGCCATGAGTGACCGTCAAGGGTAAAATAAACATCACAGACTCTATCGTAAAACTCACAGCGCATGGATAAAATACAATAGAGAAATATAATATAGTGAAGCTCCCATAGAACAGAATATCATCATCTAATCATAATAGCTTCATACATAGTCTGAATCAAGAATACAAGAAGCCTCACTACATAGCACTCAGATTAATCAACAAACAGCGGAATATCCATTACATAGAATATGAGAATAATATGCAAAGCCTCCTGCTCGTCTTCGTCATCATCAGCGTAAGCCACTAAGATCAGCACCTGCCACCTGTCACCTAGTCTGCCCATCCCAAACATGGATGAACAACCCAAGGTAATAAGAGGAGACATAAAACCTTGAGTCAGACAAAGTCTTAGTGAGCAGTAAATCAACTATCAAACAAACCAAAAGAGCATAAGGGATAAAAGGAATAGGAACCCAAATCATCCCACTCCACCTCTTTCTACCGTGATAGCCCCCAGACACACACTAAGGAGAAGCAAGCATAGCAAAGCAGATAATTAAAGTAAAGCAATAATCACTCGAGTCAAGGTCGATGTTTTCCAAGTATAAACCCCCAAGGCCTAAACCAAGATCAGATAAGCACCCAGAAAACACCGCTCTTGAGACCGAATGATGATACAACCAACATCCATGACTCTGGCTATCACTGTTATCATTGCCTTGATTTTATCGTTAATTGAATGACCAACACATCTTTCAACCGTCCGTCAAGGGCTAATGGCAACCCCGGTTCTAGACATATCTCCGCACGTCATCGTGACCCGTGCCTAGGTATAACGAATCTACCCAGAGTACTAGCACGTCATCATGACCCGCGCCTGGGTATAACGGATCTACCCAACGTACTCTTGCCTTGAGCTTGCTAGAACCTTCAATAACGATAAGCTCTCAGCCTTCTAGTCATCCTCCTCGACGACTATTCTCATTATAGCTCAAGCACCTCTCGAGCCACCATTGTCCACCAACTCGAACCGCATCATCGAGTAATCAACATGCTTGGGATGATCCCGTCTAGATTAAACCAAGGCTTCCACATCATGCTTTGCTCCAACGCATCTTAGCAAAGTCCATCTCATCATCATACTTCGCCTCAACATATCATGGCAAAGTCCATTTCGTCATCATACTTCGCTTCCTCTAACTATAGCAAAGTCCTCGAACCCATCCATATGAGCTTCATCATCCGCTTCATATGCCACAGCAGCTTTCACCATTCAAGAGCCTTTCCACTTAGCTTTTGAATCATCTTCAACCATCTTGTCCCAAATCAACTACAAGCTAACTCAAGACAATCAAATCAATCATACATCCAAACAATCAAGCATTCAAACGAGATCTAATCAAGCAATATCAACTATAATGGCAATTTCGTAAATAAATGAGCATAAGTCTAACATATATGAAATCATGGATTTTAGCATAGTTCTATCAAATATAAAACATGGGTTTTGTCTCTATAACTTGTTAATTGAACTTGCTTAGGTAAACATCTTCAAAAGTAATGAATCTAGTCTTGGAACTAAGAAAAATGCATGAAATCTCTAACTTTAACACTCAAACAAGCCATCAATCCAATATACTCCTTTGGGTCCGCGTGAGAGATAACTACCACTCACCAAAACACCTAAACACCTCAAAAGAAACCCACTTCAGATCTGGACAGCAAATACCCAAGCTTGATCCGGCAAAACCTCGCTTGAAACGATGGAATCTAGCTTTGTAGGATGAAGATCTTCAACTTTGGCTCTTCAATCTTCAATCTTGATCTTCGATCTTGGATGGATGTTAGCACTCGATCAAAGGGGAGAAAAGAAGTGAAGAAATGCTGTAGTCGAGCTCTCAAAATGGCAGCACTTCGTCGCTTCAAAAACCGGTGCCAAAAAGTGAGCAAAACTCCACTATTTATAGGCTAGTCGCCCCCTTAGGTCGTAACTCGTAGCTCGGTTTTAGGTCGTTGCCGACCTAACATGCTACGACCTAACTATATTACGACCTAAGGCCCATAGTATGCACGTGACTTAAAAAAACTGCCTTATAACGACTTATGACTCAACACACTAAGACACAAGGTCGTACGACTCATCAGGGAAAACGACTCATCACTCTACGACTTAACATGATGGCCGACTCAACGATTTAGCAACTCCACACGACTCGGCCTACATGCGACTCACGACCTAATCCTAACACAGGGTCTCAACGACTTATACTATAGCCGACTCAACTCCTTGCCGACTCAACACAACAGCCGACCTAACAAATCCCAAGTCAACGACCAACCGACCCTAGCTCCTACGCGACTTAACAACTTAACATCTATAAGTCGTCTAACGACCTAACTATATACAGAATCACACCCAGGCCACACGACCTAAAACACAACCGACCTAACAACACACGCGACCTATCCTTAACTCGTCCCACCGACTTAAGCCACTAACCTTTAGGTCTCCCATCCCTATAGGTCGCCCATTCTACTAGGTCGCTCGAATACTTAAGTCGCTCTAACCTGTTATCTACTAGGTCGTACTATCTTGAGTCGCCCCTCTATCTTAGGTCGCTCACCCTTAAGTCGCCCAACCAACCTAACTACACAGGGATTTCCTTAGGTCGCTACTTCCATAGGTCGCTCCACTCGACCTAAACACTAACTCATCTACCACCTTAAGTCGTATCACCGACCTATCTTCATACGACCTCTCTCCAAACCCTTAACTCGTTAGTTACCTTAGGTCGCAATATATTAACCTATTCCAATTACTAACTTGCTAACAACCTATTCCTTAACTCGTATAAGCTTAGGTCATCTACGACTCATGAATACCGACTCAAGCTTTCCCCCACGAGTTAATCTCTACACGAGTTAATTTTCCCACACGATCTAACATCCATAAAATACGGGTCGTTACACTGTTAGACTTTTATTTGATACAGGAGCTTCACATAGCTTTATCTCCCAACAAACCATAAATGAATTGGGACTTGAAACTAAATTTGCTGACGATCTTATTTGCGTGAAAAATCCGGTTGGAGGTCCCGCAAATCTTAGTTCATATTGTAAGAGAGTTCCTATTTCATATGCTAGCTATAAATTTCCTATCAACCTTTTTGTCCTCGAATTTGATGAATTTGAAATCTTACTCGGTATGAACTGGTTATCGAGATACGATGCTATATTGGAGTGTAGTAATCGGACAGTTTTAATCAAAATAAGCCTTGGAAATTTTATTGAAATCTCTTGTGAGAATCCAAGTCCAAGGAGCGACAGATTGATATATACTTTGGGAAATCTTGAACCCACTTTGCAGTCTATACCTGTTGTTCGGGATTTTTCCGACGTATTTGAAGAAGTGAAATCTTTACCTCCTCATCGAGAAATAGAATTCCGAATCGATCTTGTACCTAATACTCGTCCTGTTGTTCACGCAAGTCCCAGGATGGCACCCAGGGAAAAGATTGAATTGGTTCATCAAACTGATGAGCTACTAGCAAAAGGATTAATTCGACCCAGTGTTTCTGAATGGGGCTCAGCCGTCGTATTTGTTGCCAAATCAGACGGATCTTTGAGATTGTGTGTAGATTACCGCGATCTAAATAAACAAACTCTCAAGAATAAATTTCCACTGCCCAGAATTGATGATCTATTCGACCAACTTCATGGCGCTCGTTTCTTTTCAAAAATGGATCTAGCTCAGGGATTCCATCAACTACGAATCGCCAAAGATTGTGTCCATCTGACTGCTTTCAGAGGTCCTAATATGTTCTATGAATGGTTGGTTATGCCTTTCGGGCTAACCAATGCTCCAGCATACTTCGTAGATCTCATGACTCGTGTGTTTCAGGAAGTTTTGAATAAATTTATGCTTGTATTCATTGATGACATCTTAATTTTCTCCAAAACTGAAGATGAGCATACCGAGCATCTTAGAATTGTCTTAGAAATTTTGAGGAGAAATGTTCTATATGCAAAATTTTCCAAATGCCACTTCTGGGTCAATGAAGTAAAATTCCTTGGCCATATTGTTAATGAAGAAGGAATTTCAGTAGATCCTAGCAAAATTTCCACTATTCTTGATTGGAAACAACCCACTACTCCAAGAGAAGTTCGAAGCTTTTTGGGTTTAGTAGGCTATTACCGGAAATTCGTTCAAGATTTTTCTAAGTTAGCTAGTCCGCTGACTAAGCTAACAATGAAGAATGCAAAGTTCATTTGGACTTCAAGATGTGAGGAAGTTTTTCAAGAGTTGAAAAAGAGATTGACCACTGCTCCTGTTCTCACTATTGTTAACGGGAAACAAGGCTTGTCTGCCTATACTGATGCATGTGGTGAAGGGGTAGGTGCAGTATTAATGCAAAATGGAAAGGTAGTTGCCTACGCAAGTAGACAATTACGTCCGCATGAGAAGAACTACCCAACGCACGATTTGGAACTTTTGGCTGTTGTTTTCGCTTTGAAAATATGGCGACACTATCTTCTGGGTAAGAATCTTTTCAGCTTTCTTAATAATTTGCGAAATTAACTAAAGAAATATACTTAATAAACTCTCTTTGTTTTAGGTGAAAAATTCGAATTATTCACCGATCATAAAAACTTGAAATATCTTTTCACCCAGAAGGATCTGAATCTGCGACAACAACGTTGGTTGGAATTTCTAGCATCATATGACTTAGATATTCTGTATACACCCGGAAAGGCCAATGTAGTTGCAGACGCTTTGAGCAGAAGTTATGCTGTTCTTGCTTATCTTGTTATCACTCCTACTCTTCTTGAGAAAATTGCTAGTAAGCAACATGAAGACAAATTTCTTCGGGGTATTTATGGAAAAATTCTTCGAGGCGAAGATACAAGTTTTGAGGCAAATCATAGTGGAGTTATTAGATTAAAAGGCATGATTTGTGTTCCAGACTTCCCTGAACTGAAACGTGAAATTTTGGATGAATGCCACAAGTCAAAATTCAACATTCATCCAGGAGTCAACAAAATGTATCGTGATGTTAAAAGAACATTCTGGTGGAAAACGATGAAGAGAGACATATCTATTTATGTGAGTCGTTGTGCTACTTGTCAGCAGATAAAGAGTGACCAAAAGAAAGTGGCCGGTTTACTTCAACCTTTGGAAGTACCAAAATGGAAGTGGGATCAGGTATCGATGGATTTCATCGACGGATTGCCACGAACCAAGAAAGGCAATGAAGCGATTTGGGTTATTATGGATCGTCTAACCAAAAATGCTCATTTCATTCCAGTTAAATCTACTCGGACTGCGGCAAGCTTGGCAGGTATTTATATAAAGGAAATTGTTCGCCTCCATGGTATTCCCAATAGTATAGTGAGTGATCGTGACCCAATCTTCACTAGTAGATTTTGGGAAGCATTTCAGGATGCATTGGGAACGAAATTAAATTTCAGTACTGCTTATCACCCACAATCTGATGGACAGACTGAGAGAGTTAACCGAATTCTAGAAGACCTACTGCGTGCTTGTGTTCATGATTTTGGTGGTTCTTGGGAGGACCATTTGCATCTGGTTGAATTCTCATATAACAACAGTTATCAGGCCAGTATTGAAATGGCTCCTTTCGAAGCTTTATATGGTCGTCCGTGTCGATCACCTACATGCTGGATCGAATCAGGTGACAGACTTGTTCTTGGATCGGATATGATAAAAGAAGCCACTGAGAAGGTAAATTTTATTCGAAAGAAGTTATTAACTGCCCAGAGCCGTCAGAAGAGCTACTATGACCGTCGAAGGAGAAATTTGGAATTTCAAGTTGGAGATTCTGTATTTCTGAAAGTATCTCCGATGCTGGGTGTATTGAGATTCGGGAAAACTGGAAAGTTGGCACCGCGTTATATTGGTCCTTTTCCTATTCTGGAAAGGATTGGTTCTCTAGCATATAGAGTGTAGTTACCCAGCTGGTTGTCTGGCGTACATGATGTGTTCCATATTTCTAACCTTCGGAAATATGTGCACGATCCCGATCATATTATTGAAGAAGCTGCTCAGCAGGATCTTGAAATCACTCCCAACTTGGCAGTTAGAAGGGAACCGATAAAAATTGTTGATCGTGATGAGAAGCGATTGAGGAACAAAATTGTGAAATTGGTCAAAGTTAAATGGAGTGGCGATCCAAAGGACTGTATTTGGGAGACCGAAAATAATATGAAGAAATCATATCCCAAATGCAGAATTGACATCTCGACTTAAAACTGTAAGTCATTTCCTTGTTTATAAATTCGTCTATTCTTTGTTTACGTTTCTCTCTCTTTCAATTTCGAGGATGAAATTTTCTTAAGGAGGGGATATTGTAACATCCCGAAAATTATGAATTTAAATTTTAGTAATATATTTGAACTTTTTGAAATAAAAATTGAAAAGTTATAAAGAAATAAAATATGAACAAAATTTGGTGTTTTTAGTTAAAACTTTTAATAGGAATATAACAAATATTGTAATTAAACCACATAAGTTACTAAATGTTAATAGCTAAAACAACTTTTCCTATATTTAGCAAAATAACTAAAACAAGTTGCTGTAAACAATATGAAGACATAAGAAAACAAAACACTTTCAATTAAGCAATATAAACAAATAAGTAGACATAAGAAAAACAAAAATTTTTAAACAAAACAACACACACACACACACACACACACACACACACACACATATATATATATATATAAAATAAAAACAAAACATTAGCTAATAAAAAAAATAAGAAGACCAGACAGCATGCTGTAATATACCTGTACACAGGATAGAAGCATCACAAAAACATGCTTACATTAAATGCAAGCCTCTACAAAGCAACATACTTACATTTAATGCTTTTACTTCCAGCATGGGTTTATTCTGTACTTGTTTTAATAAGCCTCAGTACACAATCTGTTATATATACACATCAACCTACCTTTTTATTTCGTTCAACAAATTTCTGCAAACCTGAAAAAGAAAAAAAAAACATCACTTTTATTCAAAAAATTGATAAAGATTTGCTGAGAAGAGAAACCAGAAAAATTAAACTGCAGTCTTCCAAAACCAAAGTGCTTTCTGTTTCAAAACAAATAGGTGAGTAACATCAACTTTAAGGCTTTAAGTTAATTGTAAAGATGATTCTTTGTTTCATGGCATAGCACATGTTTATCTTTGAATATAGTTGGTAAATATATAAAGATACACAGGCTACTCTGTATATTGTTCTTCTCTGTTATGGGTTACAGGGTAGACTTGCATTCAAACTCCATTAGTTTTCATCTAAATCATAGTAAAGCTTCAGTTTTGAAAATCAAACAAGATAATGGAACTCAAATATGGGTTATTAAAAACAGATTTAAACCGCAAGGCTGTAAGATATTATCACTAAAGTTGTTTACAGGAAATCAAAGGAAGATGTGATGAATTCAAGTATTATAAAAAGCTAATCCAAGTTAATAGCTTAAATTCTTATTACAAATCATGATTTTTACAATAGAAATGAAGATTTTTAGTTGGGTATATACAGAGCAGTTCGAGCATGAACACATATTGGTTTTCTTTGAATTTCTGGTTATAAATCAAATTATAAAAGCTAAAAATTTATTTGTAGCAAGATTTGTAAAAATCCAGATACATTATTTTACAAAATTGTTTAATAAATAAATAATGTAGTTTAAAATGATAATTAAGGTAAATAATTGCTAATCAATGATTTTGAAAAGAAATTAAGAATGATTTACAAACTTGTAATTAAATTGATTTATAAACAATTAAGTGTTTAAATAAATTTGTAAGTAAGAATTTGTAAATTTTGAAACAATAAATTGAGTAATCAAAATTTAGTTTATTTATCCAAATTCTCATCATTAAATTAAATTAATTTAGTGGTAAATTTATTTAAATCACATTGGGAAGTAATTAACTATTGTTGCTAACTTATATTGATATCTCTGTTCTGTTTGTAAATTCTGTATGATGTAATTGCCATGTTATTGCACTGTGATTATGATTTGTTCTGTATTGATGTGAAAACCCTACTGCCCGTAAAACGGCATTTAAACTTCGATGCGACAGGGAATCGGATTTCAGTTGGTTATCCGAAACCCACATCGAACCTGTGAATATTTGTGAATGACATCCACACGTTTTAAAATTTGACACCCACTATTCGAATTAGCCGGGAAAGGACCGTTGTGTCATATAACCCATTTCGAATATGTGATTCGACGTTATGGATAGCAATTGAAGACTGGTGTTGAAGACCGGGTATTTGCGAGAGCGATAGGATGATCTGTCGATTGACTCTGCACCGAGTTGCTCCGGTATAGAGTTCTCCATATGTGATGGGGAATCCGATCAGGATTGTGGATATCCGGATTGCAAGGACTTCTTTGGAAGTGCCTTCGGTTCTGTTCGAGCCCGGAACAGACTTGTATGGATAGTATGTCTGACATTACAAATTGAGATATAAAGCCGATTTCTTTCAAATAATATTTCTATTGGTGGCGGAGAATTTATTCTCTTAGCTTAACACCCTTCTCTGAGACGTACGAGCACAGAGGTTATATAGTTGAAGGTTATCAGCGATATATTCCCAATTTGGTAATGTGACATGCTGAGTGTTGCTGTGAAATGATCGTTGTGTTGATCATTTGTGATAGGATCATTTGTTTGATCGTCTATCTTGGTGATCATTTCTATGATCATTTGTTGACCCAAAGCACAGCTTTTGTATAAAGCGTGTTTTTGTAGACGAGACTTCGTCGGACCTCACACCCCGAAATGGTCAAAACAGGAAAGATGCAGCAAGGTTATTGGGGGTAGCACCCCTTAGGGTATGTGCATTTCCTTCTGGATAGAAGTGGTATCATGGTATGGAGCCCAGATGCTTAACTTATGTTGATATCGCAGATATATATATATGATTTTGTGATTTGTTGCTGGGGCCCCGGTTAAAGGTTGGTTACAACCGGGAGATGGCATACTCGTGTCAGTAGTTACCCAGTTAGGGGTAACCCGGCCTTGTGTTGGTAGAGATCCGGTTTGGTTCTCGGGGACGTCCTTCCAGAGGCGTTCTCATGTGGCAATGGGAAGTTCCTTGGCCTGACCATTTGTTGGAAATCCAAAGAAACAATACGAAACCCTGTACGGTTTTAGTTGTAGAACCTGCCATGCAGCGTGGCGGTAACCTGCCACAAAACATGGTAGCTATAGTAGGCATACGATAATGGTCGTATGTTGGCTAAGATTAATATTCTATTTTTGAAATGATTTACTTCACTATGCACTAGAAATAATATCAAAGAATTCTTTTCTCGTACCAAGCATATTTAACTATCATAAGAAGAAATCTCCTCCAATTCTGCGTTTGCATTGTGTGTGTGGCGGAAGGTCTTATGGTAGTTCCATTTTTAAAAGCATTCCGAAAATTCTTTTATAAATCTTGTTTATTTAAATACAACTGTTTTGTTTACTCATACCAGTCCCATGACTGATCCGGAGTTTATTGTTTTCTTTTCTAAACTCTGGGTGCCCATTATTTCCACACGGACAGCCTAGTAGCAGGTTTCTATATTTTGGAGTAGCAGTATTTTGGAGCTCTTATCTTGGATATATCTTAGGAGCTTTTAGAGATTACAGGTGTTTAGCTCTTGGGAGTTCGTTAGCACCTCTTTCATTTGAGGATTTTTGGATATATGATCACTGTTGTATTAGCATGATGTTGTATTTGGAGTTGTAGTGTATGTATTATGTACTCTGTTGCAGTATGGATATTATGTTGATGTTGTAACAGTAATGTTATTTATGATATTGATTCTGTTCCGCTGTTTCATATTCATCTAATTGTTGTTATAAGCTCCGGCGATGCGAATTTGATGTCGTTTATTGGACATCGAGTTTGGGTCGTCACACGACCCTTTGTGTAGCCCGGTATAGCTCCTATTTTAGTCATATATGCCAACTCACAGGAGTTGGGTCCACGTAATATACCTCGAGAACGTCGCCACCATCCTACTTCATTCTGGAATCTCCACCGCGTACCCAGTTGTTAAAGTGGTTTTCGGTATTGGCCGGCTATAAGACAATATCTGATCCCGGTCTCTTTAACAAACAATCGTTATTATAACCCATTGTTATAACTTTAAAACAATATTATATACTTCAAAACAAAATATCATTTCGACCCAAATCTTTATCAAAATAAAGATTAAATCATTTCCAAACCATTTCAATATATCATCATACCATATCTTTCAATTCAAATATGTATCAAAATAAATATCAAGTCATTTCTAACCATTTCAATATATTAAATTATCATATCCTTTCAAAACTTCCTTTCAAATCATTTTAATATATCAAAATATCATAACCTTTCAAAGCTTCATTTCCAAAATATCATATCTTTCAGAACTTCTTTTCAAATCATTTTAATATCAAAATATCATATCTTTCAAAACTCCATTTTTCAAATCATTTAATATCAAAAAATCATATCTTTCAAAACTCCATTTTTCAAATCATTTAATATCAAAATATCATATCTTTCAAAACTTCGTTTCAACTCATTTTAATATATCAAAATATCATATCTTTTCGAAACCACATTTCAATCAATTTAATATATCAAAATATCAAATCTTTCAAACCCACATTTCAATTATTTTAATATATCAAAATATCACATCTTTCGAAACCACATGTCAATCATTTTAATATATCAAATAGTTATATTTCAAAACAAATTACTTCATTATTAAATCATAAAAATGAAGTTTTTACATTTAATAATTAAATTATTAAATGCCAAAATTTTAAACTTTTCAATGTTCATTTATGCACTTAAATTTTTTAAAACAATGAAAATTCAAGTTTCGCAGCATTTAGAAAATGCTACAGAAAGTTACATTCAAAAACAATTAAATTTAACAAAAGACAGTATTAAAAATGCTGTTAATTAACTTCAAATATTCAATAGAATTTCACAAACACTTATATTTTTATTTAAATCATTTTTAACTTATAAAATCATACATTTTCACATTTATAAGCATCATTTAATTTTCCTTAAATTCATGATTTTATAAAGTTAAGTTTCCTTCCAAAAATCAATATTTATTAATAATTCACTTATTAAATTTCAACATTCAAATTTGAATTCATTACACTAAATTAACCCTTAAGTTTAAAATTTCAAATATAACTTAATTCCATTTTATTTAACTTAACTTAAAATTTCACTTTCAAACCAAATTCATAAATTCCAATTTAAGTTATATTTCCAAATTCAACTCAATATTCACTCATTAACATTTTAACTTTATTCAAAAATCATTAGTATGTTATAAAATCATTTTAAATTAATCATATTTTCAAAGTTAATTTAAATTCCATTAAAAATTAAATCAAAATTTCCAAAATAACTTACATCTAGATTTTCTAACTTTTCCATAATTTACTTAACTTATAGATTTCCGGAAAATCAATAATACTTTAAAAAAATTATATTTTTATTAAATTTTAAATCAAAATAATATAATAATTAAATTTCTAAAATATTTTAGATTTTCTAGAAAACATATTTTAACTACGGGCCGGTATATAATTTTCTACGCTAGGTAAAGTGATACGGGTAATGTATCATTTCAACCCGTAATTTACAAAGAAAATTCCAGGTTTTATCATTTCAAACCCGCAGTCCCAAGTAAATAAAGTAAGTTGAAAATCATTCAGGTCTATCATTTCAGCCCATAACAATTTTCTCTTATTCTAAAGTCCGTTCGGGTATGTATCATTTCAACCCATAGTGATTCTAATCTAAAGGGAACGTGCAGTGTGATGGGCAGATAAAATAAACAGAATAGCATGAAATAACAGTAACATATAACATAATTGGTGTAATAACAGGTGTGAACATCATATGATAATAATATAAGCTGTTATAACATGATCATATAGTTCTATAGATTCACAGGGTGTCAATTTACTACTTATATAAGCACATAATGTCTGGTGAGAAATACTCACATGTTCAAAGCTGGAGATCGCTGTCAAAGCACACATAAGGGCACTACGAAGGCACGACAACACGGATACAACAAGAGAGTGGAGAGCCAAAGCTAATAGCCTTGTTCAAACATTTACACAAAACAATAGAATAGATATAAGTTTTCGACACAAATTATCACTAAACAATGCTAGAATTGGATGTACAAAACAAAGCCAAAGTGTTTGCACTTGCTTTCTACCTCTTACGCTTCAGCTATGATCTGAAATGGCACGGCTACAGCATGGTTTTAGATCAGGTTTGGGTTCCTAAAGGTCGGCCATAGCATGGGCAATGATGTAGCAAAGGTTTGTGACACATGAATTACAAGTCAATGCAAACTACATGGTTTTCTAAGCAATAAAAAGGCTCAGCCACAAGCTAGCATGGCCTGTCCAGGTCTGGGTGGGCTGGAGGATGACATGGAAGAGGTGTCTAAGTTTAGCTAGGGTGGTGGTGGTGGTGTATGTGGCGGCCAAAGTGGAGTTTTGAGGTGGTGGTGCTAAGGTAGGCTCGGCTAGGTGCATATATGTGGTGTATGTTCATATTTTAATGGATCTAGTCAACACAAAGGCACGGCCATGGCTTGGCTGTGGGCTGGAGGAAGTGTTGATCAGATGTGGTGGTGGTGGAGGAGTCCAAGGTGGAGGAGATGGAAGGAGCTTAGCCTTGAAGGTGAAGAAAGCAAGACCAAAATCATAATAAAACAAGAAGAAAATGAGTAAAAAGAAGAAGAAGATTATCAACTCTTTTCCTAAGGAATGTAGGCCAAGATTTTTGTGATTGAGAAGAGTTTTGTATGCGGGAATGAATGAGAAAAATGTGCAGCTGAAAGAATTAAGGTCAGCCAAGCAAAATGAATGCATGAGTTGGAAAATGAAGAGGTGGAAAGCAAAGAGTCACAAGCAGCTAAAGAGTCAAAAAACCTTTCATATTTCTTATTATGTTTATATAACTTGATATTTCTGGAAATAATAATAATCCCAGATAAAATTTCGAAAATTTATCAAAATATAAAAATATATATAGTATTTATTAATTATATAAAGTTAAATTAAGGAAAATAGCTAAAAACAGTAAACTAGTCTAGAAAATTTGAAATTACATGAAATAAATTTTAAAAAATTCATATGAGCTTGTATATATTTTTAAACATAAATAATAATATAAAATAAAAGTACATTCACAAAATAAAATAAAAATACTAAATTTAAATATAATTTTAATGAAGAAAATAGCAGAAAATAAGAAAACAGCCTTAAAAAAGAAATCAACACAATAAACTTTGGAAAAATCATAACATCACTTTAAAAATATTTAAAAGACAAAATATACTTAAAAAAAATATTAACAGATAAAAAAAAATTAAGTTTAAAGAAAATAGAAAAAGATTTAAAGAAATTGCTTAAAAATCCAAAACAGTGTCCAGAAATTACAAATAAATCACCATTAACTTTGAAAAATTGTTTACTTCATTTTAAAATTATTATAATACAAAAATATGCATACAATAACATATTGACCCAGACTAAAATGAAATATGACAATAAAATATGATTTATACAATTTAAAAATAACAAAATTGCAGAATAAACAAATTGCACTCAATATTGAATATACATAACTTTCACAGTTTAACTCCGTTTTCAACGAAACGAAAAGCAGTTTTCAAGTTATTACATCTATTTTCATAATAAAAGATAAAATTTAAGATTAAAAATAATTTTAAATTTGAAGTTTAAAAGTCACAGTTTGAACAGCTTGACCAGAAATTCACTTTACAGTAAAATATTCAAATTATACTGGTTTGAACTATAAATCACTTAATAATCGTCATTTATATTTAAAAATGAAATGTTTGAAATAAAAAAAATAAAAATAATTTAAATAAAAGAAAGTCTAATTTAAATAATATACAAAAATCTAGGGTTGTTACACTCTCCCACACTCAAAACTTTTCGTCCTCGAAAAGGGATGAGGTACGGAAAAGCACAGAAAAAGATAGAGTGAAATAGGATTAAGATAAGATGACAAGAAGATTGAAATTATATCCGATAACTGTTGTTATAGGTAAGTTTAACAAGGTGGAGATGATCTTTCCAAGATTCTCCAAAATTAAGAAAACAAGCACGAAAAAAGTGGATCCAAAATGATTACCAAAGATTATCAAGGATTATAGAAAGATTTCTAAACGGAAATATTATAGAAAGATGTCTATACCAGTCTGTAGGAAGATACAGATAATAAGGACAACAAAAAGAGAGTTTGAAAAACAAAATAAGGAAATAAATTTGAAAGCATGGAAATTTCATCTTAAATAGAGAATAAATCTTTACACAAGTTAAATAAATCTTAACCATCTCAAATTTTTATTATCTTATTAACCAATCATCTTAAATTAACAATTTTTAAAACCATGGGTTTGAAAAATAATCGTTTATTACACTCACAATGTACTTAATAAATTTTATTCTTCTTTATTCATAATTAAAATTAAATTTATTCCGCTCAATATATTTATTACTTATGTTAAATATACTTACACTTATTATAACTGCATTGATTTATTCTTAGTTCCTTTAACATTATTTATTGTAAGTTATTCAATTACCCTTTATTATATTTACCTTTGTTAATCATTTTATAATTAAATTAAGTGTATAACATTTATTATAACCACTCAAATTTTATTTATAAAATCTTTTATATCGTATATTATCCAATTACATTGTTAACTTTTGAAAAAATTAAGGTAAGTTATATTGAATGCAATTGAGTATTATACAGATAAAACTTTCCAATTCAATTATCTCAAGTTTGAATTATTTATCCAAAATTTTTGATTTTCATTTTATAATCTAAATTATTCTTTAAAAATAAAATTTAAGAATTAAATTTCCAATTTTTTCAAACCATTTAGAGATAACTAAAGGTATGTACATAGTTTATCAAATCAAATTTAAATCATATATTTATATATATTATAAATCAAGTCATATTTTAGAAATTCAATTCAATTTGATTTCCCAAAACAAAGCTGTAGCAAGACTACAAGGCGGTCTCTTCACTTTGAAACTCGAAAATGAATGTCGACGATGCTGCAGTCATCACCGTAGTTATTTCCCAATGACAAAGACAGGAGCAATAATTTTTAAAATTTAAAATCCTTTGAAAACAAATTTCTATTCAAAAATACTTTAAATAATATAACCTTTTAAAACATAAACACAAGGTTTGAAACCATCGGAAATTAAATTCTCAAATTTCTTGTCTAAACTCATTTCAGTTCCCAAATCAATTTATAAACAACTATTTATAAATTCATTTATAGAATACTAAATGATAAATCAAGTATTATGATTTCAAATGATTAATTTAAATCAATTTATTAAGTTCCACAAATTTACTTATATTAAAATTTATTTCATTAACCAAATTTTAAAATAATATTGTGTTAGTTTGTTCTGTCAAAGTGTTTTAGAAATCCTATCGATAGCGTTGATCAGACGAATCGATCAGAAACCCAACTCAACATCAACAACCCAAACAACACAATATATAAAACAAAACATCGATATACAAGTACAATTCAAAATGTTTGGAAGAATAGATTGGAAACAAACGACAAGATGATTAAATAACAGAGTAGGGAGGTGGATTAGCTTAAATAAATCACGGACAACCTTAGCCAGGTCAACCGTGACTTAAAGAATGAGATCAATGTGGATTTTTCTAGGGTAAATCTACATTGATCTCAAGAGTTAGAGTTTTGAAATAAAAAAAGGTACTAGTATCTAAACCAAGGATAGATAAGAATCTCTAGTGAATCGATGCTAATTTTAAGGGAGTTTCCCCTTTTTTCAATTCAATTTGAAATTGGCGTGACCGCCGACTCACTTGAAAGAACATTCGAAGCGGGGTTATGGAATACTCCAGAGTCAAAAGAAGATGAATAGTGAGGGATACGAATGGATTTTGGAACCATAGGGAACGTTCCAAAATTCAAAGTAATCAAGTTAAAAAGGAAGAAATTCAAACTCGAATGAAAGTGATTCTGTAAATACATTCACTCTATATGCTGAGTTTTGCCTAGAGCTACCAAAGCTCTGATACCAACTGTAACGACCCGATATTTCCAACCAATCGCATCCATTATAAGTGTATAGGTGGACACTCATGCCGGAATTGAATTGCTCAAAATACCGCATTGTAAATAAAATTTGGCAAATCTCAGAATATACAGTAAATAAAATTCACAGATCCCCGACATAGAGTAATAATAATGCAGCGGAAGTAAAAGAGATAGTGGTTCATAAAGCTATTATATAAATATATCAGAGTTACATAAAATACAACAGAAGAAATAAAGTACAAAGGAAGTCTCACTACATAGAAATCTACTAATACAAGAGCTGAAAGGACCAACAGTCTGCAAAAGATAAAACTTTACAAGTAGATAATCTCCAGCGATTCCAATCTCCAGAAAGTGGAAATCCAAATCTGTGAATAACTCAGGCTGACCCGAGCGTAAATAAAAAAATACAAACACTTGAGTCAGGACATACATACTTATACAATGTAAACCAACTCAAGTGAACTGTAGTAAAGGTACAAGTAACTTAGAAGATGCTTGGGACCGCCCATCCTCTAAGGATCCGTTAAACTATTTACTATGTAGTAATATACGCTATATACAGTAGTGTCTAATCAGTAATGTATAATCATATAGAAAATAGCGTTAAGGGGATGGTGAACCTTAACGCAGTCGGATCTTAATAACCAAAATCGTAGTGGGCTCGATATAAGCATATGACACGGCACGCGAGGCAATGCCAAGGTAGATACACCGTTTGCACTCCCGGACCGGTGGTGACGGCAAGCCAACAGCTTCCGCCCACCTCGAACAATACCCCCAAATCAAAGTTGCACCACGTATCGAATCACAAAAGTAATAGAATGGTTTCCGATGGAGCATGCTCGATGAAAGGGTACGACCCTAGTTGTAGCCCGGTATAGCTCCTGTTTTAGTCATATATGCCAACTCACAGGAGTTGGGTCCACGTAATATACCTCCAGAACGTCGCCACCATCCTACTTCATTCTGAAATCTCCACCACGTACCCAGTTGTTAAAGTGGTTTTCGGTATTGGCCGGCTATAAGACAATATCTGATCCCGGTCTCTTTAACAAACAATCGTTATTATAACCCATAGTTATAACTTTAAAACAATATTATATACTTCAAAATAAAATAACATTTCGACCCAAATCTTTATCAAAATAAAGATTCAATCATTTCCAAACCATTTCAGTATATCATCATACCATATCTTTCAATTGAAATATGTATCAAAATAAATATCAAGTCATTTCTAACCATTTCAATACATTAAATTATCATATCCTTTCAAAACTTCCTTTCAAATCATTTTAATATATCAAAATATCATAACCTTTCAAAGCTTCATTTCAAAAATATCATATCTTTCAGAACTTCTTTTCAAATCATTTTAATATCAAATATCATATCTTTCAAAACTCCATTTTTCAAATCATTTAATATCAAAAAATTGTATCTTTCAAAACTCCATTTTTCAAATCATTTAATATCAAAATATCATATCTTTCAAAACTTCATTTCAAATCATTTTAATATATCAAAATATCATATCTTTTCGAAACCACATTTCAATCATTTTAATATATCAAAATATCATATCTCTCGAAACCATATTTCAATCATTTTAATATATCAAAATATCATATCTCTCGAAACCACATTTCAATCATTTTAATATATCAAATAGTTATATTTCAAAACAAATTACTTCATTATTAAATCATAAAAATGAAGTTATTACATTTAATAATTAAATTAGTAAATGCCAAAAGTTTAAACATTTCAATGTTCATTTATGCACTTAAATTTTTTAAAACAATGAAAATTCAAGTTTCGCAGCATTTAAAAAATGCTACAGAAAGTTACATTCAAAAACAATTAAATTTAACAAAAGACAGTATTAAAAATGCTGTTAATTAACTTCAAATATTCAATAGAATTTCACAAACACTTATATTTTTATTTAAATCATTTTTAACTTATAAAATCATACATTTTCACATTTATAAGCATCATTTAATTTTCCTTAAATTCATGATTTTATAAAGTTAAGTTTACTTCCAAAAATCAATATTTATTAATAATTCACTTATTAAATTTCAACATTCAAATTTAAATTCATTACATTAAATTTCAAATTAACACTTAATTTTAAAATTTCAAATATAACTTAATTCCATTTTATTTAACTTAACTTAAAATTTCAGTTTCAAACCAAATTCATAAATTCCAATTTAAGTTATATTTCCAAATTCAACTCAATATTCACTCATTAACATTTTAACTTTATTCAAAAATCATTAATATGTTATAAAATCATTTTAAATTAATTTGAATTCAAAATATCATAAATTTATCATATTTTCAAAGTTAATTTAAATTCCATTAAAAATTAAATCAAAATTTCCAAAATAACTAACATCCAGATTTTCTAACTTTTCCATAATTTATTTAAATTATAGATTTCCAGAATATCAATAATACTTTACAAAAATTATATTTTTATTAAATTTTAAATCAAAATATTATAATAATTATATTTCTAAAATATTTTAAAATTTTTAGAAAACATATTTTAACTACGGGTCTATATATAATTTTCTACGCTAGGTAAAGTGATACGGGTAATGTATCACTTCAACCCGTAATTTACAAAGAAAAATCCGGGTTTTATCATTTCAAACCCGCAGTCCCAAGTAAATAAAATAAGCTGAAAATCATTCAGGCCTATCATTTCAGCCCATAACAATTTTCCCTTATTCTAAAGTCCGTTCGGGTATGTATCATTTCAACCCATAGTGATTCTAATCTAAAGGGAACGTGCAGTGTGATGGGCAGATAAAATAAACAGAATAGCATGAAATAACAGTAACATATAACATAATTGGTGTAATACAGGTGTGAACATCATATGATAATAATATAAGCTGTTATAACATGATCATATAGTTCTATAGATTCACAGGGTGTCAATTTACTACTTAAATAAGTACATAATGTGTGGTGAGAAATACTCACATGTTCAAAGCTGGAGATCGCTGTCAAAGCACACATAAGGGCACTACGAAGGCACGACAACACGGATACAACAAGAGAGTGGAGAGCCAAAGCTAATAGCCTTGTTCAAACATTTACACAAAACAATAGAATAGATATAAGTTTTCGACACAAATTATCACTAAACAATGCTAGAATTGGATATACAAAACAAAGCCAAAGTGTTTGCACTTGCTTTCTACCTCTTACGCTTCAGCTATGATCTGAAATGGCACGGCTACAGCATGGTTTTAGATCAGGTTTGGGTTCCTAAAGGTCGGCCATAGCATGGGCAATGATGTAGCAAAGGTTTGTGACACATGAATTACAAGTCAATGCAAACTACATGGTTTTCTAAGCAATAAAAAGGCTCAGCCACAAGCTAGCATGGCCTTTCCAGGTCTGGGTGGGCTGGAGGATGACATGGCAGAGGTGTCTAAGTTCAGCTAGGGTGGTGGTGGTGGTGTATGTGGCGGCCAAAGTGGAGTTTTGAGGTGGTGGTGCTAAGGTAGGCTCGGCTAGGTGCATATATGTGGTGTATGTTCATATTTTAATGGATCTAGTCAACACAAAGGCACGACCATGGCTTGGCTGTGGGCTGAAGGAAGTGTTGACCAGATGTGGTGGTGGTGGAGGAGTCCAAGGTGGAGGAGATGGAAGGAGCTTAGCCTTGAAGGTGAAGAAAGCAAGAGCAAAATCATAATAAAACAAGAAGAAAATGAGTAGAAAGAAGAAGAAGATTATCAACTCTTTGCCTAAGGAATGGAGGCCAAGATTTTTGTGATTGAGAAGAATTTGTATACGGGAATGAATGAGAAAAATGTGCAGCTGAAAGAATTAAGGTCGGCCAAGCAAAATGAATGCATGAGTTTGGAAAATAAAGAGGTGGAAAGCAAAGAGTCACAAGCAGCTAAAGAGTCACAAAACCTTTCATATTTCTTATATATGTTTATATAACTTGATATTTCTGGAAATAATAATAATCCCAGATAAAATTTCGAAAATTTATCGAAATATAAAAATATATATAGTATTTATTAATTATATAAAGTTAAATTAAGGAAAATTGCTAAAAATAGTAAACTAGTCTAGAAAATTTGAAATTACATGAAATAAATTTTAGAAAATTCATATGAGCTTGTAATATGTTTTTAAACATAAAAAATAATATAAAATAAAAGTACATTCACAAAATAAATAAAAGATATTAAATTTAAATATAATTTCTATGAAGAAAATAGCAGAAAATAAGAAAACAGCCTTAAAAAAAGAAATCAACACAGTAAACTTTGGAAAAATCATAACATCACTTTAAAAATATTTAAAAGACAAAATATACTTAAAATAACATATTAACACATAAAAAAAATTAAGTTTAAAGAAAATAGAAAAAGATTTAAAGAAATTGCTTAAAAATCCAAAACAGTGTCTGGAAATTACAAATAAATCACCATTGACTTTGAAAATTTTTTTACTTCATTTTAAAATTATTATAATACATAAATATTCATACAATAACATATTGACCCAGATTAAAATGAAATATGACAATAAAATATGATTTATACAATTTAAAAATAACAAAATTGCAGAATAAACAAATTGCACTCAATATTGAAATATATATAACTTTTACAGTTTAACTCCGTTTTCAACGAAACGAAAAGTAGTGTTCAAGTTATTACATCTATTTTCATAATAAAATATAAAATTTAAGATTAAAAATAATTTTAAATTTGAAGTTTAAAAGTCACAGTTTGAACACCTTGACCAGAAATTCACTTTACAGTAAAATATTCAAATTATACTGGTTTGAACTATAAATCACTTAATAATCATCATTTATATTTAAAAATGAAATGTTTGAAAAAAAAAATTAAATAAAAGAAAGTCCAATTTAAATAATATACAAAAATCTAGGGTTGTTACACATGAATATAGATTTCACGAGGAAATTGGTTAAGTCACAGATTTTGAAATAATTTGAAAGTTGAATATTTTAATTTAAATGTTTTGGAAATGGATTGGCGTAAAGTGAAAAGCTTTTGAAAAGGAATTTCAAAGATGAAATTTATTTTGAATAACTTAATTAAGTTTTGGAATTTAAATAATTTGATTTAAACTTAAATTCAAGATTTGAAATTGAATTCTATGATTTGAAATTAGGGATTAAAGACGTTATATTAGTTATATATGTGTTAAACCGTTTTTTTTTAAGAATTGTTTTTGGGAATTTGAATTAAACCAAAGATTGTAACTTATATAAATGAAATCAGGTTTTTTTTTTCAAAATAAAACTTTTGTTTCTGAATGATAAAAAGCTTTCGTTTCAATTCGTATTAAAAAGATTTTAAATTTATACTGAAATAGTTTTCCAAGTTATAGATGAATATTTATAAACGAGTTTTGTAAGTGAATATTTGGGAACGATCTGGAAGCTATGAGACAAATATTTGATTTAAAGATTTAATGAATTAATCCAATTGAAATGGAATTGTTTGAAATCCGAGAATGAATCTTTGTGAAACTAGGTGAACTTTATGAAATAAATATTTTGTTTAAAAGATTCGAAGTGGTAATTGGTTTAAACCATTTGAAAGAAAGTTTTGAATTATTAAGTTGTGACTTAATTGAAATCCCATATCCATATGTTTTAAATGTTGCGCTCACTATCCGGTTTAGCTGGGAGGGGACCTTTGTGTCGTATAACCCATTCCGAATATGTGATTCAACGTTATGGATAGCATTTGAAGACCGGTGGTGAAGACCGGATATTTGCGAGAGCGATAGGATGACCTATTGATTGTCTCTGCACTGAGTCGCGTCGGTATAGAGATTTCCTAAGTGTTGGAAAGTCCGATCGGGATTGTGAATACCCGGATTGCAAGGACTTCTTCGGAAGTGCCTTCGGTTCTGTTCGAACCCAGAACAGACTTGCATGGATTGTATGTCTGACATTACATTTTGAGATATAAAGCGGATTTCATTCAAATACATTTCTGTTGGTGACAGAGAATATATTCTCTTAGCTTAACACCCTTCTCTGAGACGTACGAGCTCAGAGGTTATGAAGTTGAAGGTTATCGCAATATATTCCCAATTTGGTAATGTAACATGCTGAGTGTTGTTGATCATTTGTTGATCAAAGCGTTGCTTTTGTAAATAGTGTAGCTCTGTGGACGAGACTTCGTCGAACCTCACACGCTGGAATGGTCGAAACAGGAAAGATGCGACAAGGTTATTGGGGGTAGCGCCCCTTAGGGTATGTGCATTTCCTTCTGGATAGAAGTGGTATTATGGTATGGAGCCCAGATACTTAACTTATGTGGATATCGCAGATATATTTATATATATATATATATATATATATATATATATATATATATATTACTTTGTGATTTGTTGCTGGGGCCCCGGATAAAGGTGGGTTACGACCGGGGGATGGCATACTAGTGCCAGTAGTTACCCAGTTAGAGGTTACCCGGCCTTGTGTTGGCAGAGATCTGGTTAGGTTCTTGGGGAGTCCTTACAGAGGCGTACCTATGTGGCTATGGGAAGTTCCTTGGCCTGACCATTTGTTGGAAACCAAAAGAAACAATATGAGCCTTGTACGGTTTTAGTTGTAGAACATACCATTTAAAATGGTAGCTATAGCAGGCATAATATAATGGTACCTATGCTGGCTAAGATTCATATTATACTTTCGAAATAGTTTTCCACACTTTGCACTTAAGGTAATAATATCAAGAAATTCTCTCCTATCAAGCATGTTTGACTATTATAAGAAGAAATCTCCTCCAAGTCTGCGTTTGCATTGTGTGTGTGGCGGGAGGTCTTATGGTAGTTGCAGTTTTTTAAAAAGCATTGCGGATCTATTTTAAAATATTTCTTAGTTTGTTTTTAAAAGATAAACTATTTTTGTTACTCACACTAGTCTCATGACTGATCAGGAGTTTATTGTTTCTTTCCTAAACTCTAGGTGCTCAAATTTTTTCCACACGGGCAATCTAGAGTTGGGTTTTTCAGATAGTTAGGTTTAGTAGATTATCTGGAGCTAGTTCTATCTTTGTATGCGGATGAGACTTGCTTGTCTTAGTGTATCGTGATGTTGGATCGAGCTGCTGCTAGAGTTCTCTCTAGGGAGGACTATCTTAGAGTTATTTGTTCCGCTGCTGATGTTATCTATTTTTTTTTCCGTTGCTATTTTATTGTATCATATCTCTGATTTATATTGATACTATTGTATCATCTGTTGTATCAGATATTGTATCAATGATGTATATCAATGTATTATTCTTTTTCTTCCGCTGTGTTGTTTACTTAATTGTGTTATAAGCTCCGACGAACCAAATTTGACGTTTGGATCTACGGCATTGGAATATGAGTATCGTGTTCGGTGCCGATTTTCGAAGGCCGAGTCAGGATCGTTATAACTTGAAAATATCCTTTTCAAAAATTATATGGAAATTATCAGCTCCCTTCACTATCGTGGATCACAGTTAATCTGATGATTGCGTCGCCATCCTGGCGAAATCCATAAGAAAACTGTAGGCATCAGCACCACTCGACTTACGCCGTGGGAACCCCATAGTCCACAGCAGCACCAAGGTTGTGTTGTTATCACAGCAAAACCGTAAGTAATCCGTTGGCAATCCCCGCTCCCTTGAATTACGCTTTTAAATGAAACTTTACCACATAGATCGCAGACTACACAAAGGTTGCGACACTATCCTAATGAAACCCAATGTAGACTGTAGGCACTCGCTGCCACCCGATTTACACAATGAAACCAAACCACATAGGTCATAATCTACCGATGTTACGTCACTATCCCAACAAAATCAAACTTAGATTATAGGAAATCACAGCCACCCGACTTATGCCATGGAACTACGATAGATCGCGATTACACAAAGGTTACGTCGCCATCACAGCAAAACCCAATGTAGATGTAGGCATTAGCACCACCCGACTTACGCTACCGAACAAATGATCACCAAGAACTCATTGTGTTTTTTTCGGATGTCCTCTAGGATCCCAGTTCTCATTAAACCCAACCTTTGGATTTCTAGGCAGAACCATCTAGTGGATATCCTTCTCTAAGTTTCGACTTTCATGGAGTGCCTTTCCGTACTTTCATTTTCAAAATAAATCATACTATATACATATGTACTACCTGCTAAATCATACTCTTTGTATGCATAACATATAAAATTTATCTATATAGAATCGATACCTTCAAAATTGAAGCTTTCACATTTGGGTTACCCAATTAATTGACTATATGCCAAAGTCAAAAGTCTTTAAAAAACAATGGGTTCCAAAACCTTTTCATTTTTATTTTCATATACATATAAAATCATTCTTTCCCACTCGAATAATTTTTAGATTAAAATTTTCTGAGTCTGCTACATGCTTATATAAACTCCATTTAGTATTTCAAATATCCTTCAAAGATCATTTCTTTCTGGTTATCAATTCGATAAGGGGAGTTTAAATATATAACTAACATATTAATCTTATTAATGCCAAATCAAAATTTCCTAGTTCGGTTACTTACAAAGTTATTTATCACATTTCTTACCTCTTATAAAGTAAGTTTCAGTTATAGTAACAACTAAATCTTCAGTTTTAAGTCACCATATTCAAATGGAATATACTATTTCACTTCAAAACCATTTTTGCCTTAATATCTTGATTTCGGTTCCAATTCAAAATTGCTTCGAATTTCAATTTGGGTAATTACTTCAATTCAACCCAATTTATATTTAAATCCACGATATTAATATAAATAATATCCACTCTAACAAGTTTGAAATTTGAAAATAGCTTAAATAGTTGAAAAGTTAAATAGTTAATATAAGATAGTTTCGGTTTTAAAAGAATGTTTGTATAGTAAATAGCTTGGAGAAATCAAAATAATTTGAATATTTATGAAGATAGGTTTAAAATATATTATATTAAAATAATTTGTTTGAAAATAGTTTCAAAGTCAAACTAATTCAATTCCCATTTCCAATTCGATGCAATTTCAATTTCCGTTTCCATTTAAATTGATCCAATCCCGATTCCAATTCGAATTAATTTCGGTTCCCATTTTAATTCAAGTCAGTTTCCACTTCGATCTCAAATAAATTTAATTTCAATTACAATTCCAATTAATTCAATTACAATTTTGAACTAATTTCAAATTAAATCTCAATTTTAACCATTCTGTTTTATATAAGTTCGAGTTCGATTCTCAAAATATCGATTTAATCACTTAAATTAAATTAACCTTCAATATTTAATCTAAAAATCCAAATCTTTAAAAAATAATTCAATTCTGGCTCAAATTTCGAGACATCCCTTTAAATTACTTTTTACTGGGATTTATTCCAGGTTCGAATAAGAGTTCAATTTTTTTTAAAACAAATCAATTGTCGGAATTTAGTTTATTTCCCAATTATAACTTCAAAATTTTAAACCCGATTCTTTAAACAACACAGCGGAAAAGAATTCATTATAGAAAGTTCTTGCAATACAATATCTTTAAACAACACAGCGGAAAAGAATCAATTGTCGGAGCTTATAACAACATTAAGTAAACAACACAGCGGAAAAGAAGAATAATACATTGATATACAATATCTGATACAATAGAGTGATACAATGAATATCAATATACATCAGCGATATGATACAAGAAAATAGCAGCGGAAAAGAATAATAGATAACATCTAGAAGCGGAACAATAAAACTCTAAGATAGTTTTCAAAAGACAACTCCAACAACAGTAGCTCGATCCAACATCATGATTCACCAAGACAAGCAAGTCTCATCCACATCCAAAGACTGAACTAGCTCCAGATAACCTACTAAACTTGACTATCTGAAAAACCCAATTCTAGACTGCTCGTGTAGAAAGTTCTGAGCACCCAGAGTTTAGGAAAGAAACAATAAACTCCGGATCATTCATGGGACTGGTGTGAGTAACAAAAACAGTTTATCTTTCAAAAACAAATAGAAAGAGAATTTTAATTTAGATTCGCAATGCTTTTAGAAAATGAGACTACCATAAGGCCTCCCGCACACACACACAATGCAAACGCAGAATCGGAGGAGATTTCTCCTTATGATAGTCAAATATACTTGATACGCGAATTCCTTTGATATTATTACTATAAGTGCAAAGTGGAGAAAACATTTCAAAAGTAGAATATAAATCTTAGCCAACATAGGCATTTCGAACTATGCCTACTGTAACGACCCAGAATTTTTATTAATTAAAATTTGAATATTTAATTAATTTTAAATATTAAAAAGTGAATTTATAAGTCAAATAGATTTTATTTTGAATTATTGAATTTAATTGGATAATTAAATCAATAATTTAATATGTTAAATTATGGAAATAATTGAAAATTGGGTTAAATATGATTGAAAATGATTTGTAAAATTTTATTTTATCATGTTGAAGTTAGAACGATATTTTAGAACTTTTAAAATCGAATTAAAAGTTAATTTGTGAAAATTGAATATTTTAATATTAAAATCGACTAGTGAAAATAGCCAATTTTTGAACAGTCTCAGAATTGAACGAAACCAGTTCCATTGGATCCGTAATAGTTAGTTATTACTGGATTTCAAATTTCGTGTCAATCGGAGTTACCGTTTGATCGTAGCAACTCGAAACGCATCGAATTGTTTTTAATATTAATTTGGCGAGTTAAAATAGCCATTTTTCCAAAAGTCTCTGATTTTGACGAAACCAGTTTCATTGGATCCGTAATGTGATATTATTGTAAGGTTTCAAATTTCGTGTCAATTGGATTTACCGTTTGTCCGGTACAAATTAAAACGCCTAGAAAATCGATTAAATCGGTTTAATTTAAATTGAACGTTTATAGCCATAACTCGCACAGATGTCCGAATTAGCTTTCGACACCTGTTCCATTGTGTCCGGAACGCGGGGTAAACCCTAGAAACGCTGGTTACGGCGCGTAAATCGGAGTTCGGAATTTCCGGGATGAATAGTGTCGTTCGAAATTCTATAAATAGCACCCTTCTCTTCATAAATAAAAAAAAAAACCTAATCTAAAACCCTAGCCGCCACTACCCTGCTGAACGGCCAGAAACGTTCGATCCTTCCTCCCTCAATCTTTCTCAATCCACTCGTTTTTAGCCAAAGTTGTTAACTACAACATTATAGAGCACGATGAGATCTTGAAATCTATACGGAGTTGATGAGTTTTGGAGCATCAGAGGAGGAGCAGGAGGGGGCCAACGCCTGGGGCTTGCGCACGCATTTCCAAGCACATCAGGGGGCCGAGCTTCAGGTGGTTGAGGCCGAAGGTGGAGGAAGTTAGGGGCTTCGACATGGAACTACCTGATCGAGTTGAAGTGGCTTGTGGGAGGTGCAAATTGAAACCCTAGTATTGGATTCATGGGTTCATGGTGACGGCAATAACCTGGAGGGAGAACGAAGGAGAAGGGGAAGGGTATGCACGGCCCTGATGCATTCAGTTTGATCCAACGGCCCATGTTTGTGTATGTTAAAAATTTTAAATAAAAGTTGTAAATTATGAATATAAATTTGTGTAATGTTCAAATATTCATAACTTTTTCATACGAGGTCGAAAACGCGCGAAACCAGTTGCATTGGAATCGTATCGACGAGCACTATGCGATGAAATTGGATTGGAGTCGTTTGGAGTTAGTGAGAATTTTGGGTAAAATTAAACGTCCGTTTAATTTTATTCGAAATAAATCGCTAAAACGGAATTTAAAATCAAGGTGAGAACTTCTCACTCAATCGAATCAGTTTCGATTTTATTTTAAATAGTTAGATTTAAAATATTTGAATGCATGTTTGAATGATGATTGTTATCTATTGATTGTTAAAATAGACATTATGCGCCGTTAGTAAGCGGATGTTATTTATTAAAAACATATACCGCGAATATTTCATAAACAGTGAAATTGGTATTATATATAATAGCAATATATATATATTAGCATATGTATATATTGGAGTTATTGATTTCCCGCATTTGTTTACTGGATGAGACCTTATTGCGCCGTCTATTAAGCGGATAATATTTAAATCCCATATACCGCGATAATTCCGTACTGGAGCGGAATTGGTATTGTGCTAATGTTTGTGGATGTAGGAAAACAGATTGGAGGGATCCAACTGGATTCCTCAACAGTTTTTATTTGATTTCAGATATTTTGATATTTGATGGATTATCATATCGATATATGCTATCGTTGTTGTCGTGATTGACTATTTGGTGTGTAGCATCATTGGACCAAAATTGGAATTTTAAAATGATTTCAAAGTGATTTTTTTGAAAGTATACGTTATAAAATAATTTTGGAATTGATCCATTTTAAATAAATAAACGTTATAATTTTTAATGTTATAAAAATTATGGTTTTTGAGAAATATAGTTAAAAACTGATTTTTGAGAATATGATGCTAATGATTTTATAAAATAGTTTAATCGGGATTTTAGAATTTATTGTGAAAAGTTTAAATATAGGATTTATAAAATTTAATTATTTTATGAATCAAAATGGTGAAATAATAAAGGAGATTAAAGACGTTTTAAAAGAATAATATAAATTGAATTATATTAAGAGATTTATGAATGGATATTTATAAATTGAAATATTGAAATTATAAAACGAGTTTTTATAAGTGTTTGAATGAAGTGAAAATGAATTTCATAAATTGAATGAAATTTATAGAATTATAAACGGTGAAATAATAAATGGAATTTTATAAACAGTAGGTTTATAAAATTTATAAAGTCGTTAAAAGAATGGTTTTGGATAAATAATTGAATCTTATAAGTTATAAGATTTATAATTATGAAGTTCAAAGGAACGATTTTTGTGAACGAATAAATTATAAGTATTTAACTTATAATATGAACCTTTAGTTTATAATTGAGTTATAAATCGAATAGGTTAATAAAGAAAATTTATAAAAGGAAGTTGTTATAAAATAATTAGAAATGGGATTTATAAACGTTGTTTTATAAATTCGCAAATGACTTATTTTGATAAGTAAATTGTTGAAACCTATAAATGAAGTTATATTCACGTTTTTGACAGTGAATAACCTTTTGAAATGAAATGAATAGAAATGATGAAGTTAGTTAACGTAGTATATTCACGTTTTTGAATAGTGAATAATACGTTAAAGAAATTGTTTTGAATGTGATGTTTTAAATAAAATTAAGACGATCTAACGATGTTTTAAAATGTGTTGAGATTCGAAACCATAGATTTCAACATTTATTGTTGAAATAGACGTTTTCGAGAAATAGAAGGAAATGGTGAATTATAACACTGTTGTTATAATAAATGATTTCCGAAAGGAAATGTTTGTATAGTATTGGGATTTATATATCTATTTAATTTCGAATCCCTATACTAGTGATTTTTGGGTTGTCGTAACGATGTTTTACGCAACATTCGTTTTGGCCCATATTAATATGTTTAAGAGAATGATTTCCTTAAAGAATGAAATATATACTTAATTTCGATTGAAGTATATTGAATATTTTCCAAGTGTTGAAAATAAAAGATTTGTGAATTACTTATTAAATAAGTATGGAAATGTTTTCCGATATAAAGTGAATATTTTGAATTTATATTTTTGAAGATAAATTGAAAATGAATATTAGAAATCGATATGAAGTCGTATATTCATTAATATTTTGGAATGTAAATTCACTATTGAATTTATAAAAGAAAGTGGAATTTGTTAAAAAATAAATATTGATTTATTTTTGAAGTGTTGAAAATATATATCTTGTAAAGATATTTTGGAAAGTAAATAATTTGGAAAATTATTTGGAAACTGGTGATGTGTGCATATCCATTGATAGTTCAATAACCGACTATCAATATTTCCCTTTGAATGGGTAATTGATGTGATTTGGTTGAATTTGAATGCCACACTTATTTTTGAATAAGCGCTCACTATTCGGGTTAACCGGGAAAGGACCATGGGGTCGTATAAGCCATTCCGAATATGTGATACTTCGTTGTGAATTGCATTTGAAGATCGGTGTTGAAGACCCGGTATTTGCGAAAGCAATAGGATGACCTGTCGATTGACTCTGCACCGAGTTGCTCCGGTATAGAGTTCTCCATATGTGATGGTGAATCCGATCAGGATCGTGAATATCCGGATTGCAAGGACTTCTTTGTAAGTGCCTTCGGTTTTGTTCGAGCCCAGAACAGACTTGTATGGATTGTATGTCTGACATTACAAATTGAGATATAAAGCCGATTTCATTCAAATATATTTCTGTTGGTGGCGGAGAATTTATTCTTTTAGCTTAACACCCTTCTTTGAGACGTACGAGCTCAGAGGTTATGTAGTTGAAGGTTATGAGTGATATATTCCCAATTTGGTAATGTGACATGCTGAGTGTTGCTGTAAATGATCATTGTGCTGATTATTTGTGATAGGATCGTTTATTTGATCGTCTATCTTGGTGATCATTTCTATGATCATTTGTTGACCCAAAGCATGGCTTTTGTATAAAGTATGTTTTTGTGGACGTGACTTCGTCGAGCCTCACACCCCGTGAATGGTCAAAACAGGAAAGAAGCAGCAAGGTTATGAGGGGTAGCGCCCTTTAGGATATGTGCATTTCCTTCTGGAAAAGGGTGGTATCATGGTATGGAGCCCAGATACTTAATCAGGTTGAAAACACTTTGTTATGATTGTGTGAATTGATTACGAGCGCTCGGTGAAAGGTCCCAAAGGACCGGGGGATGGCATATTCGGTCAGTTGTTACTCAGTTAGGGGTAACCCGGCCTTGTGTTGGTAGAGATCCGGTTTGGTTCTCGGGGATGTCCATCCAGAGGCATTCTCATGTGGCAATGGAAAGTTCCTTGGCCTGATCATTCGTTGGAAATCCAAAGAAACAATAGTAGACTTGTACGGTTTTAGTTGTAGAACCTGCCATTTAATATGGTAGCTATAGTAGGCATAATATAATGGTACCTATGCTGGCTAAGATTTATATTCTACTTTCGAAATGAATTTTTCCTACACTATGCACTAATAATAATATCAAATGTTTCTTTTTAATGCGTATCAAGCATCTTGGACTATTATAAGAAGAAATCTCCTCCAAGTCTGCGTTTGCATTGTGTGTGTGGCAGGAGGTCTTATGGTAGTCTCATTTTTAAAAGCATTGCGAATTGAATTTAAAAATATTCCTCTATTTTGATTTTAAAGATAAATAAACTGTTTTGAGTTCTCACACCAGTCACATGACTGACTCGGAGTTTATTGTTTTCCTTCCTAAACTCTGGGTGCCCACCAATTTCCACACGGGCAGTCAAGAGTTAGGTTCATCAGGATATTCTGGATATTCTGGAGTTGCTAGAGGCAAGATGGATGGCATGGCGTATTACTAGTATATAGTATTTCTTTTTCCGCTGCACTGTTTGTTGTTGTTTGTTGTTGTACACTCTGATGTAATGATGATATGATGTGATGTAATGTAATAGCTGATATAGTTCTTTGTTTAAAGATTATTCATTTATTTATTATATGTTGTTCCGCTGCGAATTGTGAGATTCTGATGTTGTTCTGTTGTTTTCTGTTCCGTTCTATTTTCTCTGTCATTTTCTATTTTTCTTTTCCCTCTATCTTCTACCTTCTTATCTCTTCTTCTATCTTTTTCTTTGTCTTTCTTTTTCTTAAACCCATAACTATTCTGTTTTTCGGCAACGAAAAATCGCGTACGTTACATCTGGTATCAGAGCTTATGGTTAAGCGACAACCATGGTTCTGTTGGGTATTACTCGTTAGAGATAGAGTCAGTAGTACTCTAGAATGAGTTTGAGTGTAATAATAGCTATGAGAGCGTATTTGTTAGTGAATATAAAATTGTTTTATATTGTGATGATTGGTTTGTTGAGTGGCATATGAACTTTCGTCAGCGTGGTCTCGACAACTATGCCGAAGGGGTTTCTAAACACTTGAATAGAACAATTCGACACAATATTGTTTTAAAAATGGGTAAATGAAATAATTTTACCTTGAGTATATTTTGTATATGAAGAAATAATTTTTCAGAATTATTAAAGTGTATATAAGTTGATTGTTTAGATGTTTGAATAATCTAAATTGAAGAATAATTGTATAAGCAAAAGAATTATAAGAATTGAATTATAATTAAAGTGATTTACAATTGTAAAATAAACTTATGCATATGAGAAGTGAAACTAATGAATATATTTATGAATATGAGTTGTAAATAAAAATGAATTTAAAGTTAAATGGAAATTTACTTTAAAAATTGAAATCTGAATTTATTTACAAGTAGGAATTTAAGTTATGTAAAACCAAATAATGTTAAATGGAATTGACTTTGGTATCGAAGTAAATAATCAAGTGGATTAAATAAATAGGAACTTAAGTTATATAAATGAAATTCAACTTTTGTAATTGAATTGAATGAATGGATTAAACGTTAATCAATTGAATGAAAATAATTGATAAGAAATGATGAATATAAGTGTTAATTCATTAAAATGTAATGTTATTGGAAGTTGAATAATTGAATGTAAGTGAAGCAAAGGAATTTAGTTGCAATTAATATACATTGGTTGTTATATGGTTGTTAGTTGATTGTATATAATTCATTAAGATTTAATGAAATTGAAAACTAAAGTAATTGGAATTCAATTGGAAGTTAAATGAATCTTAAATAGAATTAAATTTGATTTGGAAGTGAACCAACTTGAATATGAATTAGTGAATATAAACTAATTGAAAATGAATGTTAGTTGGATGTAGTTGGTTGATGGTTGAATATATATTGCTATTGAATGCATTGTTATGTTGGCATATATAGTTATTATGTTGCTATATGTTGTATATTGAGATTATTTTCATATATGCATGTTCTCATGTTGTTTGTTGAGTGTTTAGTAGGTGCGGATTTCGTTTGCTTCGCATTTGGAGCTCGCTTTCGCGCTATATTAGTCGTATATGCTTGCTAATAAAATATAATGTACATATCTCGGATTACATACCGTACTTTTATACTTTTTTCCCTTCGGGATGCCTCATTACTTGATGAGATGTATATTTGTGATATATATACTGTCATTTTTTTTTGGATCGAGCCGCGCAAAGGAGACTATGGCGAATTTTTTCGAAAATTTAAGGCGTTAGAAAAATTTGAGAAAATTGGAAAATTTTGAAAACTTTAACTTTGATTTGGAATTGAAAGTTAAACAATAGTGATTGTTTTTGAAAAGATAACTAAGTATGATTTGAAAACTTAGTAAAATATTGTAAGAAGTTTAACTATGAATTTTGGAAAATTAATAGATTCTGTAACTTTTCTTACTTGTTAATTTCGAGGACGAAATTCTTTTAAGGGGGAAAGATTGTAACGACCCAGAATTTTTATTAATTAAAATTTGAATATTTAATTAATTTTAAATATTAAAAAGTGAATTTATAAGTCAAATAGATTTTATTTTGAATTATTGAATTTAATTGGATAATTAAATCAATAATTTAATATGTTAAATTATGGAAATAATTGAAAATTGGGTTAAATATGATTGAAAATGATTTGAAAAATTTTATTATCATGTTGAAGTTAGAACGATATTTTAGAACTTTTAAAATCGAATTAAAAGTTAATTTGTGAAAATTGAATATTTTAATACTAAAATCGACTAGTGAAAATAGCCAATTTTTGAACAGTCTCAGAATTGAACGAAACCCGTTCCATTGGATCCGTAATAGTTAGTTATTACCGGATTTCAAATTTCGTGTCAATCGGAGTTACCGTTTGATCGTAGCAGCTCGAAACGCATCGAATTGTTTTTAATATTAATTTGGCGAGTTAAAATAGCCATTTTTCAAAAAGTCTCGGATTTCGACGAAACCAGTTTCATCGGATCCGTAATGTGATATTATTGTAAGGTTTCAAATTTCGTGTCAATTGGATTTACCGTTTGTCCGGTACAAATTAAAACGCCTAGAAAATCGATTAAATCGGTTTAATTTAAATTGAACGTTTATAGCCATAACTCGCACAGATGTACGAATTAGCTTTCGAAACATGTTCCATTGTGTCCGGAACGTGGGGTAAACCCTAGAAACGCTGGTTACGGCGCGTAAATCGGAGTTCGGAATTTCCGGGATGAATAGTGTCGTTCGAAATTCTATAAATAGCACCCTTCTCTTCATAAATAAAAAAAAATAACCTAATCTAAAACCCTAGCCGCCACTACCCTGCTGAATGGCCAGAAACGTTCGATCCTTCCTCCCTCAATCTTTCTCAATCCACTCGTTTTAAGCCAAAGTTGTTAACTACAACATTATAGAGCACGATGAGATCTTGAAATCTATACGGAGTTGATGAGTTTTGGAGCATCAGAGGAGGAGCAGGAGGGGGCCGACGCCTGGGGCTTGCGCACGCATTTCCAAGCACATCAGGGGGCCGAGCTTCAGGTGGTTGAGGCCGAAGGTGGAGGAAGTTAGGGGCTTCGACATGGAACTACCTGATCGAGTTGAAGTGGCTTCTAGGAGGTGCAAATTGAAACCCTAGTATTGGATTCATGGGTTCATGGTGACGGCAATAACCTGGAGGGAGAACGAAGGAGAAGGGGAAGGGTATGCATGGCCCTGATGCATTCAGTTTGATCCAACGGCCCATGTTTGTGTATGTTAAAAATTTTAAATAAAAGTTGTAAATTATGAATATAAATTTGTGTAATGTTCAAATATTCATAACTTTTTCATACGAGGTCGAAAACGCGCGAAACCAGTTGCATTGGAATCGTATCGATGAGCACTACGCGATGAAATTGGATTGCAGTCGTTTGGAGTTAGTGAGAATTTTGGTTAAATTAAACGTCCGTTTAATTTTATTCGAAATAAATCGCTAAAACGGAATTTAAAATCAAGTTGAGAACTTCTCACTCAATCGAATCAGTTTCGATTTTATTTTAAATAGTTAGATTTAAAATATTTGAATGCATGTTTGAATGATGATTGTTATCTATTGATTGTTAAAATAGACATTATGCGCTATTAGTAAGCGGATGTTATTTATTAAAAACATATACCGCGAATATTTCATAAACAGTGAAATTGGTATTATATATAATAGCAATATATATATATTGACATATGTATATATTGGAGTTATTGATTTCCCGCATTTGTTTAGCGGATGAGACCCTATTGCGCCGTCTATTAAGCGGATAATATTTAAATCCCATATACCGCGATAATTCCGTACTGGAGCGGAATTGGTATTGTGCTAATGTTTGTGGATGCAGGAAAACAGATTGGAGGGATCCAACTGGATTCCTCAACAGTTTTTATTTGATTTCAGATATTTTGATATTTGATGGATTATCATATCAATATATGATATCGTTGTTGTCGTGATTGACTATTTGGTGTGTAGCATCATTGGACCAAAATTGGAATTTTAAAATGATTTCAAAGTGATTTTTTTGAAAGTATACGTTTATAAAATAATTTTGGAATTGATCCATTTTAAATAAATAAACGTTATAATTTTTAATGTTATAAAAATTATGGTTTTTGAGAAATATAGTTAAAAACTGATTTTTGAGAATATGATGCTAATGATTTTATAAAATAGTTTAATCGGGATTTTAGAATTTATTGCGAAAAGTTTAAATATAGGATTTATAAAATTTAATTATTTTATGAATCAAAATGGTGAAATAATAAAGGAGATTAAAGACGTTTTAAAAGAATAATATAAATTGAATTATATTAAGAGATTTATGAATGGATATTTATAAATTGAAATATTGAAATTATAAAACGAGTTTTTATAAGTGTTTGAATGAAGTGAAAATGAATTTCATAAATTGAATGAAATTTATAGAATTATAAACGGTGAAATAATAAATGGAATTTTATAAACAGTAGGTTTATAAAATTTATAAAGTCATTAAAAGAATGGTTTTGGATAAATAATTGAATCTTATAAGTTATAAGATTTATAATTATGAAGTTCAAAGGAACGATTTTTGTGAACGAATAAATTATAAGTATTTAACTTATAATATGAACCTTTAGTTTATAATTGAGTTATAAATCGAATAGGTTAATAAAGAAAATTTATAAAAGGAAGTTGTTATAAAATAATTAGAAATGGGATTTATAAACGTTGTTTTATAAATTCGCAAATGACTTATTTTGATAAGTAAATTGTTGAAACCTATAAATGAAGTTATATTCACGTTTTTGACAGTGAATAACCCTTTGAAATGAAATGAATAGAAATGATGAAGTTAGTTAACGTAGTATATTCACGTTTTTGAATAGTGAATAATACGTTAAAGAAATTGTTTTGAATGTGATGTTTTAAATAAAATTAAAACGATCTAACGATGTTTTAAAATGTGTTGAGATTCGAAACCATAGATTTCAACATTTATTGTTGAAATAGACGTTTTCGAGAAATAAAAGGAAATGGTGAATTATAACACTGTTGTTATAATAAATGATTTCCGAAGGGAAATGTTTGTATAGTATTGGGATTTATATATCTATTTAATTTCGAATCCCTATACTAGTGATTTTTGGGTTGTCGTAACGATGTTTTACGCAACATTCGTTTTGGCCCAAATTAATATGTTTAAGAGAATGATTTCCTTAAAGAATGAAATATATACTTAATTTCGATTGAAGTATATTGAATATTTTCCAAGTGTTGAAAATAAAAGATTTGTGAATTACTTATTAAATAAGTATGGAAATGTTTTCCAATATAAAGTGAATATTTTGAATTTATCTTTTTGAAGATAAATTGAAAATGAATATTAGAAATCGAATTGAAGTCGTATATTCATTAATATTTTGGAATGTAAATTCACTATTGAATTTATAAAAGAAAGTGGAATTTGTTTAAAAATAAATATTGATTTATTTTTGAAGTGTTGAAAATATATATCTTGTAAAGATATTTTGGAAAGTAAATAATTTGGAAAATTATTTGGAAACTGGTGATGTGTGCATATCCATTGATAGTTCAATAACCGACTATCAATATTTCCCTTTGAATGGGTAATTGATGTGATTTGGTTGAATTTGAATGCCACACTTATTTTTGAATAAGCGCTCACTATTCGGGTTAACCGGGAAAGGACCATGGGGTCGTATAACCCATTCCGAATATGTGATACGTCGTTGTGAATTGCATTTGAAGATCGGTGTTGAAGACCCGGTATTTGCGAAAGCAATAGGATGACCTGTCGATTGACTCTGCACCGAGTTGCTCCGGTATAGAGTTCTCCATATGTGATGGTGAATCCGATCAGGATCGTGAATATCCGGATTGCAAGGACTTCTTTGTAAGTGCCTTCGGTTTTGTTCGAGCCCGGAACAGACTTGTATGGATTGTATGTCTGACATTACAAATTGAGATATAAAGCCGATTTCATTCAAATATATTTCTGTTGGTGGCGGAGAATTTATTCTTTTAGCTTAACACCCTTCTTTGAGACGTACGAGCTCAGAGGTTATGTAGTTGAAGGTTATCAGCGATATATTCCCAATTTGGTAATGTGACATGCTGAGTGTTGCTGTAAATGATCATTGTGCTGATTATTTGTTAACGCTAAAATTTGAACGCTAACACCCCGGTGTATGAGTTGTAGTTGTGAAAGCACCACCCGACAACTCGGGAACAGATTACAAGCAGATAATAGCAGAAAAGCGGTAAACAACAACAATTTTATAGTGGTTCGGCTTAAGGGTATAGCCTACGTCCACTTTAAGCACTTTTATTAATAATCTCGTTACAAGCTGATACAATTCTTCCCAAGTACAATACACTTTGAATTACAAGAGACTTAGAACAAGTAGCCTAAACTTCGATGAAGATGAGAGTTTTTGAATCCATGTTGGATGTATGTGATCTCTTCTTGAAGTTGTTTGCAGCGTTCTTAGTGTCTTGAGAGCTTCAAGTGTTAAATTGGTTCGGAATGCAGCAGAGTATCGGCGCTTGAAGAGAGTGAGCCAAAAGTCCCTTGAATGTTGGAGGTGGCCTTGTATTTATAGGAGTTTTCAGCCTTAAGTCGTGAGTCGTACCCGGCTCATGCCTGACTCGTGGCCGAGTTAAATTAGGTTGTGGCCGACTCATAGAATCATCCCTTCACTCCTCCAATGCTTATTCCTCTGCTGGATTTTATGACAAGTCTTGAGTCGTGTCCGAGTCAATCTTCCTTGGCATAGGCATTGTGGCAATGGGTTACGACTTAACGACTTTAAGTCGTGGGCGAGTCATGGTGAGTCGTCTCATGTTAACTCAAGGCCGAACTACTGGCTCGGTCCAAAGAGATAAGTCGTTCTCGAGTCAACCGAACATAACTCCTTTTATGCTAGCATAAGTCGTATACGACTCATCACGGCCATAGCTAGTCAACGAGTTATCTCATTTCAGCATGGTTTTGAACTTGTCCCTGAAGCCTTAGGTCGTATCACCTTTTAAGTCGTAAACTTTCATGAGTCGTTAATGTCTTACCTTGCTGGCCTTCCTTACCCGTCAGATCCCTTGAGTCGTACAATCTTTCCTTGAGTCCTTTAAGTCGCCTTGGACTTTAGGTCGTTAACTCGTTGAGTCGGGGACTAGATGAGTCGCTGAGGTTGTTGAGCCGAGGTCTTGCTGAGTCGGCCTTTTCTTACGAACCACTAATCCCTTGAGTCGTATATCCAATGAGTCGGTAAGGACCTCAAGTGGATGAGTCGGGATCAGATGTGTCGGTCCTAGATGAGTCGGATCTAGATAGATGAGTCGTTCTTCCCTCTACATGGATGAGTCGGTATTAGTTGAGTAAATGAGTCGGTCCAAGTTTCAGCGGGGTTAACATTTGCCCCTCGAAGCACGCGCCTAAGTCGTAGGTCGCGTACTTCGACTTATCTTAACCCGCATGTGCCGACTCATGTCCTACTACCTTAGTACAAAAGGCATGAATCGTTACTTTCATCTTCTTCTTCTCATACCAATCTCCTAAATCGCTTCTGCCATTAACACTTCTTCGAGCTTCCCAAGACGATTTCAACTCAATCCACCTTCAATTTTTTCGGGCATCATACTACGTAAGCAATCCTGCTTTCCTTCTGATTGTCGATCATCACTGGCTCATTCGTTTAATTTTCCACTCCCGGTTCGTTCCTTCGAGCTTTATGAGTTTGGTTGGATTGATCGCCGATGAATTTGGGCTTGCCTGATTTGTCTTGTGGCGATTCATCATTCGAGGCGATTCTGTATCGTAATAGGATTAAAGTTGTTATTTTTGGAGATGCCATTGGGTTAACGGGTTATGGGTTAGGATTTGGAAATGGGACTTGGAGATCTTCTTGCTGCTTAGAACTAGAGTTTTTTCTTTTCACCACGACTCACGATTCAGAGCGCTGCCGACTCAAAACACCAACGACCCAAAATTAAATCGACTCATCCTAGCTTGCCCCCCAATCCTTAGGTCGTGGACGAGCTAGCCAGAGAACCGATGATTTGTCTTGACCCGTAGGAAAAACTCTTGAGTTGTTGGCGAGTTAGCACTTAAGGCGCTGCCGAGTTAGCATTCGAGTTGTGTATAATTTAGCTCTTGAGTCGTCTACGACCTAGCACTTGAGTCGTCTACGACTTAGCACTTAAGTCGTCTACGACTTAGCACTTCTAAACTCTGCTTGAACTTTGAACTGCTGCTTGAATTTCAAATTGTTGAACTCTGCTGCATTCTTTTACAGATTACTTTGACTTGTAGGTTAACAATCTGTTTAATATGATATTTACAGAAAATTGGGATGAATATACTGCCATCGACCGCCCACATCAAATGACAGATTAGTTAATAACAGATAATTAACTTAAATAAATTGTGTGAACGAAGTGCTATCGATTTCAAGTAGAATATTAAAGCAACACTAAAATAGTCAATTGAAACTGACCAGCCTGCACTAATATTATGCTTGAACTTTAAATTAACAAGTTCTGAAATTACCGTAGTCGATCAATCGTCGACCAGTTTAATTCCAGTTATATTTACTTGTTATTTTTATCAGTTTTGCACGACACTTCACACTTTTAGGAAACGTGCACCTTCATATTTGAATATCCAGTTGCTTGTGTAGAATGACATCTCAGGAAGAAGATGCAACGGTTCAGACGGGAGAGGCAACTGTTCTTCCGGCTCCACTAGTTAATCCTCCCGAAAGAGTCCCTACCACACTATCATACAAAGTTTTTCGCCAGTTGTGTGCTCAGTTTGGCATTGCTGAATCAGATGCCATTCTTCCTGAGAGAAGTAACACTGCTGACATAGCACCTTCTAGCTTTGTGACAGTTAACCGACAAATGTGCCTAAGTGGGGGCGTTCCTCCTTTCAATGACTTTTTCCAACAACTTCTTCATCAATTGGCCATTGCTCCATCCCAGCTACACCCCAACAGCTACGCCATTCTAATGGGGTTGTGTGTGCTATTTAGGAGAACACTTGATCGACTTCCGAGCTTTGATGAAATTTGTTACTTATGCTCCTTTACCCGGACCAAAGATCATCCTTCTATTACTGTTGTGAGAAGCGCCCGAAACCGCAAATTAATTGTTGGCCTTCCCGACACTGCTCACGGGTTTCTAACCCAGTTCTTCTTCGTTCGTTGCCCCCCGGGGTTTTATGCTGTGTGGAGGGAAGGAAGTAAGATCATCCATCCTTACTTCGTTTGTTATCTGGCCTTTGTGAGACTGACCTGCTAAGTGTTAACTCTGCTTCTTTTTATTTTCAGCGATGCCTCCTCCCTCTAGGAATCCCAGTCACAAGTCGACTTTTGAGAGGCTTAAGGCCGTGCCGGTTGAGGAGAGAGATATTCAATTTCTATTGAAAGATGAATTTTTGCATCAGTACGGACTTTTGCATACTTCTCGTTCTACGCGTCCTCATGAAATTCCAGACTCCCCAGCTAGAGTGTTGGATGCCTCAGTTTCTACTAGCACATCCATATCAAATGGACCTGCTCCTGAGGCTTCGCTAGTGAAGTGTTCCACTTCTGTTGATGCTGCGGGGCCATCTGACAAACTTGCCCCGGTTATCGAGGAAGAAGAGCCTCAGGGATCTTCCCATCATTCACAAGAATCTGGTGAAAAAGCTGAGAAATCCAGTCCTGTTAAGCAGAGCAGGGACGATACTTTCGAAGGACTGAGCGACCTTTTTGCTACTTCACAAGAGATCTTTAAAGACGATCCTATCACTGCCGGGATTTCTTCTTCAGTAGTTGAAGCTACTTCTACTTTGCAACAGTCGCCGTCGACTCAAGAGTTGACGCTAACTATTACACCCACAACTACTCACCAATTAAAGAGTGGTTCGTAGATTGATGCGCGTAGTTTGCACATCACACACACTTAGAATTCCTGGCACTTTTATGCTCTCTTTTTTTTTAACATTTGAAAGATTCTCAAGTTTTGTTTCTTTTTTTTTAAATTTTAGGTTTTCCAATGAGGCGAGGCAGCTCGTACTATAATGACTTTCAGTGATATGGGAAACGCAGCCAGTATGGCTATCAATCCTATCCTCCTGTTCATAGAGAGACTGATGAAGAAAGGGCTGCCCGGAAGGCTCGGGAAAGACGTGATTATGAAGAACTCTTTGGAAGACCAGATAGTCGACATGATTCCTCCCACAGAGAGAGTGACTCCCTTAAACGCAAATCTCATGATGATAGAGGGAAGAGTCACACAACTGATGACTCGAGCAAACGAGCCAAAGTTATTGAGGAGCCAATGCCTGCGCCTTCAGAGAAGATTATTGCTCCTACTTCTTCTCAATCTCCTGCCCCTTCCCCTACTGATATCCAAGCAATCATCAATAGGCCATCTTACCAAGTTGGACCAGGTCCAGCCACTCTTCAACGCCGATTTCCTAATTGGTGTTTAAAAGGAGTTCGCTTTGACCTCGATCTGGTTCCCATAGATAAAAGTGCTATGTTACGGAACCTTGACGCAGTCAGAACCGATATTGAGAGGATGTCATCTTGGCAGAAACTCGTTGATGAGCTCCAAAGGGTGAATAGGGCCAATCTCGAAGCTATGCTTACCATGGAGAACGACAAAACTGAATGGCAAAAGATCCTTAAACAGCATGATGCAGAAATGAGGAGTATTGCCGATTATAATGAGAAACTTGAGGCAGAAGTTGGGAAACTTAAAGAGGAGCTTGCTACTTCTTCCACTTCTTATTCTCAAAGGGAGAGTGTGCTTCTTCAACAGGTGCGGGATGCTCATGCCGCGCAAAGGGATGCTGAGGCCAAGGCTGATGGGTTGGAGCAGATTATAGAGGGCAACCGTACTGATATTACTCAGTTACGAGGACAAACTGGCCTTCAGGCTGCAGAGATCGAAAAATTGAAAGCCCAGTTATCCAAAGTCGAGAGAGAGCGGGATGAGGCTGTTGCGGGTAGAATTGCAGTTGAAGAGGCCCATGAAGCCACCAAAGCTGATATTGGCTCGACACTATTTGATTTCTACTTGCATTGTATATTAGGGCGTGGCAGTCTTGCATTCCTGGGCCCCAAGTATAAGATTACCCTGGCCGAAGTGTGGGAGGCCGCACTAGATATGTTTAAAGGGGCCGGATACACTGAAGAGGAGTTGGAGGTGCACTACTTAGACTTTGAGGCTCGCGCAGCCCTTGCCAGAGGGAAGGAGCAACTTGCCAGATCGCGGGTTGAAATAGTGGGGGAAGAGCATCAAGAAAAAGAAACAAATTTGACTGCTCCTGTCCCTCCTTCAACTTCGGCCGATGCTGGCATTATTGGCTCTAGCTCTTATGTACCGATCCCTGCTCAAACTGATACCGGGGCCAAAATTACTCAAGCCACAGATGAATCGCAAGAGAGTGCTGAAGCTCCGGACTATGAAATTGACGTAATAAAGACAACTTCTGCAGGTAATTCCACTGTAAATTTCGCTCAAGTGGATTGCTCATTTATTTCACATGGGTTTAATGAGCTCCTTGACTATTTTATCAATCTTGATGAGCCTTCATCTCCTCTCTTTACTGACTTTAACCTCTTTTCTTCTGTAGAGAAAGTATCAAGCACCGCTCAGATTTCTCCTCCTCCGGTTATCCCTCCTCCGTCACCCCAGGTGGCTCCTCCTCCTGCTTCACAGCCCGGGTCACAAGAGGAACAAATAGAGGCCCTTCATGGTTTAGACGATCCCATCGCTTCGCAAGAGCATAGAGACGAGGGACTTGAGGGAGGTGAGATATCTCCGGAGCGGACTCCTTCTGATGACATAACTTTGTCTAAACTTGCCACTCCAGGAAGTGAGTCTTCCTCAAAGAGGAGGAAAAAGCACGGAACGTCAAAGAGGAGGGGGAAGATAATCACTGTCACTGAAGAGGAGCCAGAAGTTGGACCAGCTGCGCCTACCCTTCCTTCTTCCCTTGTGCCAACTGACCGACCTGAAAAGCTAATCATTCGGCCGGGAAAAGGGTCCAAAGGTAGTAAAAAGAAGTGAAGATTTTAGCTTTTTGCCTTTTGTATGTACTGGTCGAGAATTGTGCGGGTACTGGCCCCCGCTTTTCTTTATTTTGAAACCTGTACCTGCATTTCAATTGAATAAAATGATCCTTTGTTTGTACATACTTCTGTTTGAATTTGAGAATGCATTTATTATTCATTTTTGCACAAGTTTATTTATATGATATTGCAGCGGACTTATGGTATGTTGTTTGAGTATTACTTTACTGATGCAGCTATACTATTATACCATGTTGCCCCCATACCTTAAGCTTGCTGCAATATTTTATACTTCGAGGGGACTTGCACTCTTATTTGCTAAAGAATAGTTATTTTATTCTTTAAAGAAAATTTTTGTAGAGTACAACTCCCTTCGTATAAGTTTCTACGCTTTGTCGTTTGAAGAAATCACTTTTTTCTTTTGCTTATGTGCATATTTTACCAAGTGAATTCTTCTATGTGGTAAAGCGGACCTCTGAAGGGTACTTTAACTTCTTTTCTTTCTCTTTTTTTTTTTTAAAGATCATTTTCCAGAGTAGGTAAATTACTCTTCCTTTGAAAGTTAAAGTACGCTTTTGATGAGGATTTTTTTTATATACAAAGTTGTACCTCTGAGGAGGGATTTTTCACGTTTCAACACTTGGAAGTTTTATTTCAATCTCAGTGAAACGTGTACCTCCAAAGAGTTGTGCCTTTGAAGAAATCCTTTTCACGTTTCAACACTTGGAAGTTTTATTTCAATCTTGGTGAAACGTGGGCTTCCGAAGAGGTCTTTCTTCTTGATTGAGCCTTCGAAGAGGTCTTTCCTTTGAATTGTGTCCCCGGGAGGGGGTTGTACCTCTAAGGAGGGATTTTTCACGTTTCAACACTTGGAAGTTTTATTTCAATCTTGGTGAAACGTGTACCTCCAAAGAGTTGTGCCTTCGAAGAAAGCCTTTTCACGTTTCAACACTTGGAAGTTTTATTTCAATCTCGGTGAAACGTGGGCTTTCAGGAAGGTCTTTATTTTGTTTTTGCATTTCAACTTTGGTGAAGTGAAATTCCGAAGAGCGGTTGTTACACTTCAACTCCTGGCGAAATGTGCCTCCGAAGAGGGCTTTTATTTTGTTTACATTTCAACTCTGGTGAAGTGAAATTCCGAAGAGCGGTTGTTACACTTCAACTCCTGGTGAGATGGGCCTCCGAAGAGGGCTTTTATTTTGTTTGCATTTCAACTCTGGTGAAGTGAAATCCCGAAGAGCGGTCATAACACTTCAACTCCTGGTGAAATGTGCCTCAGAGAGGGTTTTCATCGCCTGGAAGTTACTCTCTCATGGTTGGAGGGTCATGACTCCTCCAATCTTTTTTGTTGAGTAGAGAACTTTCTTTTTTGTGGCGTATGACCCATTAGAGGTCTTTATCCTCCGAAGAGTTGTGTCTCCGAAGAGGACTTGTGCTGCCGATGATGGCTTTGGTTGTTCCTCTGTTCACTTGCTTATGCCTTTTCAATGATCCTCTGCCCCCTCCTTTTTTTTTTACAAGTAACTTGTTTATTCCAAGGAAGTGCGCTTCATTGTCAGGCAATTTCGTGAGAACGGGCACTAGCTTCTTAATTGGACGTTTGTTTGTTCAAACGATCTCAATTTATTAGCAAAGACCCGTTTCTGTCGAAATCATAGGCCGTTCAATTGAAGTACTTCCTATCTAGGATTTGAATTCAGGGCTTTTGTGACTTGAAATTTGACGAGAATCACTCGGTCTTTTTATGTGCAAGTTTCACTTCCACTGTCTGCAAAAATTTAAATCGACATTTCAGCAATACATTCTATGTACTTTTTATATCGAAAATAAAGCAAACATGTAATAATAATAAGGAACACAAGATTTATAGTGGTTCGGCCAGGAAATTGGGCCTACATCCACTTTATATTCTTTCATTATTTACTTGCATCAGTTTTACAATTGCTTTCAATTACAAGAATCATACATTCATAATTCTTTTTACAATATTTCAACAAAATTTTCAAGTAAAGTATGGACGCAAATGGTTGCTGTTCCATGCCCTTGGAATTTGATCTCCTTCAACAGTGGTGAGTTTGAATGTGCCGTCAAGAAGCTTCTGACCTATTACATATGGTCCTTCCCAATTTGGCCCAAACACACCTGTCACTGTCATAATTCTTTTCAGGACTAGGTCTCCAATCTCAAAGCTGCGTTGGCGAACTTTGGAATTGAAATGTCTGGCTATTCTTTGCTGATGAGCTGCAATTCTGAGATTAGCCTCATCTCTTTTTTCATCAAGGAGATCTAGCGCTTCAAGCTGTAGCTTTTCGTTTTCTGCTTGATTGAAATGGATTCTTCTGTGTGAAGGGACTTCTATTTCTACCGGAATCATTGCCTCTGACCCGTATGCCAATGAAAACGGGGTGTGCCCAGTCGCAGTTTTGTGAGTGGTTCTGTATGCCCATAGTGCCAGTGGTAGCTTATCGACCCAACCACCTTTTGCTCTTTCAAGTTGCTTCTTGATGGTTGACTTAATAATTTTGTTCACGGCTTCCACCTGCCCGTTTGCCTGCGGATGAGCTACTGCTGAGAAGCTTTTCCGGATTTTGAATCGCTTGCAAAAATCTTGGAATTCTTCACTTTCAAACTGAGTTCCATTGTCTGTAATTATTTTTTGAGGCACACCGTATCTGCAAATGATGTTTTTAGTCACAAAACTTATCATCTTCTTTGAGGTGATAGTGGCCAGTGGTTCAGCCTCTGCCCACTTAGTAAAATAATCTACAGCAACAATGGCATATTTAATTCCAGATTTGGCAGTTGGTAACGGTCCTACGAGGTCGATTCCCCATATCGCAAACGGCCATGGACTGACCATCTGTGTGAGTTCAGTGGAAGGAGCTCTAGGAATTTTGGCGAATCTTTGACATCTGTCACATTTTCGGGAATACTCCGCTGCATCTCGATTAATTTCTGGCCAAAAATATCCGTACCGGAGAATTTTCTTTGCTAATGTTTGGCCACCTGAATGATCGCCACATTCTCCTCCGTGTACCTCTGCTAAGATTGCTTTAGACTCTTCCCTGGATACACATCGAAGTAATGGCATTGAAAATCCCCGTCTGTATAACCGGCCATCCTGGATTACATATCGAGAGGCTTTTCTCAGTAGTTTTTGTCGTTCTTTTGAGTTCCCTGGTAAGGATCCATTGAGCAGATATTCTATTATCGGAGTCATCCATGATTCTTGCTCTTGAGACATGCTCATGATCCAATCAATGTCCATCTCATCAATGCTAGGAGTCGACAGGACCTCCACTGGAGTTAGCCCTAGAAATTGAGCTTCGCCTGTGCTCGAATACTTCGCGAGAGAATCTGCTTTCATGTTTTCTTCTCGAGGAATGTGGCTTATCGTGTAATGATCGAAATCACCCAGGAGTTCCCAAGCCTTTGACAAGTAGGCGGGCAGATTCCCCCCTTTTGCTTGGAATTCCTTTTTGACTTGGCATACAATAAGCTGAGAATCACTGAATATCTGTAGCGCTCGGATGTTTAATTCTTTAGCAATCCTTAAGCCAGCGATAAGGGCTTCGTATTCTGCTTCATTGTTTGTTGAAGGAAATTCCAATCTTAGTGCATAGCATAATGATCGACCTTCAGGAGTCTCAAGTACAACTCCGGCTCCAGAACAGTAGTCGTTTCTCGCACCATCGACATATAACTTCCACTGGATAGGGGAATTGTCGACCGTTTCTTCCTCACTGTTACCCTTATCTGTAAATTCTGCAATGAAATCCGCTAAAGCTTGTCCATTGATTTCTTTCCGGGGATGATAAGTGATGTCATACTGACTGAGTTCAATATTCCACTTTAGAAGACGACCCGAAGTTTCAGGGCGAAACAGGACTTGCTTTAAAGGTTGATCAGTGAGGACTCTGATAGGGTGAGCTTGAAAATATTGCCTCAATTTCATAGACGCAATTAGTAAGCAATAGGCGAGTTTTTCCAACTTAGAGTAATTCATCTCTGCCCCAGTGAGTCTTTTGCTGATATAGTAAACTGGATGTTGAATCCTTTTGTCTTCCCGTATCAGCGCTGCACTTAAAGCATGAGATGATACTGCCAAGTATATAAGAAGATCCTCGCCATCGCAAGGCCTAGAAAGTATTGGAGGCGTCTCCATATGGCGAATCAATTCATCAAAGGCTTTTTGGCATTCGGGAGTCCAATCGAAGTTTTTCTTTCCTTTCTTTAGGGCGTCAAAGAATGGGATGCATTTATCTGTGGCTTTGGAAATGAACCGACTCAAGGCGGCAACTTTTCCATTGAGACTTTGCAATTCCTTCTTTGTTCTAGGAGCTTTGACTTCTTTCAAGGCAGTAATTTGAGCTGGACTAGCCTCAATGCCCCTAGCGCTGACGATAAACCCTAAGAACTTTCCGGACTCGACCCCAAACGTGCATTTCAGAGGGTTAAGCTTCATTCTGTATTTCCGGAGGACTGCGAACATTTCTGCCAAGTGTTCAATGTGATCCACTGCTTTCTTAGACTTTACTAACATGTCGTCGACGTAGACTTCCATAGTTTTGCCCAATTGCGGTTTGAACATAGCATTAACAAGTCTTTGGTAGGTTGCCCCTGCATTCTTCAATCCGAAGGGCATAACTCTGTAGCAATAAAGACCAACATCGGTGATAAAGCTCGTGTCCTCCTGATCCGGTTCATGCATCATGATCTGGTTATATCCGGAGTAGGCATCCATGAAAGATAACAATTCATGCCCCGCTGTTCCATCTACCAGTTGATCGATCCTGGGTAAAGGAAAGCAATCTTTGGGGCAGGCCTTGTTCAGATCTGAAAAATCGATGCACACTCTCCATTTTCCATTAGCTTTCTTAACCAGCACAGGATTTGAAACCCAATTCGGATATGTAGATTCTCTGATGAAGTTATTTTCCATGAGTCGATCAATTTCCTCTTTTAATGCCGCTGACCTTTCTGGACCTTGGGTTCTTCTTTTCTGTTTTACTGGTGTAAACTTTGGGTCAATATTCAGAGCGTGTACTGCAACTTCTGGAGATATTCCACACATATTAGCATGAGTCCAAGCGAAGACATCCAGATTTGCTTTCAGGAAAGATATCAAGATATTCTGAATTGACACATTAAGATGTGAACCCACATTCAACACCTTATTCGGGTCCTTCGGGTCAACAGGTACCGGTACTGTCGTTTCAACCGGCACTACTCTATTCTCCCCTACACTGGCTTTTCTGGGATCCATCTCTTTCCGTGCCCCGCTATGCTCGCCAGTGCAGGGTCCGCCCCGTAATTGCTACAAGGCTGGCTCTTTGATGCGGACCGGGGCGGCCGCATCCTTTCCCATTTCCCTTTTTCTTGACTCTCGCAACTCTGCCAAATAGCACTCTCGCGCAGCATTTTGATCCCCTTTTATAACTCCTACTCCATTGTCTGTAGGGAATTTAATAGTGAGGCACCACGGGGCTAGGATAGCTTTGAACGCTGCGAGCGTTGGACGGCCAAGGAAAGCATTATAAGCAGAAAATTCATCGACAATCACAAATGTTTGCTTGCGGACTACTTTCCTTTCTCCTTCCCCAAGTTCTACAAGCAGATCGATGGTTCCTATTGGTTGCTTTGGCTCCCCAGTGAAGCCAGCGATCTTCTGCGATGAGGCTTGTACATCGACCATAGGGATTTTCATTTGGTCGAATGTCTTCTTGAAGAGGATATTACATGATGCTCCGCAGTCAATGAGAACTCTTCTGACAATGGCCGGTCCGATACCAGCTGAGATGACCAAGGGATCTAGGGTAGGAGCTTCGATACCTGTGGAATCTCTGGCTCTGAAAATAATATCATCACTGAAAGTTTTCTGTTGTTTCAGGGGCGTAGTGTCTTCTAAAACAAAGACGTCTTCTTCGGCTGGAACATATTTCAAAGCCCTGGTATATCTCTCCATCTCACCCCAGCTCTTGCCAGCTGGGTAAGGCCCTCCTGTAATGACATTGATAATGGGCCTTCCAGATTCATGCCCCGTAGCTTTCTCACCTATCCTAGGCTGATGAACAGGAGCCTGTTGCCCCTGACTTGACGATGCAAGATTGTTGCTATTCTTTTTCACAAATTGCTGCAGCTTGTTTTCTCTTAGCAATTCTTCAATCAGATTTTTCAACTGGCGGCATTCATCGGTCTCATGACCGGGTTGATTATGGAAGCGGCAGAACTTCCCACTTTGTATAGCCTTTTTCCCGGTCCTCAAAGGGATAGGTTTAGGGAGGTCAACAGAATCTTTAATGGCAAGGTAGAAACGCTCCGGCGTATCTGATAAAGGAGTATACTCTGATGGCTTGAAGGATCGGGGCTTCTTCAGATTACTCTGTTTCTTCCCATTGTTATTTTCCCTTTTTTGCCCTACAGATTCATTCTTGCGTGGAGCAACAGTGTTATCTTCAGCTTTTTCCGACACTGCCTTTACCGGTACAGGACGGCTTTCCAGGCGTATGAATTCATCTGCCTTTTTGTAGAACTTTTCGAGGGAGGTTGGCTCCTTCATGTTTAGCCATTTCCCAAATTCGCTCGACTTATCAATAGCCCTCATCAGATAAGTCAATATCATTCGCGGTTCAGCATTGTCCACCTCTGCGAGCGCTATATTAAAGCGGTTCAAGAAAGATCTGATAGATTCACCAGGATTCTGTTCTATACTTGACAATGACATGATGTCCTTGGCCTTTGAAGCATATAGTCTGAACTGTTCTTTGAACTTTCGGGTCAAGTCTGAAAACTGATCAATAGATCGGACTGGCAACTTGGTGAACCACAGTAGAGCCACACCTTCAAGGTATACAAGGAAATATCGGCACTTTATCTCGTCAGAGGCTCTGGCACCTGTCATGTGCCAATCATATTTATACAAGAATTCATTCGGATCACTTGTCCCTTTGTAAGCTGGGATAGTTGGAGGGACAAACTTCCTTGGAAATTCCGCCTTTAAGATTTTCTCAGTAAATGGAGTTTTACTTGGGGCGAAACCCCATTCTTTCTCATCTTCAACCCTTTGCATACTTTCTTTCATGATTTGCCGGACCATTCCAGAAAGATACTCCTCATCATGTCGAGTTCCAGATCCACCAACCTCAGGAAGCGTTTGCTCAAAGGGACTGGCAGCCCTTTCTGGAGCATTCCTTTCATTAGCATCATGAATGTTGCCAGCATAATTCCTTCCATTACCAGCCGGTTGATTGTTTGCCCCGAGCAAATCATTCAACTTATTCAGAATTAGAGCATTTTGGGCACTCTGAGCCTCTAATTGTGAATTCTGGGCGTTTATCTGCTGGTTCAGCCCTAATATTACAACATCCAACTCCGCTTTCGTAACCCCAGCAGACGTAGTGGGTTGATTAGGTACAGGGGAAGCGGATGTTCCCTCTTGAACGTTCCCAGATCTGACAGATCTACTCTTCCTTCCAGGAGCCATAATCTCAGACAGACTTCTGGTTTTCAAGGAAATTCTCTCTACGAATCTCTGTGAAGCAATGATGATAATTTTTCCTGAGTTCAATTCTCAGTGAAAGCACCAAAAATGTTAACGCTAAAATTTGAACGCTAACACCCCGGTGTATGAGTCGTAGTTGTGAAAGCACCACCCGACAACTCGGGAACAGATTACAAGCAGATAATAGCAGAAAAGCGGTAAACAACAACAATTTTATAGTGGTTCGGCTTAAGGGTATAGCCTACGTCCACTTTAAGTACTTTTATTAATAATCTCGTTACAAGCTGATACAATTCTTCCCAAGTACAATACACTTTGAATTACAAGAGACTTAGAACAAGTAGCCTAAACTTCGATGAAGATGAGAGTTTTCGAATCCATGTTGGATGTATGTGATCTCTTCTTGAAGTTGTTTGCAGCGTTCTTAGTGTCTTGAGAGCTTCAAGTGTTAAATTGGTTCGGAATGCAGCAGAGTATCGGCGCTTGAAGAGAGTGAGCCAAAAGTCCCTTGAATGTTGGAGGTGGCCTTGTATTTATAGGAGTTTTCAGCCTTAAGTCGTGAGTCGTACCCGGCTCATGCCTGACTCGTGGCCGAGTTAAATTAGGTTATGGCCGACTCATAGAATCATCCCTTCACTCCTCCAATGCTTATTCCTCTGCTGGATTTTATGACAAGTCTTGAGTCGTGTCCGAGTCAATCTTCCTTGGCATAGGCATTGTGGCAATGGGTTACGACTTAACGACTTTAAGTCGTGGGCGAGTCATGGTGAGTCGTCTCATGTTAACTCAAGGCCGAACTACTGGCTCGGTCCAAAGAGATAAGTCGTTCTCGAGTCAACCGAACATAACTCCTTTTATGCTAGCATAAGTCGTATACGACTCATCACGGCCGTAGCTAGTCAACGAGTTATCTCATTTCAGCATGGTTTTGAACTTGTCCCTCAAGCCTTAGGTCGTATCACCTTTTAAGTCGTAAACTTTCATGAGTCGCTAATGTCTTACCTTGCTGGCCTTCCTTACCCGTCAGATCCCCTGAGTCGTACAATCTTTCCTTGAGTCCTTTAAGTCGCCTTGGACTTTAGGTCGTTAACTCGTTGAGTCGGGGACTAGATGAGTCGCTGAGGTTGTTGAGCCGAGGTCTTGCTGAGTCGGCCTTTTCTTACGAACCACTAATCCCTTGAGTCGTATATCCAATGAGTCGGTAAGGACCTCAAATGGATGAGTCGGGATCAGATGTGTCGGTCCTAGATGAGTCGGATCTAGATAGATGAGTCGTTCTTCCCTCTACATGGATGAGTCGGTATTAGTTGAGTAAATGAGTCGGTCCAAGTTTCAGCGGGGTTAACATTATTTGTGATAGGATAATTTATTTGATCGTCTATCTTGGTGATCATTTCTATGATCATTTGTTGACCCAAAGCATGGCTTTTGTATAAAGTATGTTTTTGTGGACGTGACTTCGTCGAGCCTCACACCCTGTGAATGGTCAAAACAGGAAAGAAGCAGCAAGGTTATGAGGGGTAGCGCCCTTTAGGATATGTGCATTTCCTTCTGGAAAAGGGTGGTATCATGGTATGGAGCCCAGATACTTACTCATGTTGAAAACACTTTGTTATGGTTGTGTGAATTGATTACGAGCGCTCGGTGAAAGGTCCCAAAGGACCGGAGGATGGCATATTCGGTCAGTTGTTACTCAGTTAGGGGTAACCCGGCCTTGTATTGGTAGAGATCCGATTTGGTTCTCGGGGATGTCCATCCAGAGGCATTCTCATGTGGCAATGGGAAGTTCCTTGGCCTGATCATTCATTGGAAATCCAAAGAAACAATACGTGACTTGTACGGTTTTAGTTGTAGAACCTGCCATTTAATATGGTAGCTATAGTAGGCATAATATAATGGTACCTATGCTGGCTAAGATTTATATTCTACTTTCGAAATGAATTTTTCCTACACTATGCACTAATAATAATATCAAATGTTTCTTTTTAATGCGTATCAAGCATCTTGGACTATCATAAGAAGAAATCTCCTCCAATTCTGCATTTGCATTGTGTGTGTGGCAGGAGGTCTTATGGTAGTCTCATTTTTAAAAGCATTGCGAATTGAATTTAAAAATATTCCTCTATTTTGATTTTAAAGATAAATAAACTGTTTTGAGTTCTCACACCAGTCACATGACTGACTCGGAGTTTATTGTTTTCCTTCCTAAACTCTGGGTGCCCACCAATTTCCACACGGGCAGTCAAGAGTTAGGTTTATCAGGATATTTTGGATATTCTGGAGTTGCTGGAGGCAAGATGGATGGCATGGCGTATTACTAGTATATAGTATTTCTTTTTCCGCTGCACTATTTGTTGTTGTTTGTTGTTGTACACTCTGATGTAATGATGATATGATATGATGTAATGTAATAACTGATATAGTTCTTTGTTTAAAGATTATTCATTTATTTATTATATGTTGTTCCGCTGCGAATTGTGAGATTCTGATGTTGTTCTGTTGTTTTCTGTTCCGTTCTATTTTCTCTATCATTTTCTATTTTTCTTTTCCCTCTATCTTCTACCTTCTTATCTCTTCTTCTATCTTTTTCTTTGTCTTTCTTTTTCTTAAACCCATAACTATTCGGTTTTTCGGCAACGAAAAATCGCGTACGTTACATCTGGTATCAGAGCTTATGGTTAAGCGACAACCATGGTTCTGTTGGGTATTACTCGTTAGAGATACAGTCAGTAGTACTCTAGAATGAGTTTGAGTGTAATAATAGCTATGAGAGCGTATTTGTTAGTGAATATAAAATTGTTTTATATTGTGATGATTGGTTTGTTGAGTGGCATATGAACCTTCGTCAGCGAGGTCTCGACAACTATGCCGAAGGGGTTTCTAAACACTTGAATAGAACAATTCGACACAATATTGTTTTAAAAATGGGTAAATGAAATAATTTTACCTTTAGTATATTTTGTATATGAAGAAATAATTTTTCAGAATTATTAAAGTGTATATAAGTTGATTGTTTAGATGTTTGAATAATCTAAATTGAAGAATAATTGTATAAGCAAAAGAATTATAAGAATTGAATTATAATTAAAGTGATTTACAATTGTAAAATAAACTTATACATATGAGAAGTGAAACTAATGAATATATTTATGAATATGAGTTGTAAATAAAAATGAATTTAAAGTTAAATGGAAATTTACTTTAAAAATTGAAATCTGAATTTATTTACAAGTAGGAATTTAAGTTATGTAAAACCAAATAATGTTAAATGGAATTGACTTTGGTATCGAAGTAAATAATCAAGTGGATTAAATAAATAGGAACTTAAGTTATATAAATGAAATTCAACTTTTGTAATTGAATTGAATGAATGGATTGAATGTTAATCAATTGAATGAAAATAATTGATAAGAAATGATGAATATAAGTGTTAATTCATTAAAATGTAATGTTATTGGAAGTTGAATAATTGAATGTAAGTGAAGCAAAGGAATTTAGTTGCAATTAATATACATTGGTTGTTATATGGTTGTTAGTTGATTGTATATAATTCATTAAGATTTAATGAAATTGAAAACTAAAGTAATTGGAATTCAATTGGAAGTTAAATGAATCTTAAATAGAATTAAATTTGATTTGGAAGTGAACCAACTTGAATATGAATTAGTGAATATAAACTAATTGAAAATTAATGTTAGTTGGATGTAGTTGGTTGATGGTTGAATATATATTGCTATTGAATGCATTGTTATGTTGGCATATATAGTTATTATGTTGCTATATGTTGTATATTGAGATTATTTTCATATATGCATGTTCTCATGTTGTTTGTTGAGTGTTTAGTAGGTGCGGATTTCGTTTGCTTCGCATTTGGAGCTCGCTTTCGCGCTATATTAGTCATATATGCTTGCTAATAAAATATAAGGTACATATCTCGGATTACATACCGTACTTTTATACTTTTTTCCCTTCGGGATGCCTCATTACTTGATGAGATGTATATTTGTGATATATATACTGTCATTTTTTTTCGGATCGAGCCGCGCAAAGGAGACTATGGCGAATTTTTTCGAAAATTTAAGGCGTTAGAAAAATTTGAGAAAATTGGAAAATTTTGAAAACTTTAACTTTGATTTGGAATTGAAAGTTAAACAATAGTGATTGTTTTTGAAAAGATAACTAAGTATGATTTGAAAACTTAGTAAAATATTGTAAGAAGTTTAACTATGAATTTTGGAAAATTAATAGATTCTGTAACTTTTCTTACTTGTTAATTTCGAGGACGAAATTCTTTTAAGGGGGAAAGATTGTAACGACCCAGAATTTTTATTAATTAAAATTTGAATATTTAATTAATTTTATATATTAAAAAGTGAATTTATAAGTCAAATAGATTTTATTTTGAATTATTGAATTTAATTGGATAATTAAATCAATAATTTAATAAGTTAAATTATGGAAATAATTGAAAATTGGGTTAAATATGATTGAAAATGATTTGTAAAATTTTATTTTATCATGTTGAAGTTAGAACGATATTTTAGAACTTTTAAAATCGAATTAAAAGTTAATTTGTGAAAATTGAATATTTTAATATTAAAATCGACTAGTGAAAATAGCCAATTTTTGAACAGTCTCAGAATTGAACGAAACTAGTTCCATTGGATCCGTAATAGTTAGTTATTACCGGATTTCAAATTTCGTGTCAATCGGAGTTACCGTTTGATCGTAGCAGCTCGAAACGCATCGAATTGTTTTTAATATTAATTTGGCGAGTTAAAATAGCCATTTTTCAAAAAGTCTCGGATTTCGATGAAACCAGTTTCATCGGATCCGTAATGTGATATTATTGTAAGGTTTCAAATTTTGTGTCAATTGGATTTACCGTTTGTCCGGTACAAATTAAAACGCCTAGAAAATCGATTAAACCGGTTTAATTTAAATTGAACGTTTATAGCCATAACTCGCACAGATGTCCGAATTAGCTTTCAAAACCTGTTCCATTGTGTCCGAAACGCGGGGTAAACCCTAGAAACGCTGGTTACGGCGCGTAAATCGGAGTTCGGAATTTCCGGGATGAATAGTGTCGTTCGAAATTCTATAAATAGCACCCTTCTCTTCATAAAAAAAAAATAACCTAATCTAAAACCCTAGCCGCCACTACCTTGCTGAACGGCCAGAAACGTTCGATCCTTCCTCCCTCAATCTTTCTCAATCCACTAGTTTTTAGCCAAAGTTGTCAACTACAACATTATAGAGCACGATGAGATCTTGAAATCTATACGGAGTTGATGAGTTTTGGAGCATCAGAGGAGGAGCAGGAGGGGGCCGACGCCTGGGGCTTGCGCACGCATTTCCAAGCACATCAGGGGGCCGAGCTTCAGGTGGTTGAGGCCGAAGGTGGAGGAAGTTAGGGGCTTCGACATGGAACTACCTGATCGAGTTGAAGTGGCTTGTGGGAGGTGCAAATTGAAACCCTAGTATTGGATTCATGGGTTCATGGTGACGGCAATAACCTGGAGGGAGAACGAAGGAGAAGGGGAAGGGTATGCACGACCCTGATGCATTCAGTTTGATCCAACGGCCCATGTTTGTGTATGTTAAAAATTTTAAATAAAAGTTGTAAATTATGAATATAAATTTGTGTAATGTTCAAATATTCATAACTTTTTCATACGAGGTCGAAAACGCGCGAAACCAGTTGCATTGGAATCGTATCGACGAGCACTACGCGATGAAATTAGATTGCAGTCGTTTGGAGTTAGTGAGAATTTTGGGTAAAATTAAACGTCCGTTTAATTTTATTCGAAATAAATCGCTAAAACGGAATTTAAAATCAAGGTGAGAACTTCTCACTCAATCGAATCAGTTTCGATTTTATTTTAAATAGTTAGATTTAAAATATTTGAATGCATGTTTGAATGATGATTGTTATATATTGATTGTTAAAATAGACATTTTGCGCCGTTAGTAAGCGGATGTTATTTATTAAAAACATATACCGCGAATATTTCATAAACAGTGAAATTGGTATTATATATAATAGCAATATATATATTGACATATGTATATATTGGAGTTATTGATTTCCCGCATTTGTTTAGCGGATGAGACCCTATTGCGCCGTCTATTAAGCGGATAATATTTAAATCCCATATACCGCGATAATTCCGTACTGGAGCGGAATTGGTATTGTGCTAATGTTTGTGGATGCAGGAAAACAGATTGGAGGGATCCAACTGGATTCCTCAACAGTTTTTATTTGATTTCAGATATTTTGATATTTGATGGATTATCATATCGATATATGATATCGTTGTTGTCGTGATTGACTATTTGGTGTGTAGCATCATTGGACCAAAATTGGAATTTTAAAATGATTTCAAAGTGATTTTTTTGAAAGTATACGTTTATAAAATAATTTTGGAATTGATCCATTTTAAATAAATAAACGTTATAATTTTTAATGTTATAAAAATTATGGTTTTTGAGAAATATAGTTTAAAACTGATTTTTGAGAATTGCTAATGATTTTATAAAATAGTTTAATCGGGATTTTAGAATTTATTGTGAAAAGTTTAAATATAGGATTTATAAAATTTAATTATTTTATGAATCAGAATGGTGAAATAATAAAGGAGATTAAAGACGTTTTAAAAGAGTAATATAAATTGAATTATATTAAGAGATTTATGAATGGATATTTATAAATTGAAATATTGAAATTATAAAACGAGTTTTTATAAGTGTTTGAATGAAGTGAAAATGAATTTCATAAATTGAATGAAATTTATAGAATTATAAACGGTGAAATTATAAATGGAATTTTATAAACAGTAGGTTTATAAAATTTATAAAGTCATTAAAAGAATGGTTTTGGATAAATAATTGAATCTTATAAGTTATAAGATTTATAATTATGAAGTTCAAAGGAACGATTTTTGTGAACGAATAAATTATAAGTATTTAACTTATAATATGAACCTTTAGTTTATAATTGAGTTGTAAATCGAATAGGTTAATAAAGAAAATTTATAAAAGGAAGTTGTTATAAAATAATTAGAAATGGGATTTATAAACGTTGTTTTATAAATTCGCAAATGACTTATTTTGATAAGTAAATTGTTGAAACCTATAAATGAAGTTATATTCACGTTTTTGACAGTGAATAACCCTTTGAAATGAAATGAATAGAAATGATGAAGTTAGTTAACGTAGTATATTCACGTTTTTGAATAGTGAATAATACGTTAAAGAAATTGTTTTGAATGTGATGTTTTAAATAAAATTAAAACGATCTAACGATGTTTTAAAATGTGTTGAGATTCGAAACCATAGATTTCAACATTTATTGTTGAAATAGACGTTTTCGAGAAATAAAAGGAAATGGTGAATTATAACACTGTTGTTATAATAAATGATTTCCGAAAGGAAATGTTTGTATAGTATTGGGATTTATATATCTATTTAATTTCGAATCCCTATACTAGTGATTTTTGGGTTGTCGTAACGATGTTTTACGCAACATTCGTTTTGGCCCAAATTAATATGTTTAAGAGAATGATTTCCTTAAAGAATGAAATATATACTTAATTTCGATTGAAGTATATTGAATATTTTCCAAGTGTTGAAAATAAAAGATTTGTGAATTACTTATTAAATAAGTATGGAAATGTTTTCCAATATAAAGTGAATATTTTGAATTTATCTTTTTGAAGATAAATTGAAAATGAATATTAGAAATCGAATTGAAGTCGTATATTCATTAATATTTTGGAATGTAAATTCACTATTGAATTTATAAAAGAAAGTGGAATTTGTTTAAAAATAAATATTGATTTATTTTTGAAGTGTTGAAAATATATATCTTGTAAAGATATTTTGGAAAGTAAATAATTTGGAAAATTATTTGGAAACTGGTGATGTGTGCATATCCATTGATAGTTCAATAACCGACTATCAATATTTCCCTTTGAATGGGTAATTGATGTGATTTGTTTGAATTTGAATGCCACACTTATTTTTGAATAAGCGCTCACTATTCGGGTTAACCGGGAAAGGACCATGGGGTCGTATAACCCATTCCGAATATGTGGTACGTCGTTGTGAATTGCATTTGAAGATCGGTGTTGAAGACCCGGTATTTGCGAAAGCAATAGGATGACCTGTCGATTGACTCTGCACCGAGTTGCTCCGGTATAGAGTTATCCATATGTGATGGTGAATCCGATCAGGATCGTGAATATCCGGATTGCAAGGACTTCTTTGTAAGTGCCTTCGGTTTTGTTCAAGCCCGGAACAGACTTGTATGGATTGTATGTCTGACATTACAAATTGAGATATAAAGCCGATTTCATTCAAATATATTTCTGTTGGTGGCGGAGAATTTATTCTTTTAGCTTAACACCCTTCTTTGAGACGTACGAGCTCAGAGGTTATGTAGTTGAAGGTTATCAGCGATATATTCCCAATTTGGTAATGTGACATGCTGAGTGTTGCTGTAAATGATCATTGTGTTGATTATTTGTGATAGGATCGTTTATTTGATCGTCTATCTTGGTGATCATTTCTATGATCATTTGTTGACCCAAAGCATGGCTTTTGTATAAAGTATGTTTTTGTGGATGTGACTTCGTCGAGCCTCACACCCCGTGAATGGTCAAAACAGGAAAGAAGCAGCAAGGTTATGAGGGGTAGCGCCCTTTAGGATATGTGCATTTCCTTCTGGAAAAGGGTGGTATCATGGTATGGAGCCCAGATACTTACTCATGTTGAAAACACTTTGTTATGATTGTGTGAATTGATTACGAGCGCTCGGTGAAAGGTCCCAAAGGACCGGGGGATGGCATATTCGGTCAGTTGTTACTCAGTTAGGGGTAACCCGGCCTTGTGTTGGTAGAGATCCAGTTTGGTTCTCGGGGATGTCCATCCAGAGGCATTCTCATGTGGCAATGGGAAGTTCCTTGGCCTGATCATTCGTTGGAAATCCAAAGAAACAATACGTGACTTGTACGGTTTTAGTTGTAGAACCTACCATTTAATATGGTAGCTATAGTAGGCATAATATAATGGTACCTATGCTGGCTAAGATTTATATTCTACTTTCGAAATGAATTTTTCCTACACTATGCACTAATAATAATATCAAATGTTTCTTTTTAATGCGTATCAAGCATCTTGGACTATCATAAGAAGAAATCTCCTCCAAGTCCGCGTTTGCATTGTGTGTGTGGCAGGAGGTCTTATGGTAGTCTCATTTTTAAAAGCATTGCGAATTGAATTTAAAAATATTCCTCTATTTTGATTTTAAAGATAAGTAAACTGTTTTGAGTTCTCACACCAGTCACATGACTGACTCGGAGTTTATTGTTTTCCTTTCTAAACTCTGGGTGCCCACCAATTTCCACACGGGCAGTCAAGAGTTAGGTTTATCAGGATATTCTGGATATTCTGGAGTTGCTGGAGGCAAGATGGATGGCATGGCGTATTACTAGTATATAGTATTTCTTTTTCCGCTGCACTGTTTGTTGTTGTTTGTTGTTGTACACTCTGATGTAATGATGATATGATGTGATGTAATGTAATAACTGATATAGTTCTTTGTTTAAAGATTATTCATTTATTTATTATATGTTGTTCCGCTGCGAATTGTGAGATTCTGATGTTGTTCTGTTGTTTTCTGTTCCGTTCTATTTTCTCTGTCATTTTCTATTTTTCTTTTCCCTCTATCTTCTACCTTCTTATCTCTTCTTCTGTCTTTTTCTTTGTCTTTCTTTTTCTTAAACCCATAACTATTCGGTTTTTCGGCAACGAAAAATCGCGTATGTTACACCTACTATATCTACCATCCAAATAGTGTGGCGCCACCATAAGTAGATGGCAGGTAATACAACTAAAACCGTACAAGGTACGTATTTGAAGAATGGGTTTCCAACAAATGATCGGGCAAAGGAACTTCCCATACCGAAATGGAACGCCTTTGGAAGGACGTCCCCGAGCATCCCAAATGGATCTCTGCCAAACAAGGCCGGCTACCCCTTTCCCAGGGAGTAAGAAACCTCAGGTATACCACCCCCGGTCCTTTTGGACCTTTATACAAGGCCTCGATTCCAACAACACCACACAGTAATAGATATAGTGTATCCACATGAGTAAGTATCTGGGCTCCATACCATGATACTACCCCTTTCCAGAAGGAATGGTCATACCCTAGCGACGCGATCCCTGAAACCTTGCTGCCACGATTCCTGTTTCGACTATTACCGGGTTGTGAGGCTCGACAAAGTCTCGTCCACAAAGCTACGCTTTTTACAAAAGCCACGCTTTGATCAACAAATGATGAACAACACTCAGCATGCCACATTACCAAGTTGGGAACATATCGCTGATAACCTTCAACTACAAAACCTCAAAGGGTGTTAAGCTAAGAGAATAATTTCTCCGCCACCAACGGAAATGAATTTGAAAGAAATCTGCTTTATATCTCAAAATGTACTGTCAAACATACAATCTATACAAGTCTGTTCTGGATTTAGAACAGAAATGAAGGCACTTCCAAAGAAGTTCTTGCAATTCGGGTATTCGCAATCCCGATTGAACTTCCCATCACTTAGGGAATCTCTATACCGTAGCTACTCGGTGCAGAGACAATCGATAGGTCATCCTATCGTTCTCGTAAATACCCGGTCTTCACCACCGGTCTTCAAATGCTATCCATAACGTCAAATCACATATTCGGAATGGGTTATACGACCCAAAGGTCCTTTCCCGGCTAACCCGAATAGTAAGCGCAACATTTTAAAACATATGGATGTGGGATTTTCAGTTAAGTCACAACTTAATAATTCAAAACTTTATTTCAAATGGTTTAAACCAATTACCATTTTTAAATCTTTAAACAAAAAGATTTATTTCACAAAATTCCATTTACGGATTTCAAAACAATTTCCATTTCATTTGGATTAACTCGTTTAAAATCTTTAAATTAACGATTTAACTTATAGCTTTCAAACCGTTTCCATCACTTGGAAAAATCATTTTCATTTTTAACTTGAAATCCCTTTTAACATAGTTTGAAAGTTCACTTCTATATGAAAGCTTTTATTATTTGAAAACAAATAGTTCCATTTCAGAAAGATCCAATTTTTATTTACACGAATCAAAGCCTTTGAATTTAAATTCAAATTCCCAAATCAATACATTTAAAATGGTTTAAAAACCCATATAACTCATTTTTAAGTTGAATAACTTTTCTTTATATCCTAGTTTCCAAATCATAGAATTCAATTTCAAATTTTGAATTCAAATTTAAATCAAAATATTTAAATTTCAATACTCAATCAAGTTATTCAAAATAAATTTCATCTTTGAAATTCCATTTCTAAAGCTTTTCACTTTAATCTCAATCCATTTCCAAAATATTTGAATTCAAATATTCAATTTTATAAATCATTTCAAAATACCTGACTTAATCGATTTCCTCGTGAAATCCATATTTGTGTGTGTATAAGTGTGGTCCAGAGGTTTAACACAATAGTGCAACATCATTCAATCGTCACAGATCAAAACACGGAAATATAGTTGATAAGCGATATAAAGTATAACGCCTATCTTCCATTCACAATTTACAGATAATATACGAATGCAAATAAATAAACTATACACGGTCACAGAACAAAATATCACAGATTAGATAGGACAATCAATTCAAGGCAACTCATTCAATACAATCATTCATAAGTAAGGTCAAGATTCAATCGTCATTTATAAGCAGGATTAATTAATCGTTTAATCCTAATCAATTCAATTGTAAGCAGGATTAATTAATTAATTACTCCTAATTAATTCAATTTTTATTTCTAAATAAATAAATTACTTATGACTTAATTATCAAATCTTTGATTTACTAATTACGAGTCATTTGATATAAATTAATTTATCAATTATCTTAATTAATTATTCTTAATTAATCAATTAACTAAATTAACTTTAAGTTAATTACATATTCCTTTAATCTTAATTAATTTCGTTAAATAATTATCTTTAACTAATTAATTCCCCTTATAAATAAATCAACATTTAATTACATTAAATGTAATTATGTCTTAATCACTTGATAAATTAAATTTAATCATTATTTATAAAAATTAACTAACCATTAATAATCCATTAATTTATCCTAATTATTGAATTAATTAGGCGTTAATTGCAATTTAATTAGTTCTTAATTACAATTAATAAATTTCTAATCATAAATTTTCCATTTTCATTTCAATTGGAAATCCTGTAACATAATTTGGAAATCTATGATTACACATTTACTGTCTCTTAATAAATTAACTTAAACCTTAATTTATAAATTTAAACTTCTAATTAACTTCAAAATTAACGAATTACAAATTTTTGAATCTTTATTTACTTAAAATTTTAATGAACTATAAATCATTAACTCTTTATCTTTTGAGATAAAACATAATTTTTATAAATGATTTAATTATCATTTTCAAACACATTTGAAAACATTTATTTTCAAATTCAAATTTAAATTTCATTTCAAATCAAAGATTTGAAATAATTACAAATTCAACCTTTAAACAATTTAAACCAAGTTAAACTCTTTTAAATCGAATGTTGTAAAGCATGTATCTTTATAAAGAAATTATATAAGAGTTTAAACCAAAACTTTTAAAATTCAAATCATTTTTTTTAAATATAACTTAACATTCAAAGTTGTTAACATTTTTTTTATTTAGAACCAAGATACCAAATTAAATGTGAAAACCAACTTAAAAAATTGTATTTAATCTTTGTTTAAATTTGGATTTCAACTTTTAATTTCTGTTTAAATTTTAAGAACACTGTCAGGTTCAAAACTAAAACCTGTAGCAAAACAACCAACTCAAGCTTCATTAATTTGCTTGAGTTCCACCCCTCAAAACGTCAAGTAGGACATGAGATCACTCGAGTAAAAACTCGAATCACAAACCCTGTTTCATCCCAATTTCACAAAATACCCAGTATCACTTCTTCTTCCCAAACAACAAAATCACCCTGACATACAAGTGCACCGTGCACGTGCACCTCCACCAGAACCACCTCCGGCCAACGTTGACCACCCTCCCTCATCGGCGATCTTCCCTCAGATCCATTCCGATCATCAGATCGATGATCAAATCATCTGAACAAAATCGAGCATTCAAGCTCGATACAAATACCAGAAAACAAAACCTGGAAACGAGCAAGACACCAAAAACCCAAACCTGTCACGACGTCGTTCCCATCGCCTCGGCCATCGAAATTCATGAAATTCTCGCTACGACTCCGCCTATGGCCAAGCTACCACCACACCAAAACCCGTTGCACTCGATCGAACGATGGCGACGAATGATTTGAAAACTGAACCTCGTCCAAAATTAGGTTTCCAGACTTTGGATGCTCACCGCCTTTGCCACCGAGGTCGAGGCCACCACCAACCATTTTTCCCATCACCACCCTTGGCTCCTCCATCACCATGAAAAATTCCAGTCCCCCTTGTGCCTCTAACCACTGGGATTCGATCAAAAATCATTTTCTATTCAAAGTCGAACTGCTCTCAAATTCTTGATCTAAAAATTATGAATCTTGTTTTAAAAATCATATTTAAGCTTACGAATTCGATCCATATAACCGAATTTGTAAAATGAAAGGTTTGAATTTTTATCAAAATTTGAGTGGTGCTCAGTTATATTAATTTTTAGAACTTTAACAGGTTATTTTAACTTGAATTGAATTTTAAAACTTAATATGTACTGCAATAAACAACTTTTGTTTTAATATTAAAATCAAACAATAAGCAGATCGAATGGAAATGATTTTTGAATTAACATTTGTACTTAAAATCTAAGAACAGAGATCATATGCAAACAACAGCATATATAAAACACTTCCAGTTTAAAATATATTCAGAGGATTCATACACACACACACACACACACAATGTTAACGTAAAAATTGGACGCTAACACCCCAATGCAAAGAGAGATTAAGTGAAAGCACCACCCGTTGGTACATGAACAAAGTATAAGCAGAGAAATCACAGAAAAGTAGTAAAAGACAACAGTTTTATAGTGGTTCGGCTTAAGATCGAGCCTACGTCCACTTTAAATTCCTTTATTGATGATTTGATTACAATTCTTTACAATGCACTTCGATTACAACACACTTTTGACTAGTAGCTCAAACTTCGATGTAGAAGAATCTTTTGAGTTCATGTTGAATGATCCAGATCTTCTCTTGAAGTTTGTTGTAGCGTCTTTGGTGTTTGGAGTGCTTGAAGTGCTGTTTGAGTCGAGAGAATGACAGAGTATCGGCGCTTCGAAGAATGAGCCCCCCCAAAAGTCCCCTCAATGTTGGAGCTTAGGCCGTATTTATAGGGAATTCTGGACAGGCCCTTAAGTCGTGAGCGACTTAAAGTAAGTCGCAAGTCGTAGGCTACGACCTAAGATAGGTCGTAGGTCGTCAGCAAGTTAAGGAGATATGAGTTACGACCTAACTGGTTTGCACTTGGCCATCTGAACTAACTGGTAGGTTCTAACGACTTAGGGGAAAGCGGCATAGTTTAATCACTAAGTGCTAAGTCGTGAACGACTTAAAGTAAGTCGTGAAAGCATTAGGTCGCTTCCGCTTTAACTCTTTAGGTCGTGAAGTACTTAAGTCGTTAAATCGTCCACCTCATAAGTCGTTAAGCCGTTAGGTCGTAAGTCCTTTTATCCTTCTAGGTCGCTAACTCCTTTAACCCTTTAGGTCGTTACCCCGCTTCATCAGTTAGGTCGCTAGGTCGTCCCACTTTTAGGTCGTTAGGTCCTTCTACTTCTTAAGTCGTTAAGTCGTGGCTTCCTGTAGGTCGCTTGAGTTGTTTCATTCCTTAGGTCGTTAACTCAGTAGGTCGTAGGTTGTTGAACCACTGAGTCGCCTAGTCTTCAAATAGTTTGGTCGCTGTGCCACCTTAGGTCGCTGGAACCACTAGGTTGTAGGTCGCTCCATCGTTTAAGTCGTATACCCTTTTGGACGGGGCGCTGCCCCCTGGAACCCTGCGACCTGACCGGGCAGGTCGAACACCGTAGTGGTGGCGTTGCCCCCGCACACCCACCTTGGGGGGTTGGCACTCCCCTGGACCCCCCTCCGTAGGGGATCTTATCTGAAAAACCATTCAACAGAACTTGCTTTGTTGAGATGTTGAGTTGACCATTCTTCGAGACGAACAATCATTGGCTTCTCGGTCGATTTTTTGATATCACGGCCTTGCTGAAAAAGTGGAGCTAACACACACAAACTTATTCATAGATTTATAGATAAACAACAGATGTATACCTTTTAAATAAAAAGAAAATAAATATGTTACTCGCCTTAGAATGAAAACAGAGCAGTTTATTTATAACAGGTTTGCAACTGAAATCTTGTTTCTTTGTTTTGAATTTTGTTTAAATCTTCAACTTGTTTTATTTTCCAGGCTAAAAGCTTGAACTTGCATTTGTTTGATTAAGTTGAATTTGTTCTCTGGTTTGTTGTAAAAATGGAATGCTAACTTGTATATATTTTTTTCTAACTTGCTATGACTTGAATGAACTAGTATAGGAAAGATGCACACATATAAGTAGAAGAAAGGTGTTTGTACAGGTGATAACATATTTTGTACAATACTAGGCATGGCTTACTTTGTCTAAGGATATATAAAAAAATGGGGCTGAGATGATATCAAGTGGTGCTGAGAGGATGGGGGCATTAAATGCAAGCTCTATTTTGTTTACAGGCCATGCTTCTTGAATTATTTATGTGCAGTCTTTGCTTTGTATATGCATGTACCTATGTACTTTGTTTTCAAATCTACACTTATTAAATTTTGCATGTACAGTTTGTATGAGATACATTTTTTTTGTTTTCTATATCTTCTTTTGCATGTTGACTAGATGAAATGATTTTGTTTTATCCTTACATTCTTTTGTTTACTTTGTTCCTTACATTCTTTTGTTTACTTTGTTTTACCTTTGTCTTGTTGACACTTTATATTTCATTTGCCTAGCTTGCTTTGTATTTGGTGGTTGCAGCTTGTTTTGTTTTGCTTTTACATACTTGTCTACTACTTGTTTGTAAATAGATACTTGGGTATATTTATTTTCAATAGTTTATATTTTGATGTATTTTGTTTGTACATTTTTTTTATGTTTTATTTTACTTTGTATATTTCCTCTTATTTTAACTTAAATATTTATTTCAAAAAAATTTGTTATATTTATACAACTTCTAAAATACATTTCATAAGATTGAACTCAAATATTTCTATATTAATATTGTTTAAAAATAACTCAATACTAAATTAAAATAATTTATAAAAGAAACTATATCTTTCTTAATTAAAAAAAACATAATTTATTTGGATTTGGATAAACTCAAATCAATTTATCATTTAATTTCACAATTTTATTCAAAATTAAAATAAATTATCAATTTAAAATTAATTAAAATTCGGAATCGTTACAGACTTCCCCCCTTAAAAGGAATTTCGTCCTCGAAATTCGCAGGCACGAAAACAAAGACAGATGAAGAATGTTTCATCCAATCAAACTGAATATCATTCTGCATTTGGCTTACCAAATCACTATATCAATAATAGATACGAGAACGAATCTATTTAACACTCACAAGATACTTGGGTCATAAAATCTACGAAATATGCAAGGCACTTGTTAGTCCGAAGGATAACTAACTGTCTGTAGAATATATCGAGACCCAAACAATAGATAAATTCAATCTCTACAATTTCTCAATTACAAGATATGTATTCCAATCTCAAGTCGGAATATCTCAAAATAAATACCAATTTGTCCCTCTTCGGACTTCAGTTTACACAAGAAATTATATTAGAATTTCAAATTCAGTTTTAAACGAAATCGTTTTATCGATATAATTCAAATTATCCTTCATATTCTATTAATCAATTTAACTCAAATTAAAATTTCCAAATTTATTTGAAATTTTAATTCCAAATTTCCAATTAAAATTCATTAAGGTTTAAATCAAAAATTGATAAGAAATCGATGAAGATATGAAGTAAGAATTTTCTACAACGATTCGTAGGGCCATCACCGTACCGAAACTTCTTCTTACAACTTCCACGATGCAAATCAAAAGAATTTGGAAAGATGAATCAAAAGAGATTGATAGAGAAAGTTTGTTTCCACTGTTGCAGGGTATTGATCATTTATAGTGGTACTCTCCTATCCCCTATCTCGTCCTCTTCTTGCACTCATACTCACTAACAGTGGATAGCAAGAGAATTTACTGAGAAATTCAAACGGATATCCTAGGGATACACTCATTCTAGGACATACTTCACCCTATCTCTAATGAGCTACTTAACGTGTTATACTCCTGAGCTAAAGTTTTAACCATAGCACTGATACCAAATGTAACAAGAGGGATTTTTCGCGCTCGAAAATCGATATCCATACTTTAACATCGTACTCGAATGCCGTAGATTCGACCGTTCAAATCCGATTCGCCGGAGCATATAACAACATTAAGTAAACAACACAGCGGAAAAGAAGAATAATACATTGATATACAATATCTGATACAACAGAGTGATACAATGAATATCAATATACGTCAGAGATATGATACAAGAAAATAGCAGCGGAAAAGAAAAATAGATAACATCTAGCAGCTGAACAATATAACTCTAAGATAGTCTTCAAAAGAGAACTCCAGCAACAGCCTATATAAAACACTTCCAGTTTAAAATATATTCAGAGGGTTCATATATATATATATATATATATATATATATATTTATATACATATACAAACTTATTCACAGATTTATAGATAAACAACAGATGTATACCTTTTTAATAAAAAGAAAATAAATATGTTACTCGCCTTAGAATGAAGACAGAGCAGTTTATTTATAACAGGTTTGCAACTGAAATCTTGTTTCTTTGTTTTGAATTTTGTTTAAAGCTTCAACTTGTTTTATTTTCCAGGCTAAAAGCTTGAACTTGCATTTATTTGATTAAGTTGAATTTGTTCTCTGGTTTGTTGTAAAATTGGAATGCTAACTTGTATTTTTTTTTTCTAACTTGCTCTGACTTGAACGAACTGGTATAGGAATGATGCACACATATAAGTAGAAGAAAGGTGTTTGTACAGGTGATAAAATATTTTGTACAATACTAGGCATGGCTTACTTTGACTAAGGATATATAAAAAAAATAAATAAAAATGGGGCTGAGATGATATCAAGTGGTGCTGAAAGGATGGGGGCATTAAATGCAAGCTCTATTTTGTTTACAGGACATGCTTCTTGAATTATTTATGTGCAGTCTTTGCTTTGTATATGCATGTACCTATGTACTTTGTTTTCAAATCTACACTTATTAAATTTTGCATGTACAGTTTGTATGAGATACTTTGTTTTTGTTTTCTATATCTTCTTTTGTATGTTGACTAGATGAAATGATTTTGTTTTATCCTTACATTCTTTTGTTTACTTTGTTCCTTACATTCTTTTGTTTACTTTGTTCTACCTTTGTCTTGTCAACACTTTATATTTCATTTGCCTAGCTTGCTTTGTATTTGGTGGATGCAGCTTGTTTCGTTTTGCTTTTACATACTTGTCTTCTACTTGTTTGTAAATAGATACTTGGGTATATTTATTTTTAATAATTTATATTATAATGTATTTTGTTTGTACATTTTGTTTATGTTTTATTTTATTTTGTATATTTGCTTTTATTTTAACTTAAATATTTATTTCAAAAAATTTTGTTATATTTATACAACTTTTAAAATACATTTCATAAGATTGAACTCAAATATTTCTATATTAATATTGTTTAAAAATAACTCAATACTAAATTAAAATAATTTATAAAAGAAACTATATCTTTCTTAATAAAAAAAACATAATTTATTTGGATTTGGATAAACTCAAATCAATTTATCATTTAATTTCACAATTTTATTCAAAATTAAAATAAATTATCAATTTAAAATTAATTAAAATTCGGAATCGTTACACTACGGGAGAAAATCAAATTCGTACAAGGCGCGATAGGGTAGGTGACAAGGCACAACTAGGCAATGCCAAGGTAGATATACCAATTACGCTTCTAGGTCGGTGGTAACGCGTAGCGCGCAGCTACCGCCCACCTCGAGCCACGCCCCTAAATAAAAATCAAAAGCGGCCACTGAATCAATCCAAAAGTCAAAGTATAATATCGAAGGGATGTGTCCGATCAAAGGTGCAACCTTATTAACCCGTCGATCGCTCATGTTTTTTCCACCTTATGCCAACACACGGGAGTCGGGTCCACGTATTTACCTTAAAGGAAACGCCACCACCATCCTACTTCATTCTGGAATCTCCACCGCGTACACGGTTGTTAAAGTGGTTTTCGGAATTGGCAGAGAGTATGACAAATTCCAATCCCGGTCTCTTTAACAACCAAACGTTATTATAACCTATGGATATTTATTTCAAAATCATTTATACTTTCAAAACCAAACTAGCATATCCATTTCAAATCATATAATTTCTTTCAAAATAGTATATACTTTCAAAACCAAAATTTCATACTCATTTCAAAACCATATCATAATGGTATCATTTCCATTTCAAAAATAATTCAATAATATATCATTTAAATAGAACCCAAATTTCAACATCATTGAATATTTCTTTCAATTTATTAAACTTGAAATATTCCTTTAAATTAAGCATTTTGGAAATGTTACCTTAAGGAATCATAGCATTTTTGAAATGTAATACTTTCCACTTTAACATTTTATATAATCAAAGTATTTATATGCTTACAAATTTAACCTGGTCAATTTATCATAGCCTTATAGTTAAATAAACTTTGTTGCCGTAATATCTAATTTAAAGCTGGAATTCTTATGTTAAGTTAAAAGTACCTTATTAACTTACATTATTATTACAATGAAGAAACTTTATTATTTTAATCATTTAAGATATGCCATTTACATTAATTAAAACTTATATATCAAATGTACATTATCAACTTAAATTTTATTATTACAGTAAGGAACATTTATCATTTTAATCAATTTAAAATACACCATTACATTAATTAAAACTTACATGTCAAATGTACGTTTTAACTTATCTTTATTACAATAAAGAGCATTTATCATTTTAATCAGTATTACACTAATTAAAACTTACATTATCAAAAGTACATTTTAATTTATATTTCTATTACAGTAAAGAGCATTTATCATTTAATCAATATTACACTATTTAAAACTTACATTATCAAATGTATATTTTAATTTATATTTCTATTATAGTAAAGAGCATTTATCATTTAATCAATATTACACTAATTTAAACTTACATTATCAAATGTATATTTTAATTTATATTTCTATTACAGTAAAGAGCATTTATCATTTTAACCAATATTACATTAATTAAAACTTTACATGTCACACGTATGTTTTTAACATACAATTTTATTTCAATAAAGAGCGTTTATCATTTTAATCAATATTACATTAATTAAAACTTTACATGTTTCTTTCAATAATTTAAACTTTACATGTTTCTTGCATTAATTAAAAATTCACATGTTTCTTGCATTAATTAAAAACTTTACATGTTCTCTTATTAATTAGGACTTTACACATTTCTTTCATTAATTAAAAACTTACACGTTTCTTTCATTAATTAAAACTTTACATGTTTCTTGCATTAGTTAAAAACTTTACATGTTCTCTCATTAATTATGACCTTACACGTTTCTTTCATTATTTAAAAACTTACACTTTTCTTTCATCAATTAAAACTTTACATGTTTTTGCATTAATTAAAAACTTTACATGTCTCTCATTAATTAGGACTTTAAACGTTTCTGTAACGGCTCTGAATTTTTTACAATTTAAATTGTAAATATTTAATTTATTTTAAATATTTAAATGATGTTTGACTTGAATTTCAAATTATCAGAATAAATTGCGATTAAATTTAAGAATTTAATCTATTTAAAGTTGAATAGAATTTGAATTTAACTTTGAAGTTGAAATTGAATATTGAATTTGTATTTTAGATTCAAACTAATGACTTAGAGAAATAATTTGGGTATAAGAATTATTATTTATGAAAATTAATAAATTTGTGGTTAGTCTCAATAACATTTTTCATTTACTTAAATAAAATAGAATAAAATTTTATCAACACAAAATAAGAAAAAAATAAAATAAAAAGAAGATTGCAAGATCTCTAGTACAGACATATCTATCATCAGCTACAAACACGCCGTTACTCACGCCTTCACTTACGCCTTTCATCACGCCCAAAAAAATCGTGCCCCTCCACTTCAAAGCAGATCGATACCCTTTTCTCCATCATTCCAAAATCGAACGAGAAAATAAATTAAAAATGGCGGCCTCTCTCCGAAACTCGCTCGTCCCTCTTTTCTAAAAAAAAAATTAGGGTTCTGCTTCGTTCACCTCCAAATTACCTTCGTCTCGCTCGCGTCGCCTTCGTGTTCGATTCCTCCGCCCCGAGTTCAATCGATTCTCGCGTGATCGCTGGTCTTTACTTCCTCCGTCGACAACTTCGCTCATCGGTGCTTCCCTTCGCGTGCTCGCATGCTCCTCTACAAAGCGAAGGTGAGTACTTTGGTACTCGCATCTAATTCAAACGTTTTCGTGTTTGCTAGCTTATTTAAATTCGCGATTTTAGTCGCTCGATTTATTGATCCTCACAATTTTGAAACCTTGTTGTCTTCGGTCTCGATTTTTTTAGTTTTGCTGTGATAAAATTTTCTGGGTCCATTGTTTAAATTTCTGGAAATTTAATGTTGTGATTTCGACATTGTTTTGGCTTCGGTCACTTGATTTCTTAAAATATTGAACTGTATCATACCATCGCATAATTTTGGTAGTCGATGAATTCTAATGGTTTCGGCCTTGGATTGAGATTGCTGTGTTGTCACTATTAAATACTTCGAGTTTTTTTTGTGATTGCCCTAGGTCTTCCTAGAGGTGATGCACGTATATATGTTCTTTGAGTTCACCTTGCTTTGATCACTGTGATTTTGGTTCTAGATAATTGTTCGACTTTGTTTTGGGTCGACTTCGACATTGACCTGATTTTATTTAGTCTTGTTCGACTTCTGTCATTGTTCAAACTGCTACTGGTCTCTTGTTTATGCTCTGTCTACTTGTTATTCGAGTAGTACATATATGTATTTGGTGTACATTTGTTTCGGGTGCTTTATTGGCCTATAGCTCCATGCTGCCACCCCTTTGTCATTTTTACTTTGAGGCAAATTGTTTATCTAAGTAGCTTCGAGCTTCGCATAGTGCTTATGCATTGAGTCATGTTGCTATAGAGGTTTTGTATTGTTGAATTTGGTTTGGCCTGTTCATAGTGATGCCTCACAACTGCATTTAGTATTCATGAGTTCATGCCTGTAATCACTTGCACTGAGTTCGTTCATCCTGTAGCATATTTTTTTGAAGGAACCATATGCATTTCCCTTGTATTTGAAACTGCCAGTGGAAAAAAAAAAGATTATTCGACCTGGATTTAGTTGAAATTTGGCTTTGCAATTATTTAGAATTGACCCTCTGCCCTTTTGTTTCAGTTTGATATACACCCTTAACCTGTTGCACTATATCTACACATGTGAATAAGCACTTTGCATTTTTGAAATGTTTTACTTCCTAGCTGCATGATTGAGTAATTGTTTTTGCAAACATTTAAATGTTTATCTTTGATTGGGTTGAGCTCGTCACTGTGTTGCACTTGCTTGACCTAGTTTGGATGTTGCCACTTTGCTTCATTTGAATAGCTCAGTGGTGCACTTGTTTTGTCATTGTGTAGTTCTGGGTGTACTTGTCATCTTCACTGTGATGTTCACCATGTTGTTACCTGTACTTGGTGCATTGAGCATTTTCATTTGAGCATTTGTCTGCACTGTTAGTCGAGCTTGTTGTTCTCTGCATTTACTTGATTGTTGACACTGGTCATACATGTGCTTAATTGCAGTTTTTGATTTGTCGAAGCTTTGTATTGATATACTTAAGTCTTTGCTCTGCTTTCACCTTCCAGTATGCAATTTTTGATTTAAAATTTCAAATCTTGTGATCTTGTCTCTGTTTAAAATTAAGTTTCAAATGAAACTTGTTTGCTAAATCATAAATTTTAGTTTTAAAATTTTTATTTAAGTTGAAATAATAGATAAATCCCTCTGGAAGCTATAACAGATGATCAAACTTTAAATAAGTGAAGATCCAAACATCATGAACTTCAATTTATATTCTGTAGTCACTTATGCACTGATTCACTTATTCATGCATTCAACATTGCCATGCTATTCACTGTTCATTTGTTTCATTTGGTATTGTTGCATCCATTCTGTTGCACTGTTTCTGGCTTTAGTCTTGTTTCATGTTTGAAGATGTGCCTCCATTGACATGTTGTGGCCTGTACTTATATATAGCTATTCATTTGCTTGGTCTCTGTAGTTCTTTGATAGTTGCACTCTATCTACTGTTTGGTCTGCACTTTGGTTTATTCATGTGCATGAGTTACTTGCATTGGTGCTGTTGCATTTCATTGATATTGATACCTGTAGTCTTCATTTGTGCTCGACGCTGACCTGCTGTATTTTCCCCCGTAGCTTGATTTGTACTTGAGTTTCATTGTTGCAGTGATATTTTGAATTTTGGTCGAGGCCGTTTGTACTTGCGTTGAATCTGATTTTGATTTGACCTTGTGCACTCGAGTTGGCGAGGCAGTGCACATGTATGTACGTGTGAACTGCAGCCACACCGCCTTGATTTTATGGGTATTTGACCTGCAGTTCATTTTTATGAAAATTTTGCACTTGTTGAAATGTGCAGTAATAAGTTGTTTGGAAACTTGTTTTATTTCACAAGTTGTTGTGGCGAGGCAGCGCACGCGTGCGTGCACTGCAGCCACGCAGTATCGACATTTTAAATCGATATTTGAACCTTCATTGATTTTGGTTCGTTGACCTTTTGAGTACGTCATCACGATAGTGGCGAGGCAGTGCACGCAAGCGTGAACTGCAGCCACACGATATTGATTTTTATTGATATCCTATTTTGTTTCGATTTATGATCTTTTGTTTTATTTCATTACGGTAGTGGCGAGGCAGTGCACGCAAGCGTGAACTGCAGCCACGGAGTTGACATTTTAAATGTGGCGAGGCCGTACGCGAGTGCGTGTACTGCAGCCCTACCAAATTTAATGTTTAAATTTATGTTTTCCTTTTGATGAAAATTATTTTATGTTGCCAATTCAATATCTTTTGAATCGATTTTGATGATTTTGTTGTAAATTGCCGTTTAGGCAAATTTTAATTGTTTTCTAAATTATCTTCATAAAAAAATTCCTTCATCTATCTTCATTGATAATCTGAATCTACTGATTTGTTGTATAACACTGTTAAGTGTTATATTTACCGTTATCCGATTTCTTGTAAAGGATCGGATAGGTAAATTTATATTTGACTGTCGTCTAATTGTTGTTTGAATATTATTGCCTCTATGCACTAATAACTGAGTTTGAATTAGACTGACCTGTGTATTATTTTCTTTTGAATATAATACTCGGGTCAGACCGAGTATTTTTACAGCTTGAAGATTTTCAGGCCGTGAAGTTAGAGAGAGAGGGGAAAGCACTTCACTAAAGTTTTTCAAGAAATTTTCTTGTACTTAATAAATAAATTGTTCCGCTGTATAAAATTTAATGCATTGTACAAACTCTGATATATGTAAGAAAAATTCATTTATGTAAAATATGATGATTATTTGTTGTGATTCTATGGCTGATTCTGTTTAAACTCTATAAACTGACAAACAATCCGTCATTTTGAACGTCTCAAGTTGGTTTAATTACCGATTGGGGGCGGTCAGGACGGCGGGTCGTTACAATAGTGGTATCAGAGCTTTGGTTTACTCAAAGCTCAGTTTATGATGTTTAATATGAATAGTTACTAGGATCACTTTAAAGAAAATGTTTTTCAAATTAAAAGAAGTATGAAATTGTTTTCTTTGAAAAACAAAAAGTATTTTGAAAATTAGAATTATTTTCGAAAATTCCCCCCTCTAAATTTAGGATTGCGATAGTTTCTCATTCGAAATCCATTATCGAATTATTGAGACTTATGAAAAATAAAAGTTAAGTGAAGTGAATTAATGAATTGGTTTGAATCAAATATTGTGAATATCTACAAAATAATAAATTGTGAAATAAAATGATATTTCAATTTAGTTATAGCCAAGAGGATAATTAAACTACAACTTGAGAAATTTGATTCTGAATTCTTTTGAGAAATTGATTTCAAACGTTGTGAAGAACGAGTTAATAAATAAATGGATTATAAGTACTTAACTTATAATATGAACTTTTGGTATATAATTGAGTTATATAAATTGAATTGAATTGAATTAATAAAGAAGATTTATAAATCGAAGTTTATAAATAGAAATGGAATTTGTAAAGATTATTTATAAATTCGAAATCAATTGAATTTGATAAGTAAATTGTTGTAGCTTATTAAAGGAAATTCAATTGTTGATTTAACTGTATGAATCAAACTAAGTTTGATGTAAAGTTTATATTTCAAGTTTAAAACTATTGCCTAAAATGAGGTTAATGTGGAAATATAAATTTAATGGAACCAAGTTGATGAATAATTTACTAAAGAACTAGTTGATTATTTTTGAAATAGAAAAGTAAATGCAAAGTTCAAATAGAGATTTAAATTTCAAATTTGATGTTGTCAACATGATAATCCATTATAGATTTGATAAATTCAGTGAAGAATTTGAATTTAAACGTGCGGAAAATTAAATTAAGTGAAAAACTTAATATTGAAAAGTTTGAAATTGGTTTAAAACTAATAATTGTGAAAAGTATGAGGAATTCAAACTATGAATTAAGTTGAAGTTGAAAAAGTTAATAGTTTTAAAGATGTTTTAAAATGCATTAAGTATCGAATACATAGATTTCAACATTCATTGTTGAAATAGGCGTTTTCGAGAAATAAGGAAATGGTGGACTATAACATTGTTGTTATAGTAAATGGTTTCCGAAAGGAAATGTTGTTTATAGTATTGGGATTTATATATCTATTTTAAATCCGAATCCCTATACTAGTGATTTTGAGTTGTCGTAACGATGTTTTACGCAACATTCGTTTTAACTCAAATAAATGTGTTTAAAAGAATGATTTCCTTAAAGAATGGAATATATACTTAATTTTGATTCAAGTATATCGAATATTTTCCAAGAGTTGAAAATAAATGGAACTTGTGAATTACTTATTAAATAAGTATGGAAATGTTTTCCAATAGGAAATGAAAGGTTTGAAATTTTATCTTTTAAAGATAAATTGAAAAATGAATATTTGAAATTTGTTTCAAATGGCTAAGTGTGAAAATTATATATCTTGTAAAGATATTATTTTGAGAAATGTGAACAATCAGTTCAACTTGAATATTTTCCAAAGAAGATTGAATCTTGAGTTAAATTGAGTTTAACTTTGACATTAAAAACAATATAAGTTGAGCTTTGAATTTTGGATAGTCGATTGGGATTGTATGTCTAACATTGTGAATTGATGACATAGCATTTGATCTCTATTAAATATATATCTGTGGTGGCGGAGAATTTATTCTTTTAGCTTAACACCCTTCTCTGAGACGTACGAGCTTAAAGGTTATATATCGATAGACATCAATTATGTGTTGAGAATTGACGATGTAACGTGAAATCCAAATCGAATGTGAAGTCGATAATGAATTGGATTATGAATGTGAATTAGGTTTGAGATAACCTTAAATTTTCAAATCGATTTAGAGGAAAATTTTAAACGTGATGGAAAATTTTAGAATCCTCTATTTGTGATGAATGTGAATTAAGTTTTCGTAACTTATATATGTGAATATAATAAATCGAAAACCATCAGTATGGAAAGTCATTATTATGAAAAGTCCTGTGTAGGTTTACATAGGTATGATATGTACGAAATGTGAAATGAAGTACTATATGTATATGACATATGTTTTCTAAAAAAACTGAGGATATGGAAATGTACCTTCCATTTATTATTTGTGAAGGTGATTGGAACTCGGTGGAGTGTCCATTGGAAATCGTAGCTACGTAGAATTTCCATTAGTGGAATGTCCACTGGGACTGACTGGGATCCCTCACGATGGATCATCGTGTTTGGGATTAGGTGAATTGATGCTGGCGTAATTCGTGGGGCGTGATGCCTACATTTACAAGCGATTCCACTGGGATAGTGGCGCAACCGCTGTGTAAACTGCGATCTAGAAACCGAAGCGTAATTCGTGGGGCGTGATGCCTACGGCCACGAGCGATTCTACTGGGATAGTAGCGTAACCGCCGTGTGGACCGCGATCTAAGGCGACAACCATGGCGAAATTCAAGAGAGATGAGAAATCTAAGGTTACAAGCGATTCTACTGGGATAATAGCGTAACCGCCTGTGATCCATGGGGGAACGTGCTTTCCATATCCATTTTTAAAAGAATTTTTAAAAAGTATTTTCACTGGGAGCTGAAGCAAGTATATTTAGTACTTGGAGATTTTTAGTCTTGCGCCTGGCCAGCGTATGCCTAATGTCTGTAAGAACGACGGTGGACTTGTTAAACTTCGAGTTATCAAGTATTTTCAAACTTTGAATAGAAAATCAATAATCTGAAATTAAAATTACATAATTCTAACCTAATGAATTAAGGAAGAAGATTTTTAAAATATCTTGAAAGCACACGGCTTTGGAAAAGATGTAATATGCAAATATTTAGCATGAAAAATTTCAAGTTTAAAAATCAGAGTTTTGTAAGTCAAAAATTTGGTAAAAGACTTTTGTGTCTTGATTATTGAAATTGATGAACAAAACTAGTGAGATAAAATAAATGGAATGAATCCTATAATTATTTATGAGTTTGGAACTTGGTAAAATTGTGTAGGGTATAAATATCGGTGAGATTTTAACAATCATTTTTCCTAACTTATAATTTCGGGACGAAATTCTTTAAGGAGGGGAGATTGTAACGGCTCTGAATTTTTTACAATTTAAATTGTAAATATTTAATTTATTTTAAATATTTAAATGATGTTTGACTTGAATTTCAAATTATCAGAATAAATTGGCGATTAAATTTAAGAATTTAATCTATTTAAAGTTGAATAGAATTTGAATTTAACTTTGAAGTTGAAATTGAATATTGAATTTGTATTTTAGATTCAAACTAATGACTTAGAGAAATAATTTGGGTATAAGAATTATTATTTATGAAAATTAATAAATTTGTGGTTACTCTCAATAACATTTTTCATTTACTTAAATAAAATAGAATAAAATTTTATCAACACAAAATAAGAAAAAAATAAAATAAAAAGAAGATTGCAAGATCTCTAGTACAGACATATCTATCATCAGCTACAAACACGCTGTTACTCACGCCTTCACTTACGCCTTTCATCACGCCCAAAAAAATCGTGCCCCTCCACTTCAAAGCAGATCGATACCCTTTTCTCCATCATTCCAAAATCGAACGAGAAAATAAATTAAAAATGGCGGCCTCTCTCCGAAACTCGCTCATCCCTCTTTGCTAAAAAAAAAATTAGGGTTCTGCTTCGTTCACCTCCAAATTACCTTCGTCTCGCTCGCGTCGCCTTCGTGTTCGATTCCTCCGCCCCGAGTTCGATCGATTCTCACGTGATCGCTGGTCTTTACTTCCTCCGTCGACAACTTCGCTCATCGGTGCTTCCCTTCGCGTGCTCGCATGCTCCTCTACAAAGCGAAGGTGAGTACTTTGGTACTCGCATCTAATTCAAACGTTTTCGTGTTTGCTAGCTTATTTAAATTCGCGATTTTAGTCGCTCGATTTATTGATCCTCACAATTTTGAAACCTTGTTGACTTCGGTCTCGATTTTTCTAGTTTTGCTGTGATAAAATTTTCTGGGTTCATTGTTTAAATTTCTGGAAATTTAATGTTGTGATTTCGACATTGTTTTGGCTTCGGTCACTTGATTTCTTAAAATATTGAACTGTATCATACCAACGCATAATTTTGGTAGTCGATGAATTCTAATGGTTTCGGCCTTGGATTGAGATTGCTGTGTTGTCACTATTAAATACTTCGAGTTTTTTTTTGTGATTGCCCTAGGTCTCCCTAGAGGTGATGCACGTATAAATGTTCTTTGAGTTCACCTTGCTTTGATCACTGTGATTTTGGTTCTAGATAATTGTTCGACTTTGTTTTGGGTCGACTTCGACATTGACCTGATTTTATTTAGTCTTGTTCGACTTCTGTCATCGTTCAAACTGCTACTGGTCTCTTGTTTATGCTCTGTCTACTTGTTATTCGAGTAGTACATATATGTATTTGGTGTACATTTGTTTCGGGTGCTTTGTTGGCCTATAGCTCCATGCTGCCACCCCTTTGTCATTTTTACTTTGAGGCAAATTGTTTATCTAAGTAGCTTCGAGCTCTGCATAGTGCTTATGCACTGAGTCATGTTGCTATAGAGGTTTTGTATTGTTGAATTTGGTTTGGCCTGTTCATAGTGATGCCTCACAACTGCATTTAGTATTCATGAGTTCATGCTGTAATCACTTGCACTGAGTTTGTTCATCCTGTAGCATATTTTTTTGAAGGAACCATATGCATTTCCCTTGTATTTGAAACTGCCAGTGGAAAAAAAAAATTTATTCGACCTGGATTTAGTTGAAATTTGGCTTTGCAATTATTTAGAATTGACCCTCTGCCCTTTTGTTTCAGTTTGATATACACCCTTAACTTGTTGCACTATAACTACACATGTGAATAAGCACTTTGCATTTTTGAAATGTTTTACTTCCTAGCTGCATGCTTGAGTAATTGTTTTTGCAAACATTTAAATGTTTATCTTTGATTGGGTTGAGCTCGTCACTGTGTTGCACTTGCTTGACCTAGTTTGGATGTTGCCACTTTGCTTCATTTGAATAGCTCAGTGGTGCACTTGTTTTGTCATTGTGTAGTTCTGGGTGTACTTGTCATCTTCACTGTGATGTTCACCATGTTGTTACCTGCACTTGGTGCATTGAGCATTTTCATTTGAGCATTTGTCTGCACTATTAGTGTAACGGTCAGGGATTTTCGTTCTCCGAAAATCCGACATCGACACTCACTTTATCGACTGCCGAGAAATCAAAGGCCGAAAACCGAGATGTTATGGGTTTTAAAAAGAATTAAGAAAAAGAAAGAAGAGAGAAGAGAAGATAGAAAATAGAGAGGAAAGAAGATAGACGATTTTTTTTAGAAAACAGAGAATTTTTAAAATAGAACGGGACAGAAAGGAAACAACAGAACAACAACAGAATCACATCAGAATCTCACAATTCGCAGCGGAACAACATATAATAATAAATGAATAATCTTTAAACAAAGAACTATATCAGTTATTACATTACATCACATTTTATTACATCATATCATCACATCAGAGTGTACAACAACATACAACAACAAACAATGCAGCGGAAAAAGAAATACTATATAAACTAGTAATACGCCATGCCATCCAGCTTGCCTCCAGCAACTCCAGAATATCCAGAATATCCTGATAAACCTAACTCTTAACTGCCCGTGTGGAAATTGGTGGGCACCCAGAGTTTAGGAAGGAAAACAATAAACTCCGAGTCAGTCATGTGACTGGTGTGAGAACTCAAAACAGTTTATTTACTTTAAAATCAAAATAGAGGAATATTTTTAAATCAATTCGCAATGCTTTTAAAAAAGAGACTACCATAAGGCCTCCCGCACACACACACATGCAAACGCAGAATCGGAGGAGATTTCTCCTTATGATAGTCAAAGATGCTTGATACGCATTTAAAATAACATTTGATATTATTACTAGTGCATAATATATAACAAATCATTTCGAAAATAAAGATATAAATCTTAGCCGACATAGACATTTCGAACTATGCCTACTATAGCTACTATCCAAACAGTGGTGACCACCATAAGTGAATAGCAGGTTCTACAACTAATACCGTACAAGTTTCGTATTGGGAATTGGATTTCCAACAAATGGTCAGGCCAAGGAACTTCCCATTGCCACATGAGAATGCCTCTGGATGGACATCCCCGAGAACCAAACCGGATCTCTACCAACACAAGGCCGGGTTACTCCTAACTGAGTAACAACTGACCGAATATGCCATCCCCCGGTCCTTTGGGACCTTTATCCGAGAGCGCTCTCTAATCAATTCACACAATCATAAAAACAAAGTGTTTCAACATGAGTAAGTATCTGGGCTCCATACCATGATACCACCCTTTTCCAGAAGGAAATGCGCATATCCTAAAGGGCGCTACCCCTCATAACCTTGCCGCATCTTTCCTGTTTTGACCATTTCCGGGATGTGAGGCTCGACGAATTCACGTCCACAAAAACATACTTTATACAAAAGCCATGCTTTGGGTCAACAAATGATCAACACAATGATCACTAAGATAGACGATCAAATAAATGATCCTATCACAATAATCAACACAATGATCATTTCAGCATCACTCAACATGTCACATTACCAAACTGGGAATATATCGCTGATAACTTCAACTATATAACCTTTGAGCACATGCGTCTCAAAGAAGGGTGTTAAGCAAAGAATAAATTCTCCGCCACCAACAGAAATATATTTGAAAGAAATCGGCTTTATATCTCAACTTGTAATGTCAGGCATACAATCCATACAAGTCTGTTCCGGGCTCGAACAGAATCGAAGGCACTTACAAAGAAGTCCTTGCAATCCGGATATTCACAATCCTGATCGGATTTCCCATCACTTAGGGAGTCTCTATACCGTTGCAACTCAGTGCAGAGACAATCGATAGGTCATCCTATCGCTTTCGCAAATACCGGGTCTTCAACACCGATCTTCAATGCAATTCACAACGACGTATCACATATTCGGAATGGGTTATACGACCCCATGGTCCTTTCCCGGTTAACCCGAATAGTGAGCGCTTATTCAAAAATAAGTGTGCATTCAAATTCAATCAATTCACATCAAATACCCATTCAAAGGGAAATATTGATAGTCGATTATTGAACTATCAATGGATATGCATACATCATCAGATTCCAAATAATTTTTCAAATTATTTACTTTCCAAAATATCTTTACAAGATATATAATTTCAACACTTCAAAAATAAATCAATATTTATTTTTAAACAATTCCACTTTCTTATATAAATTCCATAGTGAATTTATATTTTCAAAATATCCATGCATATGATTTCAAAATCCATTTCAATTTATCTTCAAAAAGATAAACTCTAAATATTCACTTCATATTGGAAAACATTTCCATACTTATTTATTCATAAGTAATTCACAAATCTCTTTTATTTTCAACACTTAGAAAATATTCAATATACTTAAATCGAATTAAGTATATATTTCATTCTTTAAGAAAATCATTCACTTAAACATATTTATTTGGGTCAAAACGAATGTTGCGTAAAACATCGTTACGACAACCCAAAATCACTAGTATAGGGATTCGAAATTAAAATAGATATATAAATTCCAATACTATACAAAAACATTTCCTTTCGGAAATCATTTACTATAACAACAGTGTTATAGTTCACCATTTCCTTTTATTTCTCGAAACATCTATTTCAACAATAAATGTTGAAATCTATGGTTTCGAATCTCAACACATTTTAAAACATCGTTAGATCGTTTTAATTCAATTTAAAACATCACATTCAAAACAATTTCTTTAACGTGTTATTCACTATTCAAAAATCGTGAACATACTTCGTTAACAAATTTCATCCTTTTATTAAATTTATTTTAAAGGATTATTCACTATTCAAAAATGTGAACATAACTCCATTAATAGGTTATAACAATTAACTTATCAAAATAAGTCGTTTGCGAATTTATAAAACAACGTTTATAAATTCCATTTCTATTTATTTTATAAAAACTTTCTTTTTATAAATTCCTTTATTAACCTATTCCAGTTTATAACTAAATTATAAACTAAATGTTCATATAATAGGTTAACTACTTATAAACGATTATTTCACAAAATCGTTCCTTAGAATTTCATAATTATAAATCTTATAACTTATAAGATTCATTTATTTATCCAAAACTATTATTTTAACAACATAATAAATTTTATAAACCTACTGCTTATAAAATTCCATTTATGACTTCACCGTATAAAATTCTATAAATTTCATTCTATTTATGAAATTCATTCACAATTTATTCTAACACTTATAAAAGCTCGTTTTATAATTCCTACGTTCTAATTTATAAATTATCAATTTATAAATCTTTAATATAAATCAATTTATATTTTCCTTTTAAAACGTCTTTAAATTCCTTTAAAATTTCATCATTCTGATTTATAAAATAATCAAATTTTATAAATCCTATATTTAAACTTTTATAACAAGTTTAGAATCCCAATTTAAACTCTTTTATAAAGTCATTGATTCCTTATTTTCAAAAATCAGCTTTTAACTATATTTCTTAAAAATCATAATTTTTATAACTTTAAAACTTATAACGTTTATTTATTTGAAATGGATCAATTCCAAAAATATTTTATCCTTTCAAAAATCACTTTTAAAAACATTTTAAAATCCCAAAATCTGGGTCCAATGATGCTACACACCAAATAGTCAATCACGACTACAACGATATCATATATCGATATGATAATCCATCAAATATCAAAATATCTGAAATCAAATAAAAACTGTTGAGGAATCCAGTTGGATCCCTCCAACCTGTTTTCCTGCATCCAAAAACATTAGCACAATACCAATTTCGCTCCAGTACGAAATTATCGCGGTATATGTTCTTATTAAATATTATCCGCTTAATAACGGCGTAATAGGGTCTCATCCGCTAAACAAAAAATGCGGGAAATCAATCAACTGCAATATATACATATGCCAATATATATATATTGATATTATATATAATACCAATTTCACTGTTTATGAAATATTCGCGGTATATGTTTTTAATAAATAACATCCGCTTACTAACGGCGTAATAATGTCTATTTTAACAATCAATAATTTACAGTCATCATTCAAACATGCATTCAAATATTTTAAATCTAACTATTTAAAATAAAATCGAAATCTATTCGATTGAGTTAGAAGTTCTCACCTTGGTTTTAATTTCCGTTTTAGCTTTTATTTCGAATAAAATTAAACGCGCGTTCAATTTTACCTGAAATTCTCACTAACTCCAAACGACTCCAAACCAACTCCATCGCGTAGTGCTCGTCCATACGATTCCAACGCAACTGAGTTTGCATTTTTTCGACCTCGTATGAAAAAGTTATGTAATTTACAAGTTTGTACACGATTTTTATATAAATTACAACTAAATTATAAAAAAATTTAAACCTAAGCAAATCCTTAGCCGTAGGATCCCTTTTTCTTGAATCCAGGCCGCACACCCCTTCTCTCCCTCTCTTCTTCGTTCGAACACAAGAACAGCCGTAACCCAATTTCAAATCTAGGGTTAAATTATTCGATTTTTTTCGTGCAATAGGAACTCGATCAAGGCGCACCACTCAACTCGCCTCGCTCCACTCCATGCTCGGCCTAAATGCGGTCACGTGCGGCCCCCTGTAGTACTCGAACGACGTGCATCAACTAGAGGAGAACGCGGCCACTTTGCACCATCCACACGACTCCATATTCGATCACCACCGTTCATATTATAGCTCTCTTCATGATCTTCGTTTTGTTAGTTGAAAGAATTTGCTATAAATCGATGGATAAGGAGATCGGAGGGAGGAAAGGAGGGAGTTTTCTGGCCATTAATTTTTTTGAAACTGGCGGCTACGTTTTTTTTTTGGTTGGCTAGGGTTTCTCAATGCAACATGGTGAAGAGGTGAAGTGCTTATATAGAAAAGCAAGCGTAAACACTATTCATCCCGGGAATTCCGAACTCCGATTTAGGCGCCGTAACCAGCGTACCTAGGGTTTACCCCGCGTTCCGGACACAATGGAACAGGTTTCGGAAGCTAATTCGGAAGTATGTGCGAGTTATGGCTGAAAACGTTCAATTTAAATTAAACCGATTTAAATCGATTTCTAGGCGTTTTAATTTGTACCGGACAAACGGTAAATCCAATTGACACGAAATTTGAAACCTTACAATAATATCACATTACGGATCCGATGAAACTGGTTTCGTCGAAATCCGAGACTTTTTGAAAAATGGCTATTTTGACTCGCCAAATTTAAATTAAAAACAAATCGATGCGTTTCGAGCTGCCACGATCAAACGATAACTCCGATTGACACGAAAATTGAAATCCGGTAATAACTAACTATTACGGATCCAATGGAACTGGTTTCGTTCAATTCTGAGACTGTTCAAAAATTGGCTATTTAACAGTCGATTATTAAATATTAAAATATTCAATTTTCACAAATTAACTTTTAATTCGATTTTAAAAGTTCTAAAGTATTGTTCTAACTTCAACATGATAAAATAAAATTTTACGAATCATTTTCAATCATATTTAACTATATTTTCAATTATTTCCATAATTTCACATATTAAATTATCGATTTAATTATTCAATTAAATCCAAAAATTCAAATAAAAATTTATTTGACTTATAAATTCACTTATAAATATTTAAAATTAATTAAATATTCAAATTTTAATTATTAAAAATTCTGGGTCGTTACAATCTTTCCCCCTTAAAAGAATTTCGTCCTCGAAATTACAAGTAAGAAAGGTTACAAAATCTATTAACTTTTCAAAATTTATAGTTAAACTTCTTACAATACTTTACTAAGTTTTCAAATCATACTTAGTTATCTTTCCAAAAACAATTATATCATTTAACTTTCAACTTTAAAACAAAGTTTAAAGTTTTCAAAATTTTCCAAATTTTCTCAAATTTTTCTAACGCCTTAAATTTCCGGAAAAATTCGCCATAGTCTCCTTTGCGCGGCTCGATCCGAAAAAAAAATGACAGTATATATATCACAAATATACATCTCATCAAGTAATGAGGCATCCCGAAGGGAAAAAAGTGTAAAAGTGCGATATTTAATCCGAGATATGTACCTTATATTTTATTAGCGAGCATATACGGCTAATATAGCGTTAAAGCGAACTCCAAATGCGAAGCAACGCGATCCGCACCTACTAAACACTTAACAAACAATATGAGAATCATGCATATAGACAATAATCTCAATATACCACATATAGCAACATGATAACTATATATGTCACATAGCAAATGCAACAATAGCAATATATATTCAACCATCAACCAACTAACATTCATAACCAATAATATTCATTCATATTCTCATTAATATTCAATGAAATGGGTTTTCAATTTAAATCATATTTGATTCATTTACATTGGATTTTATCAACATTCATTCTCAATTTTAATTAGTTTCAATTAGTTAACATTTACTAATTAAATCTAATTCACATTCAATTCTATTCAAATTTATTTACTTTCAATTTGAATTCAATTACATAGCTTTCAATTTCATTAACACTTAATGAATTACATATAATCAATCAACAATCATATAACAACCAAAGTATATTGATTACAACCAAATTTCTTCGCTTCACTTACATTCATTTTGGTTTAACATCTTTACTTTCCAATTGGTTTTATTAAATTGACTTTCATTCAAGTATTCAACTTCCAATAACATTAGAATTTAATGAATTAACACTTACATTCATTTTGGTTTAACATCTTTACTTTCCAATTGGTTTTATTAAATTGATTTTCATTCAATTTTATTCAACTTCCAATAAAATTTGATTTTAATGAATTAACACTTTCATTAATTATTCCATTCCAATTTATTCACATTCAATTGATTAACATTCAATTTATTCATTCAATTACAAAAGTTGAATTTCTATTCACATAACTTAAGTTCATATCTATCACTAACCTTAATTAATTTAGTTTGATACCAATATCAACTTCATTCAACAATTCTTAAGTTATACTTCCATTTAACTTTAAATTCATTTCTTATTTATAACTCATATTCATAAATATATTCATATAGTTTCACTTCTTATATATATAAGTTTATTTCACAATTGTAAACACTTTAATTATAATTCAATTCTTATAATTCTTTTACTTATACAATTATTCTTTTATTTAGATTATTCAAACAACCTAACAATCAACTTATATACACTTTAATAATTCTGAAAAATTATTCCTTATATATAAAATATAATCAAGGCAAAATTATTTCATTTACCCAATTTAAAACAATACTATGTCGATTTATCTTGTTTAAGAGTTTAGAAACCCCTATCTACGATAGTTAGCTAGACTAAATCGACGGGAATCTATAAACAATTAACCGATAAGTCAACACAATATAAAACAATTTTATTCACTAACAAATACGCTCTCATAGCTATTATTACACTCCAACTCATTCTAGAGTACTACTGACTCTATCTCTAATGAGTAATACCCTACAGAACCATGGTTGTCGCTTAACCATCAGCTCTGATACCAAATGTAACGGTCAGGGATTTTCGTTCTCCGAAAATCCGACATCGACATTCACTTTATCGACTGCCGAGAAATCAAAGGCCGAAAACCGAGATGTTATGGGTTTTAAAAAGAATTAAGAAAAAGAAAGAAGAGAGAAGAGAAGATAGAAAATAGAGAGGAAAGAAGATAGACGATTTTTTTTAGAAAACAGAGAATTTTTAAAATAGAACGGGACAGAAAGGAAACAACAGAACAACAACAGAATCACATCAGAATCTCACAATTCGCAGCGGAACAACATATAATAATAAATGAATAATCTTTAAACAAAGAACTATATCAGTTATTACATTACATCACATTTTATTACATCATATCATCACATCAGAGTGTACAACAACATACAACAACAAACAATGCAGCGGAAAAAGAAATACTATATAAACTAGTAATACGCCATGCCATCCAGCTTGCCTCCAGCAACTCCAGAATATCCAGAATATCCTGATAAACCTAACTCTTAACTGCCCGTGTGGAAATTGGTGGGCACCCAGAGTTTAGGAAGGAAAACAATAAACTCCGAGTCAGTCATGTGACTGGTGTGAGAACTCAAAACAGTTTATTTACTTTAAAATCAAAATAGAGGAATATTTTTAAATCAATTCGCAATGCTTTTAAAAAAGAGACTACCATAAGGCCTCCCGCACACACACACATGCAAACGCAGAATCGGAGGAGATTTCTCCTTATGATAGTCAAAGATGCTTGATACGCATTTAAAATAACATTTGATATTATTACTAGTGCATAATATATAACAAATCATTTCGAAAATAAAGATATAAATCTTAGCCGACATAGACATTTCGAACTATGCCTACTATAGCTACTATCCAAACAGTGGTGACCACCATAAGTGAATAGCAGGTTCTACAACTAATACCGTACAAGTTTCGTATTGGGAATTGGATTTCCAACAAATGGTCAGGCCAAGGAACTTCCCATTGCCACATGAGAATGCCTCTGGATGGACATCCCCGAGAACCAAACCGGATCTCTACCAACACAAGGCCGGGTTACTCCTAACTGAGTAACAACTGACCGAATATGCCATCCCCCGGTCCTTTGGGACCTTTATCCGAGAGCGCTCTCTAATCAATTCACACAATCATAAAAACAAAGTGTTTCAACATGAGTAAGTATCTGGGCTCCATACCATGATACCACCCTTTTCCAGAAGGAAATGCACATATCCTAAAGGGCGCTACCCCTCATAACCTTGCCGCATCTTTCCTGTTTTGACCATTTCCGGGATGTGAGGCTCGACGAATTCACGTCCACAAAAACATACTTTATACAAAAGCCATGCTTTGGGTCAACAAATGATCAACACAATGATCACTAAGATAGACGATCAAATAAATGATCCTATCACAATAATCAACACAATGATCATTTCAGCATCACTCAGCATGTCACATTACCAAACTGGGAATATATCGCTGATAACTTCAACTATATAACCTTTGAGCACATGCGTCTCAAAGAAGGGTGTTAAGCAAAGAATAAATTCTCCGCCACCAACAGAAATATATTTGAAAGAAATCGGCTTTATATCTCAACTTGTAATGTCAGGCATACAATCCATACAAGTCTGTTCCGGGCTCGAACAGAATCGAAGGCACTTACAAAGAAGTCCTTGCAATCCGGATATTCACAATCCTGATCGGATTTCCCATCACTTAGGGAGTCTCTATACCGTTGCAACTCAGTGCAGAGACAATCGATAGGTCATCCTATCGCTTTCGCAAATACCGGGTCTTCAACACCGATCTTCAATGCAATTCACAACGACGTATCACATATTCGGAATGGGTTATACGACCCCATGGTCCTTTCCCGGTTAACCCGAATAGTGAGCGCTTATTCAAAAATAAGTGTGCATTCAAATTCAATCAATTCACATCAAATACCCATTCAAAGGGAAATATTGATAGTCGATTATTGAACTATCAATGGATATGCATACATCATCAGATTCCAAATAATTTTTCAAATTATTTACTTTCCAAAATATCTTTACAAGATATATAATTTCAACACTTCAAAAATAAATCAATATTTATTTTTAAACAATTCCACTTTCTTATATAAATTCCATAGTGAATTTATATTTTCAAAATATCCATGCATATGATTTCAAAATCCATTTCAATTTATCTTCAAAAAGATAAACTCTAAATATTCACTTCATATTGGAAAACATTTCCATACTTATTTATTCATAAGTAATTCACAAATCTCTTTTATTTTCAACACTTAGAAAATATTCAATATACTTAAATCGAATTAAGTATATATTTCATTCTTTAAGAAAATCATTCACTTAAACATATTTATTTGGGTCAAAACGAATGTTGCGTAAAACATCGTTACGACAACCCAAAATCACTAGTATAGGGATTCGAAATTAAAATAGATATATAAATTCCAATACTATACAAAAACATTTCCTTTCGGAAATCATTTACTATAACAACAGTGTTATAGTTCACCATTTCCTTTTATTTCTCGAAACATCTATTTCAACAATAAATGTTGAAATCTATGGTTTCGAATCTCAACACATTTTAAAACATCGTTAGATCGTTTTAATTCAATTTAAAACATCACATTCAAAACAATTTCTTTAACGTGTTATTCACTATTCAAAAATCGTGAACATACTTCGTTAACAAATTTCATCCTTTTATTAAATTTATTTTAAAGGATTATTCACTATTCAAAAATGTGAACATAACTCCATTAATAGGTTATAACAATTAACTTATCAAAATAAGTCGTTTGCGAATTTATAAAACAACGTTTATAAATTCCATTTCTATTTATTTTATAAAAACTTTCTTTTTATAAATTCCTTTATTAACCTATTCCAGTTTATAACTAAATTATAAACTAAATGTTCATATAATAAGTTAACTACTTATAAACGATTATTTCACAAAATCGTTCCTTAGAATTTCATAATTATAAATCTTATAACTTATAAGATTCATTTATTTATCCAAAACTATTATTTTAACAACATAATAAATTTTATAAACCTACTGCTTATAAAATTCCATTTATGACTTCACCGTATAAAATTCTATAAATTTCATTCTATTTATGAAATTCATTCACAATTTATTCTAACACTTATAAAAGCTCGTTTTATAATTCCTACGTTCTAATTTATAAATTATCAATTTATAAATCTTTAATATAAATCAATTTATATTTTCCTTTTAAAACGTCTTTAAATTCCTTTAAAATTTCATCATTCTGATTTATAAAATAATCAAATTTTATAAATCCTATATTTAAACTTTTATAACAAGTTTAGAATCCCAATTTAAACTCTTTTATAAAGTCATTGATTCCTTATTTTCAAAAATCAGCTTTTAACTATATTTCTTAAAAATCATAATTTTTATAACTTTAAAACTTATAACGTTTATTTATTTGAAATGGATCAATTCCAAAAATATTTTATCCTTTCAAAAATCACTTTTAAAAACATTTTAAAATCCCAAAATCTGGGTCCAATGATGCTACACACCAAATAGTCAATCACGACTACAACGATATCATATATCGATATGATAATCCATCAAATATCAAAATATCTGAAATCAAATAAAAACTGTTGAGGAATCCAGTTGGATCCCTCCAACCTGTTTTCCTGCATCCAAAAACATTAGCACAATACCAATTTCGCTCCAGTACGAAATTATCGCGGTATATGTTCTTATTAAATATTATCCGCTTAATAACGGCGTAATAGGGTCTCATCCGCTAAACAAAAAATGCGGGAAATCAATCAACTGCAATATATACATATGCCAATATATATATATATATATATATATATATATATATATATGGATATTATATATAATACCAATTTCACTGTTTATGAAATATTCGCGGTATATGTTTTTAATAAATAACATCCGCTTACTAACGGCGTAATAATGTCTATTTTAACAATCAATAATTTACAGTCATCATTCAAACATGCATTCAAATATTTTAAATCTAACTATTTAAAATAAAATCGAAATCTATTCGATTGAGTTAGAAGTTCTCACCTTGGTTTTAATTTCCGTTTTAGCTTTTATTTCGAATAAAATTAAACGCGCGTTCAATTTTACCCGAAATTCTCACTAACTCCAAACGACTCCAAACCAACTCCATCGCGTAGTGCTCGTCCATACGATTCCAACGCAACTGAGTTTGCATTTTTTCGACCTCGTATGAAAAAGTTATGTAATTTACAAGTTTGTACACGATTTTTATATAAATTACAACTAAATTATAAAAAAATTTAAACCTAAGCAAATCCTTAGCCGTAGGATCCCTTTTTCTTGAATCCAGGCCGCACACCCCTTCTCTCCCTCTCTTCTTCGTTCGAACACAAGAACAGCCGTAACCCAATTTCAAATCTAGGGTTAAATTATTCGATTTTTTTCGTGCAATAGGAACTCGATCAAGGAGCACCACTCAACTCGCCTCGCTCCACTCCATGCTCGGCCTAAATGCGGTCACGTGCGGCCCCCTGTAGTACTCGAACGACGTGCATCAACTAGAGGAGAACGCGGCCACTTTGCACCATCCACACGACTCCATATTCGATCACCACCGTTCACATTATAGCTCTCTTCATGATCTTCGTTTCGTTAGTTGAAAGAATTTGCTATAAATCGATGGATAAGGAGATCGGAGGGAGGAAAGGAGGGAGTTTTCTGGCCATTAATTTTTTTGAAACTGGCGGCTACGTTTTTTTTTTTGGTTGGCTAGGGTTTCTCAATGCAACATGGTGAAGAGGTGAAGTGCTTATATAAAAAAGCAAGCGTAAACACTATTCATCCCGGGAATTCCGAACTCCGATTTAGGCGCCGTAACCAGCGTATCTAGGGTTTACCCCGCGTTCCGGACACAATGGAATAGGTTTCGGAAGCTAATTCGGAAGTATGTGCGAGTTATGGCTGAAAACGTTCAATTTAAATTAAACCGATTTAAATCGATTTCTAGGCGTTTTAATTTGTACCGGACAAACGGTAAATCCAATTGACACGAAATTTGAAACCTTACAATAATATCACATTACGGATCCGATGAAACTGGTTTCGTCGAAATCCGAGACTTTTTGAAAAATGGCTATTTTGACTCGCCAAATTTAAATTAAAAACAAATCGATGCGTTTCGAGCTGCCACGATCAAACGATAACTCCGATTGACACGAAAATTGAAATCCGGTAATAACTAACTATTACGGATCCAATGGAACTGGTTTCGTTCAATTCTGAGACTGTTCAAAAATTGGCTATTTTACAGTCGATTATTAAATATTAAAATATTCAATTTTCACAAATTAACTTTTAATTCGATTTTAAAAGTTCTAAAATATTGTTCTAACTTCAACATGATAAAATAAAATTTTACGAATCATTTTCAATCATATTTAACTATATTTTCAATTATTTCCATAATTTCACATATTAAATTATCGATTTAATTATTCAATTAAATCCAAAAATTCAAATAAAAATTTATTTGACTTATAAATTCACTTATAAATATTTAAAATTAATTAAATATTCAAATTTTAATTATTAAAAATTCTGGGTCGTTACAATTAGTCGAGCTTGTTGTTCTCTGCATTTACTTGATTGTTGACACTGGTCATACATGTGCTTAATTGCAGTTTTTGATTTGTCGAAGCTTTGTATTGATATACTTAAGTCTTTTCTCTGCTTTCACCTTCCAGTATGCGATTTTTGATTTAAAATTTCAAATCTTGTGATCTTGTCTCTGTTTAAAATTAAGTTTCAATTGAAACTTGTTTGCTAAATCATAAATTTTAGTTTTAAATTTTTTATTTAAGTTGAAATAATAGATAAATCCCTCTGGAAGCTATAACAGATGATCAAACTTTAAATAAGTGAAGATCCAAACATCATGAACTTCAATTTATATTCTGTAGTCACTTATGCACCGATTCACTTATTCATGCATTCAACATTGCCATGCTATTCACTGTTCGTTTGTTTCATTTGGTATTGCAGCATCCATTCTGTTGCACTGTTTCTGGCTTTATTCTTGTTTCATGTTTGAAGCTGTGCCTCCATTGACATGTTGTGGCCTGTACTTATATATAGCTATTCATTTGCTTGGTCTCTGTAGTTCTTTGATAGTTGCACTCTGTCTACTGTTTGGTCTGCACTTTGGTTTATTCATGTGCATGAGTTACTTGCATTGGTGGTGTTGCATTTCATTGATATTGATACATGTAGTCTTCATTTGTGCTCGACGCTGACCTGCTGTATTTTCCCCCGTAGCTTGATTTGTACTTGAGTTTCATTGTTGCAGTGATATTTTGAATTTTGGTCGAGGCCTTTGTACTTGCGTTGAATCTGATTTTGATTTGACCTTGTGCACTCGAGTTGGCGAGGCAGTGCACATGTATGTACGTGTGAACTGCAGCCACACCGCCTTGATTTTATGGGTATTTGACCTGCAGTTCATTTTTATGAAAGTTTTGCACTTGTTGAAATGTGCAGTAATAAGTTGTTTGGAAACTTGTTTTATTTCACAAGTTGTTGTGGCGAGGCAGCGCACGCATGCGTGCACTGCAGCCACGCAGTATCGACTTTTTAAATCGATATTTGAACCTTCATTGATTTTGGTTCGTTGACCTTTTGAGCACGTCATCACGATAGTGGCGAGACAGTGCACGCAAGCGTGAACTGCAGCCACACGATATTGATTTTTATTGATATCCTATTTTGTTTTGATTTATGATCTTTTATTTTATTTCATTACGGTAGTGGCGAGGTAGTGCACGCAAGCGAGAACTGCAGCCACGGAGTTGACATTTTAAATGTGGCGAGGCCGTACGCGAGTGCGTGTACTGCAGCCCTACCAAATTTAATGTTTAAATTTATGTTTTCCTTTTGATGAAAATTATTTTATGTTGCCAATTCAATATCTTTTGAATCGATTTTGATGATTTTGTTGTAAATTGCCGTTTAGGCAAATTTTAATTGTTTTCTAAATTATCTTCATAAAAAAATTCCTTCATCTATCTTCATTGATAATCTGAATCTACTGATTTGTTGTATAACACTGTTAAGTGTTATATTTACCGTTATCCGATTTCTTGTAAAGGATCGGATAGGTAAATTTATATTTGACTGTCGTCTAATTGTTGTTTGATTATTATTGCCTCTATGCACTAATAACTGAGTTTGAATTAGACTGACCTGTGTATTATTTTCTTTTGAATATAATACTCGGGTCAGACCGAGTATTTTTACAGCTTGAAGATTTTCAGGCCGTGAAGTTAGAGAGAGAGGGGAAAGCACTTCACTAAAGTTTTTCAAGAAATTTTCTTGTACTTAATAAATAAATTGTTCCGCTGTATAAAATTTAATGCATTGTACAAACTCTGATATATGTAAGAAAAATTCATTTATGTAAAATATGATGATTATTTGTTGTGATTCTGTGGCTGATTCTGTTTAAACTCTATAAACTGACTAACAATCCGTCATTTTGAACGTCTCTAGTTGGTTTAATTACCGATTGGGGGCGGTCAGGACGGCGGGTCGTTACAGTTTCTTTCATTTGTTTAAAAAATTACACATTTCTTTCATTAATTAAAACTTTACACGTTTCTTGCATTAATTAAAAACTTACACGTTCTCTCATTAATTATGACTTTACACGTTTCTTTCATTAATTAAAAACTTACACTTTTCTTTCATTAATTAAAACTTTACATGTTTCTTGCATTAATTAAAAACTTTGTATGTTCTCTCATAAATTAGGACTTTACACGTTTCTTTCATTTATTTAAAAACTTGCACATTTATTTCATTAATTAAAATTTTACATGTTTCTTGCATTAATTAAAAACTTTACATGTTCTCTCATTAATTATGACTTTACACGTTTCTTTCATTAATTAAAAACTTACACTTTTCTTTCATTAATTAAAACTTTGCATGTTTTTTGCATTAATTAAAACTTTGTATGTTCTCTCATTAATTGGGACTTTACACGTTTCATTCATTTATTTAAAAACTTACACATTTCTTTCATTAATTAAAACTTTACATGTTTCTTGCATTAATTAAAAACTTTGCATGTTCTATCATTAATTATGACTTTACATGTTTTTTTCATTTAAAATACCATATTTTCTTACCTTAAAATCTCCATTTGGAAACAAATTTCCAATCATCAAGTTAAGTCATATATATAAATTACATTTTATACATTAATTTATACAACTTAACTTAGAAAATCACTGTAAACTTATTTATACAAACATATCCGCTTCATGGAATAAAATTCATTCCAACTACTAGGCTAGATTTAGAATTCCACATTAAATCAAATTTCATTATTAAGTTGTTTATTTTATTCCAAATCTTTAAATTACAAATTTAAAACCAAATAAAGATTTTTTTTCATTACGATTAAAAACCAAAATCAACTTATAAAATCTTAACTTATAGAAAACCAATATCTCTTTATATTCTAAATCTTTAAATTAATTTTTTTATAAATTTCCATATATTTATAAATTCAAAATACTTAATAATTTTAGGAAACTATTATAATTTTTTTTATCCATGGGCCTGTATAAAATTTTCTAACCTAGTTCAAATGATACAGATATATATCATTTCAATCCATAATTTAAACAGAAAAATCCGAGTTCTATCATTTCAAACCCGGAATCCCAAGTAAATAAATGCAATAAAAATCATTTGAGCCTCTCATTTCATCCCATAGTGATAGGGAACTTGCAGTGAGAGATACAGTATATAAAATGAATAGTATAACATATAAACACATATTAGATGATGCAACAAATATATAAACAGCATTTAACATCATATAACATATCACAGGCATGTATGAATGACATATCAATTTATACAGATCCACTTGTCGTTATTCCACAATAATATAAGTACATATGTCTAAAGTGATAAAAACTCACCTTTTAAAAGCTAGAATCAGATTCACAATACACGATTGAAACTCCACAAAGCACGACAAGGCACGACCAAACTTTTGAGTAGATGGAGAGTAAAGATCCATATCTTGTATATAAAAAATACACAAATCATAAGAATAAGATTCAACACAACAAAAGATGGATTAAACTATGCAATTACGAATCAAAAAACATAACGTTGCTTTCAACCACCAAGTGGGCTTGGCCATGGTCAAATAGTGAGGAGGATGTGATGTTGTGGTGGTGGAGGCCGAGCTATGCAAGGAGAAAACAAAAAGAAAAAGTGAAGAAAAAAAAAAGAAAAAAAAGAAAGTGGAAAAAGAATAGAGAAGGAAGCCATGGATCTAGACTTTTCCTTCCTCGCTCAATTGATACAATGAGAAACCTTTTTTATTTCACATGAATGATAAGAGGCGGCTAGATTTAAAAAGATTTGAACGGCTAAAATTTAGGAATAGTTAGAAAATAAAAGGGCAAGAAAATTTAAAAAGGCACAATCTAAGTAGGGAAAAGATCTTGTATATATTTATCTTAAACAAATGAAAAGAGGAGTTTGACAACTTTGCACATGATTGAAAAGGAGAAAATCACGTCTATGCATTTATGAATAGATATGGTAGAAGATTAAAAGGTGGGAAATATATAAAGTTAAGAAATAAATTAAGAAATGTATGCCCACATTTAAAACATATCTTCATTGATTTGTTACTTATCCAATAAATATAGATGTATATACACAAAAGAAACCTTCTCTAAATAAATAAAGTTTATACACACCATACAAGTAAATATGAAGATGGAGATAGAAATAAAATAAATGAAATGCAGAAATTAATCATAAATTTAAAAAGGCACAATTTAAGTAGGAAAATATCTTTTATATATTTTTCTTAAACAAATGAAAAGAGGAGTTTGATAACTTTGTACGTGATTGAAAAGCAGAAAATCACGTCTATGCATTTATGAATAGATATGGTAGAAGATTAAAAAGTGGGAAATATACAAAGGCAAGAAATAAATTAAGAAACGTATAATATATTTTATTTTTAAATACAAATAAAAAATGGGAGATGGGAAATAATTTTTTTTGTATATGAATTATAAAGTGGAGTGGATGGCAAGAAAAGAGTTGAACGGCTAAAGAGGAGTAAATGATTGAAAAACAAAAATGCTAGGAAATAAAAGGCAAGAAATAAGGAGAAAGAAACTCACACACACACACACACATACATACATACATACACACACAGATATATATATATATATATATATATTATTCTTAAATGCAATTGAAAAAAGGATATTTTGAGATGTTTGTATGTGATTAATAAGAGAAATTGACGGCTATGAATGATGAATGGCTAAGGTAAGTAATAAAGATGGTAGGTAAATAAAAAGGAAAGTATTAAAGAAACATAACGCATGTCTCCTTGATTTCTTCCAAGCCTTTTATGAAAAGATATACACACAAGTAAAATCCAATAAATAAAGTTTAGATAAACAAAATAGAAAAATAAAATAAAATAACATAGAAAATAAAAATATAGAAATGAACATAGAAAATAGAAATTGAAATACAAAAAATAACTACGTGTAAAACGCTGTAATTTATCTAATTTAAAATGTATAACTCAGAATTTAAAAAAACGAAAAGCAGAACAGATATCATAAATAGATTCTGTTTCAAAGAAAAAGATTAAAATTTAAAAATTCAAATTTTTAAAAAATTTAAACCGAAAATTCAAATTTTCACCAAAATATAAATTTTTCAAAAACTGTTTATTTATTGCAATTAAAAAATAAATTACAAACAAATTCCTTACTTACATTGGAAAAATTCTAAAAATTCACTTTTAAATGATTTAAAAATAAAAATTTCAAACAAAAATTTAATTAAAAATATTCTCAAAATTATGGGTTGTTACAATTAATGTCGATTTTCGGAAGTCGAAAATCCCAAATGTTACATTGTGGTATCAGAGCCAGGTTTCGATCCTGGGACATGTGGGTTATGGTATTTGAATTGAATTGATTTCGAAGATAAAAAATTGAGTTGCTCGACAAAAGGTATGTATTTGAATTTCAGTATGAAATGTGATGATTTTGATTTCGAAGATAAAAAATTGAATTGCTCGATAAAAGGTATGTATTTGAATTTCAGTATGAAATTTGATGATTTTCTTGTCCAGCCACTTGGCTTTTTCTTTTCTTTTTGAAATCTGGGGGGCGTGGTGCCATTTTTGTAGTCGTACCGAGCTAGCCACACAAAGGTGATGCCGGCGAAAATTTTCGAAAATTTAAGGCGTTAGAATATTTTTTGAGAAAATTGGAAAATTTTGAAAACTATAACTTTGATTTTGGAGTGAAAAATTAAACGATATAGTTGGTTTTGCAAAGATAACTAAGTATGATTTGAAAACTTAGTAAAGTTATTATAAGAAGATTAACAATGGATTTTGGAAAAGTTAAAATGTTTAAATGAATTTGAAATTTAATTTGAACAAATGGTTTGAAAAGTTAATGGATTTCAAGACTTTTTTCTTACTTGGCAATTTTGAGGACGAAATTCTTTTAAGGGGGAAGTTTGTAACGGCCCAGAATTTCTGTTATTTGAAATTCATATATTTAATTGATTTTAAATATTAACAAGTAAAATTTGTAAGTCGAATAAATTTCATTTCGAATATCTAGATTAATTGGATAATTAAATCGATAATTTAATATTTGAAGTTACAGAAATAATTGGAAATTGGGTTTAATGTGATAAAATTTGATTTGTAAAGTTGTATTTAATGATATTGGAGTTAGAATGATGTTATAGAACTTTTAAAATTGAATTAAATATCAAACTGTAGAAATTGAATATTTTTAATATTTAATTGACGAGTAAAAATAGACATTTTTCAAACAGTCTCGAATTTCGAAGAAACCAGGTTCATTGGATCCATAATGTAAAATTATTGTAAGATTTCAAATTTCGTATCAATCGGAATTACGGTTTGTCCGGGGCAAGCTAAAACGCACTGAAATCGGTTTGAGTGAATTTTTAATTTAAATAGTATTTCTTTTCTGCTGTTTGTTGTTGTAAACTTTGATAATGTAATGTAATGTGATGTGATGTGATGTGATGTAATAACTAATATAGTGATTCTGTTTAAAAATTATTCATTTATCTATTATATGTTGTTCCGCTGCGATTGTGAGATTCTGATATTGTTCTGTTGCTTCTTCTTTCTTACTTCTTCTATCTTTTTCTTCTTCTTTAACCCTAACGGTTCGGTTTTCCCGTAATCGATTGCTCTGCAGTTGATACAGTGGACGTATTAATGTCGATTTTCGAAAGTCGAAAATCCCGAATGTTACATTGTTAGTGAATATAAATTGTCTTAATATTGTGGTGGCTTATTGGTTGGGTGGAATATGAATTCTGATCGAGTAAGTTTGCCGCTATTCGAGAAGAGTTTATAAACACCTGACACGATAAATTGACACAGTATTGTTTTAAATATAGGTGAATGAAATAATTTTACCCAAAATATATTTTGATATAAAAGAAAAGTTTTTGTAAACTATTTTAGCTAATATATGGTTGCTTGGATGTTAGGAATGATAACATTAAATTATTATCATTGTTGTGTGAAGATTTAACTAGAAATTGAAAATATAACCAAAGGTTATGTAACGACCCTAGATTTTTTAATTTAATTTAAATTGATAATTAAATGAAATTTTGAATAAAAATTTATAAAATTAATTATAAATGGAAGCGAGTTTCCTCGATTCAAATAGAAAATATATAAAGTCATATGGATTTGAAAATATGTATATATGTGAATATATATGTATATATTGGATTTTAAATAAATTCTTAAATAAATGATTTTGAAAAAATAAATAATATACTTTAGGCACAAGTATAAAAATAAATAAATAAATTGATTTAAAAATTTATAAATGATGATAATTTGAGTTATATATGTATGTGTATATAGAAAAATAAAACAATAATTATTAAAGTAAAATTCATGATAAATATTTAAACTAAAAATAGGAGTAAAATAAAAATAAAATCAAATAAAATAATAATAATAAACATATACATAAATAAGTACAAACAAAACATAACTAAAATAAGAGGTACATAAGCATGGGCTGTAAACATAAAAGAATAAGAAGCATGGGAACAAAGCATCTTCAGCCACCCTATTAAGAAGATAACTCTGCCTTATTTTTGTGCCAAGAAATGAATATATATTTGTAAAAGCAATTAATGCATGACCTTATAGCACACCATACCACATCACCTCAGCCTCCATAAGAAAGAAATATCCCTGACCAAATAAAAGAAAATCTTGTACCTGCACACCTCTTTCTTTCTATATGTGTACAGCTTTCGTTCACAAGGCTGAGCATACTTGTAAACATTTTCTCAAATTCTTCAAACATTTTCAAAGCCGTAATAAGTATCAAGCATGCAAAGAGTTCAACTTCATTAGCAAAGCAAAATTCCAAATTTACAGTTCCAGGAAAATAAAATAAAAGCCTGTAGTGTTCTTTGTTAACTAAGGTGAGTAACTTCTTGTTGAAAAAATTGCTTTAGTATAATTATATATGTTGCTTGAATAATGCCTGAAATGTGTATGTTTATATGTATACCTACTTTTGCAATCCTGAGTATACATGATATCAATGTTGGTTTAGCTGGAAGATACCCTGTTTTTAAACTTCAAACTCAGGTTTAAATTCTTAATCATTTTCTCTGGATACATTGATTTCTAGGACTTGGATCAAAATAAGGTCTGACTGTTTGATTACAAAGGAAGTGTTAAAATTTATTTAAACTAAAAATGAAGTAGTTGCTCTGGAAAAACTTAAGATCAGTAATGCTTAAGTATTTATCAAAAATTCAATCTTAGTAAATCAATGATTCAGGATCATAAACTGATTACTAAACCAAAATTAGGATTTTTAAAAATTAAATCACATTTTTTTAGTAATGAGTTGAGTTTGCACTTCTGGTTTGATCGATTCAGGGATTTTAGGTTGCCTCGGGAAATACACTTGATTGGAGGGGTTGAGGTTCGTTCGGGAGGTAGATGGGTGGTCGGAGAGGCCATGAAAAATGGTCGGAGGCACTCTCGATCACTGTGGCGATGGTGGCTTTCGATTGAGGTGGGTAAACCTAGTTTTAGCTGAGTGGAGTTTTTGGGGTCTGTTCGAACACCACGAAGCATCGAGTTCAACGGGGGTTTGGGAATTCGTAGATGGATGGTAGGCGAAGTCGTGGCCGGTGGTGGTGGTTCTCTGATGGTCGGGGGAGGAGGAGCGAAGCGATTTTCGTGGATGGGTTTTTGGGTCAATGGGTTCAAATGGGTCGATTTCGATCTGATCGAAATTTCTTCGATCTGGTTGGTGCTTTGGGGTCTCGCGTGTTCGAGTGGGTGTGTGGGATGGACGCGGTGCTCATCGGTGGCCGGAGGAGCGTGGGTAGGTGCACGGTGCATGTGTGTGCACTGGGGAGGAAGAAATGGAAAAGACTCGAGATTTGTCTCGAGCAACTCGGGTATTCACTCGAAGTAGTTGAGAGTTGGACTCGAAGCAAAATGACAAAGGACCGGGTAAATTTCTAACACTTAAACAAAAAAAAAATTTGAAATTTAGAAGGCTCGGGTAAGTTTGGGGAAAAACTCGAAGTTGTCTTCGGGTAGAACGAAGTTTGACTCGAAGCAGGGCCCGGGTGGTATAAAAACAGTTTTCAAAATTTTAAAACAAAATTCAAGTTTTAAACAATTTTAACTTATTCTTTTAAATAATTGTTTTATTTAAGTATGGGATCGGTTTAAGGTTTAAAAGTAAATTATTTCAATTAAATTAAGTTTTAATTAAAGATTTAATTAAAAGGGTTAATTTATTAAAGATTTAATTTATGTAATTGAATAAATTAATGTGATAAATTAAAAGATCTTTAATAATTAAAGGTTAATTAAGTACTGATAAAAAAAATTAATTAATTTGTTGAGAGCTAATTTATTAATGATGGATAATTAAAGGATAATTATTTAATTAAATATTAAAAAATGATAAAAATTGATTTAAATCAAGTGATTTATCAATATTTAATACAAAGTATAATGTGATTAATTCAAAATGGTAATTAAAGAAATTTATTAGTTAATAAAGATAATTAACTAAGGATTATTAAGTATTGATTAAAGTGATTAATGTTAATAATTAGTTGGATTATTTAATTTAGATAATCAGTTATAAATTGTTTAAATGCAATTACTAAATGAAAGTAATTGAGAATTAATCACTTATTGTAATTAATTTTTGGATATTTTGATTTATTAAGGTTAATTAATTAAGTAATTGGTTTAAAGGTTGATTTAAATTAATATGATTAATTAGGTATAATTTAATTAATTAAAGTGTTTGATAAATTTATTTATATCAAATGATTTGTAATTTATAAATAAGATTGAATAATTTATTCATAAGTAATTAATTTAATTGGAAATGAATTGAATTACTTAACATTAAATAATTTATTAATCCTGCTTATAAATGATTATTAAATGCTTGATCTTACTTATGAATGATTATTTTGCATGAAATGCCCTGATTGATTGTCCTATCTGATCTGTGATATTTTGATCTGTTGATTGTGCTATGTATAATTTTATTCATTTATTGATGATACATCTGTATATATATCTGTGATCTGTGAATGAAGATAAGCATTATAGTTTATATCGCTTATCGGATATATTGTTATATTTGATTTGTGATGATTGAATGATGTTGCACTATTGTGTTAAACCCCTGGACCACACTTATACACACACAAATATGGATTTCACGAGGAAATCGATTGAGTCACAGATTTTTGAAATAGTTTTGAATTTGAATATTTGAATTAAAATGTTTTGGAAATGGATTGGGTTTAAAGTGAAAAGCTTTTGAAATGGAATTTCATAGATGAAATTTATTTTGAATAACTCGATAAAATATGAAGTTGAATAATTTGATTTGAACTTAAATTCAAGATTTGAAATTGAATTCTATGATTTAAAACTAGGGATTAAAAATGTTATACCAGTTATATACGGGTTAAACTATTTTAAAAGTATCGATTTGGGATGTGAATAGAATTCAAGGGCTTTAACTCGTGTAAATATAATTGGATTTTTCTAAAACGAAACTGTTTGTTTTCAAATAATAAAAGCTTTCACATGAGAAATGAACGTCCAATTTGTGTTAAAAAGAATTTCAAGTTTGAAAATGAAGATAATTTCCAAGTTATGAAAACGATTTGAAAGCTATAAGTTGAATCTTTGATTTAAAGATTCAACTAGTTAATCGAATTTTGGAAGCTATGAGTTAAATCTTTGATTTAAAGATTTAATGAGTTAATCCAATTGGGATGGAAATTGTTTTAAAGTCTATAAATTGATCTTTGTGAAATAAATCTTTTTGTAATATAAAGATTTGAAATGGTAATTTGTTTAAACCATTTGAAGAAAAGTTTTGGGTTTTAAGTTGTGACCTAATTGAAATCCCAATATCCATATATTTCTTGTAAATATTGCGCTCACTATTCGGTTTAGCCGGGAGAGGACCTTTGTGTCATATATCCCATTCCGAATATGTGATATGTCGTTATGGATAGCATTTGAAGACCGGTGTTGAAGACCGGATATTTTTGAAAGCGAAAGGACAACTCGTCGAATGTCTTTGCATCGACTGGTCCCCGGTATAGAGACTCCATCTGTGATGGGAAGTCCGAACGTGATTAGCGAATATCCGGATTGCAAGGACTTCTTTGTAAGTGCCTTCGGTTTTGTTCGATCCCGGAACAGACTTGTATGGATTGTATGTCTGACGTTACAAATTGAGATATAAAGCAGATTTCATTCAAATATATTTCTGTTGGTGGCGGAGAATTTATTCTTTTAGCTTAACACCCTTCTCTGAGACGTACAAGCTCAGAGGTTATGTAGTTGAAGGTTATCAGCGATATATTCACAATTTGGTAATGTGACATGCTGAGTGTTGCTGTAAATGATCATTGTGTTGATTATTTGTGATAGGATCGTTTATTTGATCGTCTATCCTGGTGATCATTTCTATGATCATTTGTTGACCCAAAGCATGGCTTTTGTATAAAGTATGTTTTTGTGGACGTGACTTCGTCGAGCCTCACACCCTGGGAATGGTCAAAACAGGAAAGATGCAGCAAGGTTATGAGGGGTAGCGCCCTTTAGGATATGTGCATTTCCTTCTGGAAAAGGGTGGTATCATGGTATGGAGCCCAGATGCTTACTCATGTTGAAAACACTTTATGATTGTGTGAATTGATTGCGAGCGCTCGGTTGAAAGGTCCCAAAGGACCGGGGGATGGCATATTCGGTCAGTTGTTACTCAGTTAGGGGTAACCCGGCCTTGTGTTGGTAGAGACCCGGTTTGGTTCTCGGGGATGTCCATCCAGAGGCATTCTCATGTGGCAATGGGAAGTTCCTTGGCCTGATCATTCGTTGGAAATCCAAAGAAACAATACGAGACTTGTACGGTTTTAGTTGTATAACCTGCTGTGGAATGTGGCGGTAACCTGCTATTGAACATAGTTAGCTATAGTAGGCATACGATAATGGTCGTATGTTGGCTAAGATTTATATTCTACTTTCGAAATATTTTCCTACACTATGCACTAGTAATAATATCAAATGTTCTGTTAAATGCGTATCAAGCATCTTTGACTATCATAAGGAGAAATCTCCTCCGATTCTGCGTTTACATTGTGTGTGTGTGCGGGAGGCCTTATGGTAGTCTCATTTTTAAAAGCATTGCGAATTGACTTTAAAAATATTCTTCTATTTTGATTTTTAAGATAAATAAACTGTTTTGAGTTCTCACACCAGTCACATGACTGACTCGGAGTTTATTGTTTTCCTTCCTAAACTCTGGGTGCCCACCAATTTCCACACGGGCAGTCAGGAGTTAAGGTTTAGAATTCAATACTTGATTTTTAATCTCAAAAATCACTTCATTAAATTTTCTTAGGTTTTTATTTTATAATTCAAGTTTGGATTTTTGTTTCATTTTCCAAACCATCAAACAATATTTATTTTAGGTTTTCTATTCCACTTTCAAATTTTATAAGTCACAACTTATTATTTTACACATTTCCATTCGTTCTAGGCTTGAATATATTCATCTTTTATTTTTAACTCAAGATTTACGCTTATTTATAACCCAAGAATTTTTTTTATAAGTTATTCTAATTCATTTATTTCAATCCAATTCTATTTTAACTTAGATTTATTTAATTCAATTCGATTCAATTTTCTTTCTCAATCGAAATTAATTTCATTTTTAACTTTTCACTTTAAATTTAAATTCCAACATTCAAAGCTCATATTTCCTTCCGGATTTAAAAATCATCTCAATTATAAGCTTATAACTTACCTCATCAGGATTTTTAAACACCTGGCTTTTGGTTTTCAAATCATTTTAAATCATTATTATCTCAAAATCACGTTTTTCAAATTTTTAAACATATCCTAGTTTTATTCCCAACAAATTTCCTTTGAAATTTCAAAAAGGAATGGTTCTTCTGAATAAATCAATTTGGCAGAAATCCATCACTTAGAAACTCGAAAGTGGACATCGATGATGTTGTAGTCATCAGAGAAGTTATTTTCCAGCGACTGAAGTGAGTTCAATGCTGTATTCCTTCCCAAAATTTATTTGAAACAATTTTCTTTCAGAAATACTTCTAAAACAATAATGCTATTATTTGTCTTCAAAACACTTCGAAAAACACTTCCAAAATCTCCAGGGTTTTAAATTTTCAAATTTTGACCTAAATCAAATTTTAGCTATAATTTATTTGTATAATTTATGCTAATACAAATTCCCATTTGATTATATTTCAATTTATAAATTACATTTATAATTCACATTTATAAATTTCATTTTATAAATAAATTTATTTCCTTAACCTATAACGTTTCGAATTTTGCTCGCTCGAAAATCGACATCCATACTTCATATCGTATTCGAATGTCATAGATTCGACCGTTCAAATCCGATTCGCCGGAGCTTATAACAACATTAAGTAAATAACACATCGGAATAAAAGAATAATACATTGATATACAGCTTTGATACAATATCTGAAACAACAGATGATCCAATAGATATCAATATACATCAGAGATATGATACAATAAAATAGCAGCGGAAAAGAAAATAGATGACATCTAGCAGCGGAACAATATAACTCTTAGATAGTCTTCAAAAGAGAACTCCGAGAACTGCAACTCCATCTCCAAGTCAGTCATGTGACTGGTGTGAGAACTCAAAACAGTTTATTTATCTTAAAAATCAAAATAGAAGAATATTTTTAAAGTCAATTCGCAATGCTTTTAAAAATGAGACTACCATAAGGCCTCCCGCACACACACACAATGCAAACGCAGAATCGGAGGAGATTTCTCCTTATGATAGTCAAAGATGCTTGATACGCATTTAAAAGAACATTTGATATTATTACTAGTGCATAGTGTAGGAAAATATTTCGAAAGTAGAATATAAATCTTAGCCAACATACGACCATTATCGTATGCCTACTATAGCTAACTATGTTCAATAGCAGGTTACCGCCACATTCCATAGCAGGTTATACAACTAAAACCGTACAAGTTTCGTATTGTTTCTTTGGATTTCCAACGAATGATCAGGCCAAGGAACTTCCCATTACCACATGAGAATGCCTCTGGATGGACATCCCAGAGAACCAAACCGGATCTCTACCAACACAAGGCCGGGTTACCCCTAACTGAGTAACAACTGACCGAATATGCCATCCCCCGGTCCTTTGGGACCTTTCACCGAGCGCTCGCAATCAACTCACACAATCATAAAGTGTTTTCAACATGAGTAATTATCTGGGCTCCATACCATGATACCACCCTTTTCCAGAAGGAAATGCACATATCCTAAAGGGCGCTACCCCTCATAACCTTGCTGCATCTTTCCTGTTTTGACCATTCCCGAGGTGTGAGGCTCGACGAAGTCACGTCCACAAAAACATACTTTATACAAAAGCCATGCTTTGGGTCAACAAATGATCATAGAAATGATCACCAAGATAGACGATCAAATAAATGATCCTATCACAAATAATCAACACAATGATCATTTCACAGCAACACTCAGCATGTCACATTACCAAATTGGGAATATATCGCTGATAACCTTCAACTACATAACCTCTGAGCTCGTACGTCTCAGAGAAGAGTGTTAAGCTAAAAGAATAAATTCTCCGCCACCAACAGAAATATATTTGAAAGAAATCTGCTTTATATCTCAATTTGTAACGTCAGACATACAATCCATACAAGTCTGTTCCGGGCTCGAACAGAATCGAAGGCACTTACAAAGAAGTCCTTGCAATCCAGATAATCTCTAATCACGTCCGGACTTCCCATCACATAGGGAGTCTCTATACTGTAGCTACTCGGTGCAAAGACAATCGACGAGTTGTCCTTTCGCTTTCAAAAAGATACGGCCTTCAACACCGGTCTTCAAATGCAATTCATAACGACGTATCGCATATTCGGAATGGGTTATACGACCCCATGGTCCTTTCCCGGTTAACCCGAATAGTGAGCGCTTATTCAAAAATAAGTGTGGCATTCAAATTCAAACAAATCACATCAATTACCCATTCAAAGGGAAATATTGATAGTCGGTTATTGAACTATCAATGGATATGCACAACATCACCAGATTCCAAATAATTTTCCAGATTATTTATTTTCCAAAATATCTTTACAAGATATAAAATTTCAATACCTCAAAAATAAATCAATATTTATCTTTAATCAACTTCCCTTTTTATTCATAAATTCCATAGTGAAATTTCATTCCAAAATATCCATGCATATACGATTTCAATTATTCATTTCAATATTCCTTTTCAATTTATCTTCAAAAAGATAAATTCTCAAAATATTCACTTTATATTGGAAAACATTTCCATACTTATTTAATAAGTAATTCACAAATTTTATTTATTTTCAACACTTGGAAAATATTCAATATACTTAAATCGAAATTAAGTATATATTTCATTCTTTAAGGAAATCATGCTCTTAAACATATTTATTTGGGCCAAAACGAATGTTGCGTAAAACATCGTTACAACGTCCCAAAATCACTAGTATATGGATTCGAATTTAAGATAGATATATAAATCCCAATACTAAGCAAAACATTTCCTTTCGGAAATCATTTACTATAACAACAGTGTTATAGTCCACTATTTCCTTTTATTTCTCGAAAACGTCTATTTCAACAATAAATGTTGAAATCTATGGTTTCGAATCTCAACACATTTTAAAACATCGTTAGATCGTTTTAAGTCTGTTTAAAATATCACATCCTAAACATTTTCTTTAACATATTATTCACTATTCCAAAACGTAAATATACTACGTTAATGAATTTCATCATTTCTATACATTTTATTTTAAAGGATTATTCACCGTCTAAAATGTGAATATAACTCCATAAATAAGTTATAACAATTTACTTATCAAAATAAGTCATTTGCGAATATATAAAACAACTTTTATAAATTCTATTTCTATTTGTTTTATAACTACTTCCTTTATAAATTCCTTTATTAACCTCTCAATTCATATCTCAATGATATACTAAAGATTCATATTATAAGTTAAACACTTATAATTTATTTGTTTACAAGAATCGTTCTTTTAAACATCCTAATTTATAAATCTTATAACTTATAAGATTTATTTATTTATCAAAAATCCATTCTTCAAATAACTTTTCAAATTTTATAAACCTACTGCTTATAAAATTCCATTTATAACTTCACCGTTTATAATTCTATGAATTTCATTCATTTATGAAATTCATTTACAATTCATTCTAACACTTATAAAAACTCGTTTTATAATTCTAATATTTTAATTTATAAATTAACAATTTATAAATCTTTTATATAAGTCAATTTATATTAATATTTTAAAACTTCTTCAAAGTCCTTTATAATTTCACCATTTTGATTTATAAAATAGTCAAATTTTATAAATCCTATATTTCAACTTTTCATAATAAATTCAAAAATCCCAATTTAACTATTTTTTTTAAAATCATTAGCCTCATATTTTCAAAAAATCAACCTTTAACTATATTTCTCAAAAATCTTAATTTTTATAACATTAAAAATTATATCGTTTATTTATTTAAAATGGATCAATTCCAAACATATAGTATATTTTCAAAAATCACTTTAAAAATCATTTTAAAGTTCCAAAACTTGGGCTAGTGATGCTACACACCAAATAGTCAATCACGACAAACAACGACATCATATATCGATATGATAGTCTATCGAATATCAAAATCTGAAATCAAATAAATACTGTTGAGGAATCCAGTTTGAACCCCTCCAACCTGTTTTCCTGCATCCACAAACATTAGCACAATACCAATTCCGCTCCAGTACGGAATTATCGTGGTATATGGGATTTAAATATTATCCGCTTAATAGACGGCGCAATAGGGTCTCATCCGCTATACAAATGCGGGAAATCAATAACTCCAATATATACATATGCCAATATATATATATATTGCTATTATATATAATACCAATTTCACTGTTTATGAAATATTCGCGGTATATGTTTTTAATAAATAACATCCGCTTACTAACGGCGCATAATGTCTATTTTAACAATAAATAGATATCAATCATCATTCAGACATGCATTCAAATATTTTAAATCTAACTATTTAAAATAAAATCGAAACTGATTCGATTGAGTGAGAAGTTCTCACCTTGATTTCAATTTCGTTTTAGCGATTTATTTCGAATAAAATTAAACGGACGTTTAATTTTACCCGAAATTCTCACTAACTCCAAACGACTCCAATCCAATTCCATCACGTAGTGCTCGTCCATACGATTCCAATGCAACTGGTTTCGCGCGTTTTCGACCTCGTATGAAAAAGTTATGCATTTTACAAGTTTATTCGATTTTTATATCAACAAATTACAACTTAAATTAAAATTTTAAACCTAAATTATTAACAGCCGTTAGATCCACTTTCTCCCTTCAGATTCGTGCGCCCTCCCCCCTGTTTCTTCTTCACCCGCGTACCAGATAGCAAGGCCGAACCCATCTATCACAATTAGGGTTTAACTTCGTGCCACCAACGCTCGACGAAACTTCATCAAACCACCTCCACATCGAAGCCCCTTCCACCACGCACCAACGCCAGCCAACCGCACCCCCATAGCGCTGCCGTTGCCTCGTATTTCGTGCTCGAACGCACGGCCTTTGAGCCCAAATTCCCATCGATCCACAACTCCGTTTCCAATCGCAACCGTTGGATTGGTAGATCTCAGTGTGCTCTACAATCTTCTAGTTATAAGATTCTTGTAAATGTTGATGGATGAAGAGAAAAGAGGAGGAGAAGAAGAGAAGTTTTCGGCCATTCATGCTTGGGTGGCGGCTGCGTATAGAAACTAGGGTTTAGATTTATTTTATTTTTCTTTTAGAGAGAGAGGGTGCTATTTATAGAAGAACGAACGACACTATTCATTCCGGAATTTCCGGACTCCGATTTACGCGCCGTAACCAGCGTTTCTAGGGTTTACCCCGTGTTCCGGACACAATGGAATAGGTTTCGAAAGCTAATTCGGACATCTGTGCGAGTTATGGCTATTAACGTTCAATTTAAATTAAACCGATTTAAACGATTTTCTAGGCGTTTTAATTTGTACCGGACAAACGGTAAATCCAATTGACACGAAATTTGAAACCTTACAATAATATCAAATTACGGATCCGATGAAACTGGTTTCGTCAAAATCCGAGACTTTTTGAAAAATGGCTATTTTAACTCGCCAAATTAATATTAAAAACAATTCGATGCGTTTCGAGCTGCCACGATCAAACGATAACTCCGATTGACACGAAAATTGAAATCCGGTAATAACTAACTATTATGGATCCAGTGGAACTGGATTCGTCCAATTCTGAGACTGTTCAAAAATTGACTATTTTCACTAGTCGATTTAATATTAAAATATTCAATTTTCACAAATAAACTCTTAATTCTATTTTAAAAGTTCTAAAATATCATTCTAACTTCAATATGATAAAATAAAATTTTACAAATCATTTTCAATCATATTTAACTCAATTTTCAATTATTTCCATAATTCCACATATTAAATTATCGATTTAATTACCGAATTAAATCCAATTATTCGAATTAAAATTTATTCGACTTATAAATCCACTTATTAATATTTAAAATTAATTAAATATTCAAATTTTAATTAAATAAAATTCTGGGTCGTTACAATCTTCCCCCCTTAAAAGAATTTCGTTCTCGAAATTATCAAGTAAGAAAAGTTACAGAATCTATTAATTTTCCAAAATCCATAGCCAAACTTCTTATAATAACTTACTAAGTTTTCAAATCATACTTAGTTATCTTTTCAAAAACAACTACTTATTGTTTAACTTTCAATTCCAAATAAAAGTTATAGTTTTCAAAATTTTCCAATTTTCTCAAACTTTTTCTAACGCCTTAAATTTTCGGAAAAATTCGCCATAGTCTCCTTTGCGCGGCTCGATCCAAAAAAAATGACAGTATATATATCACAAATATACATCTCATTAAGTAATGAGGCATCCCGAAGGGAAAAAGTATAAAAGTACGATATGTAATCCGAGATATGTACCTTATATTTTATTAGCGAGCATATACGGCTAATATAGCGCGAAAGCGAGCTCCAAATGCGAAGCAAACACGATCCGCACCTACTAATCACTCAACAAACAACATGAGAATCATGTATATAGACAATAGTATCGATATACAACATATAGCAACATAATAACTATATATGTCAACATAGCAATTGCAATAAAAGCAATATATTCAACCATCAACCACTATCATCCAAAAATTCATAACCAATAAATATTCATTCATATTCTCATTAATATTTAATGAAATGGGTTTTCAATTTAAATCACATTGATTCATTAACAGTGGATTTCTTACTAACATTCATTTTCAATTAGTTTATATTCACTAATTCATATTCAAGTTTGTTCACTTCCAATTCAAATTCAATTCTATTTAAGATTCACTTAACTTCCAATCGAATTCCAATTACTTTAGCTTCCAATTTCATTAACACTTAATGAATTATATACAATCAATCAACTAACAACCATATAACAATCAATGTATATTAATTACAACCAAATTCCTTTGCTTTTCAATTGGTTTAATTAAATGATTTTCATTCAACTATTCAACTTTCAATAACATTAGATTTTAATGAATTAACACTTACATTCATTATTCCCTATCAACAAAATTTACATTTAATTGATTTACATTCAATCCATTCATTCAATTCAATTACAAAAGTTGAATTTCATTTATATAACTCAAGTTCATATCTATCACTTAACTTTACTAATTTACTTTGATACCAATATCAACTTCATTCAACAACTCTTAAGTTATACTTCCATTTCTAAAGTAAATTTCCATTTTAACTTTAAATTCATTTTTTATTTACAACACATGTTTATAAATATATTCATATAGTTTCACTTCTTATATATATAAGTTTATTTCACAATTGTAAATCACATTTATTATAATTCAATTCTTATAATTCATTTGCTTATACAATTCTTCTTTTATTTAGATTATTCAAACAACTAAACAATCAACTTATATACTTTAATAATTCTGAAAAATTATTCTTTTATATATAAAAATATAATCAAGGCAAAATTATTTCATTTACCCAATTTAAAACAATACTATGTCGAATTGTTCTATTCAAGTGTTTATAAACCCCTTCGGCATAGTTGTACAGACCGTGCTGACGAAGGTTCATATTCCACTCAATAAACCAATCATCACAATATAAAACAATTTTATATTCACTAACAAATACGCACTCATAGCTATTATTACACTCAAACTCATTCTAGAGTACTACTGACTCAATCTCTAATGAGTAATACCCAACAGAACCATGGTTGTCGCTTAACCATATGCTCTGATACCACCTGTGAAGACCCGCAAATCCGTACTCCTTGAATATACATTAATCTACTTAGATTAATTCAAGATGAACAGAAATACGAATTCTCAATGTTTAAGAAAAAGAAAGAGAGAGAAGAGGAGAGAAAAGATAGAAAATGGAGGGAAAAGAAATTAGAAAATAGAACGTAAGAGAAAGAAATAACAGAACAACATCAGAATCTCACAATCGCAGCGGAACAACATATAATAAATAAATAAATAATCTTTAAACAAAGAGCTATATCAGTTATTACATTACATTTCATTACATCATCATCATCAGAGTGTACTACAACAAACAACAACAAATAGTGCAGCGGAAAAAGAAATACTATATACTAGTAATACGCCATGCCATCCATCTTGCCTCCAGCAACTCCAGAATATCCAGATATCCTGATAAACCTTAACTCCTGACTGCCCGTGTGGAAATTGGTGGGCACCCAGAGTTTAGGAAGGAAAACAATAAACTCCGAGTCAGTCATGTGACTGGTGTGAGAACTCAAAACAGTTTATTTATCTTAAAAATCAAAATAGAAGAATATTTTTAAAGTCAATTCGCAATGCTTTTAAAAATGAGACTACCATAAGGCCTCCCGCACACACACACAATGCAAACGCAGAATCGGAGGAGATTTCTCCTTATGATAGTCAAAGATGCTTGATACGCATTTAAAAGAACATTTGATATTATTACTAGTGCATAGTGTAGGAAAATATTTCGAAAGTAGAATATAAATCTTAGCCAACATACGACCATTATCGTATGCCTACTATAGCTAACTATGTTCAATAGCAGGTTACCACCACATTCCATAGCAGGTTATACAACTAAAACCGTACAAGTTTCGTATTGTTTCTTTGGATTTCCAACGAATGATCAGGCCAAGTAACTTCCCATTGCCACATGAGAATGCCTCTGGATGGACATCCCCGAGAACCAAACCGGATCTCTACCAACACAAGGCCGGGTTACCCCTAACTGAGTAACAACTGACCGAATATGCCATCCCCCGGTCCTTTGGGACCTTTCACCGAGCGCTCGCAATCAATTCACACAATCATAAAGTGTTTTCAACATGAGTAAGTATCTGGGCTCCATACCATGATACCACCCTTTTCCAGAAGGAAATGCACATATCCTAAAGGGCGCTACCCCTCATAACCTTGCTGCATCTTTCCTTTTTTGACCATTCCCGAGGTGTGAGGCTCGACGAAGTCACGTCCAAAAAAACATACTTTGTACAAAAGCCATGCTTTGGGTCAACAAATGATCATAGAAATGATCACCAAGATAGACGATCAAATAAATGATCCTATCACAAATAATCAACACAATGATCATTTCACAGCAACACTCAGCATGTCACATTACCAAATTGGGAATATATCACTGATAACCTTCAACTACATAACCTCTGAGCTCGTACGTCTCAGAGAAGGGTGTTAAGCTAAAAGAATAAATTCTCCGCCACCAACAGAAATATATTTGAAAGAAATCTGCTTTATATCTCAATTTGTAACGTCAGACATACAATCCATACAAGTCTGTTCCGGGCTCGAACAGAACCGAAGGCACTTACAAAGAAGTCCTTGCAATCCGGATAATCTCTAATCACGTCCGGACTTCCCATCACATAGGGAGTCTCTATACCGTAGCTACTCGGTGCAAAGACAATCGACGAGTTGTCCTTTCGCTTTCAAAAAGATCCGGTCTTCAACACCGGTCTTCAAATGCAATTCATAACGACGTATCGCATATTCGGAATGGGTTATACGACCCCATGGTCCTTTCCCGGTTAACCCGAATAGTGAGCGCTTATTCAAAAATAAGTGTGGCATTCAAATTCAAACAAATCACATCAATTACCCATTCAAAGGGAAATATTGATAGTCGGTTATTGAACTATCAATGGATATGCACAACATCACCAGATTCCAAATAATTTTCCAAATTATTTATTTTCCAAAATATCTTTACAAGATATAAAATTTCAATACCTCAAAAATAAATCAATATTTATCTTTAAACAACTTCCCTTTTTATTCATAAATTCCATAATGAATTTTCATTTCAAAATATCCATGCATATACGATTTCAATTATTCATTTCAATATTCCTTTTCAATTTATCTTCAAAAAGATAAATTCTCAAAATATTCACTTTATATTGGAAAACATTTCCATACTTATTTAATAAGTAATTCACAAATTTTATTTATTTTCAACACTTGGAAAATATTCAATATACTTAAATCGAAATTAAGTATATATTTCATTCTTTAAGGAAATCATGCTCTTAAACATATTTATTTGGGCCAAAACGAATGTTGCGTAAAACATCGTTACAACGTCCCAAAATCACTAGTATAGGGATTCGAATTTAAGATAGATATATAAATCCCAATACTAAACAAAACATTTCCTTTCGGAAATCATTTACTATAACAACAGTGTTATAGTCCACTATTTCCTTTTATTTCTCGAAAACGTCTATTTCAACAATAAATGTTGAAATCTATGGTTTCGAATCTCAACACATTTTAAAACATCGTTAGATCGTTTTAAGTCTGTTTAAAATATCACATCCTAAACATTTTCTTTAACATATTATTCACTATTCAAAAACGTGAATATACTACGTTAATGAATTTCATCATTTCTATACATTTTATTTTAAAGGATTATTCACCGTCTAAAATGTGAATATAACTCCATAAATAAGTTATAACAATTTACTTATCAAAATAAGTCGTTTGCGAATTTATAAAACAACGTTTATAAAATCTATTTCTATTTGTTTTATAACTACTTCCTTTATAAATTCCTTTATTAACCTATCTCAATTCATATCTCAATGATATACTAAAGATTCATATTATAAGTTAAACACTTATAATTTATTTGTTTACAAGAATCGTTCTTTTAAACATCCCAATTTATAAATCTTATAACTTATAAGATTCGTTTATTTATCAAGAATCCATTCTTCAAATAACTTTTCAAATTTTATAAACCTACTGCTTATAAAATTCCATTTATAACTTCACCGTTTATAATTCTATGAATTTCATTCATTTATGAAATTCATTCACAATTCATTCTAACACTTATAAAAACTCGTTTTATAATTCTAATATTTTAATTTATAAATTAACAATTTATAAATCTTTTATATAAGTCAATTTATATTAATATTTTAAAACGTCTTCAAAGTCCTTTATAATTTCACCATTTTGATTTATAAAATAGTCAAATTTACAACTTTTCATAATAAATTCAAAAATCCCAATTTAACTATTTTTTTAAAATCATTAGCCTCATATTTTCAAAAATCAACCTTTAACTATATTTCTCAAAAATCTTAATTTTTATAACATTAAAAATTATATCGTTTATTTATTTAAAATGGATCAATTCCAAACATATAGTATATTTTCAAAAATCACTTTAAAAATCATTTTGAAGTTCCAAAACTTGGGCTAGTGATGCTACACGCCAAATAGTCAATCACGACAAACAACGACATCATATATCGATATGATAGTCTATCAAATATCAAAATATCTGAAATCAAATAAATACTGTTGAGGAATCCAGTTGGATCCCTCCAACCTGTTTTCCTGCATCCACAAACATTAGCACAATACCAATTCCGCTCCAGTACGGAATTATCGCGGTATATGGGATTTAAATATTATCCGCTTAATAGACGGCGCAATAGGGTCTCATCCGCTATACAAATGCGGGAAATCAATAACTCCAATATATACATATGCCAATATATATATATTGCTATTATATATAATACCAATTTCACTGTTTATGAAATATTCGCGGTATATGTTTTTAATAAATAACATCCGCTTACTAACGGCGCATAATGTCTATTTTAACAATAAATAGATATCAATCATCATTCAAACATGCATTCAAATATTTTAAATCTAACTATTTAAAATAAAATCGAAACTGATTCGATTGAGTGAGAAGTTCTCACCTTGATTTCAATTTCGTTTTAGCGATTTATTTCGAATAAAATTAAACGGACGTTTAATTTTACCCGAAATTCTTACTAACTCCAAACGACTCCAATCCAATTCCATCGCGTAGTGCTCGTCCATACGATTCCAACGCAACTGGTTTCGCGCGTTTTCGACCTCGTATGAAAAAGTTATGCATTTTACAAGTTTATTCGATTTTTATATAAACAAATTACAACTTAAATTAAAATTTTAAACCTAAATTATTAACAGCCGTTAGATCCACTTTCTCCCTTCAGATCCGTGCGCCCTCCCCCCTGTTTCTTCTTCACGCGCGTACCAGATAGCAAGGCCGAACCCATCTATCACAATTAGGGTTTAACTTCGTGCCACCAACGCTCGACGAAACTTCATCAAACCACCTCCACATCGAAGCCCCTTCCACCACGCACCAACGCCGGCCGACCGCACCCCCCTAGCGCTGCCGTTGCCTCGTATTTCGTGCTCGAACGCACGGCCTTTGAGCCCAAATTCCCATCGATCCACAACTCCGTTTCCAATCGCAACCGTTGGATTGGTAGATCTCAGTGTGCTTTACAATCTTCTAGTTATAAGATTCTTGTAAATGTTGATGGATGAAGAGAAAAGAGGAGGAGAAGAAGAGAAGTTTTCGGCCATTCATGCGTGGGTGGCGGCTGCGTATAGAAACTAGGGTTTAGATTTATTTATTTTTTTCTTTTAGAGAGAGAGGGTGCTATTTATAGAAGAACGAACGACACTATTCATTCCGGAATTTCCGGACTTCGATTTACGCGCCGTAACCAGCATTTCTAGGGTTTACCCCGCGTTTCGGACACAATGGAACAGGTTTCGAAAGCTAATTCGGATATCTGTGCGAGTTATGGCTATAAACGTTCAATTTAAATTAAACCGATTTAAACGATTTTCTAGGCGTTTTAATTTGTACCGGACAAACGGTAAATCCAATTGACACGAAATTTGAAACCTTACAATAATATCAAATTACGGATCCGATGAAACTAGTTTCGTCGAAATCCGAGGCATTTTGAAAAATGGCTATTTTAACTCGCCAAATTAATATTAAAAACAATTCGATGCGTTTTGAGCTGCCACGATCAAACAATAACTCCGATTGACACGAAAATTTAAATCCGATAATAACTAACTATTACGGATCCAATGGAACTGGTTTCGTCCAATTCTGAGACTGTTCAAAAATTGACTATTTTCACTAGTCGATTTAATATTAAAATATTCAATTTTCACAAATAAACTCTTAATTCTATTTTAAAAGTTCTAAAATATCTTTCTAACTTCAATATGATAAAATAAATTTTACAAATCATTTTCAATCATATTTAACTCAATTTTCAATTATTTCCATAATTCCACATATTAAATTATCGATTTAATTATTGAATTAAATCCAATTATTCGAATTAAAATTTATTCGACTTATAAATCCACTTATTAATATTTAAAATTAATTAAATATTCAAATTTTAATTAAATAAAATTCTGGGTCGTTACATAAAATTTATAATAACTAATCAAATTAATTATAGTTTGAAATGATATTTGATTGAAATAGAATCAAGTTAAATTGAAAAGAAAAAATTATTTGTAAAATAGAAATGAGCTTAAGTATAAAATTTGAATAATTTGAAATAAATTAATTTAATTTTAAAATTTATAGAAGCTTGACTTCGAGTAAGGGTAAAAGTCCATTAAATAAAAGCTTAGGTAAATTTAAATTGGGAAATTGTTATAAGCTTAAGTAGTTGTTATTTGCATGAATAACATCAAATTTGTATAGAAAATTTGTCATTTTATCGTAAACGGAAGTAAATGTATTAAAAGAGGTAAATAGAATTGATTTTTAAATCAACTGGAATAATATGGGTTTGTTTAAAATGAAAAATGAATTGAATGTAAGAAAGTGGGTTGTAAACCATTAAAATTGAATGAAAATGGTAGATGAATTAATTGATAACAGTTGAATTCGTATTAAAACTGTATAAATTGCTTACGGAAAGTGTTTAGTGTGCATTGCTTTTAGAATTCATATGTCTAATTATTGCAAATAAGTGAAATGTTGTTAAACTTCAAATATTTGGCACTTACATGTTTAAATTGAGTAAGTCTAGGTACAGGGAAGCCGTTTGGCCGGATTTTGGACACGCTAACTGCTAAATAAATAAGCCGCTAGCTTAAAAATGCTAAATAAGGTACGCCTACGCAATAGAAATAAGAAATATGAACTGTTTTTGTTTTTCCGACGGGGTGGGTCGATGTATATATATTTATATCTTTTGACAAATTGCAAAAGCTCCTCCGTACAAAGGAGACTCTGCCAAAAATTTTCGAAAATTTAGGGGGTTAGAAAAAAGTTTTGGGAAATTTTTTGTTAGTGACAAAACGATTTAGAATTGGAATTAAAATAAGGAATTTTGGAAATGGAAATTGAAACTAATTTAAAATAATACTATGAATCGGTTATAAATGGAAAATAAAATTCAATATTCAGAGTTAAAGATAAATTGATTCATATGGAATGGGAAGACTAATTGAATAGAAGTGAATATGAAAACTTCTGCAAAGAAATGTATAAAATAATTTTAAAAAGCTATGATTGGATATTATTGCCAAATAGGATATGCAGGTATTATAAGGGGAAAGGAAAATTGGTTTTGATTTCAGAAGATAAATTACAATTTCTCGACAAAAAGGTATGTGTTTAAATTCCTGTATGAAATTTGATTGGGTTTTTGATCTAGCCACTTGGCTTTTTGTTGTCTTTTAGAATTTGGGAGCCCGTAGAAGCATTTTGTAGTTGTACCGAGCTAGCCGCGCAAATGAGGCGCTAGCAAAATTATTCGAAAATTTAGAGAGTTAGAAATTTTTTGTGAAATTTTGAAAATTTAAAACTTGGTTTTGAATTATAATTTGAATGGCTGAATAAGTAAAATTGTTTGGGAACTATGGAAAAGTTTGGAAAGTTAGATGGTGAGCGTGTCTTTAATAAAGATTGTTTGGTTATTATTAAAAACTGTTGGGTTTTTGAAAATAGGAAACGGGTATTGGACCATTCTTCCTTATTAGTAATTTCGGGGACGAAATTCTTTTAAGGGGGGAGAAATGTGACGACCCGGAATTTTTGAGCATTTAAAATTGGAATATTTAACTGATTTTAACTATTTAAAAGTTAATTTTTAACTTGAATTAAAATATCACTATTTATTTGATAATTAAATTATTGAATTAAAAATTGAAGTTGGGTAAAATATTGAGTCTCCAGCTTTAAGCCTGTTAAAAATAATTTGAAGGCTTGTAAAATTTTGTATTGATAATACTGAAGATAGTAAAAGTGTTAAAATTGAATTTGGAAGTGTTTGTTCAATTTTGAATTAAAGTTGTTTAGATTGAATTTAAAAATAGCCTTCCGAGGCACAGTCTTGGATTTCGACGAAACTAGTTCCATTGGATTCGTAATATTTTATTATTATCGGATTTCAAATTTCGTATTGATCGGAGTTGTTGTGTGAGCGTACGATATATAAACGCATTGAAAATTTAATTGGTAATAATCGATTCAAAAAGCTATCTTCTCCATACGGTAGAATTAGGACTCGAAACCTTTTCCTTTGTGTTTGGAATAGGGGTATAACATTATAAACGCCTGGCGGCATGCCTCGATATGAGTTGGAAATTTTGGGTTGCTTTTGAATTTGAATTTGAATTTAATTTAAAATATTTATATCCTTATCATCCTCAGTTGAATTATTACACATCGTAACTTTTTCTTGTCATTTCGAAATTACTTTTGCTTGTTGTTCAGAGCACGCTAACTTTATCCTCCATCACACACTTCTCGTTCCTTTTATAATTGCATGTTCCGCTCTCTCTCTCTCTTTATTCAATTCGAAATAATTATAAAATCCATTCCATTCATTATCGAATGAACCAGAAATGAACCCAGGCCGATTCGAATCGCTCCTTTCTCTCTTCAACTTTCAGTCGATCCTCGATACGTTCTACTAAAAGAAGGATAGCTCGTGCATCGAGCCCGCGGCGAGGCTGGGTAACCATGATTTTCAGAATCATCGAGGTTTGCGTTCGACCAGAGAGGCGCGAGCAAGGATTTTAGTCAGTAGGTGAAGTTGATCTAGGGCTCGGGTAGGATTCTTCGTCAAAGCAAGCGCCGTCGCGACAAGGAGGTTAGTGTGAAGGTCGATGCGACCTGATGGGTGCGTGATGTCGCGACGACGTCAACGAGAGTCGAGTTAGGTTTCGCATGCAAGTGTTTGGAAGAGCAAGCTTGGGCTTCGATTCTCTTTGACTTGGGGTTGTCGTAGCGTGACCGAGATTCGTGGAAGGAGTTTCGATCTGGGGACTGCGACTGTGTCTTTCTGGTGGTCTGTCGAAGTCGCGAGTTGTGGCCAGTGAGGTATTTTTGATTTTTTTTTTGATTACTGATATTTGTATATATAGATAAGACAAAGCAAATTAGGAATTTTATAGGAAAGTTTAAATATATGTATACATGTTTTACTTACTGCAGATTTTTAAAATATATATATAATAAATATAGAAATTTTGAAATGATTAGAGGTTTATATAAAATTAGACTTTGAATCTTTATAAATGAATTTTTATAAAGGAACGGGTTTGATAATTAAGCTGTTGTAATTAACTTGTTTAATTATTTGGTTGCTAAAAATTATTTGTTAAAAGAAACTATTAGTTTAAAAAATTTAAATCAAATAACGAGTTTAATTGAATAAATAAATGGTGAATAATCGTTTGATTGGTTCAAATAATAATAAATTGTATAATGTTGATACAAGGTTTTACATTATGGAAACAGGCCAGTTTGGAATGGATTGCATACAGTAGAATCAAAGGTGAGTTAATCTTACTCATCTGGCTTTAATTTAAATTTACATGGTTAAATTTAAATAATTGATTGGTTGATTGAATTGATTTGATGTGCAATATTATATATATAACATATCTTGGAATGATTGATTTTCCCCGCATTATATAGCGGATGAGACCCTATGCGCTGCATAATAGCAGATGATATTATATTTAAATCCCATATACCGCGATATTCCACCTCGAAGTGGAATTGGTATTTTATGGTGTGTTAATATATGTGGATGTAGTGAAACAGGTTGGAAGGATCCAACTGGATTCCTCAAAATTATTATATTGTTTAATATTCTCTATTGTGAATATTCGATGTTCAGTGATGAATATTATTGGTAATTGGAATATTGAATGCTATGGTTTACTCGAATATTCTGGTACATTGAGTTATCAAAATATATAGAATTGGATTTTTGAAAATAAAAGGAAGAGAATTTTAAGTGAAATAATTATAGAGAATTTAAATAAATTTAAGAATGAATTGGGAAAGAATAAATGTGATTTTAAAATTCTAATAAATAAATTACGTATATGAAAAAGGGATTTTGAATAAACAGGAAGATAATGAAGTTTAAAACTTCAGTGTTAGTATTTGAAAGAATAAAGCATTTATTTTAAATCTAAGATTTAAATTATTAAAAGGAATAAAGAAGAAATTTGGAACATCTGAAATTGGTATGTTTCAGTTAAAATATTTAAAATCAAAACGAAAGAAAAATAATAATAAAGTCTATAATTAATGGATTTTGAAATAAATTGAGTAAGTAAAGGAATTTATTTTAAAGGGAGTAAATTAGGAATCAATTTGGAAATTGATTTAAATATTTGAAATTGGAAATTTAAAGGAGAATGTGACTATGAAGTTTATAAACCGTGTTTATAAAAGTAAAGCGATATATCAGTGGATATTTGAAAGGATAAATTCACGGTGAGAATTTATTAAAGGAATGAGAAATTTGTTTAAAAATAAATAGCGATTAATTTTTAAAAGATGGAAAGAGAATAGTATTTCCCTGGATAGCCAAGTACGTTTTCAAGGTAAATTTTTAAAATATAAGTTATGTTGCTTTAAAGAGCATGTTTAAGAAAATTTATTATTTATAAGTACTTAAATTCTAAGTAAGTATTGTTCAAATCTATTTATAGTAGTAATTATTTAAAGGTGGCCTGGTATTTGTTTTAAAGGAGAAAATATAGTTTAATATTTTATAAAGCAACCTCATTTTCAAATATTCCTATAGTATGTATTTTTAATAAAGTATCGAAGTAGTTTCATTTTGAATATTATTAAAGTATATATTTTGAATAAGTATTAAAGTAATTTTTGATTTAAAAAGTTTTAGAGGATAATTTATAATAAATAGTTTTAAATTAGTTTTAAAAAAAAATCTAAAGTTCGTGCTTGGTTGTTTCAAGTGGAAATAAATATTTGGAAATTTATCTTTTGAGAAAAGTATGGTTTGAAACTGTTTCCAAAGGTTTGAAAAGTGGAAATATATCTTGCGAGGATATTTTGAGAATAATAAATAATTTGGAGAAATTGTTTATGGTTGATGGTTGTTGTAAATGTTAATTAATAGCTAAATAACCGACTATTAGTATAGGCCAAATGCGTTGATCGTTTCGAAGAGACCGAGATCAGGATTTATTTCTCGAAAACCACTTCGATCCGATTTGTACGTTTTCGTGGGAAAAACGAGTTCGGATTCGAATATGGAGCAGTGAAGTGCAAGGGCTAGTCACTACTAATCCAAAGGATATTTCCAAAATGGATGTAGTAGGAATAGTGCCTTCGGTTCCTTTTGTACCCGGGACGGACTAGTAAGGATGAATGCTTTCAGAACATCGTCAGGTGGACGTTGAGCATTCTAACTGAAATGTTCTAAGGGTAATGCTTAGCCTCAAGACTCATCAACTGGGAATGACTGAAAATCAGGGGTTATGCAGCAAGGCTGGGTGGGTAGCACCCATTTCAGGGTGAGGTCATCCCTGTCTAGACGTCCCTTTATTACGGCTTAGTGGTGCGGTTGCTGATCACAACCATGGGATGATCTTACTCGAGATTATCCATAAGGGGTAGTCCCGGTCTTATGTTGCAAGGTTTCGGGAGTGATTCTCGGTATGCTGATCTAGACCAGGTACCATGCCAGGTGGTACCCCAGTGCCTAGTCATTAGTTGGAAATCCATTCTCCCTACGCGCCTTGTACGATTTTTGTTTGTATTACCCACTTTGTGGCTAGTAGCTGGAATTTAATAGATGTAACAGTTCCAGCTATTTTAATAAATATTTGTAAATAGACCATATTATAATATCAGAGAATTTTAATAAAAAGTGTTTTAGCTATCGTAAGGTAAAAACCCGACATGTTTATTTGTGACGTGGTCTTACAAGATGCTTTTGTTTTCAAAGGATTTTTGAAACTTAATAATCAATTTGGGTGTGGTTTTCTCACGTTGGTATTCCATACTGACTCGGGCGTTATTTGACTATAATGCTCGGGTCAGACTGAGTAATATAGAATACATGATATAATGTTATGGAGCTCAGGAGACGAGCCGGTTGGCGATACGTACTTTTGTATTTTGATTATTATTCCGCTATGTATCCAGTTGTATGTTATTGATGTTGAACTCTGATGATGTACTCTTATGATGTAATGTATAAACATATATATTTGTTTTTGTGTAAAGATCATTTATTATCTATTATATTTTATTCCGCTGCGATGGTTAGATTCTAATGTTATTTTTTATTTTCTTCTTCTACCTCTTCTTCTTTAGCCCAAATGGTTCGTATTTCCGTTCATCTTGAGTTGATTGATGTAGAATAGTGTTGATTCAAGGGGTACGGATTTGCGGGTCATTACAAAGGTTCTCGCTTAACCTTCAGTTTTGATACCACATGTAACGATCAGACGATTTCGACCTTCGAAAATCGACGCTAATATGTTCACTATATCGAATACCGAGCAATCGAGTGCCAAAAATACCAGGTTGTTAGGGTAATAGAAGAAAAGAGATAGAAGAAGAAAACAAAATAAAACAACAACAACAACATAGAATCTCACATCGCGGCGGAACAAAATATAATATACCATAACAACATTTTATACAAAGGAAAAACTATAACGTTTATATACATACAAGTTATCAGAGTACAATCATCAACATATAAATTTGGACAATTATAATAACTTGTCCCTAAATGTTGAATATACAGCCTACAATACACAGCGGAAAATACGTGCAATACGTCTCAGCCATCCAGCTCATCTCTTGAGCTCCAAAAGCGTCCAAACCTTAAATTCTGTAATACTTGGTCTGACCCAAGCATTACAATAAAGTAACACCCGAGTTAGGCTGAAAACCAGTGTGAGTAAAACACACTTCATTTGGAATATTTAAGTTATCAAAATCTTTCGAAAAACAACGTAACTCGTACAACACAACGAGTTTTTATCTTATTATAATCAAACACTTTTACATAGGACTCTATAATCAAAATTGTAAAGGTTCGTAGTGATTATTAAATTAAAATGGTTTTGGATAACACTAGTATCCGATCCAGGCCTCTTCGAGTCTAATCGATAAACTTTAAATATCCAAGTCGTTTTTAAATAATAATTTATATTCCGGGTGACAACATTCACACGTGGGAATTTACTACATACATTTATTTCTAATAAAACATGCAAACATTTTGCCCCAATTATTTAAAATGCATTTGGCTACTTAATGGCACAAAAAAGAATAATTTGAATAAATATTCAAAAAATACAATAACTAAAACATAGATCATTAACTAAATTAACACTTAACACTAATATTTAAACAATTCACCATCGGAATTAGTTAATTTCCATTAACTGAATCTACTTATATCTTAAATCCAAATTTACTTGTAATTTAAGAAATTTAAAAAAAAAATATATCTAGTTAACTAAAATTAACTAAACCAACTAATAACAAATTTAATTAATTAAAATAAGTTTAAACAATTTAGAATTTAATTACTTATTCATTTACATAAGATTTAGTCAAATAAGTTTTAATTTGGTAACTCACTTTAACTTATTAAAAATGATTACACTTTATATCATAAACAATTAACAACATAAATTTTAGGGTAAATATTGCAAAGTCTATTATGTTTGTTTTGATTTTTTTTTAAAAAACGAAGCCCAGCACAAACTAAACATTCATGGCCTTAAAAAAACAATGAAGGCCGAACTTCTTTCCCTTTCCAGTTCTCTTCCCCCTTTCTTTCTTTTTCCTGGAATGAAAATCGTGCATGCAAATGCACGCGTGCACCGTGCACCACCCCGACCCATCGGCCATCAAATCTTCACCGTCTTCCATCCACGCGAACCACCCACGTCCACTACAACCTGCCTTCGCACCTGGAATCCATGGTCTATCCTTAATTCGAAAATTCAAACTTCAACCCAAACCATTCATCAACAATAACCCACTGCAACGCCTCGCCATGCCACCTCCGCTATCCATCCACCACCAAACTTCACCCATGAGTTCGTTACTACCATAGCCACCTACTCTCCCTGGACCGCACACCTCGTTCTTCCCCTACTCCTCCCCATTTCCTTGTAACCGAACAAACCCAAAAAATGCCACTAAACCCTAGTTCCACCTTGTCAAACCAACACAAGCCCTTAAAAATTGCCCTACCATTTTCTCTGATGCACCATTTCCCAAGTCACCTCCACGCCAAACGCCGAGCCCCGAAATCTATCACGTCGTCGAAATTTGGCCAAGAGCCCAAACCGTTCAACTCAGAATCTCTCCTACCACACATAAAAAAAACCACCAAACTTATCTTAAAAATCTTAATTTTCACTAACGATTCCAAACATTTAATCCATTTGTTGAAATTTGATATTCGAATTTGACTCAAAGTTGAGATACTTAACTGTAACTTCTTCCTTCTTCTCCTATACGTGATGAAATTTAATGAAACCAAATCTATATCCAAAAAAACCCAACTTTTGTTTAGGAATCGTGTTTTAAAAATAATTAAATGTTGAGTTATTGATTTTTCAAAAACAAAGCTTAAACTGTTTTTTTAAATAACGGAGAGAAGAGAAGTACAAGTTTTTGAACCATGGGAAGAACTACCGGGTCTAAAACATAAACACATGCGTGAATGAAAAACCATAGATATGTTTGACATAACCATGTTTCATTACATCTCGGATTTTCGAATAATAATGATTTGAACATTTAACTCACTATTTTCAAGTAGATGAACAACTGTTGCTTTATTTTCCCTTGCATTAGTCTTTTGTAACCTGATCTTCTTCCTAATTTCTAATGGCAGATTTCTACTTTGTTTTATTTTTCTTTTCTTCTTATATGTGCATGAACAAAAATGATAAATCAAGGCTAGGCTCTATACATATATATAGAATGGGAGTGGAACATTTCAACAAAAGGGAGGCTAAGATGTTATAGGCATTATTTTCATTTTTATTTTTCTTACTACTTTCTGATTAAATAAAAAGGCTGATTTGATTTTAATAAGTTGTTGAGCTGATTTGATTTCATTATATTTTGATTTGAATATTGAGTGATTTAATTTATTTTGTGCTTGAGATGAAGCTTTGCCATCATGAAGTTCCCCTATGTTTATTTATACATTTATATGCATTGACATATATATATATTCACTTCTTATGTGCTTATTTTTTTTGCATGTACATGTTTACATGTTGTATAATAACATATTCAATTATTTTTCATATTTACTTACACCCATATTTCATCATAAAATGGTCTACGCTTATGTGTATATATTTACATATACACTACTTTTATCTATATATACACACACATATATATTTACTTATCCACTATTTCACATATTTTCTATTTTTTTTAGTTATATCTACATATACCTATACACTATTTTATGTAACATATACACATATACATTTACTTGTATTGTCACCATATATGTATATATTTACACTTATACATATTTTCATATACACTACATCATATGGCCATATATATGCATATACGTATACACATATACTTATATAAATATATATATATATATATATATATATATTATCAAACATCATAAAGCATGTGTATATATATACATGTATGAATATTTTATCTTAAATTTAAATGGTAGAGTTTATATACACATTTGTATAATTTTTATCATATCTAGAAATTTATAATTCAAAATTAAACATAGTTTTTCAATAAATTTTATACATTCAGATATTTCCAATACTAGAGAATTTGTTTATTCAACTTATAAAAATTAATATTTCAATAATTGAAATCAATTAATTACCCCATTAAAACGCATCAAAAACCCGGGTCGTTACAGTATTAAACATTTAATTATACATATGAGTAGTACATGAAATTACTCCTAATTATTCCATCAGAGTTCTAGTAAGTACTAATCCAACCAGGATAGCTATCCTTATAAGTGCTATTAGATAAATCACACGTAATACAACGAAAGTAGAAATAGATTACTATCCACAATGGATCCTCCATGCTTAATTTTCCCCCAAAATGCTCCATGCTTCTCCCAAAATGCTCCAAGCTACCTAACTACTTGGCTACCTGCAAAAATAGGGCATGTAGAGTTTAAAGGGAAAGGAAAATAAACTCCTTGTTAGTCATGGGACTAGTGTGAGAAACTCAAAATACGGATATTTGAAAACAAAGGTAATCTCATAAGAACACGCCACACATAAACACGGAATGTGTTTTACCTTATGACAACCTAAACATTTGCTACGCAAAACCTGGGAATATTATTTTTAATGACATTCTTTTGAAAACAACTTTCAAGAAAATATACATATTCTTAGCCGAAATTGTTACATTATTAAATTCCATCATACTAAGCTCTACGTCAAGTCCGAAGGCACATATTGGAGAATGAATCCATATAATGACAAGGTAAGGGACTACCATCTGATACTACATCACTAGAAAAATGCATCAAGGCACAAATAGATAGTCCTCTACCAATGCAAAACTGGCCTACCTTTACCATGGATAGTACCAAATATGACATCACTCCGGTCGTTCCCGACCTATCAGGGATCCCAAACATACACAATATACCTGAAATATAGAGGGTAATCTCGAAAGGTGATGACCATATGCTAATGGGTGTGATCCATATAGCCCTGCCGCATCTTCCCTATTTTTTGTCATTCACTGATGTTGAGGCTCGAGGTAACGATTACTTTTCACATGGCACATTCCACTTTGAATGCCACATTGTCAATTCCAACACACACTGTTTATTTCTAAAATGTACAACCTCTAAACCCGTGCGTCTTACAGAAAGGTGTTTAGTGCAAGAGAGTTACTTCCTACACCACCAAACAGATGTATGTTTGTAAAAATCAATGTATGTGCATTTTAGAAATGCAATGTCATACATTCATCCATATAAGTTGTCTAGGAATATGACAAACAAAAGGAACTCTCCTACAACATCATGTCAAACATTCTGCATTCAAGGTTTACTATCCATCGAATAATAGTGAAATCACCTTTTAAATTCACCTGGATAATAAGGATTCCCTCCTTGGAATTTACTACCAAGTATAAGAAAATTATTTCTATAAAATCCAAGCTTTGGTAAATTTGTAAATTTGGATCTTTTGCACTTGTCTTATTTCCGACATTTCGACATTATCTATTCCTCGCCCAGGAAAGAGGTCAGTTGAGTCAGCGCTTTGGTTTTCCTATACATCTCCTTAGTTCAAGCACCTCACTTCCATATCTCACGAATGGAAAAATCCAATCTACTCATCGGCTTTTTATGCCAAGATTAAATCAATTAATTTTAACTACTTTTCTTTAAATAATTTATTTAAACTCTTTTTAAATTAAATATAAATCTTCCAAAACATCTTTAATAATTAATTATTTATTCGAAAACAATTGTAAAAGATTTAGAAAAGAAGACTTAAGTTTAAATCCATAGTCTAAAAGTTATTAAAAGTAACGCAAAAGTTCTACGAATAGTATTGTGAATAGTGCTTTCAAGGCTTATTTGATCAAAAGCACTTTTCAATCATTTATAAATCCATTGATATAACTTAAATTTATTTCAAAACATTTTAAAATAGTTATTGAGTTTATTCCATATTTTTAGATAATTAAAATATCACTTTAAAGAATTTATCATTTTGGTTTCCGAACTGCCAAACCGCGACTATTTTGAAAACTTAATTTTTTTTCTTTTTTCAAAATCTACTAAATGAAATTTCGATCGTTTTTTTAAAAATATGCTTTTAGGTTCTTGAAAAATTCTTGTTCTAAAGAATTATGCCTCAAATTCTATCGCATAAATGGATTTAACTTTCTACGGTGCGAAATTGCGAACTACCATTACGCGACACATCTATTTATTGACTCAATTTTCAGAACTTGTACAAACTTTACCAGATTGGGTTTTAGTGTTTATAAAATATTTATAAACCATTTTAAATTGGTTTAAAAATTTCATATAAACCACTTCATTTATTAAAATAAAGTGATTTCCTTTGTGATATTCGACATGTATTAACGTGAATTGCTTACACATCCAAACAAACATATTATCATATCCAAACATGGTTCACAATCATCACAACCAAGCATAACCACACTTATACATCATCCATTATATCATAGTATAAATAGAGTTTCTCACCTTGGATTAAATCGACTAACTTTAAAATGACCATAGCTCCACTATTCAAAAAATTTAGCTTGCTAATCTAGCACTAAAGCTCCTAGATGGATTCAGCCTTAGCTTTTGGTGGTAGGGCGCTCACGACCATGCAGAAAGATGGGAAAGGTTCGGACTTTGATGATAGGAGGTGACGATCGTGGGTTTCAAGGGGGAAAAGGAGTGGATTTTCTTTGGTTTTGAAGTGTCTGCATAATATATATATACATATAACTTTAATTACTTTTTATCATAATTTTGGCCATTATTTTCTTTAGGCCATAGACCATTAGAGTGGAGGTAAGAAGTAAATGATCTTAGGAATTTATGAACAAATTAAGTGAAGATAGATGGTGGTATTTATAGGAAAAAATATGGACAAGAGTATCATGATATTTACTTGCCATTTCATCACCATTGCTTCACCACCACACCCACATCCTTCCTCATCATCCACGGCCGAACCTTCCCCCCCATGCATGCAGCCATGTGCTTGAACTTAGGGTGTAGGAGGTTTACTTTGGGTTTAAGTTAAGGATGAAGTTTTAGGAAAATATCTTAGATATTTTGTAATATACACACACACAAATACGTACGTACATACATGTGTGCGTGTGCGTGCGTAAGTATTCTTGTATGCATATATGTGTTCATGTGCATGTGAATGTGCCTATGTATACGTGTATATATATATATATATATATATATATGCATGCGTATGTATGTCTTAAATGATTCAAAACGTTGCACAACTTTTCTATGTTGATTTATTACGGATTCCAATTTCGATTTCAAATCATATTTTAACTTCTTATTTAATATATATATATATATATATATATATATAGTAAAGTTTGATTATAATATTTCTATTCATTATATAATAATTAAAAGGGATTATTCAATAATTAAGTAATTATTAAATCATTTAAACTCTCTTTAAATCCTAAAATCATTTATTCTAAAATAGTGATATAATTGATGATGTCATAAAGAGATTTTATTTTCAAAAATAAAGTAAAGAATCTTATTGCATATTCTCACTAATATACATAAATGAGTGTATATATCCAGCTATATGCACAACGTTGGATGGTCTACGAGCTGTTTATTGATAAAACAGTTCTCGATCATTTTATCGATATATCTTCCAAAGTATTTATTTTTGTAAATATTTATTCAAAATAACATTACCAATATTATTTATTGTTCAAAACATTATCATTTATTTTAAAGAATCTTATATTTTATTATTTTCCAAAGGATGAATTTGTGGGTCGTTACATACTTTCCCCTTAAAAGAATTTCATCCTCGAAATTTAGGACAAGGGGAAAATGACTCAAAAAGGAATATATATATATATATATATATGTATGTATGTATGTATGTATTTGACAAGGGGAAATATATACAAGACATGACAAGTGACCACACCGCATGCAGTCTCGATACCACAAGCAAACTACTCATGAATCCTAAACTAGGGATAAGCATTCCTCTATCTTCTATTTCCCATGTGCAGTCTTAGGCATCGCCGCTCCATTGAACTTTAGTGATCATTACAACCTTCCTTCTCAATTGTTTCTCATCGTTATCCATAATTCGAACTGGTCGTTTAATAACTACCAAATTTGGTTGTACTTCTAAATCTTCTTGGGTAGCTGTTTCTATAGTTTGTTCTGGTTCATGCACATATTTCTATAGACGGGATACGTGAAAGAGGTTATGCACATCAGACAACCTTTCGGGCAATTTCATGCAATAAGAAAATGGGCCAATGCGCTCAAGAATGGGAAAAGGTCCAATAAATCAAGGTGCTAACTTCCCTGCCCGTCCAAATTTTACCGACCCTCTCATTGGAGAGACTTTCAAGAATACAAAATCTCCAACTAAAAATTCCAAATTTCTAAACCATTGATTGGCATAACACTTTTTCCTACTCTGGGCTTCTTTCATCTTCTTTCTGATCAAGTCTACTTTTTAATGGCTTCTTGAATCATATCTGGACTAAGTACTAACTGTTCTCCGGTTTCGATCCTACATGTTGGGGATCTACATGAACTAACACATAAAGCATCGTACGGTGCAATGCCAATATAGCTTGATAGTTGTTATTATAAGAGAATTCCACCACATGAATATAGTATTATCACGAACCTCCAAAATCTAAGGTACAAGCTCTTAGAAAATCTTCCACAATTCTATTTACGTTTTTAGTTTGCCCATCGGTCTGTAGATGGTATGCAATTCTTATAGTCAGCTTCGTTTCCAAAGCTGTTTGTAATGTCTTCCAGAACTTACTAGTAATGATTGGGTCTCGATCACTGATTATGCTGTTTGGGACACTTTGCAATTGAATAATATCTCTCTTGTATACTTCTGCAAAACTTGTATTAGTTTTCATTGGCTTTACAGGGATAAAGTGTACACTTTTGGTCAATCGATTTATGATAACTCCATTTCTCTTTCTTGATTGAGTTAAGCCGTCAGTGAAAACCATTAATATTTGGTCCCATTTCCAAGTCGAAATTTCAAGAGGTTGATCAACAATCTTTTACTGATTGCTTTTGATGTGTTCACAATACACACATTTACTAATATGGATAGAGATATCCCTTTTCCTATCATCCCACCAAAAAGCCTTCTTTATATCTCGATACATTTTAACTTTAGGATGTACTAAAAGTCAAGAATTTTGACATTTTTTAAACTTCATGCCTTATCTCATCGACATTTTGGATGCATACTCTTCCATTCATCCTTAATATTCCTTGATCGTCCACCTTAAATCATATCCATCTTCCTGGTAATGTGTTTTTCTCTACTACTTTGATCATATTTAGAATAAACGAATCTCTAAACTAGTTCTCTTTTATATGGTTAATCAAATACGATATAATGGCATGCTTTATGCTTTATTCATATGATACCGCATTGGCTTTCCCGGGTGTATACTCGATATCTAAATCATATGCTGTGAGAAATTCTTGCCAACGCTGTTATTTCATATTAAAGTCCTTTTGAGTGAAAAGATATTTCGAAGATTTGTGATCTGTGAAGAGTTCGAACTTTTTACCTATTTAAAGGAATATTATTTACTAAGGTCAAACAAAGTATATCAAAATAAACTATGAGAAATTCCTACCCAGTTAATAATGCCTCCACATTTTTAGTGTAAACGCAATGGCTAATAATTCTAAGTCGTTTGTTGTTTAATTCCTTTCATGAGTCTTTAGTTGTCGACTTGCATAAGCGATAACTTTTCCATGTTGCATAAGAATTGCACCTACTCCTTCTCCACAAGCGTCCATATATACAATTAAATTTCCACTTTCATCAACAATAGCTAGGATAAGAGGGGTATTTATCCTTTTCTTGAGTTCCTAGAATGCTTTTTCACATCTTTATGTCCATTTAAATTTAACATCCTTCATAGTCAACTTCATTAAGTGATAAGAAATATTTGAAAAGTCTTGAATAAATCTCCAGTAATACCCTACAAATCTTAAGTAGCTGCATATGTCCTTTGGAGTTTGTGGTTGCTTCCAATCTCATATAGCAGAAATCTTTCCTGGATCTACTGAGATCCTATGTGTTGACACAATATGCCGAAGGAATCTTACTTTTTTCCCCCAAAAAGGACATTTCGAGAATTTAGCTTTAAGTACATTTCTTCTTAATATTTCCAACATAATCTCCAGGTGCCCTTCGTGATCCTCCTCGTTTTTGAAATAGATGAGAATATAATTAATAAAACCAACATGAATTTGTTTAGCATATCTCTGAGTACTCTATATCATAAGGTCTACAAATTAAATGTGCGCATTAGTCAACCCAAAAGGTATAACTAACCATTCATAAGAGCAATCCGAATCCCTGAATGCAGTTAATGAAATGCCATCATCATCTATTCTTAGTTAATGGAATCCTATGCCTAAATACATTTGCAACAATACCCGGGCACCATGAAGTTGATCAAAAAAGTCACCAATGGAGGGTAGAGGATACTTATTTTTAATCGTTTGGTTATTCAGATCTCGATAATCTACACAGAGCCTTAGAGAGCCATCAGAATTTGCAACCAAACCCCCATTGCGCCTAGATCGAGCGACTTGGTCTAATTACTTCTTTCCTTAATGACTCATTTGTTTAGCTTTCCAACTCAATCCTTTTCTTCCAGACCATCCTGGGTGAATAATGGGTCTTTCACTAGGAATTAAGTCAGTACAGAACTCAAATTCCTGATATAGGTGCAAACTTTTAACTACCTCAAATACATCCTGAAATTCCATGACAATTAGTATTGTTTCCAAACCTTTCTTAGATGAACCTAGGACATACAAGCAACTATCCCTTTTTGGACCAGCCTCATAAAATATTTCTACAAATTTTTTGAAGTTGGTCAATAAAGATATCGTTCTCTTAACGCAATCTAGAATAGCTTTATTCTTGGATAACCGGTCCATACTGAGTAAAACTTCAAGCCCAATAAAGTCGTAGACAAATCAGTCACATGAAAAATTATGAGGAGGGAAAGTGATTTGGTTACCCTTGCAAACCATACAAAGATTAGTCACACCGCCTGTGGGGTTGGACACACGGATAGAGGTATCTATATTTCTGTGATCAATTTTAATTTATCTACTAATCTCTTTGCAATAAAACTATCGGAAGCTCCTGTATTGAATAATACTCTAACTAAATCATTATTAAAATAGATATTACCTTCTAGAACTCCATTTCCTTTTACATCTTCACATGCTAAGGGTTAATCCTTTATGGGAAAAACTCTAGCCTGCTCTCCGTTCTTTATTAATGGGCACTTGCTTTTCCAATGGTCGGGTTGATAGCAGTTATGGCAAAGACTTTTTTGCACCATGGGAGAGAAGGTTCCCTACTGCTGCCTTTGAACCTTGAGATTTCTACAATTTGCGGAAAGGTGGCCTTTCCTCTGGTAATTACAACCTGTCACTTCCTTAAATCGATTCTCTTGTGACAATCCCTTGGGTTTTTCTTGCCATGGCTTCTTCCTCTTGTTTTGATTGTTGCTATTTCCTTAAGCAGTTACTAAGTTTTTTTGTCTAAGGCTTCATATCGAAAGCCCATATCCAATAGGTTCATAAAGGTTCCTTTTGTGTGAGCGGTCATCCTTTCCTTACATTGTTCCTTCATTCCTACAATAAACATCTCATTCTTTTTGAGGGGTGTGTCTCTCGAACTAGGCCCGAAGCGAGATAGTACATTGAACTTGTGGGAATATTCCTTCATAGATAGTTCTTCTTATTTCAAGTCCATGAAATTCCTATGGAGATGAGATCTTCTGGCTGTTGGCATGTATTGCTCTTCAAATACATCCTTAAAACTTTCCCATGAGAAATTATCCTCTCAATCATTCAAATTTATGGACTCCCACCAAGCTAGACCACATTCTTGTAATTGCCAAGAAGCTAAGAACCTTTTCTACACATCCTCGATATTCAATCCTTTAAAGATCCTTCCTTATGATCGGAGCCAAGCCTATACTTCAATAATGGACTTTGTTCCTTTAAATGGTTTCCTTCCTATGCTGGCGTAATTCTTGCATAGAGTAGCAAATTGAATTTGAGTTTGCACAGGGATTACCACTTCCTCAATTACTATAGCATTTAATCGACCGTTGGTAGCCATAGTATTGCTACTTCACATGCGTCCTCTTCTATTACCGATCTCCTACTATATAGATATAGTAGGGAAACATCTTTAGAATTATAGACGAAATTATGTTAAGGAATGGGTATAAAACTCGAATATACTTATTTAAATAAAATTTCAAATATGCACTCTATTTGACAAAAGCCAATCTAGGGTATTACTAACCCTATCTCTAATGTGTTGAACCCGTCAAAGCTTAGGTATTCGCTCAACCATAAGCTTTGATACCAAATGTGACGATCCACCTCCTTGACCCTAAGAAATCAACGCAAATATATCCTCTTTATTAATATGCCGTAAATACAAGTGAAGGAGAGGAGGATTATCAGGTTTTTTTAAAGAAAACAAAGGTAGAAGACAAATAAAATTGCATCATCGTATTCAATATTTAATTATACATATGAGTAGTATATACAATTACTTCAAATTACTCCATCATAGTTCTAGTAAGTACTAATCCAACAAAAATAGTTATAACCGCCTAGCCTCATAAGTGCTGGTAGATACATCATACATAATACAATAGATCAGAAATAGATGACTATCCACATAGGACCCTCCATGCTTCATGTTTCTACCAAAATGCTCCATGCTACCTAACTACTTGGCTGCCAATAAAAATAGGGCACCTAGAGTTGAAATGAAAAAGCTAATAAACACCGAGTCGATCATGAGACTAGTCTGAGAAACTCAAAATATGGATATTTGAAAACAAAGTTTATCTCATAAGACAACACCTATATAGACATGGAATGGGTTTTTTACCTCATGATAACCAAGACATTTACTATGTAAAATATGTGAGTATTATTTTCAATACATTCTTTTGAAAACGGCTTTTAGGTAAATATACGTAATCTAAGCCGAATTGTTACATTATAAAATTCTAGCATAATAGGCTCTACAATCAAGTCCGAAGGCACTAATTGGAGAATGGATTGCTTACAATGACATGGTAAGGGACTACCTTCCAACAATACATCTTTAGAAAAATGCATCAAGGCACAAACAGATGGTCCTCTACCATCACACAACCAGCCTACCATTACTGCAGATAGTACCAAATATGACATCACCTCGATCGTTCCCGACCTACCCGGGATCCCAGAGCATACACAGCATACCGAAAATATAGAGGGTGGTCTAGAAAGGTGGCGACCTTATCCTAATAGGTGCAACCCACAGAGCCTCGTCGCATCAGCCCTTTTTTGTCATTCTCGAGTGATGAGGCTTGAGTTAACGATTACCTTTCACATAGCAAATTCTACTTTAAATGCCACACTGCCAATTCCACCACACACAATTGATTTCCATAAATGTACAACCTTTGAGCTTGTACGTCTCAAAGAAGAGTGCTAAGTGTAAAAGAGTTACTTCTTACACCACCAAACAGATGTACGTTTGTAAAAATCAATATACGTGCATTTTAGAAATGCAATGTCAGACATCTGTCCATACAAGTTGTCCAGGAACAGGATAAACTAAAGAAACTCTCCTACTACATCTTATTGAGAATCACACCTAGGATTAGTAACGAGTAGCCCTTGCATCTAAGATCAAATAAAGATTCCACTGCCACATATATATGGTATGGGAAATTTTCTCGAGGGTCAGTGACAATTTGCCCTTCAATCCATTTATTATCATTCCATGTCTACACCATTGAATTAATAAATTGGTTTAAAGTGGTTTTTAGATAAGAATCACCCAAATCCAACCTCCATTCCTTCGAACTAATCATTGATACAAGATGTTAAGTTTGAGGGTGATTACCATTTCATTTATTAATATCTTTTATCACATAAATTATCTCTTTTAGGGATATAAATCCTTAAATCATATTCCTTTACAGTATATATGGAATCATTAAACCACTCTTTAACATTGGAATATTAAATAAAAATCATATTCATAAATCACATTACAAAACCTTATTGATTAAAAAAAGGTCGATAGAAATTATACCAACTCTATTCAACATTAATTTCTGTATTCAACCATTACTCTCCATCGCCAATGGTGAAATCACATTATAAATGCACATGAATAATAAGGGTTCCCTCCTTCTATTTTAATACCATCTATAAGAAGATTATTTCTATACAATCCAAGCTATGTTAGTAAAATTGAATTTTTATACTTGTCTCGTTTCCAACATTTCGATCTTATCTATTCCTCGTCCAGGAAAGAGGCCAGGTGAGATAGGGCACTGGTTGCTCCTGAACATCTCCTTAGTTTAAGTACCTCACATTCGGATCCCATGAAAAAGAAAACCCAGTCTACTCATCGGCCTTTAGAGCCAAGATTATTGATTTTAACAGCTTTTCTTTAAATCACTTATTTAAATTCTTTTTAAATTAATTATAAAAAACAAAATTATCTTTATAATATTTAATCAATTATTTGAAAACATTTATAAAATATTTGGGAATCAATATTAAAGTTTAAAGCCATATTTTAAAAGTTATTAAAAGCTAGTGATTTTAAGACTTATTTGATCAAAACAACTTTTCTATCATTTAGGAATCCAATTTTATAAGTAAAATCTCTTTTATAAAATTTTGAAACATTTAAAGAATTTACTACATATATTTAAAGAATTAAAAATATCACTTATAAAGAATTTATCGCTTCGGTTTCTGAACAGATAAACCACGACTATTTATAATACTTGATTCGCTCATATTTCCAAATCTACTAATGGAAATTTCAATCCTTTTCTTTTATTTGAAATCTATGACATATAAAATTCAGGAAAATTCAAATTCCAAATAGTTTCGACTCTGATTCCATCTTATAAATGGATTAAAATTTCTACAGAGCGTAATCGCAAACTACCGTTACACGATGCACCTATTTTTTTGATTCAACTTTCATAACTTGTCCAAAGTACACAAAATTGGGTTTCACTATTTAAAAATGTTTTGTAAACCATCATAAGCTATTTTAGAGAGGTTTAACAATCTCATATACACCATTTCATTTATTAAAGGAAAGTGATTTCCTTTGTGACATTTGACGTATATTAAACATGAATTGTTTACATATCCAAACAAACATATTATCATGTCCAAACATAGTTCATAATCATCAAACTAGGCGTCACCAAACATATATATCATCCAGTATATCATAATATAAATAGAGTTTCTTACCTTTGATTAAATCGAGCTAACTTTAAAACGGCTATAGCTCCGCTATTTGAAAATTTTAGCTTGATAATCTTGCACTAAAGTTACGTGATCGACTCAGCCTTGGACTTTGGTAGTAGGGTGTTCATGGCCTTGCTTGGAAAAGGGGAAAGACTTGGCCTTTGGAGGTAGGTGGTGGTGGCCGTGGGCTCCAATGGGGAAAAGGAGTGGATTTACTTTGATTTTGAAGTGTTTGTATCATATATATACTATATAATTTTAATTACCTTTTGCCATTATTTTTTCCATTATTTTCTTTAGGTAAGAGGCCTCAAAGTGGAGAGAAGAAGTTAAGAAGCCTTAGAACTTATGGACAAATGAAGTAAAGATGGACGGTGGTATTTATAGGAAAAAAAACGTGGATTAAAATATCATGATATTAACTTACCATTTCATCACCATTGCCACACCACCTTGCCCCCTCCTACCTCATCATCCATGGCCGAACATCTCCTCATATGTGTAGCCATGTGTTTGTACATAGGGTGTAAAAGGTTGACTTTGGATTTAATTATGGATGAAGTTCAGGGAAATATCTTAGATATTTCGTAATGTATATCTGTGTGTGGGAAAGTATTTTTGTATGTATATATGTATTCATATGCATGTGAATGTGTTCACATATATGTACATGTATATGTACATATGTACTTCTTAAGTGATTCACAATATTGCACAACTTTCGTACGCTGTATCGTTATTGATTCCAATTTCAAATTCCGGCCATATTTTCACTTCTTATTTAATATATATATATATAAATATATTTATATATATATATATGTTTGTATATATTTGTAAACAATGTTAGATAGTAATATTTCTATCATTATACAATAATTAAAAGGGCTTATTTAATAATTAAAATAATTATTAAATCACTAAACCCAATTTAAATTCAAATATCATTTATTCCGACATAGTTATATCATTAACGATTTCATATGTAAGTTTTGTTTTCAAAAATAAAACAAATAGTTTTATTACGTATCCTCACTCATTTATAAAATAAATAGTTTTATTACATATCCTCACTCATTTATATAAATTAGTGTATGTATCTAGCTCCATGCACGATGTTAGATGGTCTAAGAGTATTTATTGATAAAACGGTTTTTGGTCATTTTATTGATATATCTTCCAAAGTATATATTTTTGTAAAATATTTATTCAAAATGAGATTATTATTATTATTTATTGTTTAAAGCATTATCATTTTTATTTAAAAAAATCTTATATTTGAATATTTTAAAAAAAATTCTAAAGTGATGAATTTGGGGGTCCTTTCATAGGGATTACGTATGATACTTTTTACACCTTTTCTACAGCAGTTTAGATTTGCAGAAAATTAACGATGGCATGTAAATATAGCAGGAGATTGTCTACATCTTTCCTATGCCAGAAAGTTTAGCATAGGCGATTTTCTATGTCTTTCCTATGCCTCGGTTATTTTTCCGCAAATTTAAGTAAGCGAAGGAAAGATGTAAGAAATTTTCTATGCCTTTTCTACAATTTTACCTATACCAACCTATTTCCTTCTGCACAATCTGCCTTATGGCACATAAAATCCGTAGGAAATTTTATGTTTTAGACAACAGTATTTTCTTATAGTGGCGTGTGATTTTAAGATGATATATACCGGTCCAACTGTAACATCCCACCCTTTTGTACGATTTAAATCGGCGATAAACCACACACTTCCGACTCAAACCATACGGAAGGGTGGATTTTTATTGGGGTGAATAAGAAAAACAGAGAAAGAGAGAAAACAAAATAGAATCTCGCAGCAGAATGACAAAATATAATAAACAAATAACAGTTCATGAAGCTGTTTTACAAAACATTTTATTATACTTATACAACACATATCAGGGTTACACATACCCAAGAGTAATAAATAATGTAGCGGAATACATGATGCAGTGAAATATGATAAATAATAATAATACAATCTTCTTCTTTGTCCTCTAGTAATAGGGTCTTCAAATCCTGAAATACTCAGGCTGACCCGAGCGAATTGAAAAGACAAAACATTCGACTCAGAACTAAAAGATTTTATGTGATTTAAATCAATGGAAATAAATATGAGTGGAACAGCGTCAGAGATGTTTACGGGATTTGACTTCTCCTATCCAACGTCTAACGTGAGTGCAGTAACATAAGAAATGCTCGGGATTCATATCTCCTAAGGATCCATTAAACTATTTACAATGTAGTAATATATACTATTATAATAATGTCAAATAGTAAAATAAACTAACTTTTAAATAGCATTAAGGGGTTACCTATATAGCCCTTTACACGTAATAGTCCCAGTAATCCATCCAGCATCATGGTCCCTCCTGATCAGGAAGCCACCAGAGGATACTCCACGGGCAACGGGAGAAAACCAAACTCGTACAAGGCTCGCTAGGGTAGGTGCCACGGCACACAAGGCAATGGCAGGGTAGATATACCAATTATGTGACGACCCAGAATTTCTGTCATTTGAAATTCAGATATTTAAATGATTTTAAATAACAATGAGTAAGATTTGTATGTCGAATAATTTATTTTTCGAATATCTAAATTTAATTGGATAATTAAATCGATAAATTAATATTTGAAATTGCGTAAATAATTGGAATTTGGGTTTAATGTGATTAAAAATGATTTATAAAGTTATATTAAATCATATTGGAGTTAGAACAATGTTTGTGAACTTTTAAAATTGAATTAAAAGTTAATTTGTGAAAATTGAATATTTTAATATTTAATTGACGGGTTAAAATAGGCATTTTCAAACAGTCTCGGATTTCGACGAAATCAGTTTCAACGGATCCATAATGTCAAATTATTGTATTTTGTGTCAATCGGATTTACGGTTTGTCCGGGGCAAGCCAAAACGCATAGAAATTGGTTTAAATCGATTTAATTTAAATTTGATCGTTTATTTCCGTAACTCGCACATATGATCAAATTAGCTTCCGAAACACGTTCCATTATGTCCGTAACGCGGGGTAAACCCTAGAAACGCAGGTCACCGCGCGAGATTTGGAGTTCGGAAATTTGGAGTGAATAGTGTTTTCGTTGAAATTTCTATAAAAGCACCTCTATTATCTTCATTTGCAAACAAAGAAAACCCTGACCCTAATAATGTTTCAGCTGCCATTAACATTTCGAACTGCCAGAAAGCACTCTTCTTCTTCCCTCGATTTCTTCTAATCCAAGCATCGATTCAAGAAACTTTCAACATGGAAAATGTATAGCACAACAAGAGCTAATCTAAACGGTGGAGATCTAAAATCTCTTGACGGATCAATGGAAATTGGAGTTGGAAGGTCGTACGTTCGTGCACGAAAACTGAGGCCAATATAGGGCCGAGCTCGACCGCTTTCTGGCCGATGGTGGCTTGCTTGAAGGCTTCGTTATGGTGTTCCCTGATCAACGTGAAGATGCGTGTAGATGGCTCGAAAATTTGGTTCATAATGGCGGCCGTGGGTTCTTTGTTACCTGCAGACGAACGTGAGTGGAATAAAGGGGGAGGGGGACGGCCAAGATTTGGAGGTGCTGGTTCTAACGGCTGTGATGAGCTTAGGTTTAAAATTTAAAAGAAAATAGTATATAATTATATTATTAAATCCTGTAAACTCTGTAATAACGTAACTTTTTCATACGAGGTCGAAAACGCACGAAACAAATTGCGTCGTTTTGACGGGCACTACGTAATGGAGCTAGTTTGGAGTCGTTTGGAGCTAGTGATAATTTCTGGTAAAATTAAATGCACGTTTAATTTTATTCGAAAAAAACGCTACAACTGTTATCGGGAAACTCAAGGTGAGAACTTCTCACTCAATCGAAATGTGTTTCGACTTAAATTTAAAATAGTTAAATTTAAAATTGCTTGATTGTGTGATTGGATGATCATTATTATCTATTGTATCGAAGTGGACCTTATACGCCGTATATTAAGCGGATGTTATTTATTAAACACATATACCGCGATAATTCCATCTTGATATGGAATTGGTATTATATATGTATTTGGAGTTGATTTCCCGCATTATATAGCGGATGAGACCCTATTGCGACGCATAATAGCGGATAATATTTTGTAAATCCCATATACCGCGATATTCCTTCTTGAAGCGGAATTGGTATTGTGCTAACATCTTTGGACGCAGGGAAACAGGTTAGAGGGATCCAACTGGATTCCTCAAATGATTGAATTGGTTTTAATGTTGTGTGCTGATCTATTTATAATCTACATGATTATCTTTGTGATTGAAATCGTTAAAGGCTAAATTTTAGCCGAATATATTTTAGGTATGGTTAAATACCGAAAATAAGTAAAAGGTGAACTATAAAAATTTAAATTGAAAATTTATAATTAAATTTATTTTTGAGAATCGTATAAATTTGGAGGAAGGAATTTTTTAAAATGATAAAGTTTTATTTTTTTTGTCTTGTTGACTAAAATTCCAAAATATGGTAAAAAGGCTTAATAAATGGATTTTCGATAATATTATTCAAAGGTTGAAAATTTATTCAAAATATGGATTTTAATGAGTTGGAAAATAAAAGAATTTGTATTCTTTAAAAAGGAAATTATTTTGAAAAGAAATAAATTCAGGAATCCATTTGGGAATTGATTTTGTTAATTAAAAATAGATCTTTTGGAAATCCATTTGGAAATTTGTTTGATGTTTTGAAATGAATTTGGAATCAATTTTGAAATTAATTTGGGGTTTAGTAGAAATTGATTTCAATTTGAAATTTGAATGAAATTCACTTAGTGTTTAATTTCATGGAAAATCAATATGGAATTTGATTTGGTGTTTTTGAAAATCAATTGAAAACTTATTTTGGTGTTGAAAGTCAATAATTGAAATCAATTTGAAAAATCATATAAAAAGTGAATATTTGGAAATGTAAATTCACAATGGAAATTTATAAGGGAAATTTGTTTTAAAAATAAACATTGATTTATTTTTAAAAGTGTGGAAATAAATTTATGGATTTGGAACGTAAATTTAATAAACCGGTAAAGATTTATTTAATTAGTTTGAATGAACCATTTTGAAATGAAAGTGTATCTCTCAAGGAATCCGCATAAAATTTCTGAATAGCTTTGAAAAAAATATATTATTCATATATATAAATTTCTAATATTGGTTTTGAAAAGGATACTTTGAAGAAATTTACCTCTTAAATTATTTTATGTCCTTTGACGCAGCGGATTAATCGAAACAAACTTCAATCGGTGAAATGTAACAATCGGTGAGTTGAAGATACCAAAAATGCCCAAGTTCGTTGATCCAAAGATACCGAACTCTAGCTATCTCAAACACGTTGATAGCGCACTATACCGTGTTCTAAGATCTACGATTCTTCGCACGTTGATCTAGCGCACTAGATTCCGTGAATCGGCTTCTACGATCGTTGAATCGAGCGCACTCGATTAACCGAAAGAGGAGATAGGAGATTACACTCAACTACCAATTGGTATGAAAGCACAAAGCTAACAAAAGAGAATTTTATTCCAAAAATCAACCCCTTCAAAATGTACAACACACGCGTATTTATAGGGTTTTCACAACACAGCCCTTGAGTCGTGACCGACTCATACCTTACGACTCATCTAAGTCGTTGCCGACTCATCTAAGTCGCTGCCGACTCAACAGACGCTTCATACTGTTACTACAACACTTCATACGCAACCGACTCAAGCAGGCACGACTCACGACTTACTACCTCAACCACAACTTACCCGACTCAACACGTTACGACTCACAGACAATACAAACGACTCAAACACGACCGACCCATATATTACATACATGACCCAACTTATGTCGTGAACGACTCACGACTCATCAAACACACAAGGTACACGACTCAACAAGTCAAGCGACTCAACTCCTTGCTGTCCTAACTCCCTCCGACTCAAGGCCTTCACTAGCTGGGGCTTTCCCTTGCTTCATGCTAAGTCGTAGACGACTCATGTAGATATCATTAGGTCGGTACTTCTTCTCCTGAGCTTGGTTAAGTCGCAAACGACTTATCGATAGACCGTTGAGTCGTGGACGACTCAACTCCGATGCCTTGTTATCTCGGCCTGATTTCTCCCGTGGTTTGTTAGGTCGTGGACCTCCTTCCCTAGCTCGGAAACGCCTCAAACCTTCATTGAGTCGTGGACGAGTCATCACACTACACCACCAACTCGTGTTTTCAGGAATTAAAGTTTGCACAACTTCTTCTCTGGCCTTAGCTGCATCATCCTCCCTTGGTTGAGAAAAATTCGACCTCGAATTTGTAAATTCTTCCTCAACAATCCCACCTTCATGATATGGAATTAAATGTTTGATGTTAAAAACATCAGAAGTATAAACATCATCCGGTAACTTTAATCGATAAGCATTCTCATTAATTTTCTTCAAAACTTCAACTGGACCAATTTTTCGCGCCTTCAACTTGTTATAAGCACCCACTGGAAAACGATCCTTTGTCAATACAGCATAAACCAAATCACCTTTCTTAAATTCAACATTTCGTCGTTTCAAATCTGCAAACTTCTTATACTTTTCATTCGATTTCTCCAATCGTTTCTGAACGACTTTATGACATTCAGTCAACTCATCAACAAAATCAACAGCTCGTTTAACTGTTCCCTTCGACTGTGGTACTACTGCTAAATCCAACGGTCCCCTTGGTAAGTTTGAATAAACAATCTGAAACGGACTGAATCCTGTGCTACGATTCACTGCATGATTATGAGCAAATTCTGCCTAACATAGCTTCATGTCCCAACTTCTCAAATTATCCTGTACAAGACATCGCAACAAATTTCCCAATGACCTGTTAACAACTTCTGTCTGTCCATCAGTTTGTGGATGGTAAGCACTACTAAATTTCAGTTTCGTTCCCACCATCTTCCACAAACTCAACCAAAAGTGACTCAGAAAACGAGTATCTCTATCCGAAACAATAGACTATGGCAATCCATGAAGTCGATAAATCTCCTTGAAAAATAATTGAGCAACACGAACAGCATCCGCCGTCTTTTTGCAAGCAACAAAATGTGCCATCTTTGAAAATCTGTCCACCACAACAAATATCGAATCATTTCCCCTTTGAGTTCTAGGCAAACCCAAAACGAAATCCATGCTAATATCAACCCATGGCTTAGATGGTACTGGTAATGGCATATACAACCCTGCATTCGTTGCTGTTCCTTTAGAAACCTGGCAAATATGGCATCTCACCACAAACCTTTCAACCTCTTTTCTCATCGATGGCCAAAAGTAAGACTGTGAAATCAACTGTAAAGTACGATCACGGCCCACATGCCCTTCCTCATGTAACTCCTTGACGATTTTCAATCTCAAGCTACAGTCTGGAATACATAAACGATTCCCTTTAAACAGAAAACCATCAACCAACATAAATTCATCGGTACTCCCATCCTTCACTTTTTCAACATATTTCACAAAGTAAGGATCTTCTTCAATCATCTCTGGCAACATTTCAAACCCTGTCACTTCAACCTTCATTGTTGTTAATAAATGACTCCTCCTACTCAAAGCATCAGCTACTCGATTTGTCACCCCTGATTTGTGCTTAACGACAAAAGTAAACTGTTGCAAATAAGCAATCCATGACGCATGTCTCGCTGAAATCTTATCCTGCCCCTGTAAATGCTTCAAAGCTTCATGATCAGTGTAAAGAACGAATTCCTTCTGAAATAGATAGTGTCTCCAATGCTTAACAGCTTGTACAACAGCATAAAATTCAACCTCATATGTACTGTATCTCATCTTTGCCCCTGACAACTTTTCGCTGAAATAAGCAACTGGTTTCCCATTCTGACTCAGAACTCCTCCAATACCAACCTTCGAAGCATCAGTATGCAATTCAAACAGTAACTGAAAATTAGGTAGAACAAGAATTGGTGCAGACGTCAACAATTCCTTGATCTCCTCAAAGGCAACCCCCGCTTCTTCTGACCACACAAACTGTTTCCCTTTCATGCAATCAGTAACTGGAGCCATCACGCTACTGAAGTGTGGAATGAATCTTCGGTAGAATGACGCTAGCCCATGAAAACTTCTCACTTCTGTAATTGTCTTTGGCTGTGGCCAATTTCTGACTGCTTCAACTTTACTCTGGTCAACTTGAATACCTTTCCCTGAAACAACATAACCCAGGAATAAAACAGTATGCGTCATAAACACACATTTCTTCGTAGCAGCATAAAATTGTTCCTCACGAAGAATAATCAATACTTCCCTCAAATGTAGAACATGCTCCTCCATACTCCTGCTGTAAATCAGAATATCATCGAAATAAACCACGACGAACTTCCCAATGAATGGTCTAAAGATTTGATTCATCACCCGCATGAATGTACTAGGTGCATTTGACAAACCAAATGGCATAACCAACCATTCGTATAACCCTTCTCTCGTCTTAAAAGTTGTCTTCCATTCGTCTCCAGGTCTGATTCGAATTTGATGATAACCACTCTTCAAATCAATCTTCGAAAATATAGTTGCCCCACTCAACTGATCTAACAAATCATCCAACCTTGGCATAGGAAATCTATATCGGACAGTGATCTTATTCAAAGCTCTACTATCTGTGCACATCCTCCATGTTCCGTCCTTCTTCGGTACTAACAAAGCTGGCACAGCACAAGGACTCAAGCTTTCCTGAACACGTCCCTGTTCCAACAACTCTTCCACCTGCCTTCGTAACTCCTCATGTTCCTTCGGACTCATTCGGTAATGTGGTCGATGTGGTAAAACTGCTCCCGGAACAAGATCAATTTGATGTTGAATGTCTCTAAGTGGCGGTAACTCCTTAGGCAACTCCTCTGGAAAGACATCTTCAAATTCTTTCAAAATTGGCTTTGCTGCTTCTGGAATTTCAATTTCTTCACTACTCTCTCTCCCAATCAACAAAAATACTCCAGGCTCCTCTTCAACTTCCTTAACAAACTCTTTCAAAGTCAACAGAGTTTTCAATTCTTCAATCTCTTCTAACTTGCTCTCCTTCTGTTGTTGCTTCTTGGGAACCAAAGTGATTTTAGTACCCTCGAACATGAAACTGTAGCTATTGGCACGACCATCATGTTGAACTGATCTATCAAACTGCCACGGTCTGCCTAACAACAGATGACACACATCCATGTCTACAACATCACACCAAATTTCATCTTTGTACTTCTTCCCAATAGAAAAATTAACACAAGCCCTTCGACACACTTTCACTTCACCACCCTTCCTTAACCATGCTAGCTTGTACGGTTTAGGATGCTTCTCAGTCTTCAAGTTCAATTTCCTTACTGCTTCTGTAGAAATAATATTATCACAACTCCCAGCATCAATAACGAACTTGCAAACTTTTCCCAGAATAGTGCATGTCGACTGAAAAATATTGCTTCTCAACCAACTACAATCCTCATCTTGCTTTGGTGTAAGACATGACCTCCTCATCATAAGATTACAACCTTCATCTCCAAACAATTCTTCCTCCTCCTCAACATAAGGTGTATTTGAACATTCTGCCTCCTCACCATTATCCTCCTCAACTTCTGCAACCATGGTTCTCTTCTTCGGCTTCGGACATTCATTACTTTTGTGACCCAACTCCTGACAATTATAACATTTGAAAACACTGCTAGTCTTTACCTTCTCAGCCTCCTTCACCACTGGCTTTGTAACAGGTTTAGGAACATTAGAACTTCCACCAACACCCCTTGCTTGATTATTGGAATTAGTAAACATACCGCCTCCACGCCTTCCTTGTTTCTCCCAAGCCAACGCTTTCTGATGTGCCTCTGCAACTGATCTAGGATCAAACATATTAACCATATCCTGGATCTGCATTCTCAATCCCCCAATGAATCTAGCAGTTAGCTGTTCTTCTGTCTCCATAATATCATTCCTGGCAATGAGTTGGTAAAATTCATCAGCATAATCACTAACAGATTTTGTCCCTTGCCTCAGATTCTGCAACCTCTGGTACATAAGTGACTGATAGTTGTAAGGTAAAAAAGTAGATCTCATCAACTTCTTCATCTTATCCCACGATTCTATCTTTGACTTCCCCATTCTCTCCCTTGTAAGTTTAGTTTGTTGCCACCATGCCAAAGCTCTCCCCCTCAACCTAGTAGCAACCAACTTTACTCTCCTATGCTCAGGAACCTCCTTGAAATCAAAGATCTCTTCAACATTTGATACCCAATCAAGAAATTCTTCAGCTGCCATCCCTCCTTTAAACTCCGGAATCTCCATCTTCATACCCGATTCCCAACGTCGATCATCATCAATAACCCGATACTGACGTTGTCCCTGATCTCGGTCTCTGAAATGAACACTTCCCCTATCACCGTCAAACTCCTCATCAAAGTCTGATGCATATCGTTGTCTTTCACACCCTCCAACATCTCTACCACCACTCCTACAACCAACATCCCGTCTATCATGGTCATCAACATTCCTCCTACTTCGATTATCAACACTCCGTTGATCCTGACTTTCTCTCCTCTCCCGATCTGAATGATGTGAAACTCTACTTCCTCCATGAATGGATTCAGGTGAATTTCTTCTTCTACTTTGATTCATATCAATCATAAGCTTCTCCAACCTACCAATGCCTTCATCAATCTTCTCGTGCATACGTTGCTCCATTTGATCGGCCTCTTCTCTTCGATATAGTGCTTCAATGTTTTGATGACGATTAGCTCTCCTTGGTGGCATGATTGAAAAACTTCACAAACACTTCAACAATTCGAACACAAAAATTCAAAGCTTTCACAAACAACAATTTCACAAGGCTCGGCCTTGAACTTAACTCGGCTTGTATGTATACGACTCAAGTAAGGTCGGCTTAATTTGACTCGGCTCAACCTCTTTAGCTCGGCTAGAAATTCAAACACTTCAAACCTTGGCACGCAAAGCCCAAGATAGATCCAAACAATTTCCAGCTCCTCGATCCAAAATGAAATGGATCAAACACTCCAAACTTGATGCACTTCAATATGAACACGATGAACAACTTCAAACTTCAAAAACTTCAAAAACTTCAAAAACTTCAAAAACTTGGCTCCAAGAATCAACTTAGCTATGATTGGCTAAGTATGGCTCTGATACCAAATAATGACGCAGCGGATTAATCGAAACAAACTTCAATCGGTGAAATGTAACAATCGGTGAGTTGAAGATACCAAAAATGCCCAAGTTCGTTGATCCAAAGATACCGAACTCTAGCTATCTCAAACACGTTGATAGCGCACTATACCGTGTTCTAAGATCTACGATTCTTCGCACGTTGATCTAGCGCACTAGATTCCGTGAATCGGCTTCTACGATCGTTGAATCGAGTGCACTCGATTAACCGAAAGAGGAGATAGGAGATTACACTCAACTACCAATTGGTATGAAAGCACAAAGCTAACAAAAGAGAATTTTATTCCAAAAATCAACCCCTTCAAAATGTACAACACACGCGTATTTATAGGGTTTTCACAACACAGCCCTTGAGTCGTGACCGACTCATACCTTACGACTCATCTAAGTCGTTGCCGACTCATCTAAGTCGCTGCCGACTCAACAGACGCTTCATACTGTTACTACAACACTTCATACGCAACCGACTCAAGCAGGCACGACTCACGACTTACTACCTCAACCACAACTCACCCGACTCAACACGTTACGACTCACAGACAATACAAACGACTCAAACACGACCGACCCATATATTACATACATGACCCAACTTATGTCGTGAACGACTCACGATTCATCAAACACACAAGGTACACGACTCAACAAGCCAAGCGACTCAACTCCTTGCCATCCTAACTCCCTCCGACTCAAGGCCTTCACTAGCTGGGGCTTTCCCTTGCTTCATGCTAAGTCGTAGACGACTCATGTAGATATCATTAGGTCGGTACTTCTTCTCCTGAGCTTGGTTAAGTCGCAAACGACTTATGGATAGACCGTTGAGTCGTGGACGACTCAACTCCGATGCCTTGTTATCTCGGCCTGATTTCTCCCGTGGTTTGTTAGGTCGTGGACCTCCTTCCCTAGCTCGGAAACGCCTCAAACCTTCATTGAGTCGTGGACGAGTCATCACACTACACCACCAACTCGTGTTTTCAGGAATTAAAGTTTGCACAACTTCTTCTCTGGCCTTAGCTGCATCATCCTTTAAGTAAAGATTTATTAAATTGTTTATAGAAATGATTATTTCTAAGACTTAATCAGTAATTGTTTTAGAAAATAGTTATTTAAATAGTTATACTCTATTTACTAACTTTATTTTGAAAAATTAGTTTGGGTTTAAGTTTAGATAATATAGGTATAATTTTTATAACTAATATTTTAAGTAAAGTGTTTGAAGAAAAATAGTTTTATTTAAAAGTGTTTTCCAGATATATTTTTGGATAAGAAATTTTCAATTATTTTAAAATATTTGAACTCGGCAGATTTCCAGTGAAAAGGAATAACTATTTGTAAGTATTTTCCGCTTGAAGAAAATGATTTGAAATTTAATTTCAAAAGTTGTAAAGGTGAAAATTGATTTGAAATTTGTTTTCAAATGTTAGAAGTGTGGAAAATATATCTTATAAAGATATTTTGGAAATAAATAATTTGGGAAGATTATTTGGAATCGGGTTATGTTGTGAATATTGATTGATAGTTAAATAACCGACTATCAATATTGACCCTTAAATGTCTATTTGTTGTGGATTGGTTGAAATTGAATGCTACACTTATTTTTATATTATTGCGCTCGTCATTCGGACTACCCATTCCGAATAGTGATACGACGTAATGGATAGCATTGAAGACCGGTGGTGAAGACCGAGTATTTGTGAAAACGATAGGATGACCTATCCATTGTCTCTGCACCATTAGCTATGGTATGGAGATTTCCTTTGTGATGGGAAATTCGATCGGGATTTGTGAATACCCGGATTGCAAGGGCTTCTTTTGAAGTGCCTTCGGTTCTGTTCGAACCCGGAACAGACTTGTATGGCTACGTGTCTAACATTACATTATAAGATATAAAGCAGATTTCTTTCAAATACATTTCTGTCGGTGGCGGAGAATTTATTCTCTTAGTCAACACCCTTCTCTGAGACGTACGAGCTCGGAGGTTTTGTAGTTGAAAGTTATCAACGATATACTCCCAATTTGGTAATGTGGCATGCTGAGTGTTGCTTTGTGATGATTACTTATTGATCATTTGTTGATAAAAGCGTGACTTTGTGAAAAAAGCGTAGCTTTGTAGACGAGACTTCCTCAGACCTCACACCACAGAAATGGTCGAAAAAGGAATATGCAGTAAGTTTATGAGGGTCGCTCCCTTTAAGGTATGTCATTTCCTTCTGGAAAAGGGTGGTGTCAAGTACAGAGCCCTGATGCTTAACCTATGTGGTTGCTCCAATCTCATTTTTCTATATGGTTGTTGCTTTGTGATCGAGGGCCCTCGGATATAGGTCCCAATGGATTGGGGGGTGGCATATTCGTGTAGTAGTTACCTAGTTACAGAGGTAACCCGGCCTGGTGTTGGCAGAGAGCTGGTTAAGTTATCGGGACGTCCCGCCAGAGGCGATCCAATGTGGCAGTAGGAAGTTCCTTAGCCTGACCATTTGTTGGTAAATCCAAAGAAACAATATGAGCCTTGTACGGTTTTAGTCGTATTACCTTCCATTCACTTATGGTGGCGCCCCACTATTTGGATGGTAGCTATAGTAGGTATAGTTTGAAATGTCTATGTTGGCTAAGATTAATATTCTATTTTCGAAATGTTTTCGTGGCTATGCACTAATAATAATATCAAAAATGATTTGTTTTACGTAGTAAGAATCTTTGACTATCATAAGGAGAAATCTCTTCCAATTCTGCGTTTGCATTGTGTGTGTGCGGGGAGGCCTTATGGGAGTTTCATTTTCCAAAAGCATTGCAGATATTTTTCCACTTCCCTTGTTGTTGTTGCTTTAAAAGATAAATAACTGTTTTGAGTTCTCACACCGGTCCCATGACTAACTTGGAGTTTATTGTTCTCTTCCTAAACTCTGGGTGCCCAAAATTTTCCACACGAGCAGCCTAGAGTCAGTTATCAGGTCATTCTGGATTCAGGAGCGCTATGGAGCTCAGGAGGCAAGCTGGATGGCGAGACGTATTACTTGTATATGATATTATCCTTCTGCTGTAAATTCACTTGTAAGGATGAATTCATATAACTGTCCATTGTTTTGTTGTGTTGTATATTGTCGTTGTACACTCTGATAATGATGTAAGGTAATGTACTAACTGAGATAGTTCTTTGTTTTAAAGATTATTCATTTATCTATTATATGTTGCTCCGTTGCGATATGTGAGATTCTGATATTGTTTCTGTTCTTTTTTCTTACTTCTTCTATCTTTTTCTTCGACCTCTTTTTTTAACCCTCATGGTTCGGTTTTTCGGCATTCAATTGCTCGGCACTTGATACAGTGGACGTATTGATGTCGATTTGCGGAAGTCGAAGAATCGGGTCGTGACAACGTGGTATCAGAGCATATAGTTAAGCGGCAACCTTGGCTCTGTTGGGGATTACTCATTAGAGATAGATTCAGTAGTACTCTAGAATGAGTTGAGTGTAATAATAGATATGAGAGCATATTTGTTAGTGAATATGAAATTGGTTTGTATTGTTTTGACTTATCAGTTGATTATTTATAGATTCTGGTCGATGCTGTCTAGCCAACTGTCGTCGATAGGGTTTTCTAAACTCTTAAACGAGATAAACCGACATAGTATAGTTTTAAATTGGGTAAATGAAATAATTTTACCTCGATTATATTTTATATATATAAAGGAATAATTTTTCAGAATTATCAAAGTATATGTAAAATTGAATTATTTGATTGTTGAAAATGTAAGAAAATATATAAGTGAATCAAAGTTATTCGAATAATCTGAATAAAAACAACTATTGTGAAAGAATAAATTATATAAAAGCAACAATTGGACAAGCATAGAATTATAATCGAAATGATTTACAGTTGTGGAATAATCTTGTATAAGTAAAGGGAAATAGTGAAATTATATAAGCAAGATTTATAAATGTGATTTATAAATAAAAGAAAAATTCGAAAGAATTTAAAGCATTGGATTCACTACTGTTGCTGGGGAATAATAAGGGTACTGACTACAGCATCATCAGTATCATTTTCGAGTTTCTGTGTGATGGATTTGCTACCATAGTAAATTGAAATTGAATTTTGTTGTGATAAAAAATTAGAAATTAAAATCCAAGTTGAAAATTGATGAATATAAGTTATCAAGTTTTGAACTTATAATGTGAGATAATAAAGATTTAACTTTAGTAAAGTTGAAATAAATTTGAATTAGTATGATAAAATGTATGATGTGAAATTTAACTAAAGGAAGTTAAATAAATTAAATCAGATTTGGAAGTTGAATAATAAGTTGTATAACTTATTAAATGTGAAAATGTAAGTAAAACCAATTATTAAAATGGTTAAACAACTTTGTTAAGCAAAACAAGGTATGAATCTAAATAAGTGATGAAATTGACTTTGGTAAAAGTTAAATAGAATTTACTTTGGAGTTGGAATTGGAATTGGATTTTAACTCGATTAGATATGCTGCTGAAATGAGAATTTAAGTTAAGTTAAACAAATGATGTTTAAAAGGAATATAACTTAAGTGATGTTGAATGAAGTTGATTTTGGTATTAAAATGAATTACTGAAATGAAGTCATTAAATGGATATGAATTTGAGTTATATAAAGGAGATTCAATTTTATTTTTAAAATAAATTAGTAATTGAACTAATGAATTGAATATTAATCAATCGAATGTAATGAATTGATATAGAATAATGGATATGAGTGTAAATTCATTTAAGGCTAATTGAATGTTAAACCAAATTGATGGTAAACAAAGTGAATATAAATGTTGAATGTAAAGTGAATAAATTCAGTTGTATTGGATATACATTGGTTGTTAGATTATTGCTAATTGATTGAATAGAAATTCATATGCAATTGAATGAATAAAATTGAAAGCTAAAGCAATTAAATTCGAATTGGAAGTTAAGTAAATTTAAATTGGATGGAAATTGATTGAATTGAAAACGAACAAATGTGAATGTAAACTAATTGAAAATGAATAATTGAATGCCGTTGTGTATCAATTGGTTGTAAACAATTAGAAGTAATGTCGAAATCATATAAGTTGTTTATAAACCTTGCTTAGTACGCATTTCTTTTAATATGCATGTGTTGTAGTTGTTTAAAAGAGTAAAATGTTAATAACTTCTTATGTATGTCACTTACGCGTTTATATTGAGTAAGTACAGGTGCCGGGGCTACCGTTAGTGGGAATTGGGTTGTGCATTTTCTGAAAATTTAAGGCGTTAGAAAATTTTGGGGAAATTTTGGGAAAATTTTGTGAAAACTAAGTTTTGATTTGAAGTTAAAGGTTAAATGATATAGTTGATTTTGAAAAGATAACTATATACAGATTTGAAAACTTAGTAAATATTTTGTAAGAAGTTTAACTATTGAATTTTTGGAAAAGTTGAACACTTAAGAGATTTGTAAATCAAATTTGGAACGGTTTGTTGTGAAAAATTAATGAATTTGGGGCATTTTTCTTACTTGGTAATTTCGAGGACGAAATTCTTTTAAGGAGGGAAGATTGTAACGACCCAGAATTTCTGTCATTTGAAATTCAGATATTTAATTGATTTTAAATATCAACGAGTAAGTTTTGTAATTCGAATAATTTATTTTTCGAATATCTAAATTTAATTGGATAATTAAATCGATAAATTAATATTTGAAATTGCGTAAATAATTGGAATTTGGGTTTAATGTGATTAAAAATGATTTATAAAGTTATCTTAAAACATAGTGGAGTTAGAACAATGTTTGTGAACTTTTAAAATTGAATTAAAAGTTAATTTGTGAAAATTGAATATTTTAATATTTAATTGACGAGTTAAAGTAGGCATTTTTCAAATAGTCTCAGATTTTGAATAAACCGGTTTCATCGGATCCATAATGTCAAATTATTGTATGGTTTCGAATTTCATGTCAATCGGATATACGGTTTGTCCGGGACAAGCCAAAACGCATAGAAATTGGTTTAAATCGATTTAATTTAAATTTGATCGTTTATTTCCATAACTCGCACATATGATCAAATTAGCTTCCAAAACACGTTCCATCATGTCCGGAACGTGGGGTAAACCCTAGAAACGCCGGCCACCGCGCGAGATTTGGAGTTTGGAAATTTGGAGTGAATAGTGTTTTCGTTGAAATTTCTATAAAAGCACCTCTATTATCTTCATTTGCAAACAAAGAAAACTCTAACCCTAATAATGTTTTAGCCGCCATTAACATTTCGAACGGCCAGAAAACACTCTTCTTCTTCCCTCGATTTTTTCTAATCCAAACATCGATTTAAGAAACTTTCAACATGGAAAATGTAGGCACAACAAGAGCTACAATCTCAACGGTAGAGATCGAAAATCTCTTGACGGATCAACGGCAATTGGAGTTGGAAGGTCGTGCATTCGTGCACGAAAACCGAGGCCAATATAGGGCCGAGCTCGACCGCTTTCTGGCCGATGGTGGCTTGCTTGAAGGCCATCGTCGTGGTGTTCTCTGATCAACGTGAAGATGCGTGCCGATGGCTCGAAAATTTGGTTCATAATGGCGGCCGTGGGTTCATTGTTACCAGTAGACGAACATGAGCGGAAGAAAGGGGGGACGACCAAGATTTGAGGTGCTGGATATAACGGCTGTGATGAGCTTAGGTTTAAAATTGAAAAGAAAATAGTAAATAATTATATTATTAAATCGTGTAAACTCTGTAATAACTTAACGTTTTCGTACGAGGTCGAAAACACACGAAACAAATTACGTCGGGTTCGTTTTGACGAGCGCTACACAATGGAGCCGGTTTGGAGTCGTTTGGAGCTAGTGATAATTTCGAGTAAAATTAAACGCACGTTCAATTTTATTCAAAACAAACGCTACAACTGTTATCGGAAACTCAAGGTGAGAACTTCTCACTCAATCGAAATGTGTTTCGATTTAAATTTTAAATAGTTAAATTTAAAATTGATTGATTGTGTGATTGGATGATCGTTACTATATGTTGTATTGAAATAGACCTTATACACCGTATATTAAGCGGATGTTATTTATTAAACAAATATACCGCGATAATTCCATCTTGATATGGAATTGGTATTATATATGTATTTGGAGTTGATTTCCCGCATTATATAGCGGACGTGACCCTCTTGCGCTGCATAATAGCGGATAATGTTTTGTAAATCTCATGTACCGCGATATTCCGTCTTGAAGCGGAATTGGTATTGTGCTAACATCTTTGGATGCAGGGAAACAGGTTGGAGGGATCCAACTGGATTCCTCAAATGATTGAATTGGTTATAATGTTGTGTGTTGATCTATTTTATAATCTGCGTGATTATCTTTGTGATTGAAATCGTTAAAGGCTAAATTTTAGCCGAATATATTTTTGGTATCGTTATATACCGAAAATAAGTAAAATGTGAACTTTCAAAATTTTAATTGAAAATTTATAATTAAATTTATTTTTGAGAATCGTATAAATTTGGAGGAAGGAATTTTTTAAAATTATAAAGTTTTATTTTTTTATCTTGTTGAGTAAAATTCCAAAATATGGTAAAAAAGGCTTAATAAATGGATTTTCGATAATATTATTCAAAGGTTAAAAATTTATTCAAAATATGGATTTTAAAGTGTTGGATAATAAAAGAATTTGTATTCTTTAAAAAGGAAATTATTTTGAAAAGAAATGAATTTAGGATTCCATTTGGGAATTGATTTTGGTAATTAAAAATATATCTTTTGGAAATCCATTTGGAAATTTGTTTGTGTTTTGAAATGAATTTGGAATCAATTTTGAAATTAATTTGGGGTTCAGCAGAAATTGATTTCAATTTGAAATTTGAATGAAATTCACTTAGTGTTTAATTTCTTGGAAAATCAATATGGGATTTGGCTTGGTGTTTTTGGAAATCAATTAAAAACTGATTTTGGTGTTGAAAGTGAATAATTGAAATCGATTTGAAAAATCGTATAAAAAGTGAATATTTGGAAATGTAAATTCACAATGGAAATTTATAAGGGAAATTTGTTTTAAAAATAAACATTGATTTATTTTTAAAAGTGTGGAAATAAATTTAGGGATTTGGAACGTAAATTTAATAAATCGGTAAGGATTTATTTAATTAGTTTGAACGAACCATTTTGAAATGAAAGTGTATTCTCCCTGGGAAGCCGCATAAAATTTCTAAATAACTTTGAAAAAAATATATTATTCATATATATAAAGTTCTAGTATTGGTTTTGAAAAGGATACTTTGAAGAAATTTACCTCTTAAATTATTTTAAATCCTTTAAGTAAAGATTTATTAAATTCTTTATAGAAATGGTTATTTCTAAGATTTAGTCAGTAATTGTTTTACAAAATAGTTATTTAAATAGTTATACTCTATTTACTAACTTTATTTTGAAAAATTAGTTTGGGTTTAAGTTTAGATAATATAGGTATAATATTTTATAGCTAATATTCTAAGTAAAATGTTTGAAGAAAAATAGTTTTATTTAAAAGTGTTTTCCACATATATTTTTGGATAAGAAATTTCAATTATTTTAAAATATTTGTACTTGGTAGATTTCCGGTGAAAAGGAATAATTATTTGTATGTATTTTCCGCTTGAGAAAAATGATTTGAAATTTAATTTCAAAAGTTGTAAAGGTGAAAATTTACTTGAAATTTGTTTTCAAACGGTAGAAGTGTGGAAAATATATCTTATAAAGATATTTTGGAAATAAATAATTTGAAAGATTATTTGGAATCGGGTTATGTTGTGAATATTGATTGATAGTTAGATAACCGACTATCAATATTGACCCTTAAATGGATATTTGTTGTGGATTGGTTGAAATTGAATGCTACACTTATTTTTATATTATTGTGCTCGTTATTCGGACTACCCATTCCGAATAGTGATACGACGTAATGGATAGCATTGAAGACCGGTGGTGAAGACCGGGTATTTGTGAAAACGATAGGATGACCTATCGATTGTCTTTGCACCGTTAGCTATGGTATGGAGATTTCCTTTGTGATGGAAAATTCGATCCGGATTTGTGCATACCCGGATTGCAAGGGCTTCTTTTGAAGTGCCTTCGGTTCTGTTCGAACTTGGAACAGACTTGTATGGTTGCATGTCTGACATTACATTTTGAGACATAAAGAAGATTTCTTTCAAATTCATTTTTGTTGGTGGAGGAGAATTTATTCTCATAGTCAACACCCTTCTCTGAGACGTACAAGCTCAGAGGTTTTGTAGTTGAAAGTTAGCAGCGATATACTCCCAGCTTGTTTATGTAGCATGCTGAGTGTTGCTGCGTGATGATTATTTATTGATCATTTGTTGATAAAAGCGTGGCTTTGTGAAAAAAGCGTAGCATTGTGGACGAGACTTCGTCAGACCTCACACCACGGAAATGGTCGAAACAGGAATATGCGGCAAGGTTATGAGGGTCGCTCCCTTTTGGTTATGTCATTTCCTTCTGGAAAAGGGTGGTGTCAGTTATGGAGCCCTGATGCTTAACCTATGTGGTTGCTCCAATCTCATTTTTCTGTGTGGTTGTTGCTTTGTGATCGAGGGCCCTCGGATAAAGGTCCCAAAGGACCGGGGATGGCATATTCGTGTAGTAGTTACCTAGTTACAGAGGTAACCTGTAATGACCCAGAATTTTAATTAATTAAAATTTGAATATTTAATTTATTTTAAATATTAATAAGTGAAATTTATAGGTCGAATAAATTTTAATTCGAATAATTGGATTTAATTGAATAATTAAATCGATAATTTAATATGTTAAATTATGGAAATAATTGAAAATTGAGTTAATTATGATTGAAAATGATTTTTAAAATTTTATTTTATCATATTAGAGTTAGATTGATGTTTTAGAACTTTTAAAATCGAATTAAGAGTTTATTTGTGAAAATTGAATATTTTAATATTTAATCGACTAGTGAAATTAGCCAATTTTTGAACAGTCTCAGAATTGGACGAAACTAGTTCCATTGGATACGTAATAGTTTGTTATTACCGGATTTCAATTTTCGTAGCAATCGGAGTTATCGTTTGATCGTGGCAGCTCGAAACGCATCGAAATTGTTTTAATATTAATTTGGCGAGTTAAAATAGCCATTTTTCAAAAAGTCTCGGATTTCGACGAAACCAGTTTCATCGGATCCGTAATGTGATATTATTGTATGGTCTCAAATTTCATGTCAATCGGATTTACCGTTTGTCCGGTGCAAGCTAAAACGCCTAGAAAATCGTTTAATCGGTTTAATTTTAAATTGAACGTTTATTTCCATAACTCGCACAGATGACCGAATTAGCTTCCGTAACCTGTTCCATTGTGTCCGAAACGAGGGATAAACCCTAGAAACGTTGGTCACCGAGCGTAAATCGGAGTTTCGAAATTCCGGAATGAATAGTGTTGTTCAAACTTCTATAAATAGCCCCCCCTAACTTCATTATTTTCACAAAATTAAACCCTAGGGTTACAGGCCGCCTCCATTATCATGTATGGCCAGAAATCCCCCATCTTCTCCTTCATTTATCTTCAAATCCGTCAATCTATTCAACAAACCTTCAACTACAAAATTGTAGAGCATAGTGAGTTCTATAAATCCAACGGTCAAGATCAAGTTTCAAGCTACAGATTGATGGCAATTGGAGCTCGAATGGCCGTGGTTCGCGCACGAATTCCCAGACCATAGGGAGGCCGAGTTCATCATGGCTTGGGCCGAGTGTTGAGGTGGTGATGAGCGTTCGTTTGGCTGTGGTGTGATGGAGTTTAGTCGAGTGTGGTGGCCGAACTAATAAACCCTAGTTTGTGCAAAATGGGTTCGTGCGCGTCATGATACCTGTAGATGGAGTCGCGAGTGTTGGGAAGAAAGAGGGAGCGGCTAGATTTGCAGGTGCAGGAGATCCAAGGGCTGTAATGAGTGAAGGTTAAAAATTAAAAGAAATTATGTTGTAAATTAAAATATAAATTCGTGTAAACTTGCTGTAACGACCCGTAAAGTTCGACCATTTAAAATTGTTTGTTTAATAGGATTTTTGTAATTTATTTTAGTTGAAAGAATAAAGGGGGTAGATAAATATTAAAATGAAGGCTAGAATAAATTATATAGAAGTGACTTAGAAACCTATTTAAAGACATTTGAATAAAATTCAAATGAATTAAGTAGAGAAAGAAAGAAAAATTCTTACCTGGATATAAAATTTAATATGGGAATATTAAACCAATTTAATGCAATAAAAGATTGTGAACGATAAATTTGAATAGATTAAGAAATCCTGTTATTGCAAGTCAATAAATTTGTAAACTCTGATGAACATCTCAAAATTTATAATTTTATTGAAATTTAAGACATAGCATAAGCGTAGAACTATAGGTATGATGACAAACTTTTATAAATTGTCTAATTAAGGGTCAGCAAATTTATTTGGAAATCAAACTCAATTAAGGGTAAGTAATTATGATGGGTTGATGGCATAAACGTTACTAATTATTATCATAGTAACGGAAGTGCAGATGGAATGCACCCGTAGAAATTTAAGTAAGTATTAACAATTGAAAGGGACTGTCGATTGAATGGAGTACTTTAGGTTGTCTTACTAAATTTAGAATTTAACATAAGGCAAATAGAAATAAATCAATAAACGTATAGATTTTAAGTTTATTATGATGAATTATTTTAGTGATATGACTAAGAATAAATGAAATAATTTTGGAATAGTTTGAAATAAATGTGAATTGAGTAAAACCAAGGTTATGAAAGTAATTGCAATGTTGTGGGTGTAAATAATGAACCTCTAAAAGTATAATTAAGACTAGTGATAATATTTATTGTACATTACTTATTTTATTAGGTTATTAAGTAAATTTATAATCAATTTCAATTAATTCACTAGATTTTGGCAGTTAATGTGGAATAAATTGGTAAGTGAAATGTTAGGTTGATGAAATAAGAGGGCGTGAAACCAAGTGAACCAATTTATTTAGGATAATTAATCGTAATTAATAGATAAAATTTGCTAATAAATAATAAATGGGAATAGGAAGGTTATTAATTAAGGGAGAATATGTAATAATTGCATTTAATTGTAAGTGGAAATAAAGCGTTAATGATAACAAGTATTCAAGATTTTTCATCTATTTAGTATATTAATTATAATTGATAATCAACTGCGATGAATAATAAATAATTATTACGTTAACGTTAGTTGAAGTGAGATTTGAAATTTAATATTTAGGAATTATGTAAATATAAGTTCAGATGAAATTGGAAATATTTACATTTTGAAATATGAATCCAATGATAAATTCTTCTATTTGACAATAATAATGGAAAGTAAATTTAATTAAATTTTTGGAAATTTAATTTATAATTTGGTGAAATTAATGAAATTTGGGGATTTCTAAATTTTAATTCGACAAGTTAAATTTTGTTTAAATTAGTATAGGTGATTGAAGAATTTATAATAATAAGAATCGTCAATTATCAAAGAGAAATGGGAAATTTGATTTGATTGACTAAAATTTTAATTTATTTAATAACATAAAAATAGCCATTTTGGCCACTGACTCGGATTTCGACGTAACCAGTTTCATCGGATCCGTATCGGTAAATTATTGTAAGGTTTCAAGTTTCGTATCGATCGGACTTGTCGTTTGATCGTACGAACGCGAAACGCCTTGAAATCAATTTAATTGAAATCAATTTGGAAATTTTGTTTTCAGCATAACTTCTTCTTACGATCGAATTTGGACGTGAAACTTTTTCCATCGCGTTCAGAATATTTTAAAATACCTATTTCGATATATGGGTTTACCCAATTTCGTTCCGGGGTCAAAACGGGCTTTTTGGGCCAAGTTAGAGTTTGCACGTATATCTATTAACCCGATCCATCTATTTTTTCTAACCTACCTATATAAACTCTGTGATAAACCCTAGCCTCCATTCTATTCCTTTTTGCTGTACGTTCATTCTTCAACCCTCTCTCTTCCTCAATGGATGCATTTCAGATCCAATTTCAAAATACAAATCAAAGCTAAAATTTCAAACACCTCAGAAAAATTCGAGAAAAATATATAATGAAGCTCTCGAAGAGCGCAACTCAGATCTACAATTTGTTTCTCGATTTGAGTTATGTTCTATCCAGAAATCGATGAATTTGCTACGGCCGTTCATCATGTGTAAATCATCTTCATCGGATCGTCAAATCGAAGGTACCGTTGGGTAGAGGGGACGAAGGAGATCACATCTATATGGTTATTCGTGCAAATCGACGGCTAGATCGCGCTAGATAATTCAATTAGGGTTAAATGAGAGGGGCGGCGGCCGGACTTAGGCACGAGCAATGGAGGTCCGGTCGTGAGGGGTTTGGTGCGCCTCGCCTGGACAAAGAGAGTGGTGGTGGTGACGAGTTGAACGGAGGCCGGTGGTGGCAGGAATGCGTGGTCAAAGTTTGGTCAACAAGCTTCATATGGGTTCGGTTGCGTTACCTGTAGAGGAGGGAGGGTTTCGAACTTGCTGTGAGAAGGAAGGGACCCGGTGACGTGTTCATGCTTGCGTGGCTAAGGGTGAGTGGTTTTGGTTTCAATTTATTTATTTTAAATTTTCAAATTTTCAAGTCGTTAACGATGATAACTCTCGCGTACGAACTCCGTTTCACACGCGATTTTTTTTGTTAGGATCGAAATTAAATTCCGGATCTGTTGACGCTTGTTTGGGACAATTTGGAGACTGTCCAATTTTTGGGTTTAAATTGGATTTAAATCCAATTTAAATTCAAAAGGTGAGTGTTTTAACCCACTCACAACTTCTAAAAGTTTTTATGTTTGTTAAATTTATTTTAGATATGAGTAGAAATTTATTTGTGACTGTTTGGCATGCTTTATTCATCATATCTGTTAATTCGCATTTATTTAATTTAACTGTTAATTTATTTTATTTATTGCATAAAAATTTACAGTTAGAATTTTTTTTTGCACATAAACTGCTAGTTAACAGTCATTAAATTTATTATGGAATATAAACTGTTAGTTAATATCTGTTATTGATTCCTGTATAATCCATATGATCTTTATCAATGATTGTTTAAAATTGGATGATGATTGCAATTGATGATTGATATTTGGATGAATGAATGCTATAACTATATTATATAAATCTGCAAGTTATCATGCATTTCTTTTCATTCGGGATTGCGGTTTGAAATGATATACAACCGCATTTTTATTTTTAAATTGCGGATTGAAATGATAAATATCCGTATCACTTGACCATAGGATAGAAAATTATATACAGGCACCGCGGTATATATATAAAAAAAAAATTGAAATAATTTCTTTTATGGTTTGGATATGATATAATTATATTTTATATATACATATAAAGTTAAATTGTTGAATTTAAGCTATGTATAAATCTGTTAAATAAAACGAATAAGTTGAAAAATGGCATTTGATAATTTATATTATACGATTAAGTACAGGCTTAAGTTCTTATATATATATAGTGTAAATATTTCAAATAAATTGAGATTGAAAGATAAATTGGAAATTTAATTGGAATTGAGCTTATTTGGAAAATTAACTCCATAAGTTGATGTTAAATTATTTAAAATTTGGAATTTTAAAGGTATGATACTTATAACTGGATTTAATGAATAAACGGAAGGAAATTTGAGTGTTAATAAATTTAGTTATTTTAAAGGTAATGGATTTATCATATAAACCTTTCAAACTAAATAATAGGAAATGAATTGTTGATTTGAAGTTTCCAACCCTAGTTTTGAAATTCATTAAATGCTCAAGGTTTGAAAATAGTGAAATAGAAGTGTTTTATTTAAAACTGAAAGAGAATCTAAAAGTTATGGGTTTAGACTGAAATTAAAATGAATAGAAATCGAGAAAGGGTGGAAATTATTTATTTGAAAGAAATTTTAAATTTAACTGTTTATTTTATATACTGATGAATATCCAAACCATTTAAGTTTTGAAAGTATGGTTTTGAAACTATGGATTTCGAAGTATTATGTTGAAAGTTAAAATTCAAATATTTGGTTTCGAGGTATTATAAATTTTAAAAGTGGCATGATTTTGGAAAAGAAATATATTTGAATAAAAATGATATTTTTGATTTGGGGTTTTATAAAATAATATCAAAATGAGTTCGTTTTGAAATGAAAAGGGTATCGTATTTATATAGTTTTGAAATGGAAAATTTTATTCTGGTTTTTAAAGTATAAACTATTTTTAAAGACCGCGGTGTTATAATAACGTTTGGTTGTTGAAGAGACCAGGATCGGAAGTTGTCATACTCTCTGCCAACTCCGAAAACCACTTTAACAACCGTGTACGCGATGGAGATTCCAGAATGAAGTAGGTTGGTGGCGGCGTTTCCTGTAAGGTAAATACGTGGACCCAACTCCCGTGAGTTGGCATAAGGTGGCTAAAACAGAGCGATTCTCGGGCCAATGAGGTCATTCCTCTGATCGAACGCACTTCTTCGATATTATACTCTGACTTTGGATTGATTCGGTGGCCACTATTGATTTCTTTGATTTTGGGGGTGTTTGTTCGAGGTGGGCGGTAGTAGCAGCTACGCGTTTCCACCAGCCCGGATAGCAATTGGTATATCTACCCTGGCATTGCCTAGTTGTGCCGTGTCACCTACCCTAGCGCGCCTTATACGATTTTGGTTTTGTACCATACCTATGGAGTGCCCTCTGACGACGCCCAATACGGGGGAGATTACGGTACTGTATAGACTATGGGAATATATTCTTGTTAAGGGCTATATGGATAACCCCTTAACGCTATTTAAAAGTAAGTTTATTTTACAATTAGACACTATTATAATAGCGCAGTATAATACATAGTAAATAGTTTAACGGATCCTTAGGAGATGTAAATCCCGAGCATCTCTTGAGTTACTGTACTCATATTTATTTCAGTTAATTTAACTCACATAAGATCTTTTAGTTCTGACTCGAGTGTTTTTGTCTTTTCAAATTCGCTCGGGTCAGTCCGAGCGTTTCAGGATTGAAGGTTTTATTCTGGAGGATGAAGACGGAGATTTGTAGTATTATTATCTACTATATTAGTCACTACACTCAAACTGTTCCGCTGCATTTTTATTGGTATGTGTACTCTGATATGTATTGTATAAATAAAATCAAAAGTTTTGTACAACAGTTTCATGAACTGTATATTTGATTATTATATTTTATCCTTCCGCTGTGAGATTCTATTTTGTTTTATTTCTTCTTTTTTTCCTTATTTATCCCATAACAATCCGCCCTTCCGTATGGTTTGAATTGGCACGTGTGTCGGTTTAAAGTGTGCGAAAAGGCGGGATGTTACACTTGTAAAAATCATAACTTTTTCATACGAGGTCGAAAACGCGCGAAATCAATTGCGTTGGAATCGTATGGACGAGCACTACGCTACGGAATTGGATTGGAGTCGTTTGGAGTTAGTGAGAATTTCGGGTAAAATTAAACGTCCGTTTAATTTTATTCGAAATAAATCGCTAAAACGAAATTGAAATCAAGGTGAGAACTTCTCACTCAATCGAATCGGTTTCGATTTTATTTTAAATAGTTATATTTAAAATTCTTGAATGTATGTTTGAATGATGATTGATATCTATTGATTGTTAAAATAGACATTATGCGCCGTTAGTAAGCGGATGTTATTTATTAAAAACATATACCGCGAATATTTCATAAACACTGAAATTGGTATTATATATAATAGCAATATATATATATATATATATTGGCATATGTATATATTGCAGTTATTGATTTCCCGCATTGTATAGCGGATGAGACCCTATTGCGCCGTCTATTAAGCGGATAATATTTTAAATCCCATATACCGTGATAATTTCGTACTGGAACGGAATTGGTATTGTGCTAACATCTTTGGATGCAGGAAAACAGGTTGGAGGGGTCCAACTGGATTCCTCAACAGTATTTATTTGATTTTGGATATTTTGATATTCGATTGTTTATCATATCGATATATGATGTCGTTGTAGTCGTGATTGACTATTTGGTATGTAGCATCATTGGACCAAATCTTGGAATTTTAAAATGATTTTTAAAGTGATTTTTGAAAATATACTGTATTTTTGGAATTGATTCATTTTAAATAAATAAACGATATAATTTTAATGTTATAAAAATTATGGTTTTTGAGAAATATAGTTAAAAGTTGATTTTTGAAAATATGAGGCTAATGATTTTATAAAATAGTTTAATCGGGATTTTTGAATTTATTATAAAAAGTCGAAAATATAGGATTTATAAAATATGATTATTTTATAAATCAAAATGGTGAAATTATAAAGGGGATTAAAGATGTTTTAAAAGAATAATAGTATAAATTGATTTATATAAAAGATTTATAAATTGATAATTTATAAATTAAAATATTTGAATTATAAAACGAGTTTTTATAAGTGTTGGAATGAATTGTGAATGAATTTCATAAATGAATGAAATTTATAGAATTATAAACGGTGAAGTTATAAATGGAATTTTATAAGTAGTAGGTTTATAAAATTTGTAAAGTTATTTGAAGAATAGATTAGGTTAAATAAATGAATCTTATAAGTTATAAGATTTATAATTTGGAAAGTCTTAAAAAGAACGATTTTGTAAAATAATCGTTTTATAAGCATTTAACTTATAATATGAACCTTTGGTTTATAATTGAGTTATAAATTGAAAAAGCTTAATAAAGGAGATTTATAAAAAGGAAGTTGTTATAAAATAAATAGAAATGGAATTTATAAACGTTGTTTTATAAATTCGCAACGACTTATTTTGATAAGTTAATTTTTATAACTTATTTATGGAGTTATATTCACATTTTAGATAGTGAATAATCCTTTAAGATAAAATGTATAGAAGTGATGAAATTGGTTAACGTAGTATATTCACGTTTTGAATAGTGAATAATATGTTAAAGAAAATGTTTAGGATGTGATATTTTAAATAGAATTAAAACGATCTAACGATGTTTTAAATGTGTTAAGATTCGAAACCATAGATTTCAACATTCATTGTTGAAACAGACGTTTTCGAGAAATAGAAGGGAATGGTGGACTATAACACTGTTGTTATAGTAAATGATTTTCGAAAGGAAATGTTTTGTATAGTATTGGGATTTATATATCTATTTTAATTCCGAATCCCTATACTAGTGATTTTCGGTTGTCGTAACGATGTTTTACGCAACATTCGTTTTGACCCAAATAAATATGTTTAAGAGAATGATTTCCTTTAAAGAATGAAATATATACTTAATTTTGATTTAAGTATATTGAATATTTTTCAAGTGTTGAAAGTAAATAGACTTGTGAATTACTTATGAATAAATAAGTATGGAAATGTTTTCCAATAAAGTGAATATTTTGAAAATTTATCTTTTTGGAGATAAATTGAAAATGAATATTTGAAACCTATTGAAATCGTATATTCATAAATATTTTGGGAATATAAATTCACTATGGAATTTATAATAGAAAGGGAAATTTGTTTAAAAATAAAAATTGATTTATTTTTGACATATTGAAATTATATATCTTGTAAAGATATTTTTGGGAAATAAATAATTTGGAAAATTATTTGGAATCTAGTGATGTTGTGCATATCCATTGATAGTTCAATAACCGACTATCAATATTTACCTTTGAAAGGTATTTGTTGTGATTTGTTTGAATTTGAATGCTACACTTATTTTTAAATTATTGCGCTCGTTTTTCGGATTACCCATTCCGAATAGTGATACGACGTAATGGATAGCATTGAAGATCGGTGTTGAAGACCGGATATTTGCGAGAGCGATAGGATGACCTGTCGATTGACTCTGCACCGAGTTGCTCCGGTATAGAGTTCTCCATATGTGATGGGGAATCCGATCAGGATTGTGGATATCCAGATTTCAAGGACTTCTTTGTAAGTGCCTTCGGTTCTGTTCGAGCCCGGAACAGACTTGTATGGATTGTATGTCAGACATTACAAATTGAGATATAAAGCTGATTTCTTTCAAATATATTTATGTTGGTGGCGGAGAATTTATTCTCTTATCTTAACACCCTTCTCTGAGACGTACGAGCTCAGAGATTCTGTAGTTGATGATTATTAGCAATATATTTCCAATTTGGTAATGTGACATGCTGAGTGTTGCTGTGAAATGATCATTGTGTTAATCATTTGTGATTGGATCATTTGTTTGATCTTTATCTTTGTGATCATTTCTATGATCATTTGTTGACCCAAAGCACAGATTTTGTATAAAGCGTGGCTTTGTGGACGAGACTTCGTCGAGCCTCACACCCCGGAATGGTCAAAACAGGAAAGATGCGGCAAGGTTATGAGGGGTAGCTCCCTTTAGGGTATGTGCATTTCCTTCTGGAAAAGGGTGGTATCATGGTATGGAGCCCAGATACTTACTCATGTTGAAACACTTTATTTATGATTGTGTGATGTTGATGACGAGCGCTCGGTTAAAGGTCCCAAAGGACCGGGGGATGGCATACTCGTGTCAGTAGTTACCCAGTTAGGGGTAAGCCGGCCTTGTGTTGGCAGAGATCCGGTTTGGTTCTCGGGGACGTCCTTCCAGAGACGTTCTCATGTGGCAATGGGAAGTTCCTTGGCCTGACCATTCGTTGGAAATCCAAAGAAACAATACGGTCTTGTACGATTTTAGTTGTATAACCTGCCATGGAATGTGGCGGTAACCTGCTATTGAACATGGTAGCTGTAGTAGGCATAAGTGCAGAATGCCTATACTGGCTAAGATTTATATGTTTACTTTCGAAATGAATTCTTCCTACACTATGCACTAGTAATAATATCAAATGTTCTTTTTAATGCGTATCAAGCATCTTTGACTTGATAAGGAGAAATCTCCTCCGATTCTGCGTTTGCATTGTGTGTGTGCGGAAGGCCTTGTAACGACCCAGAATTTTTAGAAATTAAAATTTGAATATTTAATTAATTTTAAATATTATTAAGTGAATTTATAAGTCAAATAAATTTTTATTTGAATTATTGAATTTAATTGGATTATTAAATCGATAATTTAATACGTTAAATTATGGAAATAATTAAAAATTGGGTTAAAAATGATTGAAAATAATTTGTAAAATTTTATTTTATCATATGGGAGTTAGAATGATATTTTAGAACTTTTAAAATCGAATTAAAAGTTAATTTGTGAAAATTGAATATTTTAATATTTAAATCGACTATAGTCAATTTTTGAACAGTCTCAGAATTGAACGAAACCAGTTCCATTGGATCCGTAATAGTTAGTTATTACCGGATTTCAAATTTCGTGTCAATCGGAGTTATCGTTTGATCGTGGCAGCTCGAAACGCATCGAATCGTTTTTAATTTAAATTTGGCGAGCTAAAATGGCCATTTTTCAAAAAGTCTCGGATTTCGACGAAACTAGTTTCATCAGATCCGTAATATGATATTATTGTAAGGTTTCAAATTTCAAGTCAATTGGATTTACCGTTTGTCCTGTACAAATTAAAACGCCTAGAAAATCGCTTAAATCGGTTTAATTCAAATTGAGCGTTTACAGCCATAACTCGCACAGATGTCCGAATTAGCTTCCGAAACTTATTCCATTGTGTCCGGAACGCGGGATAAACCCTAGGTACGTCAGTTTCGGCGCGTAAATCGGAGTTGAAAAATTGTGAATGAATAGTGTTTTATTCAAAAATCTATAAAAGGAACCCATGGCCTTCACTATCTTCAACATTCCAAGCCCTAACCTAATGTTTACAGCCGCCACCATCATTATCAAGGGCTGAAAACTTCCAATCTTCTCCTCTTAATATTTCTCAATCCATCAATCGATTCACGAAGTGTTCAACTAAGAAGTTGTAGAGGATAGAGAGAGCTTTGATTTCATACGGATATGATCGTAAATGGAGCATCGTAGGGGGAGGAAAAGGGGGCCGTTCGTGACTTGTCACGCACGCATTTCCAAGCGCCTGGTGAGGCCGAGCTTCATGCCTTTGGGGCCGAACATGGCTCTTGCGTAGGGGGTCGAAATGGTGGTACTTGATCGAGGTGGAAGCTAGTGATTTGGTTGAAAAATTTAAATCTAATATGGAGCACGGCTTTGATCTGTAGAGGAACGTGGAGAGGGAAGAAGAGATGGACGGTGGAGATGAGGGGAAGCAAGATCTTGTGGCCAGAAATTGGATAGGTTTAAAATTATGTTGTAAATTTGTAAGTTAAATACGTGTAACTTCAGAAATTCATAACTTTTTCATACGAGGTCGAAAAAATGCAAACTCAGTTGCGTTGGAATCGTATGGACGAGCACTACGCGATGGAGTTGGTTTGGAGTCGATTGGAGTTAGTGAGAATTTTGGGTAAAATTAAACGTCCGTTTAATTTTATTCGAAATAAATCGCTAAAACGGAATTAAAATCAAGGTGAGAACTTCTCACTCAATCGAATCAGTTTCGATTTTATTTTAAATAGTTAGATTTAAAATATTTGAATGCATGTTTGAATGTTGATTGTTATCTATTGATTGTTAAAATAGACATTATACGCCGTTAGTAAGCGGATGTTATTTAATAAAAACATATACCGCGAATATTTCATAAACAGTGAAATTGGTATTATATATAATAGCAATATATATATATTGGCATATGTATATATTGGAGTTATTGATTTCCCGCATTTTTTGTTTAGCGGATGAGACCCTATTGCGCCGTTATTAAGCGGATAGTATTTAATAAGAACATATACCGCGATAATTTCGTACTGGAGCGAAATTGGTATTGTGCTAATGTTTGTGAATGCAGGAAAATAGGTTGGAGGGATCCAACTGGATTCCTCAACAGTTTTTATTTAATTTCAGATATTTTGATATTTGATGGATTATCATATCGATATATGATATCGTTGTTGTCGTGATTGACTATAATGGTGTGTAGCATCATTGGACCAAGTTTTGGAATTTTAAAATGATTTTAAAGTGATTTTTGAAAATATACTTTATTTTTGGAATTGATCCATTTTAAATAAATAAACGATATAATTTTTAAAGTTATAAAAATTATGATTTTGAGAAATATAGTTAAAAACTGATTTTTGAGAATATGATGCTAATGGTTTTATAAAATAGTTAAATTGGGATTTCTGAAATAATTGTGGAAAGTTTAAATATAGGATTTATAAAATTTAATTATTTTATAAATCAAAATGGTGAAATTATAAAGGAATTTGAAGATGTTTTAAAAATTAATAAAAATTGATTTATATTAAGAGATTTATAAATGGACATTTATAAATTGAAATATAGACATTATAAAACGAGTTTTTACAAGTGTTTGAATGAAGTGAAAATGAATTTCATTGATGAATGAAATTGATAGAATTATAAACGGTGAAGTGATAAATGAAATTTTATAAGCAGTAGGTTTATAAAATAGTAAAGTTATTAAAAGAATATATTTGGATGAATGATTGAATCTTATAAGTTATAAGATTTATAACTATGAAGTTTAAAAGAACGATTTTGTAAAATAATCGTTTTATAAGCATTTAACTTATAATGTGAACTTTGGGTTATAATTGAGTTATAAATCGAATAGGTTAATAAAGGAGATTTATAAAGGAAATAGTTATGAAATAAATAGAAATGGAATTTATAAACGTTGTTTTATAAATTCGCAAAAGACTTATTTTGATAAGTAAATGGTTATAACTTATTTATGGAGTTATATTCACATTTTTGACTGTGAATAATCCTTTGAAATAAAATAAATAAAAGGATGAAATTTGTTAACAAAGAATATTCACGTTTTTGAATAGTGAATAATATGTTAAAGAAATTGTTTTGAATGTGATATTTGAAATAGAATTAAAACGATCTAACGAAGTTTTAATTTTGTTGAGATTCGAAACCATAGATTTCGACATTTATTGTTGAAATAGACGTTTTCGAGAAATAAAAGGAAATGATGGACTATAACACTGTTGTTATAGTAAATGATTTCCGAAAGGAAATGTTTTTAATGGTATTGGGATTTATATATCTATTTTAATTTCGAATCCCTATACTAGTGAATTTGGGTTGTCATAACGATGTTTTACGTAACATTCATTTTGGCCCAAATAAATATGTTTAAGTGAATGATTTCCTTAATAGAATGAAATATATACTTATTTTTGATTTAAGTATATTGAATATTTTCCAAGTGTTGAAAATAAATAAAAGTTGTGAATTACTTATTAAATAAGTATGGAATTGTTTTCCAATATGAAGTGATATTTAGAATTTATCTTTTTGAAGATAAATTGAAAATGGATAATTGAAAACGTATATCAATAGATATTGTGAAATATAAATTCACTATTGAATTTATAAAGGAAAGGAGAATTTGTTTAAAAATAAATATTGATTTATTTTTGAAGTATGAAATTATATATCTTGTAAAGATATTTTGGAAAATAAATAATTTGGAAAATTATTTGGAAACTGGTGATGTGTGCATATCCATTGATAGTTCAATAACCGACTATCAATATTTCCCTTTGAATGGGTAATTGATGTGATTTGATTGAATGTGAATGCTACACTTATTTTTAAATAAGCGCTCACTATTCGGGTTAACCGGGAAAGGACCATGGGGTCGTATAACCCATTCCGAATATGTGATACGTCGTTGTGAATTGCATTGAAGATCGGTGTTGAAGACCCGGTATTTGCGAGAGCGATAGGATGACCTATCGATTGTCCCTGCACTGAGTTGCAACGGTATAGAGACTCCCTAAGTGATGGGAAATCCGATCAGGGTTGTGAATATCCGGATTGCAAGGACTTCTTTGTAAGTGCCTTCGGTTTTGTTCGAGCCCGGAACAGACTTGTATGGATTGTGTGTCTGACATTACAAGTTGAGATATAAAGCCGATTTCTTTCAAATATATTTCTGTTGGTGGCGGAGAATTTATTCTTTTAGCTTAACACCCTTCTCTGAGACGTACGAGCTCAGAGGTTATATAGTTGAAGTTATCAGCGATATATTCCCAATTTGGTAATGTGACATGCTGAGTGATGCTGAAATGATCATTGTGTTGATTATTGTGATAGGATCGTTTATTTGATCGTCTATCTTGGTGATCATTGTGTTGATCATTTGTTGACCCAAAGCATGGCTTTTGTATAAAGTATGTTTTTGTGGACGTGACTTCGTCGAACCTCACACCCCGGAAATGGTCAAAACAGGAAAGATGCGGCAAGGTTATGAGGGGTAGCACCCTTTAGGGTATGCACATTTCCTTCCGATAGAGGTGGTATCATGGTATGGAGCCCAGATATTTAACCTATGTGGTTACTACGAATTTATTACTTTGTGGTTGTTGGTTTTCGGGATCCCGTGAGAAAGGTCGTTTACGATCGGGGAATGGCGTGCTCGTGTCAGTAGTTACCCAGTTAGGGGTAACCCGGCCTTGTGTTGGCAGAGTTCCGGTTTGGTTCTCGGGGATGTCTTTCCAGAGGCATTCTCATGTGGCAATGGGAAGTTCCTTGGCCTGATCATTTGTTGGAAATCCAAAGAAACAATACGTGACTTGTACGGTTTTAGTTGTATAACCTGCTATGGAATGTGGCGGTAACCTGCTATTGAACATAGTTAGCTATAGTAGGCATACGATAATGGTCGTATGTTGGCTAAGATTTATATTCTATTTTCAAAAATGAATTTTCCACTACACTATGCACTAGTAATAATATCAAATGTTATTTTAAATGCGTATCAAGCATCTTTGACTATCATAAGGAGAAATCTCCTCCGATTCTGCGTTTGCATTGTGTGTGTGTGCGGGAGGCCTTATGGTAGTCTCATTTTTTAAAAGCATTGCGAATTGATTTAAAATATTCCTCTATTTTGATTTCAAAGATAAATAAACTGTTTTGAGTTCTCACACCAGTCACATGACTGACTTGGAGTCTATTGTTTTCCTTCCTAAACTCTGGGTGCCCACCAATTTTCCACACGGGCAGTTAAGAGTTAGGTTTATCAGGATATTCTGGATATTCTGGATTTGTTGGAAGCAAGCTGGATGGCATGGCATATTACTTATATAGTATTTCTTTTTCCGCTGCACTATTTGTTGTTTGTTGTTGTTATACACTCTGATGATATGATGTAATGTAATGTATAAAATGTAATAACTGATATAGTTCTTTGTTTAAAGATTATTCATTTATTATTATATGTTGTTCCGCTGCGAATTGTGAGATTCTGATGTTGTTCTGTTGTTTTCTGTTCCATTCTATTTTTCTTTCCTCTTTCTCTTCTATTTTAAAATGTTCTATCTTCTTTTCTGTTTTCTATTCTCTCTAATTTCTATTTTCTTTTCCCTATCTAAATTTTCTATCTTTTTCTTTCTTCTTCTTTTCTTAAATTTTTATTAAACCCCCTCAGTGTTCGGTTTTCCGTCGTTCGATTTCTCGGCAGTCGATAAAGGGAGTGTCGATGTCGAATTTTCGAAAGACGAAGAATCGTGTCCTGACAATGTGGTATCAGAGCTTATGGTTAAGCGACAACCATGGTTCTGTTGGGTATAATTCATTAGAGATAGAGTCAGCAGTACTCTAGAATGAGTTTGAGAGTAATAATAGCTATGAGAGCGTATTTGTTAGTGAATATGAAATCGTTTTATATTGTGATGATTGGTTTGTTGAGTGGTATATGAACTTTCGTCAGCGTGGTCCGCAAGACTATGCCGAAGGGGTTTCTAAACACTTGAATAGAACAATTCGACACAGTATTGATCTTTAAATTGGGTAAATGAAATAATTTTACCTTGAGTATATTTTTTTAATAAAGAAATAATTTTTCAAAATTATTAAAGTGAAAATAAGTTGATTGTTAGGTTGTTTGAATAATCTAAATAAAAGAATAATTGTATAAGCAAAAGAATTATACGAATTGAATTATAATTAAAGTGATTTACAATTGTGAAATAAATTTATATATATATAAGAAGTGAAACTATATGAATAAATTTATAAATGAGTTGTAAATGAAAGTGAATTTAAAGAATAAATGGAAAATTACTTTAAAAATGGAATATAACTTAAGTGATATGGAATGAAGTTGATATTAGTATCAAAGTAAAATAATAAAGTTAAGTGATAGATATGAACTAAAGTTATGTAAATGAAATTCAACTTTTGTAATTGAATTGAATTAATGGATTAAATGTAAATCAATTGAATGTAAATTAAGTTAATATGGAATAATGAATATAAGTGTTAATTCATTAAAATCTATGTTATGGAAGTTGAATAGTTGAATAAAAATCAATTTATTAAACCAATTGAAAGTGATGGTGTTAAACCAAATAGAATGAATATAAGCAAAGGAATTTGGTTGTAATTAATATACATTGATTGTTATATGATTGTTAGTTGAGTGATTGTATATAATTCATTAAGTGTTAATGAAATTGGAAGTGAACCAACTTGAATATGAATTAGTGAATATAAACTAATTGAGAATGAATGTTAGTAAGAAAACCCAATGTAAATGAATCAAATGTGATTAAATTGAAAACCATTTCATTGAATATTAATGAGAATATAAATGAATATATATTGATTATGAATTTGTTGAATGCTAGTTGGTTGATGTTTGAATATGTTGCATTTGCTATGTGACATATATAGTTGTTATGGAGATATATGTTGTATATTGAGATTATTATCATATATGCATGTTCTCATGTTGTTTGTTGAGTGATTAGTAGGTGCGGATCGCGTTTGCTTCGCATTTGGAGCTCGCTTTTGCGCTATATTAGCCGTATATGCTTGCTAATAAAATATAAGGTACATATCTCGGATTACATATCGTACTTTTACACTTTTTTCCCTGCGGGATGCCTCATTACTTGATGAGATGTATATTTGCGATATATATACTGTCATTTTTTTTTTCGGATCGAGCCGCGCAAAGGAGACTATGGCGAATTTTTCCGAAAATTTAAGGCGTTAGAAAAATTTTGAGAAAATTGGAAAATTTTGAAAACTTAACTTTGATTTTGGAATTGAAAGTTAAACAGTAGTAGTTGTTTTTGAAAAGATAACTAAGTATGATTTTGAAACTTAGTAAGTTATTGTAAGAAGTTTAACTATGGATTTTGGAAAATTAATAAATGTTGTAACTTTTCTTACTTAATAATTTCGAGGACGAAATTCTTTTAAGTGGGGAAGATTGTAACGACCTAGAATTTTTAGAAATTAAAATTTGAATATTTAATTAATTTTAAATATTATTAAGTGAATTTATAAGTCAAATAAATTTTTATTTGAATTATTGAATTTAATTGGATTATTAAATCGATAATTTAATACGTTAAATTATGGAAATAATTAAAAATTGGGTTAAAAATGATTGAAAATAATTTGTAAAATTTTATTTTATCATATGGGAGTTAGAATGATATTTTAGAACTTTTAAAATCGAATTAAAAGTTAATTTGTGAAAATTGAATATTTTAATATTTAAATCGACTTGTGAAAATAGTCAATTTTTGAACAGTCTCAGAATTGAACGAAACCAATTCCATTGGATCCGTAATAGTTAGTTATTACCGGATTTCAAATTTCGTGTCAATCGGAGTTATCGTTTGATCGTGGCAGCTCGAAACGCATCGAATCGTTTTTAATTTAAATTTGGCGAGCTAAAATAGCCATTTTTCAAAAAGTCTCGGATTTCGACGAAACCAGTTTCATCGGATCCGTAATGTGATATTATTGTAAGGTGTCAAATTTCAAGTCAATTGGATTTACCGTTTGTCTTGTACAAATTAAAACGCCTAGAAAATCGCTTAAATCGGTTTAATTCAAATTGAGCGTTTACGACCATAACTCGCACAGATGTCCGAATTAGCTTCCGAAACCTGTTCCATTGTGTCCGGAACGCGGGATAAACCCTAGGTACGTCAGTTTCGGCTCGTAAATCGGAGTTGAAAAATTGTGAATGAATAGTGTTTTATTCAAAAATCTATAAAAGGAACCCATGGCCTTCACTATCTTCAACATTCCAAGCCCTAACCTAATGTTTACAGCCGCCACCATCATTATCAAGGGCTGAAAACTTCCAATCTTCTCCTCTTAATATTTCTCAATCCATCAATCGATTCACGAAGTGTTCAACTAAGAAGTTGTAGAGGATAGAGAGAGCTTTGATTTCATACGGATATGATCGTAAATGGAGCATCGTAGGGGGAGGAAAAGGGGGCCGTTCGTGACTTGTCACGCACGCATTTCCAAGCGCCTGGTGAGGCCGAGCTTCATGCCTTTGGGGCCGAACATGGCTCTTGCGTAGGGGGTCGAAATGGTGGTACTTGATCGAGGTGGAAGCTAGTGATTTGGTTGAAAATTTTAAACCTAATATGGAGCACGGCTTTGATCTGTAGAGGAACGTGGAGAGGGAAGAAGAGATGGACGGTGGAGATGAGGGGAAGCAAGATCTTGTGGCCAGAAATTGGATAGGTTTAAAATTATGTTGTAAATTTGTAAGTTAAATACGTGTAACTTCAGAAATTCATAACTTTTTCATACGAGGTCGAAAAAATGCAAACTCAGTTGCGTTGGAATCGTATGGACGAGCACTATGCGATGGAGTTGGTTTGGAGTCGATTGGAGTTAGTGAGAATTTTGGGTAAAATTAAACGTCCGTTTAATTTTATTCGAAATAAATCGCTAAAACGGAATTAAAATCAAGGTGAGAACTTCTCACTCAATCGAATCAGTTTCGATTTTATTTTAAATAGTTAGATTTAAAATATTTGAATGCATGTTTGAATGTTGATTGTTATCTATTGATTGTTAAAATAGACATTATACGCCGTTAGTAAGCGGATGTTATTTAATAAAAACATATACCGCGAATATTTCATAAACAGTGAAATTGGTATTATATATAATAGCAATATATATATATTGGCATATGTATATATTGGAGTTATTGATTTCCCGCATTTTTTGTTTAGCGGATGAGACCCTATTGCGCCGTTATTAAGCGGATAGTATTTAATAAGAACATATACCGCGATAATTTCGTACTGGAGCGAAATTGGTATTGTGCTAATGTTTGTGAATGCAGGAAAACAGGTTGGAGGGATCCAACTGGATTCCTCAACAGTTTTTATTTAATTTCAGATATTTTGATATTTGATGGATTATCATATCGATATATGATATCGTTGTTGTCGTGATTGACTATAATGGTGTGTAGCATCATTGGACCAAGTTTTGGAATTTTAAAATGATTTTAAAGTGATTTTTGAAAATATACTTTATTTTTGGAATTGATCCATTTTAAATAAATAAACGATATAATTTTTAAAGTTATAAAAATTATGATTTTGAGAAATATAGTTAAAAACTGATTTTTGAGAATATGATGCTAATGGTTTTATAAAATAGTTAAATTGGGATTTCTGAAATAATTGTGGAAAGTTTAAATATAGGATTTATAAAATTTAATTATTTTATAAATCAAAATGGTGAAATTATAAAGGAATTTGAAGATGTTTTAAAGATTAATAAAAATTGATTTATATTAAGAGATTTATAAATGGACAATTATAAATTGAAATATAGACATTATAAAACGAGTTTTTACAAGTGTTTGAATGAAGTGAAAATGAATTTCATTGATGAATGAAATTGATAGAATTATAAACGGTGAAGTGATAAATGAAATTTTATAAGCAGTAGGTTTATAAAATAGTAAAGTTATTAAAAGAATATATTTGGATGAATGATTGAATCTTATAAGTTATAAGATTTATAACTATGAAGTTTAAAAGAACGATTTTGTAAAATAATCGTTTTATAAGCATTTAACTTATAATGTGAACTTTGGGTTATAATTGAGTTATAAATCGAATAGGTTAATAAAGGAGATTTATAAAGGAAATAGTTATGAAATAAATAGAAATGGAATTTATAAACGTTGTTTTATAAATTCGCAAAAGACTTATTTTGATAAGTAAATGGTTATAACTTATTTATGGAGTTATATTCACATTTTTGACTGTGAATAATCCTTTGAAATAAAATAAATAAAAGGATGAAATTTGTTAACAAAGAATATTCACGTTTTTGAATAGTGAATAATATGTTAAAGAAATTGTTTTGAATGTGATATTTGAAATAGAATTAAAACGATCTAACGAAGTTTTAATTTTGTTGAGATTCGAAACCATAGATTTCGACATTTATTGTTGAAATAGACGTTTTCGAGAAATAAAAGGAAATGATGGACTATAACACTGTTGTTATAGTAAATGATTTCCGAAAGGAAATGTTTTGAATAGTATTGGGATTTATATATCTATATTAATTTCGAATCCCTATACTAGTGAATTTGGGTTGTCGTAACGATGTTTTACGTAACATTCGTTTTGGCCCAAATAAATATGTTTAAGTGAATGATTTCCTTAATAGAATGAAATATATACTTATTTTTGATTTAAGTATATTGAATATTTTCCAAGTGTTGAAAATAAATAAAAGTTGTGAATTACTTATTAAATAAGTATGAAATTGTTTTCCAATATGAAGTGATATTTAGAATTTATCTTTTTGAAGATAAATTGAAAATGGATAATTGAAAACGTATATCAATAGATATTGTGAAATATAAATTCACTATTGAATTTATAAAGGAAAGGAGAATTTGTTTAAAAATAAATATTGATTTATTTTTGAAGTATGAAATTATATATCTTGTAAAGATATTTTGGAAAATAAATAATTTGGAAAATTATTTGGAAACTGGTGATGTGTGCATATCCATTGATAGTTCAATAACCGACTATCAATATTTCCCTTTGAATGGGTAATTGATGTGATTTGATTGAATGTGAATGCTACACTTATTTTTAAATAAGCGCTCACTATTCGGGTTAACCGGGAAAGGACCATGGGGTCGTATAACCCATTCCGAATATGTGATACGTCGTTGTGAATTGCATTGAAGATCGGTGTTGAAGACCCGGTATTTGCGAGAGCGATAGGATGACCTATCGATTGTCTCTGCACTGAGTTGCAACGGTATAGAGACTCCCTAAGTGATGGGAAATCCGATCAGGATTGTGAATATCCGGATTGCAAGGACTTCTTTGTAAGTGCCTTCGGTTTTGTTCGAGCCCGGAACAGACTTGTATGGATTGTGTGTCTGACATTACAAGTTGAGATATAAAGCCGATTTCTTTCAAATATATTTCTGTTGGTGGCGGAGAATTTATTCTTTTAGCTTAACACCCTTCTCTGAGACGTACGAGCTCAGAGGTTATATAGTTGAAGTTATCAGCGATATATTCCCAATTTGGTAATGTGACATGCTGAGTGATGCTGAAATGATCATTGTGTTGATTATTGTGATAGGATCGTTTATTTGATCGTCTATCTTGGTGATCATTGTGTTGATCATTTGTTGACCCAAAGCATGGCTTTTGTATAAAGTATGTTTTTGTGGACGTGACTTCGTCGAACCTCACACCCCGGAAATGGTCAAAACAGGAAAGATGCGGCAAGGTTATGAGGGGTAGCACCCTTTAGGGTATGCACATTTCCTTCTGGATAGAGGTGGTATCATGGTATGGAGCCCAGATATTTAACCTATGTGGTTACTACGAATTTATTACTTTGTGGTTGTTGGTTTTCGGGATCCCGTGAGAAAGGTCGTTTACGATCGGGGAATGGCGTGCTCGTGTCAGTAGTTACCCAGTTAGGGGTAACCCGGCCTTGTGTTGGCAGAGTTCCGGTTTGGTTCTCGGGGATGTCTTTCCAGAGGCATTCTCATGTGGCAATGGGAAGTTCCTTGGCCTGATCATTTGTTGGAAATCCAAAGAAACAATACGTGACTTGTACGGTTTTAGTTGTATAACCTGCTATGGAATGTGGCGGTAACCTGCTATTGAACATAGTTAGCTATAGTAGGCATACGATAATGGTCGTATGTTGGCTAAGATTTATATTCTATTTTCAAAAATGAATTTTCCACTACACTATGCACTAGTAATAATATCAAATGTTATTTTAAATGCGTATCAAGCATCTTTGACTATCATAAGGAGAAATCTCCTCCGATTCTGCGTTTGCATTGTGTGTGTGTGCGGGAGGCCTTATGGTAGTCTCATTTTTTAAAAGCATTGCGAATTGATTTAAAATATTCCTCTATTTTGATTTCAAAGATAAATAAACTGTTTTGAGTTCTCACACCAGTCACATGACTGACTTGGAGTTTATTGTTTTCCTTCCTAAACTCTGGGTGCCCACCAATTTTCCACACGGGCAGTTAAGAGTTAGGTTTATCAGGATATTCTGGATATTCTGGATTTGCTGGAAGCAAGCTGGATGGCATGGCATATTACTTATATAGTATTTCTTTTTCCGCTGCACTATTTTTTGTTTGTTGTTGTTGTACACTCTGATGATATGATGTAATGTAATGTATAAAATGTAATAACTGATATAGTTCTTTGTTTAAAGATTATTCATTTATTATTATATGTTGTTCCGCTGCGAATTGTGAGATTCTGATGTTGTTCTGTTGTTTTCTGTTCCGTTCTATTTTTCTTTCCTCTTTCTCTTCTATTTTAAAATGTTCTATCTTCTTTTCTGTTTTCTACTCTCTCTAATTTCTATTTTCTTTTCCCTATCTAAATTTTCTATCTTTTTCTTTCTTCTTCTTTTCTTAAATTTTTCTTAAACCCCCTCAGTGTTCGGTTTTCCGTCGTTCGATTTCTCGGCAGTCGATAAAGGGAGTGTCGATGTCGAATTTTCGGAAGACGAAGAATCGTGTCCTGACAGGCCTTATGGTGGTCTCATTTTTAAAAGCATTGCGAATTGACTTTAAAATTATTCCTCTATTTTGATTTTAAAGATAAATAAGCTGTTTTGAGTTCTCACACCAGTCACATGACTGACTCGGAGTTTATTGTTTTCCTTCCTAAACTCTGGGTGCCCACCAATTTCCACACGGGCAGTCAAGAGTTAAGGTTTATCAGGATATCAGGAATTCAGGAGTTGCTGGAAGCAAGTTGGATGGCATGACGTATTATTAGTATAGTATTTCTTTTTCCGCTGCATTGTTCATTGTTGTTTGTTGTACACTCTGATGTAATGAAATGTAATGTGATGTAATGTAATAACTGATATAGTTCTTTGTTTAAATATTATTCATTTATTATTATATGTTGTTCCGCTGTGGATTGTGAGATTCTGATATTGTTCTGTTGTTTTCTTTCTGTCCTGTTCCGTTCTATTTTCTATCTTTTTCTATCTTCTTCTGTCTTTTTCTTTTTCTTAAACATTGAGAATTCGTATTTCTGTTCATCTTGAGTTAATCTATGGAGATTAGTGTATATTCAAGGGGTACGGATTTGCGGGTCTTCACAGGTGGTATCGGAGCATATGGTTAAGCGACAACCAAGGTTCTGTTGGGTATTACTCATTAGAGATAGAGTCAGTAGTACTCTAGAATGAGTTTGAGTGTAATAATAGCTATAAGAGCGTATTTGTTAGTGAATATAAAATTGTTTTATATTGTGATGATTGATTTGTTGAGTGGTATATGGATTCTGGTTAATACGAGTAATTAACGTTGTTGATAGGGATCTCTAAACACTTGTACAGAATAATTCGACACAGTATTGTTTTAAATTGGGTAAATGAAATAATTTTTACCTTGATTATATTTTTTATATAAAGGAATAATTTTTCAGAATTATTAAATTGTATATAAGTTGATTGTTTAGTTGTTTGAATAATCTAAATAAAAGAATAATTGTATAAGTAAAATGAACTATAAGAATTGAATTATAATTAAAGTGATTTACAATTGTGAAATAAACTTATATATATAAGAAGTGAAACTATATGAATGTGTTTATGAATATGAGTTGTAATAAAAATGAATTTAAAGTTAAATGGAAATTTACTTTAGAATTTGGAAGCTGAATTGATTTATAAGTGGGAATTTAAGTTATGTAAAACCAAGTGATGTTTATGAAATGAAATATTACTTAAGTGAGGTTGGATGAAGTTGATATTTGTATCAAAGTAAATTAATAAAGTTAAGTGATAGATGTGAACTTAGGTTATATAAATGAAATTCAACTTTTGTAATTGAATTGAATGAATCAATTGAATGTAAATTAAGTTGATATGAAATAATGAATATAAGTGTTAATTCATTAAAATCTAATGTTATTGGAAGTTGAATAATAGAATGAAAATCAATTTAACTAAACCAATATAAGCAAAGGAATTTGGTTGTAATTAATATACATTGGTTGTTATATGATTGTTAGTTGATTGTATATAATTCATTAAGTGTTAATGAAATTGGAAGCTAAAGTAATTGAAATTCAATTGGAAGTTAAGTGAATCTTAAATAGAATTAAATTTGATTTGGAAGTGAACCAACTTGAATATGAATTAGTGAATATAAACTAATTGAAAATGAATGTTAGTAAAAACATCCACTGTAAATGAATCAAATGTGATTAAACTGAAAACCATTTTATTGAATATTAATGAGAATATGAATGAATATTTATTGGTTATGAATGTTAGTTGAATGCTAGTTGGTTGATGGTTGAATATATAGCTTTTGTTTCATTTGCTATGTTGGCATATATAGTTATTATGTTGCTATATGTTGTATATCGATACTATTGTCTATATACATGTTCTCATCTATTTGTTGAGTGTTTAGTAGGTGCGGATCGCGTTTGCTTCGCATTTGGAGCTCGCTTTCGCGCTATATTAGCCGTATATGCTCGCTAATAAAATATAAGGTACATATCTCGGATTAAATATCGTACTTGTACACTTTTTTCCCTGCGGGATGCCTCATTACTTGATGAGATGTATATTTGTGATACATATACTGTCATTTTTTTTCGGATCGATCCGCGCAAAGGAGACTATGGCGATTTTTTCCGAAAATTTAAGGTGTTAGAAAAATTTGGGAAAATTGGAAAATTTGTGAAAACTTTAATTTTGATTTTGGAATTGAAAGTTAAACAATAGTAGTTGTTTTTGAAAAGATAACTAAGTATGATTTGAAAACTTAGTAAAGTTATTGTAAGAAGTTTAACTATGGATTTTGGGAAAGTTAATAGATTCTGTAATTTTTCTTACTTGGTAATTTCGAGGACGAAATTCTTTTAAGGGGGGAAGTATGTAACGACCTAGAATTTTAATTAATTAAAATTTGAATATTTAATTTATTTTAAATATTAATAAGTGAAATTTATAAGTCGAATAAATTTTAATTCGAATAATTGGATTTAATTGAATAATTAAATCGATAATTTAATATGTTAAATTAGGGAAATAATTGAAAATTGAGTTAAATATGATTGAAAATGATTCGTAAAATTTTATTTTATCATATTGGAGTTAGATTGATGTTTTATAACTTTTAAAATCGAATTAAGAGTTTATTTGTGAAAATTGAATATTTTAATATTTAATCGACTAGTGAAATTAGTCAATTTTTGAACAGTCTCAGAATTGGACGAAACTAATTCCATTGGATCCATAATAGTTTGTTATTACCGGATTTTAATTTTCGTAGCAATCAGAGTTATCGTTTGATCGTGGCAGCTCGAAACGCATCGAAATTGTTTTAATATTAATGTAACATCCCAGAATTTTGTATAGCGACTTATTTGAACTTTTAAATTTAAATTGTGAAATTTCAAGAAAAATAAAAATATTGATAATATTAATATTATAAAGTTATACGGAAGTAAATAAATGTTTGATAGTTTAAGTTTTTAAATGAGTGATGAATAAAGTAAAAATATATATGCATAACAAACAAGAATATGTGTTAATAGAACTTCAATTTCTTTTAAGTCTAAATTCTTGAATTTATAGAGTATACTTATGAAATTCATTTAATATGTATTTAAATTTGAAATGTTCTCTATGTAAGGATATGGGTTAATACAAACAAATTGTATATATATAAATACTAGAGATAATAAAAATAAATACATACATAGATTTAAACAATAGGATAAGTATACAAACAATAAAAAGAAGAGTTGTATGCAAAACAAAATAAATCAGACAAGAAGATTGTAAACTAAAAATATAGACAAGGAAATGAAGCTTGTGCAAGAAGATTAACATAGATAAATATCTTTAAGAACAAACAAAATTGTACTTATAAGGAAAAAAAAATCAACAGCATGTTATGTAAGCAAGAATGGGAACAAGGGCATTGAATGCCATCTATTCAAACACCAATAAGAATCTTACTTAGCAAACAAAAAAATTATATCAGCCGAAAAAAAATTTGGTTCTCAAAGCAAGAAAACAAAATAAAAGAAAACTTTGCCCAGTTAGTACCTCCCCTACACCAATAAGAATCTTACTTAGCATATTACCTCCAGTTCATTCAAACCCTTACTGGAAAAAAAAGAAATATATAACAAAGAACAGAAAATAAAAAAAGAAAAGCAAACATCACTTTATTCAAAAATTTATAAAGATTTGCTGAGAAGAGAAACCAGAACAATTGAACTGCAGTCTTCCAAAACCAAAGTGCTTCTGTTTTAAAACAAATATGTGAGTAAGCCTTTAAGCTAAAGATTAGTAGCTAATACGTATTGTTTATGAATCACAGTATGGATGGTTGATGGTGCATGAATGTTTGTATGAGAGTTCTGAAGTTTTGACTGTAAATTTTGAAAACATTTGTTTTTTTTCTGTTTCTTGAAATTTCAGAGTTCAAGCAAGTCAAAAAAAAAAAACAAAAAAAAAAAAAACTACAGATTTTACTTTCCAAATCTCTGATATAAACCAATCTTTATCAAATGCATTGTTTAAACTCATCCATGAGGAAAATCCTGTTTCCAGCTTGAACATGAAGCATATGTCTGTGCAATCTGGAAATTACAGTGAAACCAAACTTTTGTGATGAATTCAACCATTTCAATTTATCGATTTGATTATGTAACTCGAATCTACATCCAAAATTAAGATTTTTAAAACCAAGATGGTGATTTTTCATCAAGTTTTTGTTGTGATTTTTAAGTTGATCAGAAAATCAAATTTTTGTAAATTTCCGGCAACCCATACGATCGTAAGCTTCGTGATCATTGTCGTAGCTAGGTGAAGGGCTTGCCATCACCAGAAAAATGCAAGTTGTTTTTTTTTAAAATCTAAATGTCGTCTTCGAGAGCAATTTAGGGCTTAAGAACCCATTTGAGTCCACGTTCGAAATGGCGACGCCGCGCCGTCCACAGGTGACCGGACTTAGTGCCTCCGGTACCCATCACTGCATTACACGCTGGAGAAGCTTGGGGCGAGTTTCCATGGCCTCTGACGACCAGAGGAGGTGGCGCAGGCTCGTTGCCTGATGATGAGCTTCTGGGTTATTTGGTCGAGACGTCGAAATTTTGCTTTTGAATTAAATTCGAGACTTTGGGTGTTCGTACTGTTTTGGGGAGTGGAGAGCGACTTGTGGATGACCGCAGCACCATCCCACGGTGGTGAAGTCGACCGTGCACGTGTACGTGCAGTGGTCGTATGTCAGTGTGAAATATGGGAGAGGGGAGCTGAGTGACTCGAAGTCACTTTCGGGGATGTGAAGTAAAAACTCGAAGAAGAACTCGAGTTTGTCCCGTGTTGTAGCGTAGTTGTTCTGGGGACTTAAGAAAATTTTGAAATTTTTTGAATGAATATAGTACTCGGGTAAGTTTTTGCTAAAACCCGAAGCCAATGCCCAGTTTTCTCGGGGATGACCCGAAGAACCCCTCGGGTTGGACCTGCAGGCTGCAACATTTCAGTTGCAATATAGTTTTAAATGATTTTTCTGATCCATTCTTCATGAATGATGATAGTTGGTTAAGATAGTGTAAAGTGTTTATTTTACTTAACAATATATTTAAGAAATATATTCAAATTTGTTAACTTAAAACAAATACATTATGATAGTTAAGAAATGATTAAATAATTAATAATTAATTACTTTGAAATTGAAGGTCGATTAATTTAATGAATAATTAGCAAATAAAAGTAATTAATTATTAAGAATTAATAAATTAAGATTGTTAATTAGAGAATAAGTGATTAATAAAGCCAGTTTAAAATTAAATAAATTTATAATTAAGTGAAATTCTAAAACACTGATTTAAAATAAATCAATAAAGATTTATTCGGTTAAATTATTAAACTACATTCACTTTGACTTGTAAATAATTAACCATTGCTATGCACTATATTGATTTCTGTTGTGATTGTGGTACTGTATGTTGCACTATGACTGTGATTTGTTCTGTAGTGATGTGAAAACCCTGTTTGCCGTAAAACGGCAATTTAAATTTCGATGCGACAGGGAGTCGGATTTCAGTTTGTTATCCAAAACCCACATCGAATTCTAGATGTGAATCTTTGCGATGGATATATTCACGTGTTTTAAAATTAACCGCTCACTATTCGGTTTAGCCGGGAGAGGACCTTCGTGTCATATAACCCATTTCGAATAATGATACGTCGAAATGGATAGCATTTGAAGACCGGTGGTGAAGACCGGGTGTCTTCGAAAACGATAGGATAACCTATCGATTGTCTCTGCACTGAGTTGCTCCGGTATAGAGATTTCCTAAGTGATGGGAAGTCCGATCGGGATTGTGGATACCCGGATTTGCAAGGGCTTCTTCCTTTATTGGACGAAGTGCCTTCGGTTCTGTTCGAGCCCGGAACAGACTTGTATGGTCGTGTGTCTGACACTACACTTTGAGATATAATGCCGATTTCTTTCAAATACATATCTGTTGGTGGAGGAGAATTTATTCTCTTAGTTTAACACCCTTCTCTGAGACGTACGAGCTCAGAGGTTACGTAATTGAAGGTTATCAGCGATATATTCCCAAACTGGTAGTGTGACATGCCAAGTGCTGCTGTGTGTTGATGATCATTAGTTGATCATTTGTGATCAAAGTAAAGCTTTCGTGTAATGCATAGCTTTGTGGACGAGACCTCATCGGACCTCACAACCCGGAAATGGTCGAAACAGGAAAGATGCGGCAAGGTTGTGAGGGTCGCGCCCTTTAGGGTATGTCATTTCCTTCTGGAAAAAGGTAATGTCATGGTATGGAGCCCAGATATTTAACTGTGTGGTAGCTCCAATCTCATTTACTGTGTGGTTGTTGCTTTGTGACAGAGGGCCCTCGGATAAAGGTCCCAAAGGACTGGGGAGTGGCATACTCGAGTAGTAGTTACCTAGTTACAGAGGTAGCCCGGCCTTGTGTTGGCAGAGAGCCGGGCAGGTTCTCGGGACGTCCCGCCAGAGGCGTACCCATGTGGAAGTAGGAAGTTCCTTAGCCTGACCATTTGTTGGAAATCCAAAGAAACAATACGAGCCCTGTACGGTTTTAGTTGTAGAACCTGCCATTTACTTATGGTGGCGCCCCACTGTTTAGATGGTAGCTATAGTAGGCATAGTTCGGAATGTCTATGCTGGCTAAGATTAATATTCTACTTTCAAAATGCTTTCTACACTATGCACTAGTAATAATATCAAAGAAATTTTCTCGTATCAAGCATATTTGACTATCATAAGAAGAAATCTCCTCCAATTCTGCGATTGCATTGTGTGTGTGGCGGGAGGTCTTATGTTAGTTTCATTTTCCAAAAGCATAACGAATTTTCTTTATAAGTCTATTTTATTTAAAAGCAACTATTTTTGTTTACTCATACCAGTCCCATGACTGACCCGGAGTTTATTGTTTCTTTCCTAAACTCTGGGTGCCCACAATTTCTACACGGGCAGCCTAGTAGCAGGTTTCCATATTTTGGAGTTAGCAGTATTTTGGAGCTTTAGCTTTGGAGATATTCTAGAAGCTTTTTTTGGATCTCAGGTAGTTAGTGTTTTGGGAGATTGTCATCATTTCATTGAAGACTTCTTTTGGATGTATGATCATTGATGTATTATTATGATGTTATTTGGAGTTGTGGTGTATGTATTAAACACTCTGATGTAATGTTGGATATTATGATATTGTACCTGTGATGTATGCATGATATTCATTTTAGTTCCGCTGTTTTATATTCATCTGATGTTGTTATAAGCTCCGGCGATACGAATTTGATGTCACTTATTGGATATCGAGTTCGGGTCGTCACAATTAATTTGGCGAGTTAAAATAGCCATTTTTCAAAAAGTCTCGGATTTCGACGAAACTAGTTTCATCGGATCCGTAATGTGATATTATTGTATGGTTTCAAATTTCGTGTCAATCGGATTTACTGTTTGTCCGGTGCAAGCTAAAACGCCTAGAAAATCGTTTAATCGGTTTAATTTTAAATTGAACGTTTATTTCCATAACTCGCACAGATGACCGAATTAGCTTCCAAAACCTGTTCCTTTGTGTCCGAAACGCGGGATAAACCCTAGAAACGCTGGTCACCGTGCGTAAATCGGAGTTTGGAAATTCCGGAATGAATAGTGTCGTTCAAACTTCTATAAATAGCCCCCCCTAACTTCATTATTTTCACAAAATTAAACCCTAGGGTTACAGGCCGCCTCCATTATCATGTATGGTCAGAAAACCCCCATCTTCTCCTTCATTTATCTTCAAATCCGTCAATCTATTCAACAAACCTTCAACTACAAAATTGTAGAGCGTAGTGAGTTCTATAAATCCAACGGTCAAGATCAAGTTTCAAGCTACGGATTGATGGCAATTGGAGCTCGAATGGCCGTGGTTCACGCACGAATTCCCAGACCATAGGGAGGCCGAGTTCATCATGGCTTAGGCCGAGTGTTGAGGTGGTGATGAGCGTTCGTTTGGCTGTGGTGTGATGGAGTTTAGTCGAGTGTGGTGGCCGAACTAATAAACCCTAGTTTGTGCAAAATGGGTTCGTGCGCGTCATGATACCTGTAGATGGAGTCGCGTGTGTTGGGAAGAAAGAGGGAGCGGCTAGATTTGCAGGTGCAGGAGATCCAAGGGCTATAATGAGTGAAGGTTAAAAATTAAAAGAAATTATGTTGTAAATTAAAATATAAATTCGTGTAAACTTGTAAAAATCATAACTTTTTCATACGAGGTCGAAAACGCGCGAATCGTATGGACGAGCACTACGCTATGGAATTGGATTGGAGTCGTTTGGAGTTAGTGAGAATTTCAGGTAAAATTAAACGTCCGTTTAATTTTATTCAAAATAAATCGCTAAAACGAAATTGAAATCAAGGTGAGAACTTCTCACTCAATCGAATCGGTTTCGATTTTATTTTAAATAGTTATATTTAAAATTCTTGAATGCATGTTTGAATGATGATTGATATCTATTGATTGTTAAAATAGACATTATGCGCCGTTAGTAAGCGGATGTTATTTATTAAAAACATATACCGCGAATATTTCATAAACACTGAAATTGGTATTATATATAATAGCAATATATATATATTGGCATATGTATATATTGCAGTTATTGATTTCCCGCATTGTATAGCGGATGAGACCCTATTGCGCCGTCTATTAAGCGGATAATATTTTAAATCCCATATACCGCGATAATTTCGTACTGGAACGGAATTGGTATTGTGCTAACATCTTTGGATGAAGGAAAACAGGTTGGAGGGATCCAACTGGATTCCTCAACAGTATTTATTTGATTTTGGATATTTTGATATTCGATTGATTATCATATCGATATATGATCTCGTTGTAGTCGTGATTGACTATTTGGTATGTAGCATCATTGGACCAAATCTTGGAAGTTTAAAATGATTTTTAAAGTGATTTTTGAAAATATACTATATTTTTGGAATTAATTCATTTTAAATAAATAAACGATATAATTTTAATGTTATAAAAATTATGGTTTTTGAGAAATATAGTTAAAAGTTGATTTTTGAAAATATGAGGCTAATGATTTTATAAAATAGTTTAATCGGGATTTTTGAATTTATTATAAAAAGTTGAAAATATAGGATTTATAAAATTTGATTATTTTATAAATCAAAATGGTGAAATTATAAAGGGGATTAAAGATGTTTTAAAAGAATAATAGTATAAATTGATTTATATAAAAGATTTATAAACTGATAATTTATAAATTAAAATATTTGAATTATAAAACGAGTTTTTATAAGTGTTGGAATGAATTGTGAATGAATTTCATAAATGAATGAAATTTATAGAATTATAAACGGTGAAGTTATAAATGGAATTTTATAAGCAGTAGGTTTATAAAATTTGTAAAGTTATTTGAAGAATAAATTAGGTTAAATAAATGAATCTTATAAGTTATAAGATTTATAATTTAGAAAGTCTTAAAAAGAACGATTTTGTAAAATAATCGTTTTATAAGCATTTAACTTATAATATGAACCTTTGGTTTATAATTGAGTTATAAATTGAAATAGCTTAATAAAGGAGATTTATAAAAAGGAAGTGGTTATAAAATAAATAGAAATGGAATTTATAAACGTTGTTTTATAAATTCGCAACGACTTATTTTGATAATTTAATTTTTATAACTTATTTATGGAGCTATATTCACATTTTAGATAGTGAATAATCCTTTAAGATAAAATGTATAGAAGTAATGAAATTGGTTAACGTAGTGACGCAGCGGATTAATCAAAACAAACTTCAATCGGTGAAAGTAGCAATCGGTGGATTGATGAATACCAAAATGCCCAAATTCGTTGATCCGAAGATACCGAATTCTAGCTATCTCTAACACGTTGATCGCGCACGATACCGCGAAAGAAGATCTTCAATTCTTCAAACGTTGATCAAGCGCACTTGATTCCGCGAATCGGCTTGAACAATCGTTGATTCGAGCGCACTCGAATAATCGAAAGTGGAGATAAGAGATTACACTCAACTACCAATTTAAGAAGAAAGCACACAGCAATCAACAAGAATTTTTATTCAAAAATCGACCATCATAAAGTTACAACTCACTCCCTATTTATAGAAGTTTCACAACTTGACTCTTAAGTCTTACTCGACTTACGGCTTACCCATAGGTCGGCACCGACTTAACACAAACGACTCAACCCCTCTACGACACAGCACAATGCAAACGACTCAAACATGGCCGACTTAATCACGTACGACCTAACACACAACCGACTCATATATACACATGACAATCATACGACTTTGCAAGTATACGACTCAACTTATATGCAACATACAACGACTCACAAACAATTGGCGACCTAAAGTTTTCCTCGACCTAACTTAGGTCGTAGCTCGAGACTGTCTTCAATGCAATATCGGAGCGACCTATCTTAGGTCGTAACTCGGCACAATTAGTTCGTCCTTCATCACTAGGTCGTACCCGACCTAAGACAAGTCTGTTAACTCGTAAGTCACTAGGTCGTATTTCATTAGGTCGGAGCTCTTGCGACTTAACTTGGGTCGGTAACTCCTTGCTCCTGTATATTTGTTAGGTCGTAGATGACTTACTCCATTTTCCTTAGGTCGTAGCCGTCCTATCTCCTCTTCTCGTGATTCCTTAGGTCGTTGCCGACCTAGTACCAGTACACGACCCAACACCAATGCTTGCTTAGATCGTGTTGCCTTCCCATGTGTCTTGTTAGGTCGTTGCCGACCTTCCTTAACCCGGAAACAATCCAAGCCTTCATTCTTAGGTCGTGGACGGCTTAACTCCTCTTCCATAAGTCGTGTACAACTTATCCCTTCTTTTCTAGCTTGAGCTGCATCATCCTCCCTTGGTTGAGAAAAATTCGTCCTCGAATTTGTAAATTCTTCCACATCGGATTGCTCATCCCCATAATATGGTACAAGATGCTTAACATTGAACACGTCAGAAGTGTATACATCCTCCGGTAGCTTCAACCTATAAGCATTGTCGTTAATCCGTTTCACAACTTCCACAGGACCAATCTTTCTGGCTTTCAGTTTGTTCTAAGCGCCCATTGGAAAACGATCCTTCGTTAACACAGCATACACCATATCACCTTCGTTAAATTCAACATTTCGTCGCTTCAAATCTGCAGTTCGCTTATACTTCTCATTTGCTTTCACTAATCGTTCTTGAACGATCCTATGACATTCCGTGAATCCTTCAACAAAATCAACAGCCCGTTTAATCGTCCCCTTCGGTTGTGGCACTACCGTTAAGTCCAACGGTCCCCTTGGTAAATTTGAATATACAATCTGAAATGGACTGAATCCCGTACTACGATTCACTACATGATTATGAGCAAACTCTGCCTGGCATAACTTCATGTCCCAACTCTTCATATTATCCTTCACCAAACATCGTAACAAATTTCCCAACGATCTGTTAACAACTTCTGTCTGTCCATCTGTTTACGGATGATAAGCACTACTAAATTTCAGCTTTGTTCCCACCATCTTCCACAAACTTAACCAAAAATGGCTTAAAAATCTAGTATCCCGATCAGAAACAATAGATCCTGGTAAACCATGCAATCGATACACCTCCTTAAAGAATAATTGTGCCACTCGAACTGCATCCGCTGTCTTCTTACAGGCAATAAAATGTGCCATTTTCGAAAATCTATCCACCACAACAAATATAGAGTCATTTCCCCTTTGAGTTCTAGGCAAACCCAAAACGAAATCCATGCTGATATCAACCCACGGTTTAGATGGTACAGGTAACGGCATATACAATCCTGCATTTGTCGCTGTTCCCTTCGAAACCTGACATATATGGCATCTCTCCACAAAACTTTCAACCTCTCTCCTCATTGACGGCCAAAAGTAAGATTGAGAAACCAAATGCAATGTACGATCACGGCCCACATGTCCTTCCTCGTTCAACTCTTTGATAATCTTCAATCTCAAACTGCTCTCCGGAATACATAATCGATTTCCTTTAAACAGAAAACCATCAACCAATATAAATTCATCAGCATTTCCCTCCTTAACTTTCTCAACAATTTCTTAAAGTAAGGATCTTCTTCAATCAGTTCTGGCAATAATTCAAAACCTGTCACTTCAACTTTCATTGTCATCAACAAATGACTCCTCCTACTCAAAGCATCAGCCACACGATTCGTTACCCCAGATTTATGTTTCACGACAAAAGTAAACTGTTGTAAATAGGCAATCCACGATGCATGTCTCGCTGAAATCTTATCCTGCCCCTGCAAATGCTTCAAGGCTTCATGATCAGTGTAAAGAACAAACTCTTTCTGGAATAGATAATGCCTCCAATGTTTAACAGCTTGCACAACAGCATAAAACTCAACATCGTATGTACTATATCTCATCTTTGCTCCTGATAATTTCTCACTGAAATATGCAATAGGTCTTCCACTCTGACTCAACACTCCTCCAATCCCAACCTTTGATGCATCAGTGTGTAGCTCAAACAACGACTGAAAATCCGGTAATACAAGAATTGGTGTTGTCGTCAAAAGTTCTTTGATTCGTTCAAAAGCAACCCCTGCTTCCTCTGACCATACAAACTGTTTTCCTTTCATGCAATCAGTAACTGGTGCCATCATGCTACTGAAGTGTGGAATGAATCTTCGGTAGAATGATGCCAATCCATGAAAACTTCTAACTTCAGTGATAGTTCTCGATTGTGGCCAATTTCTAATAGCTTCGACTTTACTCTGATCCACCTGGATCCCTTCTCAGATATAACATACCCCAAAAATAACACACTTCGAGTCATGAACACGCATTTCTTTGTAGCTGCATAAAATTGTTCCTCACGAAGAATAATTAACACCTTTCTCAAATGCTCTACATGCTCCTCTGTGCTCGCACTATAAATCAGAATATCATCAAAGTAAACTACAACAAACTTTCCAATGTACGGTCTGAAAATTTGATTCATCACCCTCATAAATGTACTTGGTGCATTTGATAGACCAAATGGCATAACCAACCATTCATATAAACCTTCCCTCGTCTTGAATGCGGTCTTCCATTCGTCTCCAGGTCTAATCCGAATCTGATGATAACCACTCTTTAAATCAATCTTCGAAAAGATAGTAGCCCCACTCAACTGATCTAGCAAGTCATCCAACCTCGGCATAGGAAATCTGTAGCGAACAGTAATCTTGTTCAAAGCTCTACTATCGGTACACATTCTCCATGTTCCATCCTTCTTCGGCACCAACAAAGCTGGTACTGCACAAGGACTCAAGCTTTCCTGAACACGTCCCTGTTCTAACAACTCTTCTACTTGCCTTCGCAACTCCTCATGTTCCTTCGGACTCATCCTGTAATGTGGTCGATGTGGTAACACTACTCCCGGAACAAGATCAATCTGATGTTGAATGTCTCTTAATGGCGGTAACTCCTTAGGCAACTCTTCTGGAAATACGTCTTCAAATTCTTTCAAAACTAGCCTCGCTTCTTCTGGGATTTCAACCTCTTCATGACTCTCTCGACCAATCAACAAATAGACTTCAGGCTCCTCTTCAACCTCCTTGACAAACTCCTTCAAAGATAATAAAGTTTTCAACTCTTCAATCTCCTCTAGCTTGCTTTCCTTCTGTTTTTGCTTCTTAGGAACTAAAGTGATTTTAGTACCATCAAACATAAAACTGTAACTATTAGCACGATCATCATGTTGCACGGCTCTATCAAACTGCCATGGTCTGCCCAACAACAGATGACACACATCCATGTCTACAACATCACACCAAATTTCGTCTTTGTATTTCTTCCCACTTGAAAAATTCACACAAGCCCTTCGACACACCTTTACTTCACCACCCTTCCTTAACCATGCTAACTTGTACGGTTTAGGATGCTTCTCAGTTTTCAAGTTCAACTTCTTTACTGCTTCTGTAGAGATAATATTGTCACAACTTCAGCATCAATAACGAACTTGCAAACCTTCCCCAGAATAGTGCATGTCGACTGAAAAATATTGCTTCTCAACCAACTAGAATCTTGCTTTGGTGTAAGACAAGACCTCCTCATCATAAGATTACAACCTTCATCTCAAGACAATTCTTCTTCCTCCTCAACATAAGGTATATTTGAACATTCTGCCTCCTCACCATCATTCTCAATCTCAGCAACCATTGCTCTCTTCTTCGGCTTCGGACATTCATTGCTTTTGTGACCCAACTCCTGACAATTATAACATTTGAAACCACTGTTAACCTTCGCCTTCTCAGTCTCCTTCACCACTGGCTTACTGACAGGTTTAGGAACATTAGAACTCCCACTAACACCCTTCACTTGATTATTGGAATTAGTAAACACACCACCTCCACGCCTTCCCTGCTTCTCCCAAGCCAACGCTTTCTGATGTGCCTCTGCTACTGATCTAGGATCAAACATATTAACCATATCCTGGATTTGCATTCTCAATCCCCCAATGAACCTAGTAGTTAGCTGTTCTTCTGTTTCCATAATATCATTCCTGGCAATGAGTTGGTAAAATTCATCAGCATAATCACTAACAGACTTTGTCCCTTGCCTCAGATTCTGCAACCTCTGGTACATAAGTGATTGGTAGTTGTAAGGTAAAAATGTAGCTCTCATCAACTTCTTCATCTTCTCCCATGATTCAATCTTTGACTTTCCCATCCTTTCTCTCGTAAGTTTAGTTTGCTGCCACCACGCCAAAGCTCTCCCCCTCAACCTAGTAGAGACCAACTTCACTCTTTTATGCTTAGGAACCTCCTTGAAATCAAAGATCTCTTCAACATTAGACAACCAATCAAGAAATTCTTCTCCTACCATTCCACCTTTAAACTCTGGAATTTCCATCTTCATCCCCGATTCCCATCGATGGTCATCTTCAACATTTCGATAAGAATTGCGAACTTGGTCTCGATCTCTATAATGAATGCTAGCTCTATCACCCTCTTCATCAAAATCAAAAGTACGCCTACATCGATCTCGACCATTATCATCCCTTTGTTCATGCATGCTTCTTTGACTATGTCTCTCTTCATCTCTATACGCCTCATTGTCAAATTCACGTTGACGACTTCTCTCTTCATGTCCATAGTCATGATGATCTCTCCGTGATGAAATTGATGTTTCTCTTCTCTCTCTAAAAGATTGCGGTGATACCCTCCTCGCTTCCGTAACCGATGGCGAAACTCTGTTTCCTCCATGGTTCGAGTTTGGTGATCTCCTCCTTTGAGTTTGATTCAAATCATTCATCAACTTCTCTAACTTTCCAATGCCTTCATCAAATTTCTCATTAATACGTTGCTCCATAAGCTCGGCTTCTTCTCTTCTATACAACGCTTCAACGTTTTGATGACGATTAGCTCTCCTTGGCGGCATGATTGAAACTTCTCAAAAACTCAAACACTTCTCAAATACTTCAACAAATACTTCAATATAAGTCAAACAAGTTCGGCTCACTGGCAACTTGGCTCGGCCTCACTTGCAACGACCCAAAGTTAGGTCGGCTCGGCTTGAACTCACGGCTTAACTGCACTTGGCTCGGCCACCTACTTGAACCCTTCAATTCAAACAACAACAAGGCACGGCTCCAATCACTAGCTCGGCCTCAATAATTCAAACACTTCACGGCTTAACTTGGCTCGGCTCAAGGTCTCCAAGCAACTTCAAATTCAAACACTTCTCCAACTCTAGATCCAAAATGAAATGGATAAAAATCTTCAAACTCGTTGCAACTTCAAGATGAACACAATGAACAACAACTTCAAACTTCAACTTCAAAAATTAGCTCCAAGTCTCGGCTTAGCTATGATTGGCTAAGTCTCGGCTCTGATACCAAAACTGACGCAGCGGACTAATCAAAACAAACTTCAATCGGTGAAAGTAGCAATCGGTGGATTGATGAATACCAAAATGCCCAAATTCGTTGATCCGAAGATACCGAATTCTAGCTATCTCTAACACATTGATCGCACACGATACCGTGAAAGAAGATCTTCAATTCTTCAAGCGTTGATCAAGCGCACTTGATTCCACGAATCGGCTTCAACAATCGTTGATTCGAGCGCACTCGAATAACCGAAAGTGGAGATAGGAGATTACACTCAACTACCAATTTAAGAAGAAAGCACACAGCAATCAACAAGAATTTTTATTCAAAAATCGACCATCAAAAAGTTACAACTCACTCCCTATTTATAGAAGTTTCACAACTTGACTCTTAAGTCTTACTCGACTTACGGCTTACCCATAGGTCGGCACCGGCTTAACATAAACGACTCAACCCCTCTACGACACAGCACAATGAAAACGACTCAAACATGGCCGACTTAATCACGTACGACCTAACACACAACCGACTCATATATACACATGACAATCATATGACTTAGCAAGTATACGACTCAACTTATATGCAACATACAGCGACTCACAAACAATTGGCGACCTAAAGTTTTCCTCGACCTAACTTAGGTCGTAGCTCGTGACTGTCTTCAATGCAATATCGGAGCGACCTATTATAGGTCGTAACTCGGCACAATTAGTTCATCCTTCATCACTAGGTCGTACCCGACCTAAGACAAGTCTGTTAACTCGTAAGTCACTAGGTCGTATTTCATTAGGTCGGAGCTCGTTGCGACTTAACTTGGGTCGGTAACTCCTTGCTCCCGTATATTTGTTAGGTCGTAGATGACTTACTCCATTTTCCTTAGGTCGTAGCCGTCCTATCTCCTCTTCTCGTGATTCCTTAGGTCGTTGCCGACCTAGTACCAGTACACGACCCAACACCAATGCTTGCTTAGATCGTGTTGCCTTCCCATGTGTCTTGTTAGGTCGTTGCCGACCTTCCTTAACCCAGAAACAATCCAAGCCTTCATTCTTAGGTCGTGGACGGCTTAACTCCTCTTCCATAAGTCGTGTACAACTTATCCCTTCTTTCTAGCTTGAGCTGCATCACGTAGTATATTCACGTTTTGAATAGTGAATAATATGTTAAAGAAAATGTTTAGGATGTGATATTTTAAACAGAATTAAAACGATCTAACGATGTTTTAAATGTGTTAAGATTCGAAACCATAGATTTCAACATTCATTGTTGAAATAGATGTTTTTGAGAAATAGAAGGGAATGGTGGACTATAACACTGTTGTTATAGTAAATGATTTCCGAAAGGAAATGTTTTGTATAGTATTGGGATTTATATATCTATTTTAATTCCGAATCCCTATACTAGTGATTTTGGGTTGTCGTAACGATGTTTTACGCAACATTCATTTTGACCCAAATAAATATGTTTAAGAGAATGATTTCCTTAAAGAATGAAATATATACTTAATTTTGATTTAAGTATATTGAATATTTTCCAAGTGTTGAAAGTAAATAGACTTGTGAATTACTTATGAATAAATAAGTATGGAAATGTTTTCCAATAAAGTGAATATTTTGAGAATTTGTCTTTTTGGAGATAAATTGAAAATGAATATTTGAAACCTATTGAAATCGTATATTCATAAATATTTTGGGAATATAAATTCACTATGGAATTTATAAAAGAAAGGGAAATTTGTTTAAAAATAAAAATTGATTTATTTTTGACATGTTGAAATTATATATCTTGTAAAGATATTTTTGGGAAATAAATAATTTGGAAAATTATTTGGAATCTGGTGATGTTGTGCATATCCATTGATAGTTCAATAACCGACTATCAATATTTAACTTTGAAAGGTATTTGTTGTGATTTGTTTGAATTTGAATGCTACACTTATTTTTAAATTATTGCGCTCGTTATTTGGATTACCCATTCCGAATAGTGATACGACGTAATGGATAGCATTGAAGATCGGTGTTGAAGACCGGATATTTGCGAGAGCGATAGGATGACCTGTCGATTGACTCTACACCGAGTTGCTCCGGTATAGAGTTCTCCATATGTGATAGGGAATCCTATCAGGATTGTGGATATCCGGATTTCAAGGACTTCTTTGTAAGTGCCTTCGGTTCTGTTCGAGCCCGGAACAGACTTGTATGGATTGTATGTCAGACATTACAAATTGAGATATAAAGCTGATTTCTTTCAAATATATTTCTGATGGTGGCGGAGAATTTATTCTCTTAGCTTAACACCCTTCTCTGAGACGTACGAGCTCAGAGGTTATGTAGTTGATGGTTATTAGCAATATATTCCCAATTTGGTAATGTGACATGCTGAGTGTTGCTGTGAAATGATCATTGTGTTGATCATTTGTGATAGGATCATTTGTTTGATCGTTTATCTTTGTGATCATTTCTATGATCATTTGTTGACCCAAAGCACAGCTTTTGTATAAAGCGTGGCTTTGTGGACGAGACTTCGTCGAGCCTCACACCCCGGAATGGTCAAAACAGGAAAGATGCGGCAAGGTTATGAGGGGTAGCTCCCTTTAGGGTATGTGCATTTCCTTCTGGAAAAGGGTGGTATCATGGTATGGAGCCCAGATACTTACTCATGTTGAAACACTTTATTTATGATTGTGTGATGTTGATGACGAGCGCTCGGTTAAAGGTCCCAAAGGACCGGGGGATGGCATACTCGTGTCAGTAGTTACCCAGTTAGGGGTAACCCGGCCTTGTGTTGGCAGAGATCCGGTTTGGTTCTCGGGGACGTCCTTCCAGAGACGTTCTCATGTGACAATGGGAAGTTCCTTGGCCTGACCATTCGTTGGAAATCCAAAGAAACAATACGATCTTGTACGGTTTTAGTTGTATAACCTGCCATGGAATGTGGCGGTAACCTGCTATTGAACATGGTAGCTGTAATAGGCATAAGTGCAGAATGCCTATGCTGGCTAAGATTTATATCTTTACTTTCGAAATGAATTCTTCCTACACTATGCACTAGTAATAATATCAAATGTTCTTTTTAATGCGTATCAAGCATCTTTGACTATCATAAGGAGAAATCTCCTCCGATTCTGCGTTTGCATTATGTGTGCATGCGGGAGGCCTTAAGGTAGTCTCATTTTTAAAAGCATTGCGAATTGACTTTAAAATTATTCCTCTATTTTGATTTTAAAGATAAATAAACTGTTTTGAGTTCTCACACCAGTCACATGACCGACTCGGAGTTTATTGTTTTCCTTCCTAAACTCTGGGTGCCCACCAATTTCCACACGGGCTGTCAAGAGTTAAGGTTTATCAGGATATCAGGAATTCAGGAGTTGCTGGAAGCAAGCTGGATGGCATGGCTTATTATTAGTATAGTATTTCTTTTTCCGCTGCATTGTTCGTTGTTGTTTGTTGTACACTCTGATGTAATGAAATGTAATGTGATGTAAAGTAATAACTGATATAGTTCTTTGTTTAAAGATTATTCATTTATTATTATATGTTGTTCCGCTGCGGATTGTGAGATTCTGATATTGTTCTGTTGTTTTCTTTCTGTCCTGTTCCGTTCTATTTTCTATCTTTTTCTATCTTCTTCTGTCCTTTTCTTTTTCTTAAACATTGAGAATTTGTATTTATGTTCATCTTGAGTTAATCTATGGAGATTAGTGTATATTCAAGGGGTACGGATTTGCGGGTCTTCACATAACCCTACCTTGTGTTGACAGAGAGCTGGTTAAGTTCTCGAGACATCCCGCCAGAGGCGATCCCATGTGGCAGTAGGAAGTTCCTTTGCCCGACCATTTGTTGGAAAATCCAAATAAACAATACGAGCCCTGTACGGTTTTAGTTGTATTACCTGCCATTCACTTATGGTGGCGCCCCACTGTTTGGATGCTAGCTATAGTAGGCATAGTTCGAAATGTCTACGTTGGCTAAGATTAATATTCTATTTTCGATATGTTTTCATCACTATGCACTAATAATAATATCAACAATGATTTTTTTTGCATATTAAGCATCTTTGACTATCATAAGGAAAAATCTCCTCTAATTCTGCGTTTACATTGTGTGTGTACGGGGAGGCCTTATGGTAGTTCATTTTCCAAAAGCATTGCAAATATTTTTCCACTTCCCTTGTTGTTGTTGTTTTAAAAGATAAATAACTGTTTTGAAGTCTCACACCAATCCCATGACTGACCTTGAGTTTCTTGTTCTCTTCCTAAACTTTGGATGCCCATAATTTTCCACACGGGCAGCCTAGAGTCATGTTATCAAGTCATTCTGGATTCAGGAGCGCTATGGAGCTCAGGAGGCGAGCTGGGTGGCGAGACGTATTACTTGTATATGATATTATCCTTCCGCTGTAAATTCACTTGTAAGGATGAATACATACAACTGTCCATTGTTTTGTTGTGTTGTGTATTGTCATTGTACACTCTGATGATGATGTAAGGTAACGTAATAAGTGAGATAGTTCTTTGTTTTAAAGATTATTCATTTATCTATTATATGTTGTTCCGCTGCGATATGTGAGATTCTGATATTGTTTCTGTTCTGTTTTCTTACTTCTTCTATCTTTTTCTCCGACCTCTTCTTTTTAACCCTCATGGTTCCGTTTTTGGCATTCGATTGCTCGGCATTTGATATAGTGGACGTATTGATGTTGATTTTCGAAAGTCGAAGAATCGGGTCGTGACAAATTACTATTCGGACTAGTGGTGACGCGTAACGCGCAGATACCGCCCACCTCGAGCCACACCCCCAAAATCAAAAATCAAAAGTAGACACCAAATCACTCTCAAAGTCAAAATATAATATCGAAGGAGTGTGTCCGATAAGAGGAGCTACCTCACTGGCCCAGAAACACTCCTGTTTTAGCCACCTTATGCCAACTCACGGGAGTTGGGTCCACGTATATTCCTCGAAGGAACGCCGCCGCCATCCTACATCATCCTGGAATCTCCACAGCGTAAATGGTTGTTAAACTGGTTTTCGAAGTAGGCAGAGAGTATGACAACTTCCTATCCCGGTCTCTTTAACAACAAAACGTTAATATAACACCGCGGTCATTTTCAAAATGGTTTATACCTTAAAACCAAATATCATTGCCCTTTCAAAACTAAATCAATACAAGATCATTTTCATTTCAAATATATCATTTTCTAAAATCATAACACTTTCAAACTTATAACATTTCGAGATCAAACCCTTGAATATAACACTTTCAAATTATATTACCTTGAAACTCATAACTTTGAAACATAACTTCCACCACTTAAATGGTTTAAATATTTAAAATACTTTATATAATAAAATAGCTTCTTCAATTTCACAAATCAAATCCAATACAACTTGAAATTCTACATTTTATGTTTCACCAAATCCCAAGTCGTAAATTTCAATACGATTCAGTTTCCAAATAAACTATTCCAAATTTTATCAATTTCAAAACAGATTTAATCGACAGAATAAACCATTTCAAATTCAATATATTTCAAACTTTATGTATTCAACCATTTCAAAACTAAGTTTGGTAATTACGATTCGACAACTCAATTTTCTATTATTTAGTTTTGAAATATTTTACATAATAAATCTATTATCATTTAAATAAAACTCAAATTACAAATAACTAAATATTTCATTCAATTTATTTATACTTGAACTATTCGTTTAATTCATCTTAAACCAAAATCAAGTTATAAAAATCATACCCTCTAAAATTCAAATTTAATAAATTTCACATCAAGCTTATTTGAGTTTAATTCTTAAATAATTCAATTTCAAATAAATCTCCAATTTATCTTCCAACCTTAACTTATTTAAACCATTATAACTCTATATTAAAATATAACTTAAATACTTAATCATATTATTTTCAATAAAATATCAAACTTATTATTAAGCTTATTCTATATTAAACAAAATTATACATAGCTTAAAATCAGGGATAAAATAACATTATATAGTATCTAGAATCAATATTTATCTAAAACCATATATTTCTTTACAAAACCATAGAAATCATTTCAAAATATTTATATTTATAGACCACGGTGTCGGTATATAATTTTCTATCTAATGGTCAAGTGATACAAATATTTATCATTTCAATCCGCAATTTAGAATATAAATATGGTTATATATCATTTCAAACCGCAATCCCGAATGAAATAAAAATCCATAACAGACTTGTAGTTTATAACAGTATAAAATCCAACATCCATTCATCCAATATCAATCATCAAACATTTATCACAATCATCATCTAATTCAATGAGTAGCATCAAAATGGAACAGATAATAAATAATAGGTATTTACTGGCAGTTTATATTCAATATTAAATTAAATAACTATTTATCCAAATACATTCAAATAAACTGAGATGATGATTCAAAATGCGTCAAACAGTCATAAATAAATTTCTAATCACATCATAAATCAATTTAACAAACATAAGAAATTTTAGATGCTGTGGGTGGGCTAAAACATTCACCTTTTGAATTTAAATTGAATTTAAATCCAATTTAAACTCAAAATTAAAACAGTCTCAGAACCTTCCAAACTAATGCCAAAAAGTCTGGAATTTAAATACGATCCCAGCGCAAAGAACCTCATCTAAATCCGAGTTCGTATGCCAAAGTTGTATCAGTTAGAAGATTTGCAGTTTGGATTTGAAATTAAATAAAATAATTAATAATACTTACATGTTGGCATCAAATACCAGGCGAAACCCTAACGTCTCGAGCATGAACAGATCACCGTGCCGCCACACTTAAGCAAAACGCACGCCACCACACTCACTTTCACCTCGATTCGATACAGCCGTCGCAATCCATAACACAGGCCGACCCAAGCGTAGCGTAGCGAGCCCCTCCGATGGTCGGAACCACCTCCACCGCCGTGATGTTTGTACGCTAGATTTGGCAAACCATGACACAAATAAGACAAAGTAGCCGTACAGATTGAAATCCTTCGACCTCCTCTACACGCCTATACTCCCCGATCGATCCATCGACGCAAATCCACCGTTAAAACGAAACCCTCGTTTCGATGGCCGAGAATTATCCATTGAATTTCTGACACATAGAAACGAAATTTAAGAAACTAACTGTAGAAACGACTTGCGCTCATCGAGAGATTCAAATGGATATAAAATAGGATATAGTCTGTGGAGTTTGAATTTTGAAGTTGAATTTTCAAATTGAAATTGGATTGGGAAGATTAGGGTTTTCAGTCATTGAGGAAGAGGAGCAACAGAAGTATTTGTACGTACAGAAATGAGAAATAGAAAGGCTACTAGGGTTTATAATAGGATATAAATAGGTGCAGCTGAAATTAGAGGAACAGATACAATTGGTTTGGACCATTGACGATAAATGGACCGAAAAGCCCGTTTTGACTCCGGAACGAAATTAGATCAACCCATATTTCAAAATAGACGTTTAAAAATATTTTAAAAACAATGAAAAAGTTTTGAAGTCCAAATTCCATCATATGAAGATATTATGCTAAAATCAAGTTATTTCAAATTGATTTCAATCGATTTCAATTTCATTGATTTCTAGGCGTTTCAAGCCCGTATGATCAAACGACAAGTCTGATCGCTACGAAACTTGAAATCCCACAATAATTCACCGTTACAGATCCGATGAAACTGGTTTCGTTGAAGTCCAAGTCAGTGGCCAAAATGGCTATTTTCCAGTTAATTAAATAATTTAATATTAAATAAATTAATCACTTCTTCAATTCAAATTTTATTATTTACTATTTCAATTATTTCTGATTACAAATGAACTTCTAATTCATTAACCCAAATTTCCAAATCGATCAAATAAGGATTTATTGAAAAATTTATAATGTTTACCTTCAATTTAAGTAAGTTTAAATAAACTATATTTTTAATTTCAAATAAATAAATTAAATTTGTTTTCAATCCCTTTATTCAATAAATCATCATCTAATGGGTAAATTTAACACTAGTACATATCCAATTACTCTAATAATTTTACAGTCATCAATCTTAATTCATATTAACGTAGTTTTATAATTACGTTTAATTTCAATGGATTTAGATCTAATTCAATAAATTAAATAAATGGGTAAACACTTAATAATTATCACTATTTTCCTAATTTAATCCCATTCATACTTTTTATTAACCAAAGAATATTATAAAATTACTTATCTAACATTGATTTCATCAATTTATTTTTTACTGTATTATTTCATCAATTAATATAACTTTGATTTATTTTCCAATTTACTAATTACAATCAATTATAACCTTATAATTGGTTTCAATTACTTGGGATTTCACTAAATTAATTATCTATTAACTTGCATTAACATTATTACCTTAATTTACATTCAATTACTGTTAACAATGCATTATTTCATTAATTAATTCAGTATTTCCTTTTATTTTCTCTTGTTCAATTTATAACTAGGTATAATACTTACATTGCTTCATTTATTAGAATTTTATTCAAACTATTAATAATTAGTTTTAATTACCATTGCTATATTTCATTTCAATATTAAACTATAAAGTTTTTATTCCTTTCCAAATTAAATTGAAAGAATCTTGTTAAAGTAATAAATTTTATTATCGGAAATTTATGGGTCGTTACACTCTCCCCCACTCAAAACTTTTCGTCCCCGAAAAGGACAAAGAAGGGAAAAGAAAGAATTGAGTAAATAATACATCTTACTCAAAAATATTAAATTTATAAACAAATAAATTTACAGAATTAATTAGTTAAATAAAATATACCAACTTACAACCATTAAATCTATTTATACTTAAATCAATAAAGTTTTGAAAACATTTTTCAAAATTTTTCTAAGTCCAAAATTTATGAATTTTTTTGGCAGAGTCTCCTTTGTACGGGGAACCTCGGAAGAAAATATAATATCAAACATAACAATACATATCACAATAACGTAAAATAATATATCCCAACAACGGGAAAAACAGTATAATAGCACTATAAAACCGTAATCCAAAAACATACCTTTTTGTCGTGCAATAAACGTTATTTTATGAAACTAAAAGCAGTAGCAATTGCTTCCATAACTTGTATGTCACTTATATAATTCAAAAGAGTTAATAATTGTATAAAATGAAATATTTAAAGTTGTTTCAACCATTCACAAACAATCAATATAAACAACAATCACTTGCAACCAACATACAATCATCATATAAAATCAACACAAATCAATCATCAATTCATATCAAACAAAACAAATAGTTGTTCGGGTTCAAAAACTTGAAATTATACAGAATGAAAAATAAATTAATAAGTTCACCATTTACTCAGCAGTCTTAGATGGAACTAAATAGATTATTCATTCATCTAAATAATTTTAAAGTATCCTTGCCCAAACAACCATAAACCAAACAAACAACAATTCCAAGCATAAATTAAGTTCACTCTTATTAATTTCATTCCCAACATTTATTGTTTCATTTCCCTTTCATTCATATAATGATTTATCTTTAAATTCACATTTATTTCTTGCAAATTTTCTTGTATTACATTCATTTATTCACTACTTAATTTCATTTATTTACATTCATTTATTAATAGTATTCATGTTCTATTAAATTTCATAGCACTTCAATTCATTTACTTAAGTCTATAATCCTTTATTTATAACACTTACCTTTTATTATATTTAATTATATTAACTTTTCATTTATAACTTAAGTTTATAACAATATATTCTCATTTCTTATTTATTAAAGGACTTCATTGAATACTTTCTTTGCATAAGTTTACTTGTACAATTTCCATTGCTTTTTCTTATTAAACATGGAAACTTTTAATATTTTGGTAAGTTATATAGATATTAAGGAATGCAAATAGAAAAATTATACAGGTTTATCTTATTCCTTTTAAATAAATTTAATGTTCAATAATTATATCTTTTGTTTATAGGTTACAATTTTCAACTTTCTGGTGATTTCATTTGTAACGTAGCATTTAATCTCTTGTTTCAATTAGAAGTTTCAACTATTAAATAGTTAAGATTTTCATTTCAATTTCAATTATTAAAACCTCTAATTTATCGAAATTTAAGAACTAAATGCTGGGTTCCATTTCAAATCGTTTTGAAAATAATAGATAAATGTATACACTTGCACTTTATATATCCAATTTTATTTAAAACAATTTAAAATTTATATTTGTTTATCAAAATAAATCTGCAGTAAAACTATTACACTGGTCTTCCCACATAGAAACTCGAAAATGAATGTCATGATGTGTGCACTCATCACCGAAATTATTTTCCAGCGATAGAGAGGGGAGTACAAAACTTAAATCTTTCCAAAATTTTCTTAAAAAATAATTCCTTCAAATCTTATTGGAATATTTATATCAGAAAACACTTCTAAATAATATTATTATATTCCAAATCATCCAAAAGAAATTTTCAAAAATCCCGAAACTTAAGTTCTAAGTTTCCAGTCTTTCATTTATTTTATTTCAAATCTTATTTTCAACTAATATCTAAAAATTTCACTACATAACAAACAAATATATTACAACCAAATATACCATTTATAAAATATATTATTTTATATATAAAAATGTACAATAGGAAAAATTATTTCATTCACCTATATTTCAAAACAAATATTGTGTCGATTTGTCCTATTAAGTGTTTAGAAATCCCTATTGATGTCATAACGTCCTATGCACCAGCCAGAATTTATAAATACGAAACAGAACAAATTAACACAATATAAAAACCTTTTTATAACATAAACAAATACGCTCTCTCATATATATACTCCAAGTGATTCATCATCATAGGGTATTACTACCCTATTAATAAAGAGTCAAACGCCACAAAGCTAAGGTTTATCGCTAAACCAAAGCTCTGATGCCAAATTGTAACATCCCTCCCTTTTGTACGCATTAAATCGATGATAAATCACACACGTCCGACTCAAACCATACAGAAGGGTGGATTGTTATAGGGGTGAATAATAAAAACAAAGAAAGATAGAAAATAAAATAGAACCTTTGTAACAACCCGTATATTTGGACCATTTAAATGGTCCAAATATACGGGTTGTTACAGTTGGTATCAGAGCTTTGGTTCCCGATAACCTTAGCCTGTGGAGTTTTAAGCTCATTAGAGATAGGGTAAATATACCCTAGAATGAGGAGAATCATTTCAGAATCCACATCCTTTGATTCATCTTTCTTATTGAATTCGTTTGAGTAGAATTTTTTAAGTTCTATAAAATCCTATCTTTGATTCTAAATCACTTTTGGTATTCCAAGATGGCTGCCAGAAGAAATGTTAGAGGTGGAAGGGGTGGAAATGCTCCTGCTCCACAAGCCCCCGCAATCCGATTCTCCACTCTTAGCAAGGAGTACACTCAGCTTGGAGGAGTCAAATTTACTGGCTCTGAGAGTATCATCGAAGCACAGCAATGGCTAAAGAGTTTGGAGAGGATCTTTACTGGCTTGGAGATCACGGACGCTCAGAAGCGTCAGTTGGCCACTTGGCAGCTTCAGGATGCTGCACAAGACTGGTGGGAATCCTTCACTTCTCGTACCGATGAGGAAACCATCACTTGGGCCCAGTTTAGGTAGAAATCTATCTAAATTACATCAAAATAAATTCCTTCTATCTTGTTCAAAATTTTGACTCGTTTTCATATCATTTGTAAATAGGGACTCCTTTATGGCTCAGTGGATGCCAGCTGCTGGGAAGGCCCAACTCTATCGTTCTTTTATGGATCTCAAGCAAGGCAATATGACTTTCACTGAGTATGAGAGGAAATTCAACGAACTCTCTAAGTTCGGGCCTGGTTTGATCAACACACCTCTGCTTAAGAATGAGAAGTTCATTCATGGTGCACGCCCTGAGTATTACGAGCTTCTCACCGCTCATGTCCATGGAACATTCACTGAGTTGATGGACTTTGCTCTTCGATATGAGGGAAAGCCAAAGGAAACATCATCTTCCAAAGCTCCAGTTGTTCAGACATCAGCTAGTAAGTCGGGAAAGAGAAAGCCAAACTTTGCACGACAGAAGAAGAATTAGCAACAGAAACCAGGGCTTGGATACTCTCAGAAGAAGCCCATTGACATATCATCCATTACTTGCTTCAACTGCAACCAAAAGGGTCATTATGCTAGTAGCTGCCCATCTTCAAAGAGCGCAGCTGTTCCGCCACCGGCACAGATGACTAGGAGGGATTTGTGCCATATCTGCTTACAACCTGGACACTTCAAGAAAGACTGCCCAACACAGAAGCGAGGTACACCATCTGGAGTCTTTGCTCTTTCCACACCTGCCCCGGAAGTTCCTACCCCGGAAGTTCCGGATAACCAAGGTACTTTACAAAGTACTTTCATGTTGCATACCTTGCCTGTCAGAGTTTTATTTGACACCGGAGCAACACACAGCTTCATATCTATTGACTTGTGTAATAAACTTGGTTTGGAACCCACTCTTGCATCTATTTCCTTATGTGTATCTAACCCTATTGGAGGGCTCGCTAACCTCAAAAGGGTTTGCAAATATGTCACTCTTATGCATGGCATTCACCGTTTCACTTGGGATTTCTATGTTCTTGGATTCGAGGCATTTGATATCCTATTTGGCATTGATTGGCTACGAAAGTTCGAAGCCGTTATCTCATGCAAAACTCGAACAGTCTCTCTTATTGACGACAAGAGTATGCCTTTAGTTGTTAAAGGCAAATCACCTCAAGAATATGCTGGGAGTTTTATATTCTCTCTTGACTCTCATCCAAATGAACTTAGCTCCACTCCAGTAGTCCAATTCTTTTCTGATGTATTTGGAGAAGTCAATTCTCTACCACCTCCGCGGGAAATCGAATTCCGCATCGACCTTATTCCTGGTGCACGACCTGTAGTTCTTCCTCCAAGAAGAATGGCTCCTAAAGAAAAGGCAGAGTTGAATGTTCAAATTGAAGATTTATTTTCTAAAGGCTTAAGTCGGCGCAGTCATTCAGAATGGGGTGCTGCAGTTGTATTTGTTACCAAATCTGATGGCTCACTCAGAATGTGTGTAGACTATAGAGAGCTAAACAAACTCACACATAAAAACAGATATATGATGCCTCGCATCAACGATCTTTTCGACCAGCTACATGGAGCTAAAGTCTTTTCTCAACTTGATTTAGCTACCGGTTTTCACCAACTCAGAATCGCTGAAGATAGCATTCCTAAAACAGCATTCCGCACTGAAAATGGATTCTATGAATGGCTAGTTATGCCATTCGGTCTCACTAATGCTCCAGCCTATTTCGTCGACTTGATGAATAGAGTTTTCCGGGATGTTCTTAACAAGTTTGTTCTTGTTTTCATCGATGATATTCTTGTCTTCTCCAAAGATGAGAAAGAACATAGTTCACATTTGGCTTTTGTACTTGAAACTCTTCGCAAACATCAGCTTAAAGCCAAGTTTTCAAAATGCCATTTTTGGAGAGATGAAGTTCGTTTTCTTGGCCATATTGTTTCGGAGAATGGGATTTCGGTCGATCCAGCTAAGATCGCCGTAATCAATGTAAGTTCTATTCTTACTTGTCAATTCTGTATAAATAGCTTATCATTATCTAAATTCAAATCCTTGGAATTTTCAGGATTGGCAGACTCCCAAAACTCCTACAGATATCCGCAGTTTCTTGGGATTAGCTGGCTATTATCGCAGATTCATAGAAAACTTTGCTCGTATCGCTGCCCCACTTACCGCACTGACCAGAAAGAATGTGAAGTTTATTTGGAGTGAAAAGTGCGAAGCAGCTTTCAATGAAATGAAGCGTAAGTTGACATCTGCCCCAGTTCTTACAGTCATTGATGGTAGCGAAGGATTGACCGTCTATACAGATGCCTGTCGAGATAGACTTGGTGCAGTTTTAATGCAGAAAGGGAAGGTTATTGCATATGCGGGTCGTCAGTTAAGGACCCATGAAGCAAATTACGCAACTCACGATTTAGAGCTCCTTGCGGTTGTATTTGCTCTTAAGCTATGGAGGCATTATCTATTGGGAACAAAATTCGAGTTATTCACTGACCACAAGTCATTGAGATATATCTTCTCACAAAAGGATTTGAATCAGAGACAAGTCAGATGGCTCGAATTCTTAGCTGCATATGATCTTGATATTAATTATACTCCAGGGAAAGCGAATGCCGTAGCCGATGCTTTGAGCAGAAACCAAGCGATGGCATGTTGTAATCTTGTTGAATGAATGTTATTCCAGCTTTCCGTCTCCCCAGCTCTTATGGATCGTATTATAGCCAAGCAATACGAGGACACTTTGCTCTATCACATCAAAGAAATAGTTCTCGGCAGAGTTGGAAATGCTAATAATAAATTGGGTGCACATGTTGATAGTAATGGAGTCTTGAGAATTGATAATCGCATTTGTGTCCCTAATGTCGATGGTCTAAGGCAAGAAGTGCTGAGAGAAAACCATAACTCTTCACTTTCATTTCACCCCGGTGTTACTAAAATGTACCAGAATATGAAGAAGTTATATTGGTGGAGTGGGATGAAGCGCGATATCTCTACATATGTTAGCAGGTGTACAACTTGCCAACAAGTTAAAGCTGACCATAGAAAGACAACAGGTTTGCTTCAGCCACTAGAAATTCCAGGATGGAAGTGGGAGCAGATTTCTATGGACTTTATTGATGGGCTGCCAAGGACTAGAAAGGGGAATGAAAGCATTTGGGTGATTGTCGATAGATTGACGAAATCCGCCCACTTTATTCCAGTCAAGTCCACTCGTACAGCTTCGAGTTTGGCCGAGATATACATGAGAGAAGTCGTTAAACTCCATGGTGTACCATCTAGTATTGTATGCGACAGAGATCCTATTTTCACTAGTAAATTCTGGAAAGCATTTCAGGATACTTTGGGCACCAAACTAAATCTGAGCACAGCTTATCATCCTCAGACAGATGGCCAAACTGAGAGGGTGAATCAGATTTTGAAAGACCTTCTCCGAGCTTGTATTATTGACTTTGGTGGATCCTGGGAAGACCTTCTTCACTTGGTAGAATTCACTTATAAAAATAGTTACCAGGTAAATTATTGAATTTCAAATTTGAATAAGTATATTTGAATTTGAATTAATCATCTGTAATAAAACAGGCAAGCATTGGTATGGCACCGTTCGAAGCCTTATATGGACGGCCGTGCAAATCGCCAGCTTGTTGGATCGAGTCTGGAGATAGACTTGTGCTTGGACCAGAAATAATTAATGAGGCTTCCGAAAAAGTCGAAGAAATCAGGAAGAAGATGAAGACGACACAGGATAGACAGAAGAGCTACGCTGACAAAAGGAGAAGAGACCTTGAATTCAGCGTAGGAGACAAAGTATTTCTGAAAGTGTCGCCTTTGAAGAATATTGTACGATTTGGAAGGAAAGGGAAGCTTGCTCCGAGATTCGTTGGTCCATTTGAGATTACGGAAAGAGTCGGAACATTGGCATATAGAGTTGCATTACCAGAGAAGTTCGCTGGTGTACACAATGTGTTTCACGTCTCTCACCTTCGCAAAGTTGTGCACGATCCATCTATGACTATTCCTACTGCTCAGTTAGAAGAGATAGTTATCGAGCCTGACTTGACTATTGAGCGTAAGCCGCTCCGGATGGTCGATCGTGAGACAAAGCAACTCAGAAGGAAGTCGGTAAATCTCGTCAAAGTCCAATGGAGTGCAGATGAGCGAGATTGCACATGGGAGACTGAGGATAGTATCCGGGATTCAAACCCCGAATTACTAATTTCAGTTATAATTCAAATTTCTTAAAATCTATCTTGATTTTCTGCTTGTTCCATTCCTACTTCACTCGTCTCGTTTCTTTTCGAGGACGAAAAGTTTTGAGTGGGGGAGATTGTAACGACCCTGATTTCCGACCCGATTTAAAATTGTAAAATTCATCGTTTTAATGTAAAATTTTGAAAATTTATAAACGATTTCAATTTGCGTCCAAACTTTATTTATGACATACGTCTAGTTAGATATGAGCATGGAAAAGTTTCGTCGTAAAATATTACAGTAAACTTCGTTCAGGTTTTACTGTATATCAGTCCATATAAAGCTGCGTAAAATTTATCTTCCAAATCCAAATATTTTTACACAGTTATGTTGTAAAAGTTATTCTGATCATGATTATGAAATTCGTTTCGTCAAAAACTGTCATCGCCTACTCCATTTAAATTGTTTTATAAAACGCGCAATTTTAGCGGCGTAAATGCGAATTTTATAAAACCATCGTATCGCAATAATCTGTATACCGTTGGAATCGCCTCGTCGCACTGATCATAACGGTATATTTATTTGCACGAATCAGAAAAAACAAAACGTCACGTTGTTTTAACTGTTAAACGGACCGGTTAAACACGTTACAGCCCAAATCTTCTACCCGTTACTAAAAAAATTGAAAAGAAAATAAAAGGCCAACTGAATTAATGCGTTTATTGGGGAGGTGAAGTGTGAAGGGTTGTGACTCCTCGTTTCTGAAAAATTTAAATACGTGGGTTTCAAAGTTAAAAGGAAACGCCACTCATTCATTCACTGTTCCATTTTTCTTTTCATTTGCAAGATCAGGTAAGCATCCAAACTCCTTTCTTCTTCCTCATTTTTTTTCTTTTTTTCTTTCTGTACAATAAAAATGCACGTTACCTCAAAGTTAAAAAGCATGCATATTTGGTTGCATATTTGGATGCACGTTACCTCAACTCTCCCATTTCTTTTCATTATTCTTCCGCAAAAAAAAAAAGGAACAAAAGGTGGAAGTTTGTGTATGTTTAGTGAATGCATTAAGATGGTGAAGTATGCAAAGTGAAAATGGGTCACACTTGTACATGCAGAGGAGGGAGTGAATGCAAAGTGAAGTATGCTCTGTGTATATATTTTTGTGTGTTGTGAGATGGTGCGTGAGTAAAAAGAAAAAAAAAGAAAAAGAGTTGCATGCATGTGTGCAGTTGGGGTGTGTGTATGAATGAGTTGCATGATGCATGTGGGTGTGTTGTGCTTTGTGTGTGTTTTGTGTATAGGCGTGCGTGTGTATATATAAAAAAAAAAAAAAAAAAGAGGAAGGAAGAAGAAATTGTGTGTGTCGGGAATTGGTGCAAAAAGTCATGGCTTGTAAAAATAAAACGTGGTGCCTGCATGTGTAGTCTTTGCAAATAATGATGAACATTGACCTGTACATGAAAAGGGGAAGTAATGCATGCATGTTGGGTGTTCTGGGTGTGCATGGAGAATGTAATATTGTGTAGTAGATGCATGCGTGAGTTAGGCTACTTAAAAAAAAAAAAAAAAAAAAAACAAATTTTGGAGTGCTGTGTTGATGCACATGAAGATCTGCGTGTGCTCTAGTATAGTTAGGCGTGTGGTTTAGAAGAGTGTTTACACATTTAAAGGGTGTCGGGCTCACATATATAAAAAAAAGATATGAACCGAGATTTGCAAATAGTTTTGTTACTGAGTGGAAGTATGTAGGTGAATATCTATTGTGGTGGCCAAAATAGTAACCGATTTTTCTTTTCGTTGTGTACAGAAGCATCCGTTTGAGCGTCTTCTGCAGCACCGTCAATCTTCAGCTTTTGTTCTCTTCTCCGTAGTCGGTGAGCGCATTTTATAATTTTATTAATTATATATAAACGTTCATTGTATTAATATCGTTTTCTTTTGTCGATATTACAATGTCCGTTGTTCGCACTTTACCGACTCTTTTCGTGCTTATTCTTGCTTCGCCGTCAACTTCTTATCCACGAAAGATGAAATAAATTTTCACGACATATATTCTTATGCAAGTTTGGTTGAATTGATTATTATGTTGAATGTTGATTGCTATTGTCAAGTGATAAATAATTTGTAAGTAAATTTGAATAGGATAGTTAACCAATTTAAATCGGATTATATGCGTCGAACTTTGAGTTATTAAACTTGACCCTTTATATGTTGAATATTGATTAGTTAAACTTGACACCTTAATTGTTAATTAAATTGACGTAGAAATTAGTTAATTTCACTTTGTACCATTTAACGTATATCGGATTTATTGTTTAGTGTAAATTTGAAATTGAATCGAACGACAAGTGAAACCGTAATAATCTTTAATCTACATGAAATGATAGTGTAGATTTTAGGAATAATTTTATTAATTTACACAAATAACAAATGTAAATTAATGCGATTATTTCGGGATTATTTTAATAATATTGTTAAATTGTTATGTATGGATGCAATTGCTTGTTTATTTACTTTGACACCATCCCAGCTATCACATTGCAAGTTCCCTTTGTATGTTTTGTTTTGAATTGAAATGGAATCGGGTTGAAATGATAGATACCCAAATAACTTTGACTCAGGATAGAAAATTAAATTAAAACCGATTGGTCAATGTTTTGATTTAAAATGAAATAAGATTTTATTCGACTAATAATAAGGTTTGAATAAAATTGGAATTTAATTTTGAATGAACGAAAATGTGAATATTTAATTTGAAACAAATATTAACGTGTAATTGACAAAAGGATATTGTTTTTAAAATTTAATTATTTAATGATTAAATTTAGAATTAATTGATAATTGATTTTGAAATTATGAATAATTAAGTTGAAATGTGTAATAACCAATTTGGAATTATTAATAATCCAGTCTTGAAATTTATTTATAATGAAGTTTGAAGTTATTAATAACGAAGTTTTGAAATTGGATAATTAAGTTTGAAATTATTAATAAATTAAGTTTTGAAATTATTAATAATTTGGTTTTAAAATTAATAATTAAGTTTGGAATTATTAATGAATAAGTTTGAAATGATAATAATTAAGATTTGAAATTGTTTGATAATTCAATAAGATTGAATTGTTTAATGATTAAACTAAATTGAATAGAATGAATTATGTAATAATTGAATTGAATTGAATATTCTTTATTAAGAGAAATTGAAATTTTGAATAAGTGAAACCAAATTCTTAATTGAGATTTGAAATTTGTAACGAAGAAATAAATATATGAAATTGAATTTCTTTAATAAGAAATAGAACGCGCTTTATCGAAACAAATGAAATGCTTGTAATTTAGAGAATTGGATTCGATAAATTCAAATTGAATAAATATGTAAGCTTTGATAATGAAATGAACTTAAGGAAGTAATGAATTGGAAATTTAATTGAAATTGTTTAATGATAAATAATGTAATGAATATCGAATAAAATCGATAATTGAATTTAAAACGATTTGTACGTTAAATGATTTTGGAATGAACTTATACATGGAATTAAACGAATATTTGAATTGTTTTAAATTAAAATTTCAAAATTGAATTATAGAAATTTGAAATGGAAGTTGTGAAGTTAGGAAACGTAAATTTTGGAAATTGATTTAGAAAGACTAACATAATGTTGATTTACGAAGTATAATTGAAATTAAATTTGATTTGTTTTTGAAATTTATTAAACGACCAATCGATGAAATAATTACGAAGGTTATTAAAGGAGCCGGAATCGGTTAGGGACATACTCACTGTCTAAACCGAAAACCACTTTAATAACTATACACGGAGTGATGATCCAGAATGAAGTGGTTGGAATGACGTACGTCGATGATTGAAGAAAGTGAACGATAATGGATAGCCTTGACACTTGTGTCAAATTGGAAATGACTAAAATCAGGAGCCGTGCCGGGCCAAATGGGGTTAGCTACCTCGAGCGAACACACTTCTTCGTAAACTACTCATTTACTTTTGTGATTGATTGGTGCGCACCCTTGAATTTGGAGTGTTGTTTCGCGGTGTTGCGATCGTTGCGGCGATGCGTTCTCACCAGTCCGGATCAGGCAAACGGTAGTTTCACTACCTTGGGTATTGCCTCATGTGCCTTGTCATACTTGTATCCCGTATACGCGACCACTACGAATTTGTTTTGTATTATACCTATGGAGTACTCCCTGATATCCCACTAGTTTACGGTGGAGTTTACAGTGCTGTATAGTCTATGATGCTGTATAAAATGTGTTAAGGGGGATAATGGTAACGCCTTAACACTATTTTGATATTTTACTTTACTGTTAGACATTATCTATGTATCGTACACTATTATGAATAAATAGTTTACCGGATCCTGAAGATGTTTATTCCATTCATCTTTGAGTTATTGTTTATTTTAAATCTTGAACCATATTATATGTATAAGAATATATGTCCTGATTCGAGTGTTTGTTTGTGCATATGCTCCGATCAGGCTGAGGATTGCTGTTGCTGTTTCTGCTTGGAGCTGAAGACCGAAGACTATCATTATCTTATCTTATCAGTATTGCTCTTTCTATTTAGACTATTGGACATCTATGTTGTTCTATTTTATTTTATCTGAGACATTGTTGTATTTCTGGGTAGCTTCATGAACTACTCTTATGACTATGTTGTATTTCCGCTGCACTATTCTGTGATGTTATATTTATGTGATTCTGTGATGATTCTCATTTATATATATCTATACTCCATTAATGATTCGTGTTTTGTACTATTTAAGTTGACATGTGTGGATTATTGTCAATTTAAATGGTCCAAATATACGGGTTGTTACAACCTTACAGCAGAATGTCAAAATATAATAATCAAATAACAGTTCATGAAGTTGTTTTAGAAAACATTTGTTTTACTTGTACAACACATTTCATAATTACACATACCAAAGAGTAATAAATAATGCAGTGGAATACATGATGCAGTGAAATATAATAAATAATAATAATACAATCTTTGTCTTTGTCCTCCAGTAATAGGTTCTTCAAATCCTGAAATACTCAGGCTGACCCGAGCTAATTGAAAAGACAAAACACTCGAGTCAAAACTAAAAGATCTTATGTGAGTTAAATCAACTGAAATCAGTATGAGCGGAACGGGGTCAGAGATGTTTATAGGATTTGACATCTCCTATCCAGTGTCTAGCGTGAGTGCAGTAACTTAAGAGATGCTCGGGATTTACATCTCCTAAGGATCCATTAAACTATTTACTATGCAGTAATATGCGCTATTATAATAATGTATAATAATAAAATAAACTTACTTTTAAATAGCATTAAGGGGTTACCCATATAGCCCTTAACACGTAATAGTCCCAGTAGTCCATCTAGTATCATGGTCACTCCTGATCGGGAAGCCACCAGAGGATACTCCATGGGCTACGGGAGAAAACCAAACTCGTACAAGGCTCGCTAGGGTAGGTGACATGGCATACAAGGTAATGCCAGGGTAGATATACCAATTACTATCCGGACTGGTGGTGAGGCATAGCACGCAGCCACCGCCTACCTCGAGCCACACTGCCAAAATCAAAAATCAAAACTGGCCGCCAAATCAATCTCAAAGTCAGAATATAATATCGAAGGAGTGTGTTCGATAAGTGGAGCAACCTCACTGGCCCGAAATTGCTCCTGTTTTAGCCACCTTATGCCAACTCACGGGATTCAGGTCCACGTACATACCTCAAAGGAATGCCGCCACCATCCTACTTCATTCTTGAATCTCCACCGCCTACACGGTTGTTAAAGTGGTTTTTGGAGTTGGCAGAGAGTATAAGAACTTCCGATCCTGTTCTCTTTAACAACCAAACTTTATTATAACACCGCGTTCATTTTGAAAATGGTTTGTACTTTAAAACCAAATATTATTTCCCTTTCAAAACCAAATTAATACAATATCATTTTCATTTCAAATATATCCTTTTCTAAAATCATAACACTTTCAAAGTTATAACATTTAGAAATTAAACCCTTGAACATAATCTTTCAAATTATATTACCTTGAAACTCATAAATTTGGAACATAACTTCCACCACTCAAATGGTTTAAATATTTAAAATACTTTATATAATAAAATAGCTTCTTCAATTTCACAAATCAAATCCAACACAACTCGAATTTCTACATATTATGTTTAACCAAATCCCAAATCGTAAATTTCAATACGATTCAGTTTCCAAATAAACTATTCCAAGTTTTGTCGATTTCCAAACAGATTCGATCGACTAAATAAACCATTTCATATTCAATATATTTCAAACTTTAAGTATTCAACCATTTCAAAACTAAGTTTGGTAATTATGATTCAACAATTCAATTTTCTATTATTTATTTTTGAAATATTTTACATAATAAATCTATTATCATTTAAATAAAACTCAAATTACAAATAACTAAATATTTCCTTCAATTTATTTATACTTCAAATATTCGTTTAACTCGTCTTAAACCAAAATCAAGTTATAAAAGTCATACCCTTTAAAATTCAAATTTAATAAATTTCATATAAAGCTTATTTGAGTTTAATTCTTAAATAAATTCAATTTCAAATAAATCTCCAATTTATCTTCCAACCTTAATTTGCTTAAACCATTATAACCCTAAATTAAAATATACTTTAAATACTTAACCATATTATCTTCATTAAAATATCAAACTTATTATTAAGCTTATTATATATAAATAAATTATACATAACTTAAAATCAAGGATAAAATAACATTTACATAGTATATGAAATCAATATTTATCTAAAACCATATATTTCTTTACAAAACCATAGAAATCATTTCAAAATATTTATATATATAGAACACGGTGTCTGTATATAATTTTCTATCCAATGGTCAAGTGATATGGATGTTTATCATTTCAATCCGCAATTTAAAATATAAATATGGTTATATATCATTTCAAACCGCAATCCCGTATGAAATAAAAATCCATAATAGACTTGCAGTTTATAACAACATAAAATCCAACATCCATTCATCAAATATCAATCATCGAACATTTATCACAATCATCGTCCAATTCAATCAACAACATCAAAATGTAACATATAATAAATAATTGGAATTTAGTGGCAGTATATATTCAATAATAAATTAAATAACTATTTATCCAAATAAATTCAAATAAACTAAGATGATGATTTAAATTGTGCCAAACAGTCACAAATAAATTTCTAATCACATTGTAAATTAATCTAACAAACATAAGAAATTGTAGAAGTTGTGAGTGGGTTAAAACACTCGCCTTTTGAATTTAAATCCAATTTAAACTCAAAATTCAAATAGTTTATCTGTCCAAACTAGTGCCAAAATGTCCGAAATTTGAATCTGATCCCAATGCAAAAAACCGCGTCCAAATCCGAGGTCGTATGCCAAAGTTGTATTAGTTAGAAGATTTGTAGTTTGGATTTGAAATTAAATAAAATAATTAACAATACTTACACGTCGGCATTAAATACCAGGCGAAACCCTAACATCTCGAGCAGAACAGATCACCGTGCCGCCACAGCCAAGCAAAACGCATGCCACCACACTCACTTTCTCCTCGATCCAATACCGCCGTCGCGATCCACAACCCAGGCCGACCCAAACTTGTCGTCGCGTGCCCCTCCGATGGCCGGAACCACCTCCACCGTCATGATGTTTGTATGCTAGATTTGGTAAACCACAACACTAATAATAGAAAGTAGCCATATAAATTGAAAGCCTTCGACCTCCTCTACAGGCTATACTCCCTGATCGATCCATCGACTCGAATCCACCGCTAAAACGAACCCCTCGTTTCGAGGGCTAAGAAATATCCATTGAATTTCGAATACACAAAACCCAATTTGAGAAAGTAACTACAGAAATGACTTGCGCTCATCGAGAGCTTCAAACCGATATAAAATATGATATAGTCTGTGGAGTTTGAATTTTGAAGTTGAATTTTTGAATTGAAATTGGATTGGGAAGATTTGGGTTTTCAGCCTTTGAAGAAGCGGAGCAACAGAAGTTTCTGTACGCATAAAAATGAGAAATAGAAAGGCTACTAGGGTTTATAAATAGGTAGAGCTGAAATTAGAGGAATGGATACCAATGGTTTGGACCGTTGACGATAAATGGCCCAAAAAACCCGTTCTGACTCCGGAACGAAATTGGGTCGACCCATATACCAAAATAGACATTTAAAAATATTTTAAAATCAATGTAATAGATTTCAATTCCAAATTCCATCATAAGAAGAAGTTATGCTAATATCAAGTTATTTCAAATTGATTTCAGTTGATTTCAATTTCATTGATTTCTAGGCGTTTCGAGCCCGTACGATCAAACGACAAGTTCGATCGCTACGAAACCTGAAATCCTACAATAATTCACCGTTATGGATCGGATGAAACTGGTTTCATCGAAATCCGAATCACTGGCCAAAATGGCTATTTTCCAGTTAATTAAATAATTTAATATTAAATAAATTAACCACTTCTTCAATTCAAATTTTATTATTTACCATTTCTATCATTTCTGATTACAACTAAACTTCTAATTCATTAACCAAAATTTCCATATCAATCAAATAGGGATTTATTGCAAAGTTTATAGTGGTTACCTTCAATTTAAGTAAGTTCAAATAAATTATATTTTTTTTATTTCAAATAAATAAATTAAATTTGTTTTCAATCCCTTTATTCAATCAATCATCGACTTATGGATAAATTTACCGTTAGTATATATCCAATTACCGTAATAATTTTATAGTCATCAATCTAAATTCATATTAACATAGTTTTTTAATTATGTTTAATTGTAATGGATTTAGATCTAATTCAATAAATTAAATAAATGGGTAAACACTTAATAATTATCACTATTTGCCTAGTTTATTCCCATTCATATTTTAATATCAACCAAAAAATATTATAAAATTACTTATCTAACATTGATTTTATCAATTTACATTTTACTGTATTATTTCATCAATTAATATAACTTTGAATTTATTTCCCAATTTACTAATTACAATCAATTATAACCATACAATTGGTTTCAATTAATTGGGATTTCACTAAATTAATTATTTATTAACTGGCATTAACATTATTACCTTAATTTACATTCAATTATTGTTAACAATGCGTTATTTCATTAATTAATTCAATACTTCCTTTTATTTTCTCATGTTTAATTTATAACCAGGTATAACACTTTCACTACTTCATTTATTAGAATTTTATTCAAATTGTCAATAATTAGTTTTAATTACCATTGCTATACTTCATTTCAATATTAAATTATAAAGTTTTTCTTCCTTTCCAAATTAAATTGAAAACATCTTGTTAAAATAACAAATTTTATTATCGGAAATTTACGGATCGTTACACCAACAAGGATGTTTCACTCAATTCATGACGGCTAACAGTTGGTATAGATTCATGACACGATCTCAATTTTTTATCATATAATGTGGCTATGTAAGGAGTACAGATATTTCTAATCAAGGAACCATATCTGAGTCCGCAGTAAAGGGGTTAAGTGGTCTATACTAGTTTGGAAGTGAAATTTATGTGATTGAGCAACCGATTGGATCAAATTTTGCAAAGGATGGTCTATGTCCATGGTATGGACTCTAATATGTTTGAATACTATGTTTGTTGTCTTAGGAAGTGTTTAAGGAATGACTCTTCGATTTGTTCTATGATGGCCATGGCTAATCATCTATGTAATAATCTAAGAAAGTTGAGCGAAAGGTATGCTTAGCAGATTGTTTATCAACCTTGTGAGATGAATAGGCTTTGAACTTAAGAAAACCATGGGCTTTGATTGCCTGTAATTTTGGACGTAGTTATGTACTACAGTGTGATTATTTCTTTGGTTGCCTATGCTTGGATTTCCAGTATGAAATATTGTAAGTACGGGAGAATGTAACAAAAATTTGAAACACTTCGTATTTAAATATTTAAATTCTTCAAATATTTGATAAATTGATTTAATAGCATTGTTAACCACTTTTAAATAACAACCAATGATAATGAAATTCTTTTGGAATTTTTTTTGGAAACATAATTACTTCGACTAAATATCGACAATGTAATTGAAAATCGTTTTATCGATAAATAGCTTTTAATCGAAATTTATTCAAACGTGTTTTACATACACTAAAAAGCTTAGGCAATCATTTAAAGAAAATGAAAATATTTTGTCATTTATGGAAAGTAATATGTTGGTGATGTCATGCATAAGGTCATAGAATATATTTTTGTGTAAGAGGTAGTTAGATCATTTACTAGGAAAGAAGGTGGAAAGAAAATGTGATGGAGCATGTAAGGGTGAGCCTTACATGATCAAGCCAAGGGTGGTGAGAGCAAGAGTAAGGCAAACCACTTCATGCCTATATAAGAGTGGGCATACCTCTTGAATTCATTTTGCAAATGTACAAGTCAAAAGCTATACTCTTCACATCTCTCTCTTCATAAATTTCCTGAACAAATTAATTTCAAAACATCTCTAAATATCTTAAAACATCTTTTATAGCCTTAGAAAAAAATTTATAAAAACACTTAACAATTCAAATATGGATGAATTAGAGCACAACCCTTGAAAGAAATCATGGGTCATGAGCAATTTTGGGAGGAAGTGGGCGAAGGCTAGTGTAAAGCAAGGTTAAAGATAGGAAGTTAGTGTTTATAAGATTGAGGTTGGATATGGATGCTTGTACTTGCTTGACTACATGTTAGTGGTGAGTTAACTCACCATTTGATGTGCATGGAGTCGACATAATGCTTGCTTATATTATAGTATATGTTGCTTGATGTAGTATTGTCATATGTTGTGATGTTTGATTTTGATATTTGCTTTAAAGTGAAAAATGTCATGTGTAATGGATTGCATTTGAATTTGTATCACTTTTATGGATTATTGTATACCCTTCAAATAGAGTACAATAGTTTTAGTAGGTGATAGACTTGAATCGGATTTGAATTGAAATGGTCCATATATTAATTGTCGCTATACGAGAACTTAAAATGCCTTATGTTTGGCATTTTCTATAATTACTTGCGGGAGATCCCAAGGGGTTTCTATATTGTGTGTATATAGGTTACAGTACAAAGATTGAATGTCAAAAAGTTAGTTCGCTTATAGAAAATCAATAAAACGTTGAAGTATATAAAATTGTAAATAATGGGACCAACAACAGTAGTCAACCGTAGTACTTTAAAACCGCGGTCTTTGCATCTGTACCTCTTTTTCATCATTCTATAATTGCTATGCTTTTCATTTGAGACTTTAAAACACTTTGAAATGACTTTAAACTTAAGTATTTTACTTCATCCATTTTTGTAATCTTTTTTTAACATATGATAGAGTATTTAAAAAGTGGTTTGGAATTTTTATAATTTTTTTTTAGATTTTTAAAGAAAGAAGGTTATTTAATATAAAGATAACATGTTAATTTGAAATTTAAAAAAATATAAAGTTGATATTTTAAGTAAATTTTTAAACCATATTTTAAGTATTTTAAAATATATCTTTATGTTCATACAGTTTATAGAAGGTTAGATAATTATTAAAGTAATTAAAGCTTATGTATTATGGTATCGTTTAAAGTGTTTTTATTATTAAATATTCTATCGTACAAAAAAATTAGCATATATATATATATATATATATATATATATGTCTTTATCTTTTTTAAAAGGTTTTTAAACTATAAAATAAAATGTTTTATAAAAGAGGTTTTGGAATTCTAAGTGGCTTAATCATGATTAGTTAAACATAGGAAAAGTGATTAACCATACTTAAACATTAAAAGCCGACGAATGAGACTTATCTGTTAGTGAGAGTTAGTCTTGTTGTTAGGTTTAGAAGCAATAATGCTCTAATCTACCATCTTCACTCTTGATCTGGGAAAAGTTAAGTCAAGAATGTCGTAAACATGTTAATTATTTTGTTTATGTGCTCATTGATGGAAAATATTTAGTCATTCACTTAGCACTAAAAGGTGACTAATTAGACTTGTCTATTTGTGTGAGAGATGAGAACTAAATGTCTCGACAAGGCTTTGATAAGCAACCAGTTCTCCAACTACCTCGGTTTTACACTTAACCGAAGGATCATATAAGTTGATAAGTTCGAAAATGTGTTAAGTATATGAACCTTGATTTCTGTAAGTAATTATCTTTAGATTGACAGTTGACTAGTAAGATACTGGAATTTGCAAAAAATTAACTTAGGGGATATTTAGAAGAAATGCGAAGGCTATATGGTACGGTTATCTTCGAAAATGCTCTATGATATGTATAAACTCATCTTGCTCTTCTAGGATAAATGAAAAAGAAGTCTATCTGGATAGATGATGATCTCCATCCTTATTTATTGTCTTTTTTCTAGAAGAATCAGGGTTAAGTTAATCGCAAATTCATCGATTGGTATTGGAGCGTTTGATAAGTGGGAGGGTGTACTTATATGAGATGGCTCAAAATCGTAACAAATTCAAAACCATATACACAATCTATGTTATAGAAACTGTTGTGAAGCGAAATGGGTTGCAATGTCTAACCTAAGGTTAAGTCCAAGAGAGAAGTCAACACTAACATTTCAAACAAATTCTATAGAGTTAACTGTCACCTAATATTAAGTCCAAGGGAGAGGGGTCAACATTAGCATTTGTCAGTCGACTACTACTGGGATCCTGGTATGGTTTCATAGAATGTTCAAGATATTGGAATCCATTTGGGGATTCGTGTTATGTTTAAAGACTTATGTAGGAGACTTTGAACGTGACTTAATTATCGGTAAATGACTAGACTAGATTACAGCGCATAGCTAGGGTAGTGTTAGCGTTTAGTTAACCCAAGGGTGAAGGCGACTCCATTCTATTAGATTCTTACGAATATGCATGTAGGACTGATGCAATTTATAGCCACGTGATCAAGCATTGACTAACTATGGCTTTCCTATGGTATATTTTATCTAGAGATATATGTTGCTTGGAAAAATATATCTGATCCTTACAAAAGAGGTCTAATTTGGCTTGACTGGAGTGATTTCCATGGAAATCCTACAAAATTATGTGAATGTGCCTTAGCATTTTTTATTGTATAACTGGTAATTGATGTGGTGTAGTCGTACCACAACTATTTCTTACTTATATTCTACACCCTAGACAGTATCAATTATATCACCTTATGTGCTTATCGGATAAGTGGTATTTTGAGGGGACAACCATTTTCAAACCGTCTAAAAAGTCTATTATATGTTGACCACATATTTCTTGAGTTTCTCATACTAGACTTATGTCCAACTCATGATTTTATATTTCCCTTATTTCTGTGGGCGAGATTTTTTTTGGGCTTCTGGAGATAAGACAGATGCTTACATTCACCTATTATTGTAGCCTTATTTCCACTACATTACTATATTGTATATAACAGCGTATACTAGGACAGGTTGTTATAACTATCTAGTATGATGATAGTACTTATGATTATTACTATGAAATGATATGTATCTTAGAGTGATAGTTTGTACTATCTTTTGATACTATATGTTATCGTTCCATTATAAGATTCTACTACCATGTTCTCTTATCCTTATTCTATTTCCTTTTCTTTTTTTACCCTAAGAATTCATCTTTTCGACACTTTAGTGCTGGGCACATGAATATCGTCGATATATTAATGTTGACATTTAGGTGTCAAAACGGGGAATGATTATAGATCTAATCAACAATAAACAAATTAAAGGATCGCATCATTACGCTTAATCAGATAATGGGAGAAATGTTAGAGGTTTCAGCCTAATTCGATTAATCTACAATCTACATAAGCGGGTTTATCTACGAAAAGGTTATGTGGTTTTAAACGCAACGAATTTCATTTTTTATCTTATTATGGTTTAATACCTTGGTTTAGAACCAATTTGATAATTTAGTTTGTGATAATTGTGAATTTAATAAATTGAAGAATTACAGATTATCCCATTAATAAGAAAGTCGATAGTAATTGGGGGAGGGTAAATTGGATGTAAAATTCGCTTGTAACTGTGTAGATAAAAGTTTACAATGGTTAAATGCACAATTGTGATGAAAAAAGTTAATTTTTTAGATATCAATCTTAGTAAAATATATTCAATCATTTGATAAATTACATAAAACGAAGCTTGGGAAAAAATAAAAATAAAAATTTAGAGGTGCAATTGAGGATTATTTAAGGTTCACTCTAGGCTTGTCCTAAGAAAACTCAAGATAAGACCAAGCCTCACAAACTTGGGGCAAACATAAGAGGTATGCCAGGCTTACCCACAGCCGACTTTAGGCCTGACATAGGGAAACATGGGGTATGCCCATGCGTATAAAATATAAAATCAATAAAAAAAATTACGTACTCAATGTTAATGAATATGAATAAGTTTTTAAAATGATGAAATAATGAATTATAGTCTACCCTTGAAGCCCGACAATAAAATTATATAGCGACCTAGCAAAACTATACAAAATAACAAGTTAAAAAATGTTAAACAGTCGAACACTCAATGGATGACTTTCAGTCAATTGACCGATGCACTATTATAATACACACACATACACACACATACACACACACATGTATGTATGTATATGTATATGTAACGACCCATAAATTTTTAATATTTTTTAATAAATTAATAGGTAGAGAATAAAACGTATAAATTAATAGGTAGAGAATAAATAGTATAAATTAATAGGTAGAGAATAAAACATATAAATTAATAGGTAGAGAATAAACGTATAAATTAATAGGAAGAGAATAAATAGTATAAATTAATAGGTAGGGAATAAAACGTATAAATTAATAGGTAGAGAATAAATAGTATAAATTAATAGGTAGGGAATAAAACGTATAAATTAATAGGTAGAGAACAAATAGTATAAATTAATAGGTAGAGAATAAATAGCATAAATTAATAGGTAGAGAATAAATAGTATAAATAAATAGGTAGAGAATAAATAATTAACGTATAAATTAAAAGGTAGAGAATAAATAGTATAAATTAATAGGTAGAGAATAAATAGTATAAATGTGACGACCTGGCTTTCTATGCCCAGAAAACCGCTTCGTCTTGAAGAAAGAAAAGGGTGAGAAAATAGAAAAGATAGAGAAGGAAGAACAACAACATCAGAATCTCACAGCGGAACAAATAAATTATAATAATCACATAAGTATTTACATAATATACAACATCAATCAGAGTTATATAGATAGTACATCATATACTAGACAGTTATAAACACCTGTCTAGTTATACAACTCAATACACCAGTTAACACAGAAATATCAACTCAGCGGAACTATATGTATATCTACTACGCTGAAGCTTCCTGCTCCATTGCTTCTCCAGAATTCGTCAAAGCTAACCTGAATCCCTTGGCTACCCGTAAAAAAATTTGGGTACCCGAGAGTTTATGAAAAACAAAAATAAACTCCGGGTCAGATATGGGTCTGGTATGAGTAACAGGTTAAAGTTGCTTAACTTTGAAAATCTTTTGAAAACAAAAGGTATCACGTAAGACTACCTACACATAAATATGGAAAAGTTTTTACCTTACGCTAACCAAAACATTTGATAGGAAATTCTATGATATTATAATAGGTCTAGGGTTTTCAAGTAAATAGAAAATAGCCGAAATTGTTACATTCATTAAATTCCAGCTATTAGCCACAAAAGTGGGTAATACAATCAAAATCGTTGGCACTTATTGGATTTTGGATTCCATACAATGGCAGGGCTACTGGGGTACCGCCCGTCACAGTACGTGGCCTAGATCAACGTACCGAGGATCACTCCCGACCCCCTGCAACACAAGGCCGGAACCATTCCTTACTGAACAGTCCCGAACAAGATAAACCCCGCAGTTGGCTGCAGACCAACTGCCCACACAGCCGAATAAAAAGGGACATCTAGACAGGGGAATATCCTTGTCCTGCTTGGGCATGACCCACCTAACCTTGCTGCACCTCCCATGTTTTAGCCATTCCCGGTTGATGAGGCTTGAGGTTATGATTACCTTTATAGAACATATTTCTTAGAATGCTCATCGTCCGCCTGACGATGTGTTGAAAGCATTCAATCCATACAAGTTCGTTCCGGGTTCGAACGAAACCGAAGGCATCATCCCGTTACACTCGTTTTGGAATCACCCTCAGAGTTAACGACGATAACCCTTGCATTCAGAATCTTCATCTTCACTTCAGATTCACGACCTATCGTTAATTTGGAAATGATGTGATTTTCGGATATTCCAAATAAGGAAAACCGATCCCGGTCTCATCGAAATCCAAAACGTGTCTTTTAAGGCCAAGTTGTCTATTTAGTCTTAACAATGAATTCAATATTATCAATATGCACAGATAGATAATTCACATCTCATAATAGATAATCACATCATCATCATAAACAGATAACTAATATCATCATCCAAACAGATAATTAAATATTATCATACTAAAACTATACATCCATATCACATAGATATAATCCATCTCATTTCTGAGATCACATCAAACAATGAAATATCAATATCATCCATAAGCAATGATTTATGGATCACAATTTATAATTAATTTAAAATGAATTAAATTAACTACTTCCATCTTAATTAATTTAAAATAAATTAAATTAATTACTCATTCCATAAATCCTGTTCTCACAATCATTAATTAATTATAAATCAAATTAATTAACCATTCTCTAATTAGAAGAAGTAATTTAGTCTTTAATTAATTTCTCAAATGAATTATTCTAAATTATTCATAGCAGATTACATATTATTACTTCCCTATTAATTATTCCTTGATTTACAATTCTTAATTACATCATTAATTATATTAATTGATGATCTCCAATTTATATTAAATTACTTATTTAAATTAATTAAGTGATTAATCTTTACTTAAACACAATTATTAATCACCTTTGATTAATAACAAACCAGTAATTAATTACCCTTAATTACTTATTAACAAATTAATCATTCCATGATTATTTAATTCCATAAATTAATCCTTTGATTAATTACAAAGGAAATTACTCAAATTACTTCACTTACAAATCATCTTGTACGAATTTCATCAGGTAATTATCATCTAATTACTTTTCTAAGTAATTATGCTCCATTAATTACACTAAATAATTACACATACCAAATCCTCAAATGATTTCTAAAATTAATTAATTAAATTTAAATCTTATTATCAATTACTTATATATATATTCAAATTAATTATCTTTGATTTAAATATACTTGACTGCATTCCAGTAGTTTTCCTTAATTTATTTACAGAAATTAATCTTGAATAAACCCATTAATTAATTACATTTATATAGATTTATTACCATTTAATTATCTTGTTGATTTATTATTCTCAAATAAATCAATTTCTTAATTACATTTCATTTGTTAATTATATTAAGAATACAAATCTTCAAATCACAAATATTAATCCTCTTGATTAATAACATTCAGTAATTAATCGTTCTTAATTAATTACATCCCAATAACAAACTTAATTAATCTCTTGATTAGTTTCAAGTAATTATACTCCAATTACTCCCATTAACAATATCTTCTAGTTAATTACCACCAATAATTATCCATCAATTACTTCTCTAAGTAATTTTAATTCCAAAATATCAGTTAATTAAACTAAATTAATTAACTCAAATCAATTTACACAATTAATAAGTAATTAATTTCTTAATTACTTTTCAATAAATAATTTCATTTAAACTATTGAATTAATTAATCTAATTAATTTATTACAAAATCAATCATATTAAGTAATTATAACATAATCTGGTTAATGAACTTCATTAATAATTATTTACTTATTTCCTTCTAACATAATCAACTTATATTAATTATTATTAATTATAAGTTAATTAACCATTATTAATTTAAAAATCTAATCTATAGTTCTAAATCACATATTAGTTAATTAATTCATTAATTAATTTTAATTACTACTTTTAAACTTATAATTACCAAATTAATTAATATCCATCATTAATTATTCTTACTTAATTAACTTAAAAGTTAATGCATATAAAATTCTAAAACTTCATGAATTAAAGTAAAATTCCAATATGTTTAAAACATTTATTTTAAATTACTTTCTAAATAAAACCAATTTATTCTTAATAAAGTTTTATAACTAATTTATTATATTTTCAAAACCCCTTTGCAAACTCACATGTTTAATTACAATTAAAACTTATTTGAATACAATTATAAAACTTAATTTTATTTCCAAATTTGGAATTTCATATGCCAGTCCTAATTTCTATTTTTGGGGTTAACCTGTTTTCAACCTTCCCTCAACAGTTTGAATTTTCATTCGATCTCAACTCTAGTTGAAAATACTTTACTTATAAATCACCTTTAAGTTATTAAAATAATTTAAATTTTGAAAACTTTACTATTTCCAACTATATTCAAAACTAACTTAAATCCATTATTTAAACTTTATTTTAGCACTAGCTTTTAGCTTTGATTTTAAATTTTTAAAACAAAAGTTTCAAAAACAGTTGAAACTGTTAAAAACTTGTTACAGGTTTTACAAACCTGTAAACTAATATCCCGACCCCCCCTTGGTTTGCTTCGAGTAACACGCGAGTTTCCCCGAGAATGTCGACCAGCTGCTTCGAGTTTTTCACCAGGCGCGCGCGAATGAAATAAGAAAGACAGAACCTGGAAAAAACACAACCTCACCTCCCCTCAAACCTGTCAGCGCCGCCCTCCCCCAACCCTGACCACTTGGCGACCAACAGCTCCGGCCATGAACGCGACTATGACTGTAACAACCCGGGATTTCGTATTGATTTATAATCGTCATTAAACGATTAACGTGCTAGCTTATTAATAGTGAGAGTTTTAATTGGGTTAAATTTCAAAAAAAAAAAAAAATTGGTTAAGTGTTGTTTTGGGTCCTTAAGAAAAATCTTGGCCATGGTTCCTTTTTATGTTTGGGCCGTTACCATTATCAAATGGCAGAGTCGTTTTCCCCTTTTATTCTCATTCGTTTCCTCGCAACCCTAGAGAGGAAAAAAAAAACTTACGAACGAAATAAATGGCGGCTTCATCTCGTGTTCATCCTCCTTTCCAAATTAGGGTTTCGATCGACTCCGCTTCGTCTCTGAAGTACGCGTCTTTCGAATCCAAAGTGAGTGAATCTTCCCTCACTCACATCTAATTTGAATTTCAGAGATTTTTGAATTGGGGTTTTAATTGAAAGTTCGAATCCCTTTGATGTTCATTTGTATTTATGTATATGTTGAAATTGTCTTCGGCTTTCTGATTATTCTATGAAAGTGAGTTATCTGACCCTTTTTAAATTTCTATACTTTCGTCACTTAATTTGCTCGGCCATTCGATTGTGGTTCGTGTTAATGTTTCTGGCATAGTTCGACTTTGTTTAACCATGGCTTGATGATTTTGGGTCTGTTCGACCTCCTTTAATTGCATTCGTGTATTTTTGTTTGAGTTCATTAGCCACCACGGTTTCGAAATGATTTCTTCCATTGTTGATTTTTTAAACAGCTACATGATGCTTGTATTCATCTGGAAGTTTTGCGTTTCCTGGTCTTTGTCATTACCTTACTATATGAATACACTTCGTAGATGAAGTTGCACGTGTGTTACTTCGAGTTGGATTCATGTAGTCTTGATAGTATTGAGCTCTGTAGCTTCTAGGTTGCTTCTTGCAACTAAGTCTTGTTGGTATTGTCTGCATCGTACTTGTATGCTATGCATATATTCATGACACATAAATAATTGTTTCAAACTATATACAGGTTTTGATTTACATGTTCACTGCTTGGTTTTTAGTCTTGGTTAACACTTGAGTCTTTCTTGATTCATTGTTGCTACCTGATTGTCCTTACGTACATGTTGCAGCTTGATCTTATATCATCATAGTCTGCATACATGTTGTACCTGGTATAGTTTGAGACAGATCATATTATTAGTTGACTGTCCTTGGTTGCTTGATGCATTTTGACATTGGTTCATATGACGATGATTACTACAACTCTGTTAATTCAATTGCTCGTTGCACTGTCCAGCTTCATTTAGTGTTCACTGTACCATATTACTATTAATGTAACGACCCAGAATTTTTATTAATTAAAAATTTGAATATTTAATTAATTTTAAATATTAATAAGTAAATTTATAAGTCAAATAAATTTTAATTTGAATTATTGGATTTAATTGGATTATTAAATCGATAATTTAATACGTTAAATTATGAAAATAATTGAAAATTGAGTTAAAAATGATTGTAAATAATTTGGAAAATTTTATTTTATCATATTGAAGTTAGAACGATATTTTAGAACTTTTAAAATCGAATTAAAAGTTAATTTGTGAAAATTGAATATTTTAATATTTAATAATCGACTGTAAAATAGCCAATTTTTGAACAGTCTCAGAATTGAACGAAACCAGTTCCATTGGATCCGTAATAGTTAGTTATTACCGGATTTCAATTTTCGTGTCAATCGGAGCTATCGTTTGATCGTGACAGCTCGAAACGCATCGAATTATTTTTAATTTAAATTTGGCGAGTCAAAATAGCCATTTTTCAAAAAGTCTCGAATTTCGACGAAACCAGTTTCATCGGATCCGTAATGTGATATTATTGTAAGGTTTCAAATTTCAAGTCAATTGGATTTACCGTTTGTCCGGTACAAATTAAAACGCCTAGAAATCGACTTAAATCGGTTTAATTTAAATTGAGCGTTTACAGCCATAACTCGCACATACTTCCGAATTAGCTTCCGAAACCTGTTCCATTGTGTCCGGAACGCGGGATAAACCCTAGGTACGCTGGTTACGGCGTCTAAATCGGAGTTCGGAATTCCCGGGATGAATAGTGTTTACGCTTGCTTTTCCTATAAATACAACCTCACTCTAAAAAATAAAAAAAATAACCTAAACCCTAATTTTTAAACCCTAGCCGCCACATAATAAACCCACGGCCAGAAATGATCTCCCTCTCCCCCTTGATTTCTCCAAATCCATCAAGAATTAGCAAGAAAGTTCAACTACAAAGTTGAAGATCTCCTCGAGTACTACGTTTTCAACGGCTATGATCGAAAATAGCGTCACGGATCGATGGGAATTTGCGTTCAAAGCTCGGCCGTTCGTGCACGGTTTGCGAGGCCAAGGGGGGGCCGAGTGCCACAGGAGTTAGGCCGAGTATAGTGCAAGGTGAGAGCTTCGTATTGCAAGTGTTATGATCGAGTTTAGTCGTGAGATGGTGTTGCAAATTGGAAACCTAAATTCGAAGGCTATGGGTTTTGTTGCGTTCGAATATCTGTAGCTTGCGCGTGAAGAAGAGAGGAAGGTTGGAGGGGGGTTGCGTCCTACGGTGGAGATGAGGGATCCAATGGTCCATGTTAGTTGTAGGTTTATAATTTTAAATTTATGTTGTATTTATATAAGTTAAAACGTGTACGAACTTGTAAATTACATATCTTTTTCATACGAGGTCGAAAAAATGCAACTCAGTTGCGTTGGAATCGTATGGACGAGCACTACGCGATGGAGTTGGTTTGGAGTCGTTTGGAGTTAGTGAGAATTTTGGGTAAAATTAAACGCGCGTTTAATTTTATTCGAAATAAAAGCTGAAACGGAATTTAAAACCAAGGTGAGAATTTCTCACTCAATCGAATAGATTTCGATTTTATTTTAAATAGTTAGATTTAAAATATTTGAATGCATGTATGAATGATGAATGATATCTATTGATTGTTAAAATAGACATTATACGCCGTTAGTAAGCGGATGTTATTTAATAAAAACATATACCGCGAATATTTCATAAACAGTGAAATTGGTATTATATATAATATCAATATATATATATTGGCATATGTATATATTGCAGTTGTTGATTTCCCGCATTTTTTTGTTTAGCGGATGAGACCCTATTACGCCGTTAGTAAGCGGATAATATTTATTAAAAACATGTACCGCGATAATTTCGTACTGGAGCGAAATTGGTATTGTGCTAATGTTTTTGGATGCAGGAAAACAGGTTGGAGGGATCCAACTGGATTCCTCAACAGTTTTTATTTGATTTCAAATATTTTGATATTTGATGGATTTTCATATTGATATATGATATCGTTGTAGTCGTGATTGACTATTTGGTGTGTAGCATCATTGGACCCAGATTTTGGGATTTTAAAATGTTTTTAAAAGTGATTTTTGAAAAGATAAAATATTTTTGGAATTGATCCATTATAAATAAATGAACGTTATAATTTTTAAAGTTATAAAAATTATAATTTTTGAGAAATACAGTTAAAAGCTGATTTTTGAGAAATATGAACTAAAGATTTTATAAAATAGTTTAGATTGGATTTTTGAATATATTATAAAAGTTTAAATATAGGATTTATAAAATTTGATTATTTTATAAATCGAAGTGGTGAAATTTTAAAGGAATTTAAAGACGTTTTAAAGAATAATATAAACTGATTTATATTAAGAGATTTATAAATGGATATTTATAAATTGAAATATTGACATTATAAAACGAGTTTTATAAGTGTTTGAATGATTTGTAAATGAATTTCATTAATGAAGGAAATTTATAGAATTATATAACGGTGAAGTTATAAATGGAATTTTATAAACAATAGGTTTATAAAATTTGTACAGTTCAAAGGAACGATTTTTGCAAATAAATAAATTATAAGTGTTTGACTTATAATTTGGACTTTTGGTTTATAATTAAGATTATAAATCGAATAGGTAAATAAAGAAGATTTATAAAGGAAGTTGTTATGAAATAAATAGAAATGGAATTTATAAACGTTGTTTTATAAATTCGCAAACGACTTATTTTGATAAGTTAATTGTTATAACCTATTAATGGAGTTATATTCACATTTTTGAATGGTGAATAATCCTTTAAAATAGATTGAATAAAAGGATGAAATTTGTTAACGAAGTATGTTCACGATTTTTGAATAGTGAATAACACGTTAAAGGAAATGTTTTAGAATGTGATATTTTAAACAGAATTAAAAAGATCTAACGATGTTTTAAAGGTGTTGAGATTCGAAACCATAGATTTCAACATTTATTGTTGAAATAGATGTTTCGAGAAATAAAAGGAAATGGTGGACTATAACACTGTTGTTATAGTAAATGATTTCCGAAAGGAAATGTTTTGAATAGTATTAGGATTTATATATCTATTTTAATTTCGAATCCCTATACTAGTGATTTTGGGTTGTCGTAACGATGTTTTACGTAACATTCGTTTTGGCCCAAATAAATATGTTTAAGAGAATGATTTTCTTAAAGAATGAAATATATACTTAATTCGATTTAAGTATATTGAATATTTTCTAAGTGTTGAAAATAAATAGGTTTGTGAATTACTTATGAATAAATAAGTATGGAATTGTTTTCCAATATGAAATGAATAATTAGAATTTATCTTTTTGAAGATAAATTGAAATGAAGAATTGAAATCGTATATGCATGGATATTTTGAAATATAAATTAATTATGGAATTTATAAATGAAAAGTGGAATTTGTTTGAAAATAAATATTGATTTATTTTTGAAGTATTGAAATTATATATCTTGTAAAGATATTTTGGAAAATAAATAATTTGGAAAATTATTTGGAATCTGGTGATGTATGCATATCCATTGATAGTTCAATAGCCGACTATCAATATTTCCCTTTGAATGGGTATTTGATGTGATTTGTTTGAATTTGAATGCACACTTATTTTTGAATAAGCGCTCACTATTCGGGTTAACCGGGAAAGGACCATGAGGTCGTATAACCCATTCCGAATATGTGATACGTCGTTGTGAATTGCATTTGAAGATCGGTGTTGAAGACCGGTATTTGCGAGAGCGATAGGATGACCTATCGATTGTTTCTGCACCGAGTCGCGCCGGTATAGAAACTCCCTAAGTGATGGGAAATCCGATCAGGATTGTGAATATCCGGATTGCAAGGACTTCTTTGTAAGTGCCTTCGGTTTTGTTCGATCCCGGAACAGACTTGTATGGATTGTATGTCTGACATTACAAGTTGAGATATAAAGCCGATTTCTTTCAAATATATTTCTGTTGGTGGCGGAGAATTTATTCTTTGCTTAACACCCTTCTCTGAGACGTATGTGCTCAGAGATTATATAGTTGAAGTTATCAGCGATATATTCCCAGTTTGGTAATGTGACATGCTGAGTGATGCTGAAATGATCATTGTGTTGATTATTTGTGATAGGATCATTTATTTGATCGTCTATCTTAGTGATCATTGTGTTGATCATTTGTTGACCCAAAGCATGGCTTTTGTTTAAAGTATGTTTTTGTGGACGTGACTTCGTCGAGCCTCACACCCCGTGAATGGTCAAAACAGGAAAGAAGCAGCAAGGTTATGAGGGGTAGCACCCTTTAGGATGTGTCCATTTCCTTCTGGAAAAGGGTGGTATCATGGTATGGAGCCCAGATACTTACTCATGTTGAAAACACTTTGTTATGATTGTGTGAATTGATTACGAGCGCTCGGTTGATAAAGGTCCCAAAGGACCGGGGGATGGCATATTCGGTCAGTTGTTACTCAGTTAGGAGTAACCCGGCCTTGTGTTGGTGGAGATCCGGTTTGGTTCTCGGGGATGTCCATCCAGAGGCATTCTCATGTGGCAATGGGAAGTTCCTTGGCCTGACCATTTGTTGGAAATCCAAAGAAACAATACGTGACTTGTACGGTTTTAGTTGTATAACCTGCCATGGAATGTGGCGGTAACCTGCTATTGAACATGGTTAGCTATAGTAGGCATACGATAATGGTCGTATGTTGGCTAAGATTTATATCTTTATTTTTGAAATGAATTTACTACACTATGCACTAGTAATAATATCAAATGTTATTTTAAATGCGTATCAAGCATCTTTGACTATCATAAGGAGAAATCTCCTCCGATTCTGCGTTTGCATTGTGTGTGTGTGCGGGAGGCCTTATGGTAGTCTCATTTTTAAAAGCATTGCGAATTGAATTTAAAAATATTCCTCTATTTGATTTTAAAGATAAATAAACTGTTTTGAGTTCTCACACCAGTCTTATGACTGACTCGGAGTTTATTGTTTTCCTTCCTAAACTCTGGGTGCCCACCAATTTCCACACGGGCAGTCAAGAGTTAGGTTTATCAGGATATTCTGGATATTCTGGAGTTGCTGGAGGCAAGCTGGATGGCATGGCGTATTACTAGTTTATATAGTATTTCTTTTTCCGCTGCACTGTTTGTTGTTGTATGATGTTGTACACTCTGATGATATGATGTAATGAAATGAAATGTAATGTAATAACTGATATAGTTCTTTGTTTAAAGATTATTCATTTATTATAATATGTTGTTCCGCTGCGAATTGTGAGATTCTGTTGTTGTTCTGTTGTTTTCTGTCCCGTCCTATTTTCTTCTGTTTTTCTCCTTTTTCTCTATTCTCTTTTTCTTTCTATTTCTAAATTTTCTGTCTTCTTTTCCCTCTATCTTCTACCTTTTTCTCTCTTCTTTCTTTTCTTAAATTCTTTTTAAAACCCATAACATTCCGTGTTTTCGGCCTTCGATTTCTCGGCAGTCGATAAAGTGAGTATCGATGTTGAATTTTCGAAAGAACGAAAATCCGTACTGTTACATTTGGTATCGGAGCATATGGTTAAGCGACAACCATGGTTCTGTTGGGTATAATTCATTAGAGATAGAGTCAGTAGTACTCTAGAATGAATTTGAGTGTAATAATAGCTATGAGAGCGTATTTGTTAGTGAATATAAAATTGTTTTATATTGTGATGATTGGTTTATTGAGTGGCATATGAACTTTCGTCAGCACAGCCTCGAAACTGAGCCGAAGGGGTTTCTAAACACTTGAATAGAACAATTCGACACAACATTGATTTTAAAATTAGGTAAATGAAATAATTTTACCTTGATTATATTTTACATATAAAGGAATAATTTTTAGAATTATTAAAGTGTATATAAGTTGATTGTTTAGTTGTTTGAATAATCTAAATAAAAGAATAATTGTATAAGTAAAAAGAATTATAAGAATTGAATTATAATTAAAGTGTTTACAATTGTGAAATAAACTTATATACATAAGAAGTGAAACTTTATGGATATATCTATGAATATGACTTGTAAATAAAATGAGTTTGAATAAGTAATGAAATTTGACATTGGTAAAGGTTAAATAAAAATTTACTTAGAATTGAAATCTGAATTGATTTATAAGATGGAAATATAACTTAAGTTATATAAATGAAATTCAACTTGAGAAAATGAATAAATTGAATGTTAATCAATTGAATGTGAATAAATTGGAATGGAATAATTAAGGAAAGTGTTAATTCATTAAAATCTAATTTTATTGGAAGTTGAATAAAATTGAATGAAAATCAATTTAATAAAACCAATTGGAAAGTAAAGATGTTAAACCAAAATGAATGTAAGTGAAGCAAAGAAATTTGGTTGTAATTGATATACATTGGTTGTTATATGATTGTAGTTGATTGTATATAATTCATTAAGAGTTAATGAAATTGAATTAATGAAATTGGAAGCTATGAAATTGAATTCAAATTGAAAGTAAAAAAATTTGAATAGAATTGAATGTGGATTAGATTTAAATTAGTAAATGATAACTAATTAAAATTGAGAATGAATGTTGATAAAATCCAATGTTAATAAATCAAATATGATTTAGAGTGAAAACCAATTCATTAAATATGAATGAGAATATGAATGAATGTTTATTGGATATGGATGTTAGTTGGTTGATGGTTGAATATATATTGCATTTGTTGTTTAGTTGCATTTACTATGTGACATATATAGTTGATATGTTGCTATATGTTGTATATTGATACTATTTTCATATATGCATGTTCTCATGTTGTTTGTTGAGTTTAGTAGGTGCGGATCGCGTTTGCTTCGCATTTGGAGTTCGCTTTAGCGCTATATTAGCAGTATATGCTCGCTAATAAAATATAAGGTACATATCTCGGATTAAATATCGCACTTTTATACTTTTTTCCCTGCGGGATGCCTCATTACTTGATGAGATGTATATTTGTGATATATATACTGTCATTTTTTTTTTCGGATCGAGCCGCGCAAAGGAGACTATGGCGAATTTTTCCGAAAATTTAAGGCGTTAGAAAAAATTTGAGAAATTTGGAAAATTTTGAAAACTTAACTTTGTTTTGAAGTTGAAAGTTAAACAATAGAAGTTGTTTTTGAAAAGATAACTAAGTATGATTTGAAAACTTAGTAAAGATTTGTAAGCAGTTTAATTATGAATTTTGGAAAGTTAATAAATTCTGTAACCTTTCTTACTTGTAATTTCGGGGACGAAATTCTTTTAAGGGGGAAAGATTGTAACGACCCAGAATTTTTATTAATTAAAAATTTGAATATTTAATTAATTTTAAATATTAATAAGTAAATTTATAAGTCAAATAAATTTTAATTTGAATTATTGGATTTAATTGGATTATTAAATCGATAATTTAATACGTTAAATTATGAAAATAATTGAAAATTGAGTTAAAAATGATTGTAAATAATTTGGAAAATTTTATTTTATCATATTGAAGTTAGAACGATATTTTAGAACTTTTAAAATCGAATTAAAAGTTAATTTGTGAAAATTGAATATTTTAATATTTAATAATCGACTGTAAAATAGCCAATTTTTGAACAGTCTCAGAATTGAACGAAACCAGTTCCATTGGATCCGTAATAGTTAGTTATTACCGGATTTCAATTTTCGTGTCAATCGGAGCTATCGTTTGATCGTGACAGCTCGAAACGCATCGAATTATTTTTAATTTAAATTTGGCGAGTCAAAATAGCCATTTTTCAAAAAGTCTCGGATTTCGACGAAACCAGTTTCATCGGATCCGTAATGTGATATTATTGTAAGGTTTCAAATTTCAAGTCAATTGGATTTACCTTTTGTCCGGTACAAATTAAAACGCCTAGAAATCGACTTAAATCGGTTTAATTTAAATTGAGCGTTTACAGCCATAACTCGCACATACTTCCGAATTAGCTTCCGAAACCTGTTCCATTGTGTCCGGAACGCGGGATAAACCCTAGGTATGCTGGTTACGGCGTCTAAATCGGAGTTCGGAATTCCCGGGATGAATAGTGTTTACGCTTGCTTTTCCTATAAATACAACCTCACTCTAAAAAATAAAAAAAATAACCTAAACCCTAATTTTTAAACCCTAGCCGCCACATAATAAACCCACGGCCAGAAATGATCTCCCTCTCCCCCTTGATTTCTCCAAATCCATCAAGAATTAGCAAGAAAGTTCAACTACAAAGTTGAAGATCTCCTCGAGTACTACGTTTTCAACGGCTATGATCGAAAATAGCGTCACGGATCGATGAGAATTTGCGTTCAAAGCTCGGCCGTTCGTGCACGGTTTGCGAGGCCAAGGGGGGGCCGAGTGCCACAGGAGTTAGGCCGAGTATAGTGCAAGGTGAGAGCTTCGTATTGCAAGTGTTATGATCGAGTTTAGTCGTGAGATGGTGTTGCAAATTGGAAACCTAAATTCGAAGGCTATGGGTTTTGTTGCGTTCGAATATCTATAGCTTGCGCGTGAAGAAGAGAGGAAGGTTGGAGGGGGGTTGCGTCCTACGGTGGAGATGAGGGATCCAATGGTCCATGTTAGTTGTAGGTTTATAATTTTAAATTTATGTTGTATTTATATAAGTTAAAACGTGTACGAACTTGTAAATTACATATCTTTTTCATACGAGGTCGAAAAAATGCAAACTCAGTTGCGTTGGAATCGTATGGACGAGCACTACGCGATGGAGTTGGTTTGGAGTCGTTTGGAGTTAGTGAGAATTTTGGGTAAAATTAAACGCGCGTTTAATTTTATTCGAAATAAAAGCTGAAACGGAATTTAAAACCAAGGTGAGAATTTCTCACTCAATCGAATAGATTTCGATTTTATTTTAAATAGTTAGATTTAAAATATTTGAATGCATGTATGAATGATGAATGATATCTATTGATTGTTAAAATAGACATTATACGCCGTTAGTAAGCGGATGTTATTTAATAAAAACATATACCGCGAATATTTCACAAACAGTGAAATTGGTATTATATATAATATCAATATATATATATTGGCATATGTATATATTGCAGTTGTTGATTTCTCGCATTTTTTTGTTTAGCGGATGAGACCCTATTACGCCGTTAGTAAGCGGATAATATTTATTAAAAACATGTACCGCGATAATTTCGTACTGGAGCGAAATTGGTATTGTGCTAATGTTTTTGGATGCAGGAAAACAGGTTGGAGGGATCCAACTGGATTCCTCAACAGTTTTTATTTGATTTCAAATATTTTGATATTTGATGGATTTTCATATTGATATATGATATCGTTGTAGTCGTGATTGACTATTTGGTGTGTAGCATCATTGGACCCAGATTTTGGGATTTTAAAATGTTTTTAAAAGTGATTTTTGAAAAGATAAAATATTTTTGGAATTGATCCATTATAAATAAATGAACGTTATAATTTTTAAAGTTATAAAAATTATAATTTTTGAGAAATACAGTTAAAAGCTGATTTTTGAGAAATATGAACTAAAGATTTTATAAAATAGTTTAGATTGGATTTTTGAATATATTATAAAAGTTTAAATATAGGATTTATAAAATTTGATTATTTTATAAATCGAAGTGGTGAAATTTTAAAGGAATTTAAAGACGTTTTAAAGAATAATATAAACTGATTTATATTAAGAGATTTATAAATGGATATTTATAAATTGAAATATTGACATTATAAAACGAGTTTTATAAGTGTTTGAATGATTTGTAAATGAATTTCATTAATGAAGGAAATTTATAGAATTATATAACGGTGAAGTTATAAATGGAATTTTATAAACAATAGGTTTATAAAATTTGTACAGTTCAAAGGAACGATTTTTGCAAATAAATAAATTATAAGTGTTTGACTTATAATTTGGACTTTTGGTTTATAATTAAGATTATAAATCGAATAGGTAAATAAAGAAGATTTATAAAGGAAGTTGTTATGAAATAAATAGAAATGGAATTTATAAACGTTGTTTTATAAATTCGCAAACGACTTATTTTGATAAGTTAATTGTTATAACCTATTAATGGAGTTATATTCACATTTTTGAATGGTGAATAATCCTTTAAAATAGATTGAATAAAAGGATGAAATTTGTTAACGAAGTATGTTCACGATTTTTGAATAGTGAATAACACGTTAAAGGAAATGTTTTAGAATGTGATATTTTAAACAGAATTAAAAAGATCTAACGATGTTTTAAAGGTGTTGAGATTCGAAACCATAGATTTCAACATTTATTGTTGAAATAGATGTTTCGAGAAATAAAAGGAAATGGTGGACTATAACACTGTTGTTATAGTAAATGATTTCCGAAAGGAAATGTTTTGAATAGTATTAGGATTTATATATCTATTTTAATTTCGAATCCCTATACTAGTGATTTTGGGTTGTCGTAACGATGTTTTACGTAACATTCGTTTTGGCCCAAATAAATATGTTTAAGAGAATGATTTTCTTAAAGAATGAAATATATACTTAATTCGATTTAAGTATATTGAATATTTTCTAAGTGTTGAAAATAAATAGGTTTGTGAATTACTTATGAATAAATAAGTATGGAATTGTTTTCCAATATGAAATGAATAATTAGAATTTATCTTTTTGAAGATAAATTGAAATGAAGAATTGAAATCGTATATGCATGGATATTTTGAAATATAAATTAATTATGGAATTTATAAATGAAAAGTGGAATTTGTTTGAAAATAAATATTGATTTATTTTTGAAGTATTGAAATTATATATCTTGTAAAGATATTTTGGAAAATAAATAATTTGGAAAATTATTTGGAATCTGGTGATGTATGCATATCCATTGATAGTTCAATAGCCGACTATCAATATTTCCCTTTGAATGGGTATTTGATGTGATTTGTTTGAATTTGAATGCACACTTATTTTTGAATAAGCGCTCACTATTCGGGTTAACCGGGAAAGGACCATGGGGTCGTATAACCCATTCCGAATATGTGATACGTCGTTGTGAATTGCATTTGAAGATCGGTGTTGAAGACTGGTATTTGCGAGAGCGATAGGATGACCTATCGATTGTTTCTGCACCGAGTCGCGCCGGTATAGAAACTCCCTAAGTGATGGGAAATCCGATCAGGATTGTGAATATCCGGATTGCAAGGACTTCTTTGTAAGTGCCTTCGGTTTTGTTCGATCCCGGAACAGACTTGTATGGATTGTATGTCTGACATTACAAGTTGAGATATAAAGCCGATTTCTTTCAAATATATTTCTGTTGGTGGCGGAGAATTTATTCTTTGCTTAACACCCTTCTCTAAGACGTATGTGCTCAGAGATTATATAGTTGAAGTTATCAGCGATATATTCCCAGTTTGGTAATGTGACATGCTGAGTGATGCTGAAATGATCATTGTGTTGATTATTTGTGATAGGATCATTTATTTGATCGTCTATCTTAGTGATCATTGTGTTGATCATTTGTTGACCCAAAGCATGGCTTTTGTTTAAAGTATGTTTTTGTGGACGTGACTTCGTCGAGCCTCACACCCCGTGAATGGTCAAAACAGGAAAGAAGCAGCAAGGTTATGAGGGGTAGCACCCTTTAGGATGTGTCCATTTCCTTCTGGAAAAGGGTGGTATCATGGTATGGAGCCCAGATACTTACTCATGTTGAAAACACTTTGTTATGATTGTGTGAATTGATTACGAGCGCTCGGTTGATAAAGGTCCCAAAGGACCGGGGGATGGCATATTCGGTCAGTTGTTACTCAGTTAGGAGTAACCCGGCCTTGTGTTGGTGGAGATCCGGTTTGGTTCTCGGGGATGTCCATCCAGAGGCATTCTCATGTGGCAATGGGAAGTTCCTTGGCCTGACCATTTGTTGGAAATCCAAAGAAACAATACGTGACTTGTACGGTTTTAGTTGTATAACCTGCCATGGAATGTGGCGGTAACCTGCTATTGAACATGGTTAGCTATAGTAGGCATACGATAATGGTCGTATGTTGGCTAAGATTTATATCTTTATTTTTGAAATGAATTTACTACACTATGCACTAGTAATAATATCAAATGTTATTTTAAATGCGTATCAAGCATCTTTGACTATCATAAGGAGAAATCTCCTCCGATTCTGCGTTTGCATTGTGTGTGTGTGTGGGAGGCCTTATGGTAGTCTCATTTTTAAAAGCATTGCGAATTGAATTTAAAAATATTCCTCTATTTGATTTTAAAGATAAATAAACTGTTTTGAGTTCTCACACCAGTCTTATGACTGACTCGGAGTTTATTGTTTTCCTTCCTAAACTCTGGGTGCCCACCAATTTCCACACGGGCAGTCAAGAGTTAGGTTTATCAGGATATTCTGGATATTCTGGAGTTGCTGGAGGCAAGCTGGATGGCATGGCGTATTACTAGTTTATATAGTATTTCTTTTTCCGCTGCACTGTTTGTTGTTGTATGATGTTGTACACTCTGATGATATGATGTAATGAAATGAAATGTAATGTAATAACTGATATAGTTCTTTGTTTAAAGATTATTCATTTATTATAATATGTTGTTCCGCTGCGAATTGTGAGATTCTGTTGTTGTTCTGTTGTTTTCTGTCCCGTCCTATTTTCTTCTGTTTTTCTCCTTTTTCTCTATTCTCTTTTTCTTTCTATTTCTAAATTTTCTGTCTTCTTTTCCCTCTATCTTCTACCTTTTTCTCTCTTCTTTCTTTTCTTAAATTCTTTTTAAAACCCATAACATTCCGTGTTTTCGGCCTTCGATTTCTCGGCAGTCGATAAAGTGAGTATCGATGTTGAATTTTCGAAAGAACGAAAATCCGTACTGTTACGATTAATTTTTGCATTGTATATTTGTATGCATTCCACTGATCATATGTTGATAGGTTCATTGGAGTACAGTCTTCATTTTATTGCCTTATGCATTTGTGTAGTGGTATGAACATGGTGCACTGTTTCGAGTCGTATCACTTGAATTTTACTGTACATATAGCATATAATTTATATCACTTGAGACATTCAAGTGTTAATGAGCATTTGATAATTGAGTCTGCATTTCTGTTGTTTGACTCGAAGCTTGGTACTCATGTAATGTGTCTGCACTTATATACTTCATCATTGGTTGCCATATTGGCTTCACTGCATCTTCATTTACCTGTTGCACTTGCAATGTATTGAATTCCTGACCTGATGGCATTTGATCCAGATTATTTTGCTCTTTAGTCTGCATACCTGTAGTGTTGCTTTGTTGTTAGCTGGGAGCATGTTGCTAGACTAGTTCTTTCCTGTTGATTTTGGGTATCACTGCATACTATGTGCCACTCCGGCAGTTGCAGTTCATTTACATACTATTGCATTATAACCAGACTTCCTCTGGTCTTTGTAGTTTAGTTTGAGTTGTATTGGTACCACTTTTGACATGTTGAATTGAGAGGTATTATGGCCTTGACTCTCGAGTATGATATTTGCTTTGTCCAGATTTACTATTGTATACATGTCGTATCTTTTACAGTGGCCACCAGGTCAGTTGCATTATTAATTAGATATGTCTGCAGACCCAGGTTGCACCTCTGATTCAAATTTGACCATGTGCATTTCGTACTGCACATTTGAGTTTCGTGCACAGGTTGTCTTCGACCTGTTTTGTTGTCACTGTGTCGTGGTTGTGCATTGTACATGTCACTGCACTGATTTGTTTCACTATTGCACGATTATGTGCATTCCTTTGAACTGTGCTAAGTATACTTTCTTGATGGTTTTCCAGTTCTAGTATATGATTGCTCTGTGTATTTTACTGTAGTGTGTTGTGGTGCCATATCCTTGGTGCCCTCACCTTCATACTACTGTGCTCGTTGTGCAGTTCCATCTGATTCATTTGATTTGAGTTGATGCCATTTACTTTTGATTCATTGAGTTTTTGTGTTATTCATCACCGTAGTGGCGTGGCAGTGCATGCAAGCGTGAACTGCAGCCACACAGTATTGAGTTTTTGGGCACGACATCACTATTGTGGCAAGGCAGTGCACTCAAGCGTGAACTGCAGCCACACGGTATGGTGCGTATGATATTCTATTATAGTTCGATTTAATGATCTTTTGCATATTCTATATGCTGTAGTGGCGAGGCAGTGCACGCGTGCGTGTACTGCAGCCCTACTCGAAATAATATTTTAATTGATATTTCAATGTTTTGAACTATTTTGTTTATTCAATTCAATATTCTGCTTGGGTTTAATTTGCTGATTTGTTGTTTAACTCTGTTACGTGTTATATTTTATCGTTATCTGATTTCTTTATTTAAGGATCGGATACACGAGATTTATTGTGACTGTCGTCTATTTATTATTTAATTATTATTGCTTCCGTGCACTAATAACTGAGTTTGAATTAGACTGACCCGCATATTATTTTCTTTTGAATGTAATACTCGGGTTAGACCGAGTATTTACAGGTTGTTGATATCTTACTTTGAGTTACTGCTTGAGCTATGAAGTCTCTTCATATCTTATGGAGTAATTGTCGTCATGTTTATTAGTCGGTTTATTTGTCTAGGAAGATATGTATTCATGTATATTATATACGATAATGTACTTGTATATGTAACTTCCAGAGTCGACAGTTGTAGTTGCATCATATGTATTGTATCACATGTATATCAACTGACATTAGTTATTATATATATAGACTTTTGTTTTATCTGTGTTCCGCATTTATATTATCTGTGTTATTACTATATATATTGTCCTAAACTATTATGAACCATCGTAGTTCATTTTTATACTAGAATTGGGTATGTCTATTGGAGTAAATAAATATGAGATGAAAAATAAAAATATATACCACTCCTATCGAGATAACCAGTACTAGTGTAAGGTCTAACTGCGGATGGCCGCTCCTATCCAGCCTTATTCTTCGGGATAACAGACAGTAGTTCTTTTAATACTCTTTGTTATTGCGAGCATAGAGGTGGGGCGTCATAGTTGGTATCAGAGCTTGGGGTTTATGGACATAATATAAAACATAACTTAGAAGGAACATGTGTTACAACTATTTGTCGATGTTTTATGTGCTTTGAGTCAAAACTAAAGTTTTGAAATTTTGATGAATGTTTTTATATCTTTATGTAAAATATAAAAGTAAATTGTGTTTTGATGATTTAATTTGTTTGTGCTTTGTTTATCAGAGTGCGCAGCGAAAACAGTGTGACTGCTTCGCTCAGTGCAGACGATAATTATTTTGATTTAAAAATCAAAATATGAAATTGAAATAAATTTCATTTGTTGTTTGCATGGCTGTGTTTATTTTGTTTTCTTTAAAAAAAACCTTTGAATCTGATTTGAGGATTCGAGGCGAGTGCAGCTATGTGAATTTGTTGAAGTTTTGGCCGGTTTTCTTTGATGCTAATCACATGTTGATTAGATTTTGATTGTTTTGAATTATCTTCATTGAAGATATATTTGAATGATTTCTTTGTTCATTTTGTAGTATACGTGCTAATTTAAGTTGCACGTTACTGCATTAATTTTTATGTTGAACCGATGCTTGGTTATGAAACGTATTCTGTTGCCGTTATTTTTTAATGGAATTTTAACACTTGTGCTAAATTTTGAAGCACAGTGTTTTGTTGACATTTTTAATGAATGAAATTTCACTGATATTATATTTTGATGCAAATTATTTTGATCAGATTTTGACGTTTAAAAATTACTGTCGCTTTGACTTCAGTAACCGTCAAATTTTAAAGTGGATTTTCAAGCGGTTATCCCGCAATGCTGATTCCGAGATCCGTTTCTATGGTGTTTTGAGAAGTACAATTTTCTTATTGAAATTGTCACTAATGTTGCTGTTTTATCACGGATTTGCAAATCGTTTTAAAAATAAAAAAATTGTTTTCAAAATTTTTTAGTTTACGTTTTCAAAAGAATGAGAAAGTGATTTAAACGTTTCAGCAAAATCGAGGACTATGACCCGTTTCTTTTTCTGATTCGCTTAATTCCGGATTTGTTCGTTTGAGAATGTAAATTATTACTTTTATAAAATAAATGAAATTGTTTTCTGAATTTTTACAGTTTGCGTTTTCAGAAGAATGAGAAAGTGATTTAAACGTTTCAGTAAAATCGAGGACCATGAACCCTTTATTTTACTGATTCGCTTAATTCTGGACTTGTCCGTTTGAGAATGTGAAATGTTATTTTTGAAATACACAATTTTGCACTTTCAAGGAAACGATGAAGAGAATTAAACGATTTAGTAAAACACGTGGTATGGGACATGTGCGTTTGCTATTTTGGTTAATTCTGGACTCGTTAATTGAAATATTTGATGATTTTCGTGTGCTTTCGAGCCACTATGTTGGACCTCCGGGTCATTTGTTGGACCTTCGGGTCAATACCAGTACCAGACCTTCGGGTCATTTGTTGGACCTCCGGGTCATTTGTTGGGCGCCAAAAATTATGTTGGGTACTTGGTAGGCTTCGGCCATTTTTTGATGCACGTGCGGCGTAGCTAAAACTCGCCATTTGTTGGGATCGATCCACCTTTTATGTTGATTTTCTAGTTATCTTAATTGATTCTAGATATTTGTTGTTTCCAATTATCTGCAGGTAATTGGATATTTGTTGAGATTTGATTATCGTTTTTGATAATAGGATATTTGTTGATTTGATTATCGTTTTTGATAATCGAATATTTGTTGATTTGAGATTTGATTATCGTTTTTGATAATCGAATATTTGTTGAGACTTGATTATCGTTTTTGATAATCGGATATTTGTTGATTCTGATTATCGTTTTTGATAATCGAATATTTGTTGATTCTGATTATCGTTTTTGATAATCGAATATTTGTTGATTTGATTATCGTTTTTGATAATCGAATATTTGTTGATTCTGATTATCGTTTTTGATAATCGAATATTTTTTGATTTGATTATCGTTTTTGATAATCGAATAATTGTTGATTTGAGATTTCTGATTATTGTTTTTGATAATTAGATATTTGAAATTCTGATTATCGTTTTTGATAATCGGATATTTGTTGATTTGATTATCGTTTTTTGATTTGATTATCATTTTTGATAATCGAATATTTGTTGATTTGGGATTTGATTATCGTTTTTGATAATCGGATATTTGTTGATTTTGATTATCATTGTTTGATAATTGAATATTTGTTGCTTCTGATTATCGTTTTTGATAATCGGATATTTGTTGATTTTGATTATCATTGTTTGATAATTGAATATTTGTTGCTTCTGATTATCGTTTTTGATATTCGGATATTTGTTGATTTTGATTATCATTGTTTGATAATTGAATATTTGTTGCTTCTGATTATCGTTTTTGATAATCGGATATTTGTTGATTTTATTTTCATTTTTGATAATTGGATAATTGCTAAATTTTCTGATTTTTTTTTGTTGATAACTATATGTTTACGGTTTTATGAATTGTAAATTGTGTTTTCTAATTATCTTTGTTGATAATTAGATTTTGCTGTTTTCTAATTATCGTTTCGATGATTAGATATTGCTGTTTTGTGATTTCTGTATTCTAATTATCTAATTGATAATTAAATATTGCTGATAATCGTATTTATTCAGTTTTGATGTATTCTGATTATCTACTTGATAATTAAATTTTGTTGAGAAATTGTGAATTTCTTTTATTGGAATTAAAAGATTCCTTTGATGTTTGAATTCTCTACCTTTATTTTTCCAGCATAACCAGTTTATGTTAGAAAATTTATTATTAGTGACGACCTTAATTATGAAAATTGCGGGGACGCAATTTTTATAAGGAGGGGAGTCTGTAACAACCCGGGATTTCGTATTGATTTATAATCGTCATTAAACGATTAACGTGCTAGCTTATTAATAGTGAGAGTTTTAATTGGGTTAAATTTCAAAAAAAAAAAAAAAATTGGTTAATTGTTGTTTTGGGTCCTTAAGAAAAATCATGGCCATGGTTCCTTTTTATGTTTGGGCCGTTACCATTATCAAATGGCAGACCCGTTTTCCCCTTTTATTCTCATTCGTTTCCTCGCAACCCTAGAGAGAAAAAAAACTTACGAACGAAATGGAGGCTTCATCTCGTGTTCAACCTCCTTTCCAAATTAGGGTTTCGATCGACTCCGCTTCGTCTCTGAAGTACGCGACTTTCGAATCCAAAGTGAGTGAATCTTCCCTCACTCACATCTAATTTGAATTTTAGAGATTTTTGAATTGGGGTTTTAATTGAAAGTTCGAATCCCTTTGATGTTCGTTTGTATTTATGTATATGTTGAAATTGTCTTCGACTTTCTGATTATTCTACGAAAGTGAGTTATCTGACCCTTTTTAAATTTCTATACTTTCGTCACTTGATTTGCTCGGCCATTCGACTGTGGTTCGTGTTGATGTTTCTGGCATAGTTCGACTTTGTTTAACCATGGCTTGATGATTTTGGTTCTGTTCGACCTCCTTTAATTGCATTCGTGTATTTTTGTTTGAGTTCATTAGCCACCACGGTTTCGAAATGATTTCTTCCATTGTTGATTTTTTAAACAGCTACATGATGCTTGTATTCATCTGGAAGTTTTGTGTTTCCTGGTCTTTGTCATTAACTTACTACATGATTACACTTCGTAGATGAAGTTGCACGTGTGTTACTTCGAGTTGGATTCATGTAGTCTTGATAGTATTGAGCTCTGTAGCTTCTTGGTTGCTTCTTGCAACTAAGTCTTGTTGGCATTGTCAACATCGTACTTGTATGCTATGCATATATTCATGACACATAAATAATTGTTTCAAACTATATACAGGTTTTGATTTACATGTTCACTGCTTGGTTTTGAGTCTTGGGTAACACATGAGTCTTCCTTGATTCATTGTTGCTACCTGATTGTCCTTACGTACATGTTGCAGCTTGATCTTATATCGTCAAAGTCTGCATACATGTTGTACCTGGTATAGTTTGAGACAGATCATATTATTAGTTGACTGTTCTTGGTTGCTTGATGCACTTTGACATTGGTTCATATGACGATGATTACTACAACTCTGTTAATTCAATTGCTTGTTGCACTGTCCAGCTTCATTTAGTGTTCACTGTACCATATTACTATTAATTTTTGCATTGTATATTTGTATGCATGCCACTGATCATATGTTGATAGGTTCATTGGAGTACAGTCTTCATTTTATTGCCTTATGCATTTGTGTAGTGGTATGAACATGGTGCACTGTTTCGGGTCGTATCACTTGAATTTTACTGTACATATAGCATATAATTTATATCACTTGAGACATTCAAGTGTTTATGAGCATTTGATAATTGAGTCTGCATTTCTGTTGTTTGACTCGAAGCTTGGTACTCATGTAATGTGTCTGCACTTATATACTTCATCATTGGTTGCCATATTGGCTTCACTGCATCTTCATTTACCTGTTGCACTTGCAATGTATTGAATTCCTGACCTGATGGCATTTGATCCAGATTATTTTGCTCTTTAGTCTGCATACCTGTAGTGTTGCTTTGTTGTTAGCTGGGAGCATGTTGCTAGACTAGTTCTTTCCTGTTGATTTTGGGTATCACTGCATACTATGTGCCACTCCGGCAGTTGCAGTTCATTTACATACTATTGCATTATAACCAGACTTCCTCTGGTCTTTGTAGTTTAGTTTGAGCTGTATTGGTACCACTTTTGACATGTTGTAACGACCCAGAATTTTAATTTATTAAAATTTGAATATTTAATTTATTTTAAATATTAATAAGTGAATTTATAAGTCGAATAAATTTTATTTTGAATAATTGGATTTAATTGGATAATTAAATCAATAATTTAATATGTGAAATTATGGAAATAATTGAAAATTGAGTTAAATATGATTGAAAATGATTTGTAAAATTTTATTTTATCATATGGAAGTTAGAATGATATTTTAGAACTTTTAAAATCGAATTTAAAGTTAATTTGTGAAAATTGAATATTTTAATATTAAAATCGACTAGTGAAAATAGTCAATTTTTGAACAGTCTCAGAATTGAACGAGACCAGTTCCATTGGATCCGTAATAGTTAGTTATTACCGGATTTCAAATTTCGTGTCAATCGGAGTTACCGTTTGATCGTGGCAGCTCGAAACGCATCGAATTATTTTTAATTTTAATTTGGCGAGTTAAAATAGCCATTTTTCAAAAAGTTTCGGATTTCGACGAAACCAGTTTCATCGGATCCGTAATGTGATATTATTGTAAGGTTTCAAATTTCGTGTCAATTGGATTTACCGTTTGTCCGGTACAAATTAAAACGCCTAGAAAATCGATATAATCGGTTTAATTCAAATTGAGCGTTTATAGCCATAACTCGCACAGATGTCCGAATTAGCTTCCGAAACCTCCGGAACGCGGGATAAACCCTAGGAACGTCAGTTTCGGCGCGTAAATCGGAGTTCGGAATTTCCAGGATGAATAGTGTTTCGTCGGTTCCTTATAAATAGCCCTTCACTCTAAAAAATAAAATAAAAAAATATATCTAAACCCTAATTTAACTGCACAGCCGCCCCCTCCTTTTCAATGGCCAGAATTTGATTTCACTTCCTCCTCAAAATCTCTCAATCCATTCACAATCAAGCGAAGTGTTCAACATGAAACTTGTAGAGCTCGACGAGAGCTTTCAATCCATACGGTGATGATCATGTTTAGCGAAGCAGAAAGGGGGAAATATGGCCGCGTTCTCTACAGGTTCGGCACGCATTTTGAGGCTGGGGGGGCCGAGCTTCATGCTGGGGATGGTGAAGGTAGCTCTTGCAATGGGCTTCAATATGGAGGTGGTTTGATGAAGTTTCGATGCTCGAGGTGATGGTAATTTGTAACCCTAGTTTGATCTTCATGGGTTCATGTGCGTATCATTTACTGGAACGTGAATGAGGAGAGGATGGAGGAAGGGGAGTGACGGTCCTGATGGGGGGAGGTTGGATCCAAGGGCTATGATGGCTTGGGTATAAAATTATAAATAATATGTTGTAAATTATAAGTTAAAAATCGTGTAACTTATAAATTGCATATCTTTTTCATACGAGGTCGAAAACGCGCGAAACCAGTTGCGTTGGAATCGTATAGACGAGCACTACGCGATGGAGTTGGATTGGAGTCGTTTGGAGTTAGTGAAAATTTCGTGTAAAATTAAACGTCCGTTTAATTTTATTCGAAATAAATCGCTAAAACGGAATTTAAAACCAAGGTGAGAACTTCTCACTCAATCGAATCAGTTTCGATTTTATTTTAAATAGTTAGATTTAAAATATTTGAATGCATGTTTGAATGATGATTGTTATCTATTGATTGTTAAAATAGACATTATACGCCGTTAGTAAGCGGATGTTATTTATTAAAAACATATACCGCAAATATTTCATAAACAGTGAAATTGGTATTATATATAATAGAAATATATATATATATATATATTGGCATATGTATATATTGGAGTTATTGATTTCCCGCAATTATTTGTTGTAGCGGATGAGACCCTATTGCGCCGTCTATTAAGCGGATAATATTTTAAATCCCATATACCGCGATAATTTCGTACTGGAGCGAAATTGGTATTGTGCTAATGTTTGTGGATGCAGGAAAAACAGGTTGGAGGGATCCAACTGGATTCCTCAACAGTATTTATTTGAATTCAGATATTTTGATATTTGATGGTTATCATATCGATATATGATATCGTTGTTGTCGTGATTGACTATTTGGTATGTAGCATCATTGGACCAAATTTGGAATTTTAAAATGATTTTTAAAGTGATTTTTGAAAATATACTTTATTTTTGGAATTGATCCATTATAAATAAATAACGATATAATTTTTAATGTTATAAAAATTATGATTTTTGAGAAATATAGTTAAAAACTGATTTTTGAGAATACGATGCTAATGATTTTATAAAATAGTTTAATTTGGGAAATTTGAAATTATTGTGAAAAGTTTAAATATAGGACTTATAAAATTTAATTATTTTATAAATCAAGAGAACGGTGAAATTATAAAGGAGATTAAATACGTTTTAAAGAATAATATAAATTGATTTATATTAAAAGATTTATAAATGGATATTTATAAATTGAAATATTGACATTATAAAACGAGTTTTTATAAGTGTTAGGATGAATTGTGAATGAATTTCATAAATGAATGAAATTTATAGAATTATAATCGGTGAAGTTATAAATGGAATTTTATAAGCAGTAGGTTTATAAAATTTATAAAGTTATTAAAGAATAGATTTGGGTGAATAAATAATTGAATCTTATAAGTTATAAGATTTATAATTATGAAGTTTAAAAGAACGATTTTGTAAAATAATCGTTTTATAAGTATTTGACTTATAATATGAACCTTTAGTTTATAATTGAGTTATAAATCGAATAGGTTAATAAAGGAATTTATAAAAGGAAGTTGTTATAAAATAAATAGAAATGGAGTTTATAAACGTTGTTTTATAAATCCGCAAACGACTTATTTTGATAAGAAAATTGTTATAACTTATTTATGGAGTTATATTCACGTTTTTAGACAGTGAATAATCCTTTAAAATAAAATGAATAGAAGTGATGAAATTTGTTAACAAGTATATTCACGTTTTTGAATAGTGAATATTAAGTTAAAAGAAAATGTTTAGATTTGATATTTTAAACAGAATTAAAACGATCTAACGATGTTTTAAATGCATTGAGATTCGAAACTATAGATTTCAACATTTATTGTTGGAATAGACGTTTTCGAGAAATAGAAGGAAATAATGGACTATAACACTGTTGTTATAGTAAATGATTTCCGAAAGGAAATGTTTTGTATAATATTGGGATTTATATATCTATTTTAATTTCGAATCCCTATACTAGTGATTTTGGGTTGTCGTAACGATGTTTTACGCAACATTCGTTTTGGCCCAAATAAATATGTTTAAGAGAATGATTTCCTTATAGAATGAAATGTATACTTAATCTCGATTTAAGTATATTGAATATTTTCCAAGTGTTGAAAATAAATAAAATTTGTGAAATTACTTATGAATAAATAAGTATGGAAATGTTTTCCAATATAAAGTGAATATTTTGAGAATTTATCTTTTTGAAGATAAATTGAAATGAATAATTGTAATCGTATATGCATGGATATTTTGGAATATAAATTCACTATGGAATTTATAAAATGAAGTGGAATTTGTTTAAAAATAAATATTGATTTATTTTTGAAGTGTGAAAATTATATATCTTGTAAAGATATGATTTTTGGAAAGTAAATAATTTGGAAAATTATTTGGAAACTGGTGATGTGTGCATATCCATTGATAGTTTAATAACCGACTATCAATATTTCCCTTTGAATGGGTAATAGATGTGATTTGTTTGAATTTGAATGCCACACTTGTTTTTGAATAAGCGCTCACTATTCGGGTTAACCGGGAAAGGACCATGGGGTCGTATAACCCATTCCGAATATGTGATACGTCGTTATGATAGCATTGAAGATCGGTGTTGAAGACCCGGTATTTGCGAGAGCGATAGGATGACCTGTCGATTGACTCTGCACCGAGTAGCTACGGTATAGAGTTCTCCATATGTGATGGTGAATCCGATCAGGATTGTGAATATCCCGATTGCAAGGACTTCTTTGTAAGTGCCTTCGGTTTTGTTCGAGCCCGGAACAGACTTGTATAGATTGTATGTCTGACATTACAAGTTGAGATATAAAGCCGATTTCTTTCAAATATATTTCTGTTGGTGGCGAAGAATTTATACTTTTAGCTTAACACCCTTCTCTGAGACGTACGAGCTCAGAGGTTATGTAGTTGAATGTTATCAGCGATATATTCCCAATTTGGTAATGTGACATGCTGAGTGTTGCTGTAAATGATCATTGTGTTGATTATTTGTGATAGGATCATTTATTTGATCGTCTATCTTTGTGATCATTTCTATGATCATTTGTTGACCCAAAGCATGGCTTTTGTATAAAGTATGTTTTTGTGGACGTGACTTCGTCGAGCCTCACAAACCGGTAATGGTCGAAACAGGAATTGTGCGGCAAGGTTTCCAGGGATCGCTTCCCTAGGGTATGACCATTCCTTCTGGAAAAGGGTAGTATCATGGTATGGAGCCCAGATACTTACTCATGTTGAAAACACTTTATGATTGTGTGATGATGGTGACGAGCGCTCGGTTTAAAGGTTCCAAAGGACCGGGCGTGGTATATCTGAGGGTTTGTAATATCCCTTGGGAAAAGGGATTCCCGGCTTTGTTCAGCGGAGAACGGTGGTTCTCGGGGCGTCCATCCAGAGGCGTTTCCATGTGGCAATGGGAAGTTCCTTGGCCTGATCATTTGTTGGAAAATCCATTCTTCAAATACGAGACTTGTACGGTTTTAGGTGTATAACCTGCTATGGAATGTGGCGGTAACCCGCTATTGAACATGGTAGCTATAGTAGGCATACGATAATGGTCGTATGTTGGTTAAGATTTATATTCTACTTTCGAAATGAATTTTTCCTACACTATGCACTATTAATAATATCAAATGTCTTTTTAATGCGTATCAAGCATCTTTGACTATCATAAGGAGAAATCTCCTCCGATTCTGCGTTTGCATTGTGTGTGTGTGTGCGGGAGGCCTTATGGTAGTCTCATTTTTAAAAGCATTGCGAATTGACTTTAAAAATATTCCTCTATTTTGATTTTAAAGATAAATAAACTGTTTTGAGTTCTCACACCAGTCACAAGACTGACTCGGAGTTTATTGTTTTCCTTCCTAAACTCTGGGTGCCCACCAATTTCCACACGGGCAGTTAAGAGTTATGTTTATCAGGATATTCAGGATATTCTGGAGTTCCTGGAGGCAAGCTGGATGGCATGGCGTATTACTAGTATATAGTATTTCTTTTTTTCCGCTGCACTATTTGTTGTTGTATGTTGTTGTACACTCTGATGATATGATGTAATGAAATGTGATGTAATGTAATAACTGATATAGTTCTTTGTTTAAAGATTGTTCATTTATTATTATATGTTGTTCTGCTGCGAATTGTGAGATTCTGATGTTGTTCTGTTGTTTTCTGTTCTGTTCCGTTCTATTCTCTTTTTCTTCTATTTTAAAATTTTCTATCTTCTTTTTCCTCTGTTACCTATTTTCTTTCTGTTCTATGTTTTCTCTATTTTCTACCTTCTTCTCTCTTTTTCTTTGTCTTTTTCTTCTTCTTAAACCCTAACTATTCGGTTTTTCGGCAACGAAAAATCACGTACGTTACATTTGGTATCGGAGCTTATGGTTAAGCGACAACCATGGTTCTGTTGGGTATTACTCATTAGAGATAGAGTCAGCAGTACTCTAGAATGAGTTGAGTGTAATAATAGCTATGAGAGCGTATTTGTTAGTGAGTATAAAATTGTTTTATATTGTGATGATTGATTTATTGAGTGGCATATGAACTTTCGTCAGCGTGGTCCGCAAGACTATGCCGAAGGGGTTTCTAAACACTTGAATAGAACAATTCGACATAATATTGTTTTAAAAAAATTGGGTAAATAAAATAATTTTACCTTGAGTATATTTTATATATAAAGAAATAATTTTTCAGAATTATTAAAGTGTATATAAGTGATTGTTTAGATGTTTGAATAATCTAAATTGAAGAATAATTGTATAAGCAAAAGAATTATAAGAATTGAACTATAATTAAAGTGAATTACAATTGTGAAATAAACATATATATATATATATATATATATATATATATATATATATGAGAAGTGAAACTATATGAATATAACTTAAAATATGTTGAATGAAGTTGATATTAGTATCAAAGTAAAATAATAAAGTTGAGTGATGAATATGAACTTAAGTTATGTAAATGAAATTCAACTTTAGAAATGAAATTGAATTGAATTAATGGATTAAATGATTAATCAATTAAATGTGAATTAAGTTGATATGAAATAATGAATGTAAGTGATAATTCATTAAAATCTAATGTTATTGGAAAGTTGAATAATTGAATGAATATATGCAAAGTGATTTGGTTGTTATATGGTTGTTAGTTGATTGATTGTATATAATTCATTAAGTGTTAATGAAATTGAGTTAATGAAATTGGAAGCTAAAGTAATTGGAATTCGATTGGAAGTTAAGTGAATCTTAAATAGAATTGAATTTGATTTGGAAGTGAACCAACTTGAATATGGATTAGTGAATATAAACTAATTTAAAATGAATGTTAGTAAACATCCACTGTTAATGAATCAAATGTGATTAAATTGAAAACCCAATTCATTGAATATTAATGAGAATATGAATGAATATTTATTGGTTATGAATGTTAGTTGGTTGATGGTTGAATTTATTGCATTTGTTGTTTGTTTCATTTGCTATGTTGACATATATAGTTATTATGTTACTATATGTTGTATATCGATACTATTGTCTATATACATGATTCTCATGTTGTTTGTTGAGTGATTAGTAGGTGCGGATCGCGTTTGCTTCGCATTTGGAGCTCGCTTTCGCGCTATATTAGCCGTATATGCTCGCTAATAAAATATAAGGTACATATCTCGGATTAAATATCGTACTTTTATACTTTTTTCCCTGCGGGATGCCTCATTACTTGATGAGATGAATATTTGTGATATAAATACTGCCATTTTTTTTCGGATCGAGCCGCGCAAAGGAGACTATGGCGAATTTTTCCGAAAATTTAAGGCGTTAGAAAAAAATTTGAGAAAATTGGAAAATTTTGAAAACTATAACTTTGATTTTGAAATTGAAAGTTAAACAATAGTAATTGTTTTAGAAAAGATAACTAATTATGATTTGAAAACTTAGTAAGTTATTGTAAGAAGTTAAACTATGCATTTTGGAAAATTAATAGATTCTGTAACTTTTCTTACTTAATAATTTCGAGGACGAAATTCTTTTAAGGGGAAAAGATTGTAACGACCCAGAATTTTAATTTATTAAAATTTGAATATTTAATTTATTTTAAATATTAATAAGTGAATTTATAAGTCGAATAAATTTTATTTTGAATAATTGGATTTAATTGGATAATTAAATCAATAATTTAATATGTGAAATTATGGAAATAATTGAAAACTGAGTTAAATATGATTGAAAATGTTTTGTAAAATTTTATTTTATCATATGGAAGTTAGAATGATATTCTAGAACTTTTAAAATCGAATTTAAAGTTAATTTGTGAAAATTGAATATTTTAATATTAAAATCGACTAGTGAAAATAGTCAATTTTTGAACAGTCTCAGAATTGAACGAGACCAGTTCCATTGGATCTGTAATAGTTAGTTATTACCGGATTTCAAATTTCGTGTCAATCGGAGTTACCGTTTGATCGTGGCAGCTCGAAACGCATCGAATTATTTTTAATTTTAATTTGGCGAGTTAAAATAGCCATTTTTCAAAAAGTCTCGGATTTCGACGAAACCAGTTTCATCGGATCCGTAATGTGATATTATTGTAAGGTTTCAAATTTCGTGTCAATTGGATTTACCGTTTGTCCGGTACAAATTAAAATGCCTAGAAAATCGATCTAATCGGTTTAATTCAAATTGAGCGTTTATAGCCATAACTCGCACAGATGTCCGAATTAGCTTCCGAAACCTCCGGAACGTGGGATAAACCCTAGGAACGTCAGTTTCGGCGCGTAAATCGGAGTTCGAAATTTCCGGGATGAATAGTGTTTCGTCGGTTCCTTATAAATAGCCCTTCACTCTAAAAAATAAAATAAAAAAAATATATCTAAACCCTAATTTAACTGCACAGCCGCCCCCTCCTTTTCAATGGCCAGAATTTGATTTCACTTCCTCCTCAAAATCTCTCAATCCATTCACAATCAAGCGAAGTGTTCAACATGAAACTTGTAGAGCTCGACGAGAGCTTTCAATCCATACGGTGATGATCATGTTTAGCGAAGCAGAAAGGGGGAAATATGGCCGCGTTCTCTACAGGTTCGGCACGCATTTTGAGGCGGGGGGGGGGGGGGCGAGCTTCATGCTGGGGATGGTGAAGGTAGCTCTTGCAATGGGCTTCAATATGGAGGTGGTTTGATGAAGTTTCGATGCTCGAGGTGATGGTAATTTGTAACCCTAGTTTGATCTTCATGGGTTCATGTGCGTATCATTTACTGGAACGTGAATGAGGAGAGGATGGAGGAAGGGGAGTGACGGTCCTGATGGGGGGAGGTTGGATCCAAGGGCTATGATGGCTTGGGTATAAAATTATAAATAATATGTTGTAAATTATAAGTTAAAAATCGTGTAACTTATAAATTGCATATCTTTTTCATACGAGGTCGAAAACGCACGAAACCAGTTGCGTTGGAATCGTATGGACGAGCACTACGCGATGGAGTTGGATTGGAGTCGTTTGGAGTTAGTGAAAATTTCGTGTAAAATTAAACGTCCGTTTAATTTTATTCGAAATAAATCGCTTAAACGGAATTTAAAACCAAGGTGAGAACTTCTCACTCAATCGAATCAGTTTCGATTTTATTTTAAATAGTTAGATTTAAAATATTTGAATGCATGTTTGAATGATGATTGTTATCTATTGATTGTTAAAATAGACATTATACGCCGTTAGTAAGCGGATGTTATTTATTAAAAACATATACCACGAATATTTCATAAACAGTGAAATTGGTATTATATATAATAGCAATATATATATATATATATATATATATATATATATTGGCATATGTATATATTGGAGTTATTGATTTCCCGCAATTATTTGTTGTAGCGGATGAGACCCTATTGCGCCGTCTATTAAGCGGATAATATTTTAAATCCCATATACCGCGATAATTTCGTACTGGAGCGAAATTGGTATTGTGCTAATGTTTGTGGATGCAGGGAAAACAGGTTGGAGGGATCCAACTGGATTCCTCAACAGTATTTATTTGAATTCAGATATTTTGATATTTGATGGATTATCATATCGATATATGATATCATTGTTGTCGTGATTGACTATTTGGTATGTAGCATCATTGGACCAAATTTGGAATTTTAAAATGATTTTTAAAGTGATTTTTGAAAATATACTTTATTTTTGGAATTGATCCATTATAAATAAATAACGATATAATTTTTAATGTTATAAAAATTATGATTTTTGAGAAATATAGTTAAAAACTAATTTTTGAGAATACGATGCTAATGATTTTATAAAATAGTTTAATTTGGGAAATTTGAAATTATTGTGAAAAGTTTAAATATAGGATTTATAAAATTTAATTATTTTATAAATCAAGAGAACGGTGAAATAATAAAGGAGATTAAATACGTTTTAAAGAATAATATAAATTGATTTATATTAAAAGATTTATAAATGGATATTTATAAATTGAAATATTGACATTATAAAACGAGTTTTTATAAGTGTTAGAATGAATTGTGAATGAATTTCCTAAATGAATGAAATTTATAGAATTATAATCGGTGAAGTTATAAATGGAATTTTATAAGCAGTAGGTTTATAAAATTTATAAAGTTATTAAAGGAATAGATTTGGGTGAATAAATAATTGAATCTTATAAGTTATAAGATTTATAATTATGAAGTTTAAAAGAACGATTTTGTAAAATAATCGTTTTATAAGTATTTGACTTATAATATGAACCTTTAGTTTATAATTGAGTTATAAATCGAATAGGTTAATAAAGGAATTTATAAAAGGAAGTTGTTATAAAATAAATAGAAATGGAGTTTATAAACGTTGTTTTATAAATCCGCAAACGACTTATTTTGATAAGAAAATTGTTATAACTTATTTATGGAGTTATATTCACGTTTTTAGACAGTGAATAATCCTTTAAAATAAAATGAATAGAAGTGATGAAATTTGTTAACAAGTATATTCACGTTTTTGAATAGTGAATATTATGTTAAAAGAAAATGTTTAGATTTGATATTTTAAACAGAATTAAAACGATCTAACGATGTTTTAAATGCATTGAGATTCGAAACCATAGATTTCAACATTTATTGTTGGAATAGACGTTTTCGAGAAATAGAAGGAAATAATGGACTATAACACTGTTGTTATAGTAAATGATTTCCGAAAGGAAATATTTTGTATAGTATTGGGATTTATATATCTATTTTAATTTCGAATCCCTATACTAGTGATTTTGGGTTGTCGTAACGATGTTTTACACAACATTCGTTTTGGCCCAAATAAATATGTTTAAGAGAATGATTTCCTTATAGAATGAAATGTATACTTAATCTCGATTTAAGTATATTGAATATTTTCCAAGTGTTGAAAATAAATAAAATTTGTGAAATTACTTATGAATAAATAAGTATGGAAATGTTTTCCAATATAAAGTGAATATTTTGAGAATTTATCTTTTTGAAGATAAATTGAAATGAATAATTGTAATCGTATATGCATGGATATTTTGGAATATAAATTCACTATGGAATTTATAAAATGAAGTGGAATTTGTTTAAAAATAAATATTGATTTATTTTTGAAGTGTGAAAATTATATATCTTGTAAAGATATGATTTTTGGAAAGTAAATAATTTGGAAAATTATTTGGAAACTGGTGATGTGTGCATATCCATTGATAGTTTAATAACCGACTATCAATATTTCCCTTTGAATGGGTAATAGATGTGATTTGTTTGAATTTGAATGCCACACTTGTTTTTGAATAAGCGCTCGCTATTCGGGTTAACCGGGAAAGGACGATGGGGTCGTATAACCCATTCCGAATATGTGATACGTCGTTATGATAGCATTGAAGATTGGTGTTGAAGACCCGGTATTTGCGAGAGCGATAGGATGACCTGTCGATTGACTCTGCACCGAGTAGCTACGGTATAGAGTTCTCCATATGTGATGGTAAATCCGATCAGGATTGTGAATATCCGGATTGCAAGGACTTCTTTGTAAGTGCCTTCGGTTTTGTTCGAGCCCGGAACAGACTTGTATGGATTGTATGTCTGACATTACAAGTTGAGATATAAAGCCGATTTCTTTCAAATATATTTCTGTTGGTGGCGAAGAATTTATTCTTTTAGCATAACACCCTTTTCTGAGACGTACGAGCTCAGAGGTTATGTAGTTGAATGTTATCAGCGATATATTCCCAATTTGGTAATGTGACATGCTGAGTGTTGCTGTAAATGATCATTGTGTTGATTATTTGTGATAGGATCATTTATTTGATCGTCTATCTATGTGATCATTTCTATGATCATTTGTTGACCCAAAGCATGGCTTTTGTATAAAGTATGTTTTTGTGGACGTGACTTCGTCGAACCTCACAAACCGGTAATGATCGAAACGGGAATTGTGCGGCAAGGTTTCCAGGGATCGCTTCCCTAGGGTATGACCATTCCTTCTGGAAAAGGGTAGTATCATGGTATGGAGCCCAGATACTTACTCATGTTGAAAACACTTTATGATTGTGTGATGATGGTGATGAGCGCTCGGTTTAAAGGTTCCAAAAGACCAAGGGTGGTATATCTGAGGGTTTGTAATATCCCTTGGGAAAAGGGATTCCCGGCTTTGTTTAGCGGAGAACGGTGGTTCTCGGGGCGTCCATCCAGAGGCGTTTCCATGTGGCAATGGGAAGTTCCTTGGCCTGATCATTTGTTGGAAAATCCATTCTTCAAATACGAGACTTGTACGGTTTTAGGTGTATAACCTGCTATGGAATGTGGCGGTAACCCGCTATTGAACATGGTAGCTATAGTAGGCATACGATAATGGTCGTATGTTGGCTAAGATTTATATTCTACTTTCGAAATGAATTTTTCCTACACTATGCACTAGTAATAATATCAAATGTCTTTTTAATGCGTATCAAGCATCTTTGACTATCATAAGAAGAAATCTCCTCCGATTCTGCGTTTGCATTGTGTGTGTGCGGGAGGCCTTATGGTAGTCTCATTTTTAAAAGCATTGCGAATTGACTTTAAAAATATTCCTCTATTTTGATTTCAAAGATAAATAAACTGTTTTGAGTTCTCACACCAGTCACATGACTGACTCGGAGTTTATTGTTTTCCTTCCTAAACTCTGGGTGCCCACCAATTTCCACACGGGCAGTTAAGAGTTAGGTTTATCAGGATATTCAGGATATTCTGGAGTTGCTGGAGGCAAGCTGGATGGCATGGCGTATTACTAGTATATAGTATTTCTTTTTTTCCGCTGCACTATTTGTTGTTGTATGTTGTTCTACACTCTGATGATATGATGTAATGAAATGTGATGTAATGTAATAACTGATATAGTTCTTTGTTTAAAGATTATTCATTTATTATTATATGTTGTTCCGCTGCGAATTGTGAGATTCTGATGTTGTTCTGTTGTTTTCTGTTTTGTTCCGTTCTATTCTCTTTTTCTTCTATTTTAAAATTTTCTATCTTCTTTTTCCTCTGTTACCTATTTTCTTTCTGTTCTATGTTTTCTCTATTTTCTACCTTCTTCTCTCTTTTTCTTTGTCTTTTTCTTCTTCTTAAACCCTAACTATTCGGTTTTTCGGCAACGAAAAATCGCGTACGTTACACATGTTGAATTGAGAGGTATTATGGCCTTGACTCTCGAGTATGATATTTGCTTTGTCCAGATTTACTATTGTATACATGTCGTATCTTTTACAGTGGCCACCAGGTCAGTTGCATTATTAATTAGATATGTCTGCAGACCCAGGTTGCACCTCTGATTCAAATTTGACCATGTGCATTTCGTACTGCACATTTGAGTTTCGTGCACAGATTGTCTTTGACCTGTTTTGTTGTCACTGTGCGTGGTTGTGCATTGTACATGTCACTGCACTGATTCGTTTCACTATTGCACGATTATATGCATTCCTTTGAACTGTGCTAAGTATACTTTCTTGATGGTTTTCCAGTTCTGGTATATGATTGCTCTGTGTATTTTACTGTAGTGTGCTGTGGTGCCATATCCTTGGTGCCCTAACCTTCATACTACTGTGCTCGTTGTGCAGTTCCATCTGATTCATTTGATTTGAGTTGATGCCATTTACTTTTGATTCATTGAGTTTTTGTGTTATTCATCACCGTAGTGGAGTGGCAGTGCACACAAGCGTGAACTGCAGCCACACGGTATTGAGTTTTTGGGCACGACATCACTATAGTTGCAAGGCAGTGCACGCAAGCGTGAACTGCAGCCACACGGTATGGTGCGTATGATATTCTATTATAGTTCGATTTAATGATCTTTTGCATATTCTATATGCTGTAGTGGCGAGGCAGTGCACGCGTGCGTGTACTGCAGCCCTACTCGAAATAATATTTTCATTGATATTTCAATGTTTTGAACTGTTTTGTTTATTCAATTCAATATTCTGCTTGGGTTTAATTTGCTAATTTGTTGTTTAACTCTGTTATGTGTTATATTTTATCATTATCCGATTTCTTTATTTAAGGATCAGATAGACGAGATTTATTGTGACTGTCGTCTATTTATTATTTAATTATTATTGCGTCTGTGCACTAATAACTGAGTTTGAATTAGACTGACCCGCGTATTATTTTCTTTTGAATGCAATACTCGGGTCATACCGAGTATTTACAGGTTGTTGATATCTTACTTTGAGTTGCTGCTTGAGCTATGAAGTCTCTTCATATCTTATGGAGTAGTTGTCGTCATGTTTAGTAGTCGGTTTATTTGTCTAGGAAGATATGTATTCATGTGTATTATATACGATAATGTACTTGTATATGTAACTTCCAGAGTCGACAGTTGTAGTTGTATCATATGTATTGTATCACATGTATATCAACTGACATCAGTTATTATATATATATAAGACTTTTGTTTTATCTGTGTTCCGCATTTATATTATCTGTGTTATTACTACATATATTGTCCTAAACTATTATGAACCATCGTAGTTTGTTTTTATACTAGAATTGGGTATGTCTATGGGAGTAAATAAATATGAGATGAAAAATAAAAATATATACCACTCCTATCGAGATAACCAGTACTAGTGTAAGGTCTAACTGCGGATGGCCGCTCCTATCCAGCCTTATTCTTCGGGATAACAGACAGTAGTTCTTTTAATACTCTTTGTTATTGCGAGCATAGAGGTGGGGCGTCACACTGACCGAGCTACCCCCTCACAAAACTCCACGGCACTCAATCGCCTGATGGTGACGAACAGAACCAAACACTTCGACCACTACAACTGGGTTTTCGTGCAAGAATTTGCTCAGAAATTTGGGTTCCAGATAAAAATTTAAGTTGTTTTTCTCTATCTAATTTTTTTAAAACTTATTTCATAATGTTACAAACATCTTTTATTCAAATCTTAATTTCATTCATCAATCAGCAAGGGTGTAAATGCTTTTTAAAAGTAAAGTTTTGTTTTCCAGAGTATCAGAGAGCAAGCACAAAAACCTGAAGATCCTGTATATATATACACAGGCTTAATCACTAAAGCATGTGTCTATCTCACCCAAAGCAAAGTCTCAAATTCTAATCATACAACTAGATTGAAATTTAAGTTATTAAATATAAAGTTACTCTCTTGCATTTGCTTGGAAACAACTGAAACTTCGCTTTTTCTTTGCTTTTTATTACCTATGTACATATATACTTCTTTCTTTTACACTTGTTTTTACCTTTATATTTATTTTACTTATAGGTTACTTTTATTTTAAACTTAGCAACTAAATACTTATGTTGAGATTTACAAAGTATTATTTTGTTTTAACATTTTTGACAGACTTTATTTTAAATCTACAAATCATAGCTTCTTTCAAAAATATACATATATTAAAATAACAACTTCTATTTATATTAAAAACCCATGTTCAAAAATATTACAATATTGATATAGTTTAAATATAACTTATTATTGAATTAAAACAATCTATAAAAGAACTATTCTCTAAAATATAAGTCACTTATTTTATCAACCTATAAAACAAAACATAACTTTTTATTTAAATTTAAACTCTAGGCTAAATTTATTTCTAAACAAATTAAATTTATCTTGAGTATTTTTAAGATCATATTATTATTTATTCAATATTAAATAAAAAATCAAATTCCTAATTTTCCAAAAATATTAGAGTTAGAAATCATGTCTTTATTTTATTAAGCTTAAAACAAAGAAAACCTATTTACAATATATACAGGTATATATATTATAAATAGAAAACAATTTAATCGGCTTTTAAAAGATAAATTATCAGTTAATTGTTTATTTAAAAGAAGATTATTAAATCAATTCAAATTTATTATTAACAATATTTGTCAAATCAATTTAATTTCTACTGTAGATTATTAAATTGATATTGCCCAAATTTCCGGGATGTCACATTCCTCCCCCCTTAAAAGAATTTCTTCCCCGCAATTTAAAACAAAGGTAATTTAATAATCTAGTTAAAGATTTAATTTTAAAACACAAGCATATATCAATCACAAGTTAACAATCATAGCAACCAATTCATCCAATCAAACAAATTTAACTATCTAGATAGAATTGTCTCGAGTTTCCCCAAGTATAAATACCGGGTTACTCGCTCTATAGAATCCAAACAAACAATACTGCTAAGCTACAAAACTTTCACTCATCTAAATCCACAAAACAAGACAGGATATCAAACTACAGACAAGCCTGAATCAACAATCAAAACTCCCTGAACTGCTGGTTCTAAAATCAAGATAGATCTTATACGTACTCCCTCAGAGATACGTGAAACACTCCGAATTCCAGTTATCCAAACTGACAATCCAATCTTGAAAACTAAACACTTATCCAAAATCAAATTCCTGACTTCGTAATCCAAATTCGTCCGTCTCTTATCCATAAAACCCTTCGGACGATCCTGGGCTTCCCTCATCCTTACTGATCAGCTCAACACTTGCTGATGTCCTATAAATAGACTGGTCCAAAAATAATCCAACAAATAATTTTTCAAGATCAACCAATACTCAGAACACAAAATCTTTTTCAAATCAAAAGACAGAACTCACTTCTCTCATCCAGAAAAGATTAAACAGGTGCACTCCAAACTGGCCTCAGATCCTGAAAAATTTCCTGTAGAACTTTCCAATCCAAACACTGCAACATCCAATTGCTTCCAAACTAAAACAACTACCACCATGCTTCCACTGCGCAACTCTGACTGAGCAGATGAAAATGCTGTAGTCAAACACCGATTGGACAACACATTCCAAAAATAAAGTTCACAGATCAAAAAGAAAATTCTGAAGTTCCTCTAAAATCCGGGTTACTTTACCAAGCTCAAAAATCATCCTATTACCGAGCTGAACCACCGGTACCACTTCTGAAATCCCGTCGATACCAAATTCAATCTTCAGATGCTGACCAAACTTTGACTTCCTGAAGACATCCAGAAAAATTCACAAGAGAATACTCAAACCATCGCAATTCACTTTTGCAATTGATCCAGCCTAATTCCAAAGATACCGCTCTCTCTTTACCAATCGGAACAGCTTACTCTTATGTGGCCAACCCATCTAAGAAATGGAACTACTCTGCTGCTTCTGAAGTTATCTCAAGAAAAACTGCTAAGCCAGAAGACTTCCTAATCCAAAGCTCTTCGAAAAACTCGGACTCCGGCCAAATAGAAACATCCAGTTGAAAACAGCCGCAACACCGAGCAGACACACTTCCTTGACTTGTTCCAAAGAAAACATCTTCGGAGACATCCATAGTCACTGTGTCTCATCATACATCTATTACACCTTGATATATCGAGATATCATGACTTGCTTCTGTCCAACCGACAGATCCAAACTCTAGCTTAACCAATTTTATACTTCAAAAATGAACTCCGAATCTTAACAGATTTCCTTCAGATATCGATGAAATCCTTATACCACTCAAAGCTTACTCGAGACGGTATTAGGTCTACAGTCTCGACAATTATACTTCCAACCTCAAACATTCAAACTCCAACCATTGGTAGTCGTGTTATACACACCACCATCCTATCTACCTTTATATATTATATTGGAAAACCCGAACAGGTAACCCAACAATAGGTAGGAATAAATAAATAAATATATATATATTGAAATTACAAATACGCTCTCTCAGAAAAGAAATCACTCAAGAGCCTAGGTATTCACTCAACCTAGCGCTCTGATACCAACTATGACGACCCGGCTTTCTATGCCCAGAAAACCGCTTCGTCTTGAAGAAAGAAAGGGGTGAGAAAATAGAAAAGATAGAGAAGGAAGAACAACAACATCAGAATCTCACAGCGGAACGAATAAATTATAATAATCACATAAGTATTTACATAATATACAACATCAATCAGAGTTATATAGATAGTACATCATATACTAGACAGTTATAAACACCTGTCTAGTTATACAACTCAATACACCAGTTAACACAGAAATATCAACTCAGCGGAACTATATGTACATCTACTACGCTGAAGCTTCCTGCTCCATTGCTCATCCAGAATTCGTCAAAGCTAACCTGAATCCCTTGGCTACCCGTAGAAAAATTTGGGTACCCGAGAGTTTATGAAAAACAAAAACAAACTTTGGGTCAGACATGGGTCTGGTATGAGTAACAGGTTAAAGTTGCTTAACTTTGAAAATCTTTTGAAAACAAAAGGTATCACGTAAGACTCCCCACACATAAATATGGAAAAGTTTTTACCTTACGCAAACCAAAACATTTGATAGGAAATTCTATTATATTATAATAGGTCTAGGGTTTTCAAGTAAATAGAAAATAGCCGAAATTGTTACATTCATTAAATTCCAGCTACTAGCCACAAAAGTGGGTAATACAATCAAAACCGTTGGCACTTATTGGATTTTGGATTCCATACAATGGCAGGGCTACTGGGGTACCGCCCGTCACAGTACTTGGCCTAGATCAACGTATCGAGGATCACTCCCGACCCCCTGCAGCACAAGGCCGGAACCATTCCTTACTGAACAGTCCCGAACAAGATAAACCCCGCAGTTGGCTGCAGACCAACTGCCCACACAGCCGAATAAAAAGGGACATCTAGACAGGGGAATATCCTTGTCCTGCTTGGGCATGACCCACCTAACCTTGCTGCACCTCCCCTGTTTTAGCCATTCCCGGTTGATGAGGCTTGAGGTTACGATTACCTTTATAGAACATATTTCTTAGAATGCTCATCGTCCGCCTGACGATGTGTTGAAAGCATTCAATCCATACAAGTTCGTTCCGGTTTCGAACGAAACCGAAGGCATCATCTCATTACACTCGTTTTGGAATCACCCTCAGAGTTAACGACGATAACCCTTGCATTCAGAATCTTCATCTTCACTTCAGATTCACGACCTATCGTTAATTTGGAAACGATGTGGTTTTCGGATATTCCAAATAAGGAAAACCGATCCCGGTCTCATCGAAATCCAAAACGTGTCTTTTAAGGCCAAGTTGTCTATTTAGTCTTAACAATGAATTCAATATTATCAATATGCACAGATAGATAATTCACATCTCATAATAGATAATCACATCATCATCATAAACAGATAACTAATATCATCATCCAAACAGATAATTAAATATTATCATACTTAAACTATACATCCATATCACATAGATATAATCCATCTCATTTCTGAGATCACATCAAACAATGAAATATCAATATCATCCATCAGCAATGATTTATGGATCACAATCTATAATTAATTTAAAATGAATTAAATTAACTACTTCCATCTTAATTAATTTAAAATAAATTAAATTAATTACTCATTCCATAAATCCTGCTCTCACAATAATTAATTAATTATAAATAAAATTAATTAACCATTCTCTAATTAGAAGAAGTAATTTAGTCTTTAATTAATTTCTAAAATGAATTATTCTAAATTATTCACAGCGGATTATATTTTATTACTTCCCTATTAATTATTCCTTGATTTACAATTCTTAATTACATCATTAATTATATTAATTGATGATCTCCAATTTATATTAAATTACTTATTTAAATTAATTAAGTGATTAATCTTTACTTAAACACAATTATTAATCATCTTTTATTAATAACAAATCAGTAATTAATTACCCTTAATTACTTATTAACAAATTAATCATTCCATGATTAATTAATTCCACAAATTAATCCTTTGATTAATTACAAAGGAAATTACTCAAATTACTTCACTTACAAATCATCTTGTATGAATTTCATCAGGTAATTATCATCTAATTACTTTTCTAAGTAATTATGCTCCATTAATTACACTAAGTAATTACACATACCAAATCCTCTAATGATTTCTAAAATTAATTAATTAAATTTAAATCTTATTATCAATTACTTATATATATATTCAAATTAATTATCTTTGATTTAAATATACTTGACTGCATTCCAGTAGTTTTCCTTAATTTATTTACAGAAATTAATCTTGAATAAACCCATTAGTTAATTACATTTATATAGATTTATTACCATTTAATTATCTTGTTGATTTATTATTCTCAAATAAATCAATTTCTTAATTACATTTCATTTGTTAATTATATTAAGAATACAAATCTTCAAATCACAAATATTAATCCTCTTGATTAATAACATTCAGTAATTAATCGTTCTTAATTAATTACATCCCAATAACAAACTTAATTAATCTCTTGATTAGTTTCAAGTAATTATACTCCAATTACTCCCATTAACAATATCTTCTAGTTAATTACCTCCAGTAATTATCCATCAATTACTTCTCTAAGTAATTTTAATTCCAAAATATCAGTTAATTAAACTAAATTAATTAACTCAAATCAATTTACACAATTAATAAGTAATTAATTTCTTAATTACTTTTCAATAAATAATTTCATTTAAACTATTGAATTAATTAATCTAATTAATTTATTACAAAATCAATCATATTAAGTAATTATAACATAATCTGGTTAATGAACTTCATTAATAATTATTTAATTATTTCCTTCTAACATAACCAACTTATGTTAATTATTATTAATTATAAGTTAATTAACCATTATTAATTTAAAAATCTAATCTATAGTTCTAAATCACATATTAGTTAATTAATTCATTAATTAACTTTAATTACTACTTTTAAACTTATAATTACCAAATTAATTAATATCCATCATTAATTATTCTTACTTAATTAACTTAAAAGTTAATGCATATAAAATTCTAAAACTTCATGAATTAAAGTAAAATTCCAATATGTTTAAAACATTTATTTTAAATTATTTTCTAAATAAAACCAATTTATTCTTAATAAAGTTTTATAACTAATTTATTATATTTTCAAAACCCCTTTGCAAACTCACATGTTTAATTACAATTAAAACTTATTTGAATACAATTATAAAACTTAATTTTATTTCCAAATTTGGAATTTCATATCCCAGTCCTGATTTCTATTTTTGGGGTTAACCTGTTTTCAACCTTTCCACAACAGTTTGAATTTTCATTCGATCTCAACTCTAGTTGAAAATACTTTACTTATTAATCACCTTTAAGTTATTAAAATAATTTAAATTTTGAAAATTTTACTATTTCCAACTATATTCAAAACTAACTTAAATCCATTATTTAAACTTTATTTTAGCACTAGCTTTTAGCTTTGATTTTAAATTTTTAAAACAAAAGTTTCAAAAACAGTTGAAACTGTTAAAAACTTGTTACAGGTTTTACAAACCTGTAAACTAATATCCCGACCCCCCCTTGGTTTGCTTCGAGTAACACGCGAGTTTCCCCGAGAATGTCGACCAGCTGCTTCGAGTTTTTCACCAGGCGTGCGCGAATGAAATAAGAAAGACAGAACCTAGAAAAAACACAACCTCACCTCCCCTCAAACCTGTCAGCGCCGCCCTCCCCCAACCCTGACCACCTGGCGACCAGTAGCTCCGGCCATGAACGTGACTATGACCGAGCTACCCCCTTACAAAACTCCACGGCACTCGATCGCCTGATGGTGACGAACAGAACCAAACACTTCGACCACTACAACTAGGTTTTCGTGCAAGAATTTGCTCAGAAATTTGGGTTCCAAATAAAAATTTAAGTTGTTTTTATCTATCTAAATTTTTTTAAACTTATTTCATAATGTTACAAGCATCTTTTATTCAAATCTTAATTTCATTCATCAATCAGCAAGGGTGTAAATGCTTTTTAAAAGTAAAGTTTTGTTTTCCAGAGTATCAGAGAGCAAGCACAGAAACCTGAAGATCCTGTATATATATACACAGGCTTAATCACTAAAACATGTATCTATCTCACCCAAAGCAAAGTCTCAAATTCTAATCATACAACTAGATTGAAATTTAAGTTATTAAATATAAAGTTACTCTCTTGCATTTGTGAAAGAACAGAGGCTGTCAATGCCCAAATATACAATCCAAACATGCATGTTTACAGATATTCTTAATACTGAATTATCACTATATATGTGTAAACAAGTATCATCCATCACATAGCTTTACAAACAACAGAAAACTATTTATTTAGTTTTGATTTAAAAAGTTACTCACAGATATGTGAATGAACAGACGCACTTTTGTTGAAGCAGGCTTGGAAACAACTGAAACTTCACTTTTGCTTTGCTTTTTATTACCTATGTACATATATACTTCTTTCTTTTACACTTGTTCTTACCTTTATATTTATTTTACTTATAGGTTACTTTTATTTTAAACTTAGCAACTAAATACTTATGTTGAGATTTACAAAGTATTATTTTGTTTTAACATTTTTGACAGACTTTATTTTAAATCTACAAACCATAGCTTCTTTCAAAAATATACATATATTAAAATAACAACTTCTATTTATATTAAAAACCCATGTTCAAAAATATTACAATATCGATATAGTTTAAATATAACTTATTATTGAATTAAAACAATTTATAAAAGAACTATTCTCTAAAATATAAGTCACTTATTATATCAACCTATAAAACAAAACATAACTTTTTATTTAAATTTAAACTCTAGGCTAAATTTATTTCTAAACAAATTAAATTTATCTTGAGTATTTTTAAGATCATATTATTATTTATTCAATATTAAATAAAAAATCAAATTCCTAATTTTCCAAAAATATTAGAGTTAGAAATCATGTCTTTATTTTATTAAGCTTAAAACAAAGAAAACCTATTTACAATATATACAGGTATATATATTATAAATAGAAAACAATTTAATCGGCTTTTAAAAGATAAATTATCAGTTAATTGTTTATTTAAAAGAAGATTATTAAATCAATTCAAATTTATTATTAACAATATTTGTCAAATCAATTTAATTTCTACTGTAGATTATTAAATTGATATTGCCCAAATTTCCGGGATGTCACAATAAATTAATAGGTAGAGAATAAATAGTATAAATTAATAGGTAGAGAATAAAACGTATAAATTAATAGGTAGAGAATAAATGGTATAAATTAATAGGCATAGATAAATGGTATAAATTAATAGGGAGAGAATAAATAGCATAAATTAATAGGTAGAGAATAAAACGTATAAATTAATAGGTAGAAAATAAATAGTATAAATTATTAAGTAGAGAATAAATAGTATAAATTAATAGGTAGAGAATAAATAAGTAACGCATAAATTAATATGTAGAGAATAAATAAGTAACGTATAAATTAATAGGTAGAGAATAAATAAGTAACATATAAATTTAGATACATTACTTTTTGTATAAATTTAGCGTATCTTGTACTAACTATATGAAAAAAAATATAAGAACAACGCATATATATATTGCCCATGATAATCATATCTCTCCTTCTTCTTTTCATTCTCTGGAAAAAACTCTTCCCCTCATTCCTCTTTGCACCACGCGTTCACCGAATGCTCGATTACCCGCAACCGTTTCCTCTCTTCTTTCAATCTTTATATGTAAGTATTTGTTTATATATTATATCTATTTCTTATACTTGTAGCTTTATATATATATTCAAGCATACAAAAGGTTTGTTAAAACATAGATTTATATGTATATTTTATTTTATACAAGATTTCAAGTATCCTGGTGTGTTGGTTCTAGAGCGTATATATATAATCTGCTTAGTTATTTTAAGTTTTTATTTATAAGTTTGAAATAGATTTTCATAACACATATTTATTTTTCGGTATGTATATATGATTTTTGCATATTTGGATAAGTTTATGTTGTATAAATTATTATATATATTAGTTGTTTGTGTTAGGTATATGCAGGCTATATGGTTTCTGCATATAAAATATATTGCTTTTATAGTATTATTTTACATTTTGGCAGAGTATATATTTATACAAAATATGTTTTGTTAACAGCTTGGTATGTTATTTTTATAAAATATGTTATGAAAAAAAAGGATTTTTGGTATAAATGATTTATGTCAGTTTTCCAATGTAAATGTTAGTAATATATGAGTTTGACAGTGTATATATGTTAGTAGAAATGACATTTTATGTATATATAAAGTTTAAATAAGTTTGATATGTTATTCTTCAATATGTCTGTTTATATAAATTGGTTTTTGTTTTATATATATATTATTATTATATGATATGTATAGTAAGACTATGTTAATTTTTAATATGTACTGTGTACATAATTTATTGTTGTTTAAGCATAAGTGTGTTTTGATTTTTTTTAAAATGGCCGCAGCCTATATTAGCTTACATATTTTAACTTGCATAGGTTCTATTTAGTATATAAAGTAAGTTATTTATATACTATAAGGTTTACATAAAATTTTATGATATATGTTAATACGAGTTATTATATATGTAAAGTTTGTATTATATGAGTTTAAGATAGCTGTATTTTCAACATCTGGTGCGTCACATATATATATTATATCCAGGATGCTTTGTTTGTCATTCTATATTTTACTATTTTAAGATGAGTATATATCATATATTTGTTATACAACTGGTTGTAAAGGATGTTGTGAGTCAGTAGTTAGTTTTATTGACGTTTTGAAATTTTTTAAGCACGTACGAATATATATGTATGTTTATAACTATAATATGTTTCTGGTTATATAAGAGTTAGTTCAGTTTATACATGAGCAGTCTGTGTTTATGCCTATGTTTTAGAAACAATAGTCAACTTTTGTTCTTTTCCGTTGATATAGGTTATGTACAGTATTATATTTATACTATTTTGGATTTAAGATGATTCTATAAATACTCTACTTTATAAATTATTTTAATACACATATATAATTTGGAAATTTATATAGGTTGAGTATAATATGTTATTGAATGCAAAAATATGGATGGATTTAAATTATATATTTATGACATTAAATATATATATAGAAATAGTTATATATAAAAAAGTTTTCTTTTAGGTATTCATATTTAAACATTTATTTTATCTGTTTGAGAATATATATATACACTAGTTATATAAGTTTGGTATAAAGGTGTTAGTACATATTTTTTTTTTTAAGTGTATGTTGATTTTATAAAAAAAATGAAAGCTTGATTGATTGATTTATTTATATGTTTGAAAAACATGTAAATTAAATTTGTGATGTTTGAACTTAGAATATAAATTTCGTATGTGTATATATAGTTATAATTGGTTATAAAAGTTCGCTTATACAATTTATCTTCATCGTTCCAGTTCTGATCTGATCCGTTTCATCAATTCGACCCAGTCAGCTTTGATCGTTGAATTCGTGCCGATTTTGCTTTGCTTGGATTTGAAATTTAATTTCAGTGTCTGTATCAGTGTGCGTATCCGTGTCTCCTTCTATATTCTCTAGCCTCGAAAGATGAGCAATCACTCACAATTAACATTTTTTTATTCATTAAATTTGATTTCAATTGAAACGACAATTGAAATATGCTGCTCTAGTTATTTAAATTTGTTATATATGATATTATCTGTAACTGTTCACCTGCGGGATATGACACCATATCCTTTTGTTTATATTATATTGTTATTGATGATATATGTCTGTTATTTTATTGTATTTTCTGTTATCACTCTGCAAGTTCCCTGTAGTTTAGAAATCACTATGGGTTGAAATGATACATATCCGAACAGACTTTAGAGTAGGAGAAATTCGTTATGGGTTGAAATGATAAACCCAAGCGATTTTCATTTAATTGAATTTGGGATTACGGGTTGAAATGATATCCACCCGTATATATTGAGTATACGAATTGAAATGATAAATATCCGTAGCACTTGACTATATGATAGGAAATATATACAGACACCGTTGGTCCATATAAATATTTTGAAAATAATTTCTATAATTTTGGAAAGAAATATACGGTTTAATAAATTTGATTCTAAAGATATTATAAAAATGAAAATTGTACATATAGATTTAGTAGTAATATTTGATTTAAATTAGTTTGATTTAATACATATAATATGGTTAAGTATTTATGTAAATCTATATTTCAAACAGATTCTCTTGTAATAATGTAACGACTGCGCTTTTTCGACGCTTGAAAACCGACATCAATACTTCCACTGTATCAACTGCCAAGCAATCGAAGGCCGGAAAACCGTACCATTAGGGTTAAAGAAGAAGAAAGAGGTAGAAGAAAAGAGAAGGAGATAGAACAGAACAGAAAGAACAACAGAACAAAATCAGAATCTCACAATCGCAGCGGAACAACATATCATAGATAAATGAATAATCTTTAAACAAAGAACTATATCAGTTATTACATTACATCACATTACATTACATCATCAGAGTGTACAACAACAAACAACAACTAACAGCGGAAAAGAAATACTATATACTAGTAATACGCCATGCCATCCAGCTTGCCTCCAGCAACTCCTGAATTCTAGAATATCCTGATAAACCTTACTCCTGACTGCCCGTGTGGAAATTGGTGGGCACCCAGAGTTTAGGGAGTAAAACAATAAACTCCGAGTCAATCATGTGACTGGTGTGAGAACTAAACAGTTTATTTTTAAAACAAAGAATATGATAATTTTAAAATAGATTTCGTAATGCTTTTTAGAAAATGAGACTACCATAGGCCTCCCGCACATACACACAATGCAAACGCAGAATCGGAGGAGATTTCTCCTTATGATAGTCAAAGATGCTTGATACGCATTAAAAAGAAACATTTGATATTATTACTAGTGCATAGTGTATAAAACATTTCGAAAATAAAGATATAAATCTTAGCCAGCATAGGCATTCTGCACTTGTACCCACTATAGCTACCATGTTCAATAGAAGGTTACCGCCACATTCCATGGCAGGTTATACAACTAAAACCGTACAAGATCGTATTGTTTCTTTGGATTTCCAACAAATGGTCAGGCCAAGGAACTTCCCATTGCCACATGGAAACGCCTCTGGAATGACGTCCCGAGAACCTAACCGGATCTCTGCCAACACAAGGCCGGGTTACCTTTCAAACTAGGTAACTACTGACACGAATATGCCATTCCCCGATCGTAACCGATCTATCCGAGGATCCTCGATTTCCAACAACCATAAAATTTGCAGCAACAACATAGGTTAAATATCTGGGCTCCATACCATGATACCACCTCTATCCAGAAGGAATGACATACACTAAAGGGGCGCTACCCCCTAATAACCTTGCTGCATCCTTCCTGTTTTGACCATTTCCGGGGTGTGAGGCCCGACGAAGTCTCGTCCACAAAGCCACGCTTTATACAAAGCTGTGCTTTGGGTCAACAAATGATCAAAGTAATGATCATCAAGATAAACGATCAAACAAATGATCATATCACAAATGATCAAACAATGATCATCCCACAGCAACACTCAGCATGTCACATTACCAAATTGGGAGTATATCACTAATAACCTTCAACTACATAACCTCTGAGCTCGTACGTCTCAGAGAAGGGTGTTAAGCTAAGAGAATAAATTCTCCGCCACCAACAGAAATATATTTGAAAGAAATCAGCTTTATATCTCAACTTGTAATGTCAGACATACAATCCATACAAGTCTGTTCCGGGCTCGAACAGAACCGAAGGTACTTACAAAGAAGTCCTTGCATTCCGGATAATTGCTAATCACGTCCGGACTTCCCGTCACTAAGGGTGATAAAACCTCTATATCGGAGATCAGCCGATGCAGAGCAACTCAACGGTAATCCTTCCATTTTCAAAAATATCTGGTCTTCAAACACCGGTCATCGAATGCAATCCATTACGACATATCACATATTCGGAATGGGTTATACGACCCCATGGTCCTTTCCCGGCTAACCCGAATAGTGAGCGCTAATTTTTTTTTTAAAAAATAAGTGTAGCATTCAAATTCAACCAATCACAACAAATACCTATTTAAAGGTAAATATTGATAGTCGGTTATTTAACTATCAATAGGTATGCACAACATCACCAGATTACAAATAATTTTCCAAATTATTTACTTTCTAAAAATATCTTTACAAGATATATATAAATAATTTCCATACTTCAAAAATAAATCGATATTTATTTTTAAACCCATTTTCCCAATTTCTTTTATAAATTCCATATTGAATTTACATTTCCAAAATATCTGTGAATATACGATTTTCAAATCGACTTCAAATATTCACTTTCAATTTATCTTTACAAAGATAATTTTCAAAACGTTCATTTCATATTGGAAAAACATTTCCATACTTATTTAATAATAAGTAATTCACCGATCTATTTATTTTCAACATTTTGAAAATATTTAATATACTTAAATCTAAATTAAGTATATATTTCATTCTTTAAGGAAAACATTCACTTAAACATATTTATTTGAGTCAAAACGAATGTTGCGTAAAACATCGTTACGACGACCCAAAATCACTAGTATAAGGATTCGAAATTAAAATAGATATATAAATCCCAATACTATACAAAAACATTTCCTTTCTGAAATCATTTATTATAACAACAGTGTTATAGTCCACCATTTCCTTATTTCTCGAAAACGTCTATTTCAACAATAAATGTTGAAATCTATGCATTCGATACTTAATGCATTTTAAAACGTCTTTAAAATCATTAACTTCATTTCATAATATCCCTTCCCCAAAAATATATCTGTTTTATCTAATAATATATGCACTGTCCAAAATTGTGAATAAAATTCCTTAACCAATCTCAACATTTCTACATATTCTTATATAAAGAATAATTCGCTATCCAAGATCGCGAATATACTTTTTTTTAAAAATAAATTTCTATATTCAATTTATCAAATTCCATTGATTTTGAATTTATAAACAATATCTATAAATTCCATTTCTATTTATAAACTTCGATTTATAAATCTCTTTTGTTAATCCAATTCAATTTATATAACTCAATTATATACTAAAGGTCCATATTATAAGTTAAGTACTTATAATTCATTTATTTACCAAATCGTTCCTTATAACTTCACAAATTTTAAATCTTATTACTTATAAGATTCATTTAAATTTTATAACAACTTCAACTTATAAAATCTCCTTTATTAACAATTTCTATTAATATCCCATTTAAATGCCCAAAATCCAGTTTATAAGTTAATTACTCATAAATCTTTTATTTTACAACATCTATTCATTTTGTAATCTTCACAATTTTTAAATCTATAATTTTCAATTAAATCCATTTTATACTTTATTTTAAGACTTAATAAACTCGTTTTATAATACCAATATTTTAAATTCATAAATATAAATCTTTATAAATCTTTTATATAAACCGTTTATAATAATTCAAAAATCCCAATTTAATTAAACCAATCCTTTTAATAATTTACAAATCGTTATTTAAGGTTTAAATAACTCCAAAATCATACTTAAGTATTTTTTTCCAAAAATAATAACTTTTATAACAATAAAAATTATAACATTTATTTATTTAAAATAAATCAATTCAAAATTTTAATGAAACATATACTTTCAAAAATCACTTTAAAATCCTTTTATATTGGAAATCATTATCTTAACATTTTTAAAATTTTAAAATAGGTCTAGTGATGCAACACACCAAACAATCAATCACGACATCCAAACATCATATATCATCATATGATAAACAACAAATATCACAATATTTGTAAATAAATAATTACAGTTGAGGAATCCAGTTGGATCCCTCCAACCTGTTTCCCTGCATTCACAGGCATTAGCACAATACCAATTCTGCTTCGAGACGGAATATCGCGGTATAAGGGATTTATAAAATATTATCCGCTTAATAAGCGGCGCAATAGGGTCTCATCTGCTATATAATGCGGGAAATCAATCAACTGCAATATATACATATGCCAATATATATATATATATATATATATTGCTATATATATAAATATATCCTACTATATCTAATATCACAATCAAGCAAACAATCAATAACTGCAAATCCAACTTTAATTTTTTTTGAGTGAGATGTTCACACCTTTGCTTTTTAATTTGCCATCCATTTTCCAATCCAGATTGTTTCTTCACCATTTTAAACCTTGTATAAATATTTATACAATTCATTAATATTCATATAGATCGAATAATAATTTTTTTTCATTTTGATAATTTCGATTTATCGGTGATTTCCTTTTAAACAAAATTTTTTTTTTTTTTAACTAATTTCCTTTTGAAATAAACTTATTTAACTAAGATTTTATTTTATTTTAATTTTTTATTTTTTTGACCCAATTTCTTTTAAATAATTTATTTAACTAAACCTTTTAATTTCAAACTAACATTCCTTTTAATCTAAACTAAAATCTCATTTACATAAATATTTCAAAACTTTTACTTGTATAAATTCCTCCAATATTTAAAAATCTTTTTTTTTATAAATTTAAAAACTGCATATACATATAGTTATCATCTTAAATTAAAACAGATTTCAGACTTAAATTAACTTTGTTTAATTAACAGTTTTACCTATATACTAACTCACTGTATGTATATATATATATATATATATATATATATATATACATACACATATTTTTTTAATTAAAACAACTGTAAATAAATTTTCTTTTTCTTCTTACTGTATAAAGATTTTAACAAAATAAATGGAGTAAAACTTACTGCTACTACCAAACTTTTCTAACATATTTATAGGAAATTTTCAAGTTTAAATTTCAAGTCTAAATAATTTACCTAACTGTCGAAATCACGTGCTAAAGAACTCAACTCAAATTCCATTGAAGTCGAAGTCGACCATGTCGCTGCCGAGTGACCTTCCAGTCGCGAGCTTCCTGATCTTGAGCTCGAACCATCGGGGTCGTCCCCCCCTTCGATTTTGCCGACGACATCAACGAGCCCTTGTCGCCATTGCTTCACGCGCCTCGCCGAAGTTGCCTCTTATCGATGCCCCATATCTCGCGCGAATGCCGCCGCCCTCGAATCGCCTCCTGCCGCCCCGCGAATCTTGCATTCGAAGCTTTCGAACTCGACGAGCACGAAGAACTCGCGATAGAATAAATCGAGATGAGGTCGTTTCAATTTTTCTCTGGCTTTGGCCTCATTTTTTTTAACTCGTGAAGCATGGAAGAAGAAACGAAGATGGTATACAAGATTTATTCATCGGCCATTTATTGCTTCTTTTAAAATTTTGAACGAGATTTGTAGAGCAAAAGGGAGACAAACGTACGTGATTAAGCAGATAGAACGTGTTTGCACGTTTTAGCAATGATTTTAGGCATGATTTTAGGGATGCTGTCGTCTGTTTTAAATTTAAATTTAAATTCACTTTGTTTCGATACAACTTTCAACGCGTTTATGTGTCGTATTCTCACACAACATCTTCGATCGATACGAAATTTGAAATCTTGTAATAATTTAATATTACGGACCCAATGGAACTGGTTTCGTCGAATTCCGAGACTGTGCCTCGGAAGGCTATTTTTAAATTTCAATTTGAACGATATAAATTCAAAACTGAAAAATTAAATATTAATTTCAATTCTAAAGCTTCTATTATCTTCAGTGTTGTCAATATAAATTTTATAAGCCTTTGAAATATTTTTAATCAGCTTAAAATTGAAGATTCAAATTTTTATTCAACTTTCAATAGATTAAATCTTTAATTTAATCGTCAAATTTAAAGTTATATTGAAATTTCAATCTAAACCATCATTCAAATATTTAAAATTAATTAAATATTTTCAAATTAAATTGTTCAAAATTCTGGGTCGTTACAAAATAAACTGAATAATTAAGATTGGGAGATAAATTTGGGTTTATAAAAATGGTATTTAAATAAGGATTTATTTCATTAAATCGATTTGAAATTTTTGAATGGGAAATTTAAAGGATATGATTTTATAACTAAATTTTTGATTTAAGTGATTTAATGAATATTTCACGTTTAAATAAATTAAAGAAAATATTGAGTAAAATGTAATTTAAGGTTACTTAAATGATATTGAATCTAATAAGGGAGTATTTCAAGACTAAATAATAATGAGGTCAAATCGAGATCTATATGAAACTGGTATATAGAACATTTAAATATTAAAGCCTTGAACTATATAGGAATTTAAATGGTTTATGTTGAGATTCAGATATGTATTTGAAATCAACGTAGTTGAATTTGTTATTTAGCAACTAAATTGAATTAAAATGAAAATTTAGGTTGAACTAAATTTGAATTTATTATTTAGAAAACTAAATTGAATGAAAATTTAGATGAAACGTTGAATACTTAAAGTTTTGAAATATATGGAAATATAAAGGGGTATTTGTGATTATAAATCCGAATTTGAGATCGATAAAATTTAAGTGGTTATTTTAGAAATTGAGTTGAATTTAAATTGATAAATTAAGATTGAATTTAATTTGAATGGGAAGGTCGGGTTGATGTTGGAACGATTTGTTAAGTTGAGGAAATTGAAAATACTTTATTGTATAAATTATTTAATATATATAAGTACTATTTTGGGAAATATAGAGATATTTGAAGTGAAAATGAGATTTGGTTTGGAAGTATAAATTAAGCTGAAATGACCACGGTTTTATAGTGTATATTTCTACCTTGTAGAAAGTTTCATGGACCCTTAGATGATGGTTATCCCAAGCATCCTTTAAGTTATTTGTATTTCAGTTGATACTTCACTTGAGTTGGATTTATTGATATAAGAATGTTAATCCTAACTCGAGTGTTTTGTGTTTTGCTTTACGTTCGGGTCAAACTGAGTGATACAACATTTGAGAATCACCTTTGGAGTTCGGAGCTTCATTTGGAAATCCAACTATCGATTCAGATTCCAGCCTTTCCAATTGATTGGTTCAGAGAAGTCATCTGTTGCATTGGAGACTTCACTGCATTTGAAATATTCGGTAGTATTTTTCTAACTCTGATGTATATATTAGCTTTATGAACTACTATTCTTTATCTATTCCGCTCGAGTTGAATCTCTTCCTTTTGACTCAATTTCCTTTGAATTTTGGAATGTCCCTCGGTTCCGAAATTCATTCTGTCTCTCCCTATTTATATTCGTTTGATTCTGGAGTATCCCATAACTCCGCTGAATGATTTGTAAAGGGGGTGAAAACTCCTTTTCAATTAGCATTGACTCACCGAAGATTTCTGTATCCTCGGTTTACGATGCTGCTATATCTTGTTATGCCGAATTCTATATCTCTGGCGATCGAATGTCGAATTGCCTTAGAATTCTACACCGATCTAATTTTGGAATCACGGTTGACCGGTAAAGGTCGCCCGCGATTTATAGAAGTATATCCATCTTCTATTTTGTAATTTAGTTATCTCATCTTCGATCGAGTCTATCTTCGAATCAGGATTCTATTGATTGGAATTCCTCTAAATTTAATCACTATCTTTGTTTTGAAATCCATTCTTGAATCATCCTTTGAAAATCGGGTTTTGTTTGTATTTTTGAAATTGTTTATACCGAAATTTTATTTTCATAACTATGATTTTTTTTATATATAAAAGTGAAAATGTTTTCGATAAGGATTATATACCTATATATATAAAGCAAATAAGAAATGTTATTCTATATAAAAAGGTTTTGAAAGGATTTGAAATTTTGAAAAATTATAAGAAATTGATTTATATAAAATTGATTTATAACTGTAGACTTAAATTTGAAATTCAAGAATTGAATTCCGGTATTTTGAAATTGGTTTTAAGATTTTGGAAAATATATAAAAATAATACGATTTAAAAGTATTTTTTTGAATAAGAAATGTTTCAAATGAGTTAAAATGAATTCCAATAAGTTTGAAGAAATTTCAAAGAAGTTTTCAAGAAAATAGAAGTCCAGAACTCACCTATGTCGCTGGAAAATAATTTCGGTGATGAGTGCATGCATCATCGACATTGATTTTCGAGTTTCAAAGTGGGGGAGCGGCCACTTTAATAGCTTTGCTATGCAATTGATTTTGTAAAACCGTGTTTGATTTCAAATTCCGAAGTATAATTTGATATTTTAGAAAGATATAAGTATATATTTGAAACAATTTAAAATGAGACTGGTGTTCAGTCCTCGAGTTTCGGAATTAATAATTGATTTATTGATTTATTGTTGATTTTCAACTCTTGAATTGAAAAATTGATTTCCCTAACTATTTTGAATGTTCGAACACTTCCAAATCGAGATTAAAATTTCAAAGCTAAGAAATTTTGAAGAGTATAAAATGTTTGATAAAGTATATAAATTTAGTTTTGAAATGTTTTGAAAAAAAAAGTTGAATAATTGTTTTCAGAAAGGTAAATTGGATATTTCACATAGCAATAGATAGTTTAAAAGTTTTTTAGAAAAGGGATAATTATAAATTTGGAAACCATTTTGAGTATAATTGATTTTGGGAAAATATTTAGTTTTGAAATTAAATTGGAATTAAAAACCAGTACTTATATGGTGATTTTTGGAAATGAATTTGTTTGACTTGGATTATTTTAATTTGGAAAATGGGATAATTTTCTAAACCTATTATTTTGGGAACTTTGAAATTTAGATATTTAATTTGGAAGAAAATTTGGTGAAATCATATATGGTTTTGAAACTGAATTGATATTGAAATGATTTGAAATTTGAGAACCTTGTATTATTAAGCACTTGATTTGGGAGTGGTCGAACTTATATAAAATGGATTGTATAAGTATGAAGTTGATTTGAAATCTATTGATTTGAAAGGTACTCAATTTGGAAAGAGATTTTATATAATTGAAGTCTATATAAGAATGATTTTATCTATTATTGATTTTGGAAAGTATTCGATTTGGGAAAAATGGAATCATATATATATGGACTTTATATAAGTACGATATTTGAAAGTGATTTGAAAAGGTACTATATGATATATATTTTCGAAGTAAAGATATGGAAAGTGCCTTCTGCTTGATATCCTCTTTGTGGCCACATCGTGGATTCATTCTATTGATATTATTCTCTCTGATTTTTGGTTTTCCGGATGTAATACTCGAGTGTTCCCACCGTGGCGTAACCCATGGTTTTTTTTTTCTCTCGCGACTGCATAGCGCAATTGCTTGGCTGAGTCTGGCCTTGGTGTACGAATTTTTTCTTGGGGGATCCAGGCATAACCACTGTGTATCCTGCACTCTACTAGTCATCGCGTAACTCGCAGGGATGAGAAAGCTTACGGATACGGATTGTTTCTTGGGGGATCCAGGCGTAACCAGTGTGTATTTGCGAACCATGGTCGGACAAAGGTTTTGGTTTGGTTGTTTTGTTTGGATTGTACTTTCCATATCTGTTTTAAAGGTTTTTAAAGTATTTTCACTGTGTGTTGAAACAAGTCTACTAAGTACTTGAAGAATTCTAGCTTTGCGCCTGATCAACGCATGGCCAGAGTCTGCAAGAACGAGGATAAACTTGTTGAAACATCGAGTTATAAAAGTATTTTCGAAAGGAAAATCTATTTCGATATAATAGTATTTTATTATAAAAGTATTATTATAAAGGTATTTATTATAAAAGTATTTTTCCCAACAAAGGAAATTTGTGTTAATATTTGAGATTGAAATTCTTATGGTTCTAGATAAATTATTCGCGCCCGATAGTATTCCTTGCATCTACCTTATCTGCTCAGTTTAGCTATTCATCTGGATTCTGTTTTCCAAATCTATCTTCCTTTCCTTTTTGAATATAATCTTTTAAATATTGCTTATCTGTATACTACATTGGTTGATAGAAAATTTTAGTGGTATAAATATTTTTGAAGCTATTAGTTAAATAAAACATATTTAAAGAAAATGATTATTAATTTATTGATAATATTTGAAAAGTATCTTGAGATAAATTAAAAATTTCATAACTTATGGATTTAATGTTTTCAAATAGCTTCTTTAAATATAACTAATGATGTAAATAATTGTTTTCAAATAGTTTTCATATACTTATAAAGGTGTTATTTAAACATATAAATGGTATTTATAAAGGAAGCAAGAAGTTTTACAAATGGGTTTTGAAAAGTATGAATATCTCAAGTAAAATTTATATAGTTAAATCAATAATTTACCCCAGACTTTCAATCTACTTTTATTTCTGGTTGTTCTATTCTCCTACCTCCTTCCTTTTCAGGGACGAAAAGTTTTGAGTGGGGGAGAGTGTAACGACCCATAAAATTTTAATAATTTTTAATAAATTAATAGGTAGAGAATAAAACGTATAAATTAATAGGTAGAGAATAAATAGTATAAATTAATAGGTAGAGAATAAAACGTATAAATTAATAGGTAGAGAATAAATAGTATAAATTAATAGGTAGAGAATAGAACGTATAAATTAATAGGTAGTGAATAAACGTATAAATTAATAGGTAGAGAATAAATAGTATAAATTAATAGGTAGAGAATAAAACGTACAAATTAATAGGTAGAGAATAAATAGTATAAATTAATAGGTAGAGAATAAAAAGTATAAATTAATAGGTGGAAAATAAATAGTATAAATTAGTAGGTAGAGAATAAATAGTATAAATTAATAGGTAGAGAATAAAAAGTATAAATTAATAGGTAGAAAATAAATAGTATAAATTAGTAGGTAGAGAATAAATAGTATAAATTAATAGGTAGAGAATAAATAGTATAAATTAATAGGTAGAGAATAAAACGTATAAATTAATAGGTAGAGAATAAATGGTATAAATTAATAGGTAGATAATAAATGGTATAAATTAATAGGTAGATAATAAATAGTATAAATTAATAAGTAGAGAATAAAACGTATAAATTAGTAGGTAGAGAATAAATAGTATAAATTATAAGGTAGAGAATAAATAGTATAAATTAATAGGTAGGGAATAAATAAGTAACGTATAAATTAATACGTTGAGAATAAATAAGTAACGTATAAATTAATAGGTAGAGAATAAATAAGTAACATGTAAATTTAGATACGTTAATTTTTGTATAAATTTAGCGTATCTTGTACTAACTATATGAAAAAATATATAAGAATAACACATATATATATTTCCCATGATAAGCATATCTCTCCTTCTTCTTTTCATTCTCTGGAAAAAACTCTTCCCCTCATTCCTCTTTGCTTCACGCGTTCACCGCATGCTCGATTACCCACAACCGTTTCCTCCCTTCTTTCATTCTTTATATGTAAGTATTTCTTTGTATATTATAACTATTTCTTATACTTGCAGCTTTATATATATTCAAGCATACGAAAGGTTTTCTAAAACATAGATTTATATGTATATTTTATTTTATACAAGATTTCAAGCAACCTGGTGAGTTGGTTTTAGAGCATATATATATAATCTGCTTGGTTATTTTAAGTTTTTATTTGTAAGTTTGAAATAGATTTTCATAACGCATATTTATTTTTGGTATGTATATATGATATTTACATATTTGGATAAGTTTATGTTGTACAAATTATTATATATATTAGTTGTTTGTGTTAGGTATATGCAGGCTATATGGTTTCTGCATATAAAATATATTGCTTTTATAGTATTATTTTACATTTTGGCAGAGTATATATTTATACCAAATATTTTTTGTTAACAGCTTGGTATGTTATGTTTATAAAATATGTTATGAAAAAAAGGATTTTTGGTATAAATGATTTATGTCAGTTTTCCAATGTAAATGTTAGTAATATATGAGTTTGACAGTGTATATATATTAGTAGAGATGACATTTTGTGTATATATAAAGTCTACATAAGTTTGATATGTTATTCTTCAATATGTCTGTTTATATAAATCGGTTTTTGTTTTATATATATATTATTATTATATGATACGTATAGTAAGACTAAGTTAATTTTTAACATGTACTGTGTACATAATTTATTGTTGTTTAAGTATATAATGTATTTTGATTTTTTTTTTAAATGGCCGCAGCCTATATTACCTTAAATATTTTAACTTGCATAGGTTCTATTTAGTATATAAAGTTAGTTATTTATATACTATAAGGTTTATATAAAATTTTATGATATATGTTAATATGTGTTATTATATATGTAAAGTTTATATTATATGAGTTTAAGATAGCTATATTTTGAACATCTGGTGCGTCACACACACACACACACACACACACACACACACACACACACACATATATATATATTATATCCAGGCTGCTTTGTTTTGTCATTCTATATTTTACTATTTTAAGATGAGTATATATCATATATTTGTTATACAACTGGTTGTATAGGATGTTGTGAGTCAGTAGTTAGTTTTATTGACGTTTTGAAATTTTTTAAGCACGTATGAATATATATGTATATTTATAACTATAATATGTTTCTGGTTATAAGAGTTAGTTCAGTTTATACATGAGCAGTCTGTGTTTATGCCTATGTTTTAGAAACAATAGTCAACTTTTGTTCTTTTTGTTTAATATAGGTTATGTACAATATTATATATATACTATTTTGGATTTAAGATGATTTTATAAATGCTCTACTTTATAAATTATTTCAATACACATATATAATTTGAAAATTTATATAGGTTGAATATAATATGTTATTGAATGTAAAAATATGGATGGATTTAAATTATATATATATGACATTTAATATATATAGAAATAGTTATATATAAAAAAGTTTTCTTTTAGGTATTCATATTTAAACATTTATTTTATCTGTTTGAGAATATATATATATATATATATATATATATATATATATATACTAGCTATATAAGTTTGGTATAATGGTGTTAGTATATATATATATATTTTTAAGTGTATGTTGATTTTAAAAAAAAATGTAAGCTTAATTTATTTATCTATTTATATGTTTGAAAAACATGTAAATTAAATTTGTGATGTTTGAACTTAGAATATAAATTTCATATGTTTATATATAGCTATAGGTGGTTATAAAAGTTCGCTTATACAATTTATCTTCATCGTTCCAGTTCTGATCTGATCCGTTTCATCAATTCGAGCCACTCAGTTTTGATTGTTGAATTCGTGCCGATTTTGCTTTGCTTGGATTTGAAATTTAATTTTAGTGTCTATATCAGTGTGCGTATCCATGTCTCCTTCTATATTCTCTAGCCTCGAAAGGTGACCAATCACTCACGATTAACATTTTTTTATTCATTAAATTTGATTTCAATTGAACGACAATTGAAATATGCTGCTGTAGTAATTTAAATTTTTTATATATGCTATTATCTGTAACTATTCACCTGCGGGATATGACACCATATCTTGTTGTTTATATTATATTGTTATTGATGATATATGCCTATTATTTTATTGTATTTTTTGTTATCACTCTGCAAGTTCCCTGTAGTTTAGAAATCACTATGGGTTGAAATGATACATACCCAAACGGACTTTAGAATAGAAGAAAATCGTTATGGGTTGAAATGATAAACCCAAGCGATTTTCATTTAATTGAATTTGGGATTACGGGTTGAAATGATATCCACCCGTATATGTTTACTATACGAATTGAAATGATAAATATCTGTAGCACTTGAATATATGATAGGAAATATATACAGACACCGTTGGTCCATATAAATATTTTGAAAATAATTTCTATAATTTTGGAAAGAAATATATGGTTTAATAAATTTGATTCTTTAGATATTATATAAATGAAAATTGTATATATAGATTAGCAGTAATATTTGATTTAAATTAGTTTGATTTAATACATATAATATGGTTAAGTATTTATGTAAAACTATATTTCAAATAGATTCTCTTGTAATAAATTGAATAATTAAGATTGGGAGATAAATAAGGGTTTATAAAAATGGTATTTAAATAAGGATTTATTTAATTAAATCGATTTGAAATTTTTGAATGGGAAATTTAAAGGGTACGATTTTATAACTGGATTTTTGATTTAAGTGATTTAATGAATATTTCACGTTTAAATAAATTAAAGAAAATATTGAGTAAAATGTAATTTAAGGTTACTTAAATGATATTGAACCTAATAAGGGAGTATTTCAAGACTAAATAATAATGAGGTTAAATCGAGATCTATATGAAACTGGTATATAGAACATTTAAATATTAAAGCCTTGAACTATATTGGAATTTAAATGGTTAATGTTGAGATTCAGATCTGTATTTGAAATCAACGTAGTTGAATTTGTTATTTAGCAACTAAATTGAATTAAAACGAAAATTTAGGTTGAACTAAATTTGAATTTATTATCTAGAAAACTAAATTGAATGAAAATTTAGATGAAACGTTGAATACTTAAAGTTTTGAAATATATGGAAATATAAAGGGGTATTTGTGATTATAAATCCGAATTTGAGATCGATAAAATTTAAATGGTTATTTTAGAAATTGAGTTGAATTTAAAGTGATAAATTGAGATTGAATTTAATTTGAATGGGAAGGTCGGGTTGATGTTGGAACGATTTGTTAAGTTGAGGAAATTGAAAATACTTTACTGATATATAAATACTATTTTGGGAAATATAGAGATATTTGAAGTGAAAAGAGATTTGGTTTTGAAGTATAAATTAAGCTGAAATGACCACGGTGTTATAGTGTATATTTCTACCTTGTAGAAAGTTCCATGGACCCTTAGAGGATGGTTATCCCAAACATCCTTTAAGTTATTTGTATTTCAGTTGATATTTCACTTGAGTTGGATTTATTGATATAAGAATGTTAATCCTGACTCGAGTGTTTTGTGTTTTGCTTTACGCTCGGGTCAGACTGTGTGATACAACATTTGAGACTCATCTTTGGAGTTCGGAGCTTCATTTGGAAATCCAACTATCGATTCAGATTCCAGCCTTTCCAGTTGATTGGTTCAGAGAAGTCATCTGTTGCATTGGAGACTTCACTGCATTTGAACTATTCGGTTGTATTTTTCCAACTCTGATGTATATAGTAGCTTCATGAACTACTATTCTTTATCTATTCCGCTGCATTATATTACTCTGTGATCTGTGATTGATTTATTTACTGTATGTTTTAAGTTTTGCCAAATTTTAATTAACAATTCGGTATTTTGAATTATTCAAGTCAGATACGTGTGGTTTTATTTTCGATTTGAATGGTCCAAAATAGCCGGTCGTTACAGTATATATGTTTATGTATATGTATATACATATGTTATGTGTATGTGTATATGCATGTATATACATTCAAATAGGCAAATAGCCAATTCTCTATGCCCAGACAGTTGATTATTCGCCAATAGGAAGCATAGTTTGAACCTGGACATTTTCATGGACAAGTCGGCTAGTTTTGAAGATTGGTTCCTATTTAGTTTATGTATAGGAATCATGTGACTTTTTAGTATGGTATAACGCGAAACTCAACATGGACGTGTGATTGTATTTCAATTTGATTGCTCTTAACATTAACGTAGAGCCATATTTGCAAAATTCAAATTGTGAATCGCTAGAAGGATGGTGATATCCATATTAGTCGGAATTACATGATTCAATCTATTTACCTATAAGGGAATTGATTTGTTGTTATCGATCCTTGTATGCAATTAATTCAATGATAGAAATCATAGGGAATGTTATGTAATTATATAGATGGTTTACCATCACGATAGCTTACTCGAAGTATCGTTAGGGTATGTACCATCAGGACTGTATACTCGGCATATTGTATGATAAAGTTAGGGGTATGTCCTAAAGCCAATTCCCTAATTTTTGCTTAATTATTAACTTTGTATCAACTCTCGTTCAAAATAAAAGGTGTTTTACTTTCTATTATATGCTTATTATGATATGCTATAATTAGTTAAATATTTAATTACATATATTTTATAAAAAATACACAAATGGTATGTTTGTGACAGTAATTAGAAATTGTGGTAATCATGAGCATTTTATCAAAATGTAATTGACGTATCCTTTTAAGTATTCCTAGTCAAGATGTATTAGGACTGGATATTGATCCATCCTTCGCGACTAGACAAAGTAACGCTCTCCAAATGTTAGGTAGTTCATTACTCATCGCTTATGTGGGTATTAAGGTTTATGTAGTGATCGTTGTTGTATAACTATGGAATGTCTCACTGGATAGTTTTATATTAATTAATATAACAAAGGTTAAATAGAAAATATTGATATGACGATATTACATCATACTCATGACTTGATTATACTGTCAATCTTAAATATGAAAGCTTCGATTTGATTATAGTTAAATCATGACACGACATCCATCGAACAACTACAGTAGGGTCAAGTGGAAGTATTAGAGTTGAAATATTATTTAAAAGAGGATCCATCTCCATAGTTATGTGAAGTTTGTATCACGGTCAACTGAAGTCGCCTTAAAGTCGGGCAGAGTAGTTCGGTTAATTATTATTATTATTATTGAACCAAGGACTTTGTGTATGGAATATAAAGTTGAAAATGGACGATATTGAAATTTTGACCAGTTTATAATTCCATAAGTCCAAATGTGATATAGTTTTAATGTAGAGAATTAGTGCAAATAATTGTCACAACTGGTTAATGCTTGAATAAGTGAAATAGGAATTTACCAAATCTAATTAAGTGATTAACCTATTCATAATCTTACACAACTTGCCGAGTGACATATGAACGTTAATATTTGAATTTTTCGATAATAATCGCCGAGCTAATACCTAAGAGTCTCGCAACTGGAATAGTGAATACTTCTAATTAGAACCCGACTTAATTAATTATAATTGTCATAAATTATTTAAATTAATTAAAATAATTAATATTTATGAAATATTAGTCATAAAATTTTATTTAGCTTAAGTTGATCAATATTAAATAGTGCGCATATAATAGTTATGAACACACGTAACAATATAAAGTATTGATGCGCATTTGATTTACATGCATTTTTGATGGGGCTTGACGTGACTTTTAGGCCGATAGAGGAGCCTATCTTGGCCAGCCATATGTAGGGGATGGGGTTAAAATTTTGATTCAAAATGAGGTGAATTAGTAAAGGAGAAAGAAGGATCTAGTTCCTTCCTTTTCACATTATCTCTTTTCTATGTATTCATCTATAACTCCACTTTCTAGAAAACTTTTCTTTTGCTTCTCCCTTTCATATTTATAGATGAAAACTCCCACCTACCTCCATATAATTTTTAAGAAATTTTAAAACAAAAGTAAGTGAAGTACAAAGATCAGTGGTTGTTGCATTCATACTAGTAGCATTCTCCGAATTCTAAAATCATTTCAAAGAGTTTTATTTCAACGTTTCAAGATGTACTATTTGGGCTTTAGGAAAAGATAATATTCTTATTTATAGCCATATGTAAATGTTATACATACATATGTGTGTGTGCGCACGTGCACACACATACACACACACATCTCCATGTGTGCACTCACGCGAGCGTATTTAGATAAAATTGAATATTATGAATTTGTATACTTCGATGTTATCTTCATTAGATGGATTATACATATATGAATGTTTGGTTAAAACTAAAAAAATATTTTTTTATATATTATATCATGGCCTGATAATTTTTCTATATTATGAAACTTTCAAATTTAATGATATTATTAAATTGATTTACAATGTAAAGTATAAATTAATGCAATATACAATTACATAAAGCATGTAGTTTATTATTAATAATATATTTATAGGGTTTTCAAAAATAATTATTTATAATTTTTTTATATATTTAAATGTGAATATAATATATCTATATATAACTTAATTTAAAGTAAAATTTAATTATATATGTAATATACATATATTTATTCAAAATATGCTTGTAAAAATTTTGACATAAAATGTATACATTTAAATCTTTTTTGGAAATTTGTCATTTTATATGTATATTTCCTTACGAATATAATGCTTTTTAAAAATTAAATAATTTGATACCGAAACATAAAAATACTTACATGGCTGAAAGTATACTTATGAATATATATATATATATATATTATTTTATAAAATATATTTATATGTATTTATATATGTATATGTATATATCCGTGTGTACATAATATTTAAGTGTTATTTTTAAATAAATATATGAATATACACACACACGTAAATATTTTTTTTTTTCAAATTACTTAAATATATAAATATATATTTAAAATTTATTTATTAAATTAAATTGGAATTCTGTAAATATAAATATAAAATACAAAATTTACGTATTATATAAATTTTAAAATTACAGATCATTTATTTTAATTTTTGCAATGCATTATATATATGTATAATTATATTATAAACTTTTACATTTTACAATTAATGTTTTATAATATACAAATTCGATATATATTTATACATACATATATTGAAAACACACATGTATATAAAGGTATTAACATGTTAATTATTGTTAAATAACAATATCTATCCACGGGCATGCCAAACCAGGTCCATTGTTTATGTTGCACGTACAAACTTAAGTGTATATCCTAAAATCATATTAATGTTTAATGCAGCTGGCGTGCCTTAGTTCCCCCATTCTTCTTCTCTTTAAGTCTTGCCGCCTTTCTACCCTCCTCATGATGCATGCTCGAAAATTCAAGCCACTATTTAGGCCTTCTGTTAAGACAACATCATTGACTTGATCTAGTTTATACTTCAACGCTTCATCTAATGCTCGGACTTGTTCATGTGTTGATCCCATGTCGATTATAGTCTTTTAATTATTTCCTTACTCTTAGTCATGTTGCCTATTTACTAGTTGCTCCGTCTTTCATCCCATTTGATACTCATATAAACGATTTGGTTTCGTCATTTGAGGAAATGATTACTTCTATCGACTGTGCTAATTCTTCTATATCGCCAATTCTAGCCATTCAATGCTGTTATAACCCTGTCCCATTGATTGCTGGTTTGAATTCCGCTTGGCCATATGTTGATGTTTTGGGTTGTGACAATTTCTTTAGCACTATTTCCTTTGATAATGATGTAGAAAGATTGAAATCTGATGCACACGCTATAACTATAATCAAATCGGGTGGTGCAAACAAACAGTTGCTCATCAAAATGAATCAACTAGTGATACTAGCATTGAATTTGCTCCTACTCCTTATGTTTGCGGTAATGCCCAATTGAAATCTGCTGCTTTATGTTATTCTTCGCATTCATTTCTTGAAACTACTATTTCGTCTTATGTCAATCCCAAACCAATAATTTCGAATGCGTTTTGTATCCTCGTTTGTTAGCAAGTTTCTCCCCTATAGTTATAAATACGTGATCATCATTATTTGCTTCTTTGCCAAGAAACGTCAGTGGGTACACTCCATGATCTTTTGATAATGTTGAAATCGATGGTGCTATGGTGCCACTAGTTGAGGTAACGCAAGTAGGTATTGAATTTTGGTCCGATTACTTGGTCCATTTCATTGTAGATTCTTACATAGGGTATTACATTGTTAGAGAACATTGTCATCGTGCTTGGAAGCTTAGATGAGGTCTTTAGGTTCATTGTTTTAATGCTATGTTCTATTTCATATTTTCTCACGTAGAAGAAAGACTTCATGTTGTAAAAGCAAAACCGTCCATCTTTGTTATGAAGCCTTTTATAATTATGATGAGGCGCTCAAATGTAGGAAGTTCTAAAGATCAGGTATTTTCTATTCCCGTATGGGCTCATTTCACTCATATCCCATGAATCATTGATTGGGATAAATTGGTAAACTAGTGATGTAGCGCACCATGCCTTAAGTCTTAGGTCGCCTGTTTTGAGATGCGCCAATTGCCTTAAGTCGCCTGCGAGTTATGATATCGAGCGACCTAGCGAGTTATCTTATGTCGCCAGCAAGTTATGCGAGCTAAGCCTTGAATCGCGCCTGCCTTCAGATGTCACCGGCGAGTTATGCGAGCTATGCCTTAGGTCGCTCACTAGCGATCCACTACCTAATGGTCTACGACCTAGCGTGTTAAGCGATCCAACGCGCATATCCTTAGGTCACTCACATCCAACGCGCATTTCCTTAGGTCGTTATGACCTAATAAGTTCCGACCTAGTGGGCCACTCACCTACCTTAAGTCGCCCAAAAGTTTAGGTCGCCGAAGCTTAAGTCGTAAGTCGCTAAGTCGCAACCTGAAGCAGATTGTCCCTATGTCGCCTTGAAGCTTAAGTCGCCATCTTTTAATTCGTAAATTGCCGAAGTTGCTTAGGTCGCTGTTCTTTAAGTCGCTCAATGGTGCTATCTCTTAGGTCGCTCCAGTGTTATGTCGCTCAAGATTCCTGTTGCTGTGCAATGTTATTAAGTCGGACGTTCTTAGTTCGTCGATAAATGTTAATTCGCATTGTTGTTATGTCATTTGTTGTTGACTTGTATAGGTCTCGTGTGTTGTAACCTATATCTGTTAAGTCGTGTATATGTTAGCTCGTAGGTCGTCGTGTGTAGGTCGGCTGGGTTGTGTTGTATAATCTCTACAAATAGGGATGCGATGTCATTGTAAAGGGGGTTGATTTTTGAATAAAATTTGTTTGTGTGTTTTTTTCCACTTTTGTTAAAGTTGAGTGTGATCTCCTTCTTCTTCCATCTTCGGATATTCGAGTGCGCTTGAATCAACGAATTTGAAGCCGATTCATGGAATCTCGTGCGCGATATCAACGTCGAAGAATCGTAGACCTTCTAACGCGGAATCGTGCGCGATCAACATGTTGAAGATAGCTAGAATCCGGTATATCGAGAGATCAACGGATTTGGGCATTTATCGTACTACCGGGTTTACTTGACACGAATTCATTTCGTGAGGAAGAAAGTTTGCGTCAATTTCTATCAAACATTGTTAGCACGTCAAGTTTTGTTATTTCCGCTGCGTCAGTTTTGGCATCAGAGCTTGAAGAGTTTGCAGAGCTAAGTTGAAGCTAAGGTTGGATCAAGGCAGAATCAATTCAGTTCAAAACTAAGCTAAGTCAGATCCATATCAGACCCGAGCGAGTTAAGCCAGTTAGGTCGAAGTCAATCCAAAGTCAAAGCCGAGTTAAAGTAGTATTTGTGTTGGATCCGAGTTTGTTGACAATCATGCTTCCGAGACGTGCTAATCGTTTTCAGAATGTTGAAGATTTATATAGAAGACAAGACGCTGAACAAATGGAGCAGCGTATCAATGAAAAATTCGATGAAGGTATTAGAAAGTTAGAGAAGTTGATGAGAGACATTAATCAAAGTCAAAGGAGAACTTCACCAGTTTCGCACCATAGTGGAAACAGAGTTTCACCTTCGGTTTCGGGAGAAAGGAGAATGTCACAACAATCTTATCGAGATAGAAGAGAATCATCAGTTTCAATGAGAAGAGAACACCATGAATATCAAAATGAAGAAAGAAGAACTCATCGGGGATTTGAAGATGATCCATATCGTGATGCTGAAAGACATGATAGAAGGGACATGCGTGATCGAAGAGATGTGGATGGTCGAGATCGATATCGACATACATATGATTTTGAGGAATATTGTGATAGAGGAAGTGTTCATTATCGAGATCGAGGCCAAGTGCAAGATGGATATCTTGATTCAGAGAATGATCGTAAATGGGAATCAGGTATGAGGATGGAAATTCCAGAATTCAAAGGTGGTATGCAAGCAGAAGAATTTCTTGATTGGTTATCTAATGTTGATGAAATTTTGGAATTCAAGGAGGTGCCTGAGAATCGCAGAGTTCAGTTAGTTGCTACAAGGCTAAGGGGAAGAGCTATGGCTTGGTGGCAGCAAACTAAACTAACTCGGGATAAAATGGGAAAGTCAAAAGTTGTCACTTGGAAGAAGATGAGAAAGATGATGAAAGCAACTTTCTTGCCATACAATTGTCATTCTCTTATGTATCAACGTTCGCAGAACTTGAGACAAGGGACAAGGACAGTGAATGATTATGCAAATGAATTTTATCAGTTGATTGCCAGGAATGGTATTATGGAAATAGAGGAACAGTTAACAGCTAGATATATTGGAAAGTTACGAATGCAGATTCAGGGCATGGTGAATATGTTTAATCCAATGTCTGTTGATGAAGCACATCAAAAAGCCTTTGCTTGGGAGAAGCAAGGGAGACGAGGAGGTGGTGTGTTTACGAGTTCCAATAATCAGAATATGGGTGCTAGTAGCAATGCTAATGTTTCCAAGGCAGTTAGTAAACCAGTTGTCATAGAAGCCGCTAAAGCAAAGGTCAATGACAATATCAAGTGCTACAATTGTCGGGAGTTTGGCTACAAAAGCAATGAATGTACAAAGCCAAAGAAGAGAACCTTAGTTGCAGAGGAATGTGAGTATGAGAATGAGGAAGCTGAAGTTGATTATTCTCAACCATCAAAGTTTGATGATGATGAAGAGGTTGTGTCGGGAGATGAAGGATGCAATTTGATGATGAGGAGGTCTTGTTTAACGCCAAAGCAAGAGAATGATTCTAGTTGGCTAAGGAGCAATATTTTTCAGTCTACATGTACTATCTTGGGGAAGGTTTGTCGGTTTTTTATTGATGCGGGAAGCTGGGATAACATTATTTTCGAAGAAGCCATTACGAAGTTAAGCTTGAAGACTGAAAAACACCCTAGACCTTACAAATTGGCATGGTTGAAGAAAGGTGGAGAAGTGAAAGTGGGAAGACGATCTTTTGTTACATTTTCTATTGGGAAGAAATACAAAGATGATATATGGTGTGATTTAGTTGACATGGATGTTTGTCATTTATTATTGGGAAGACCATGGCAATATGTAGAGCTGTACAACATGATGGTCGCACCAACAGCTACAGTTTCATGTTCGAGGGAACCAAAGTTACCTTAGTTCCTAAGAAGCGTGAGCAAAGTGAAAGCAAAGCTGATAAGAAGGTGGAATCCACAAGCCTATTATCTTCGAAAGAATTTGTTGAAGAGGTGAAGGATAGTGCTGAAATGTTTATGTTGATTGGGTATGAAGCAAGTGAAGATGTTGAAATTCCTGAGGATGTTAAACCGGTATTGGATGAGTTTGAAGATGTTTTTCCTATAGAATTGCCCAAGGAGTTACCGCCATTGAGCGACATACAACATCAGATTAATCTAGTGCCAGGTGCTATTTTAACGCATATGCCACATTATCGTATGAGTCCGAAGGAGCACGAAGAGTTGAGAAGACAGGTTGAAGAGTTGCTTGAACAAGGGCGTGTTCGAGAAAGTCTTAGTCCTTGTGCTGTACCAGCTTTGTTAGTGCCGAAGAAAGATGGTTCGTGGAGGATGTGTATAGATAGCAGGGCACTCAACAAAATAACTGTCAGATACAGATTTTCGATGCCAAGGCTTGATGATTTATTGGATCAACTTAGTGGTCTGTAATCTTTTCGAAGATAGATCTTAAGAGTGGGTATCATCAGATTCGTATTAGACCAGGTGATGAATGGAAGACAGCATTCAAGACACGGAAAGGATTATATGAATGGCTGGTTATGCCGTTTGGTCTATCTAATGCACCAAGTACTTTTATGAGGGTGATGAATCAAATTTTCAGACCTTACATTGGGAAGTTTGTTGTTGTTTATTTTGATGATATCTTGATCTGTAGTGCAAGCAAAGAGGAGCATATTCAACACTTGCGAAAGGTGTTAATTATTTTTCGCCAGGAACAGTTCTATGCAGCAACGAAGAAATGCGTGTTCATGACGCCAAGTGTTTTATTTCTGGGTTATGTTGTGTCTGAGGAAGGGATACCGGTGGATCAGAGTAAAGTAGACGCAATTAGAAACTGGCCACAACCCAAAACTATCACAGAAGTCAAATGTTTTCGTGGGTTAGCTTCATTTTATCGAAGATTTATACCGCACTTTAGTAGTGTGATGGCTCCTATTACAAATTGCGTGAAGGGAAAGAAGTTTTCATGGATGGAAGAGGCAGGATTTTCTTTTGAGTGAATCAAGGAACTTTTAACCTCAGCACCAATTCTCGTGTTGTCGGATATTCAGTTGCTATTTGAATTACATACGGATGCATCTAAAGTTGGAATTGGAGGAGTGTTGAGTTAGAAGGGTCGTCCATTTGCTTATTTCAGTGAAAAATTTCTGGAGCAAAGATGAGATACAATACTTATAATGTGGAATTTTATGCGATTGTGCAAGCTGTGAAGCATTGGAGACATTATTTGTTCCACAAAGAATTTGTCTTGTATGCGGATCATGAAGCTATGAAACATTTACAAGGACAAGATAAAATTGCAGCTAGGCATGCATCGTGGATAGCTTATTTACAGCAATTTACATTCGTCGTTAAGCATTAGTCTGGAGTAATTAATCGCGTTGCCGATGCATTGAGTCGAAGGAGTAGTTTGCTAACAACTATGCGAGTAGAGGTGATGGGTTTTGACTTACTTCCAGATTTGCTTACCTCATATTCTTATTTTTCCAAGATCATAGACAAAGTCAAGCAGGGAAGCATGGATGGATATGTGTTGGTTGATGGTTTTCTATTTGAAGGAAATCAATTGTATATTCCAGATTGCAGTTTGCGAATGAAAATTATCAAAGAATTACATGAAGAAGGACATGTGGGACGTGACCGTACCATGCAGTTGATTTCAAAGTCTTATTTTTGGCCGTCAATGAGGAAAGAGGTTGAAAAATTTATTCAAAGGTGCCATATTTGTCAAGTTTCGAAGGGAACTGCTACAAATGAAGGTTTATATTTGCCGTTGCTTATACCTACTAAGCCATGGGCGGATGTTAGCATGGACTTTATGATGGGTTTGCCGAGAACGCAACGTGGTAATGATTCCATCTATGTGGTGGCTGATCGATTTTCAAAGATGGTACATTTTATTGCATGTTAGAGGATAGCTGATGCAGTCAATGTTGCACAATTATACTTCAGAGAGATCTATCGTCTTCATGGGTTGCCTGAATCAATTGTATCAGATAGAGACACTCGTTTTCTGAGTCATTTTTGGATGAATCTGTGGAGAATAGTCGGGACAAAGCTGAAATTGGTAGTGCTTATCATCCACAGACGGATGGACAGACAGAAGTTGTGAACAGATCCCTAGGTAATCTATTGCGATGCCTCGTGAATGATAATTTGAAGAGTTGGGATACCAAGCTGTGTCAAGCTGAGTTCACACACAACCATGCAGCTAATCGTAGCACTGGTTTCATTCTATTTCAGGTTGTTTATTCAACTATTCCTAAAGGACCGTTAGATTTATCTACAGTACCACAGTAGAAAGGAGTGATCAAACAGGCTAGCGATTTGGTAAAGGAATTGCAAGCATGCCACAAGATTGTGCAAGAGCTATTTCTTAAGGCGAATGAGAAATATAAGCAATCTGCAGATATCAAACGATGACACGTTGAATTCAAAGAAGGAGATTGTGTATATGCAGTATTGACTAAGGATCGATTTCCTGTTGGAACTTACAACAAGCTAGCTGCTAGAAAGATTGGTCCTTTGGAGATCGTAAAGAAGAATAATGAGAATGCTTATCAGTTGAGATTGACGGATCATATCCATACTGCTAACGTTTTCAACGCCAAACACTTGATTCCATATCATAGGAATAAACATGTCGAAGATGAGGAAGGTGTGAATTCGTGGACGAATCCTTTTCAACCAGGGGAGGATGTTGCAGCGCACCATGCCTTGAGTCTTAGGTTGCCTGTTTTGAGATGTGCCAATTGCCTTAAGTCGCCTGCGAGTTATGATATCGAGCGACCTAGCGAGTTATCTTATGTCGCCAGCGAGTTATGCGAGCTAAGCCTTGAATTGCGCCTGCCTTCCAATGTCGCCAACGAGTTATGCGAGCTATGCCTTATGTAACGACCCAGAATTTTCGAACCCGAAAATTCAAGATAGTTAGTGAAAGAAGAAAGAGAAAGAAGAAGAAAACAGTAACAAGTCACAAAAACCTCACATTCGCAGCGGGTCGAAATATAATATCACATAATAATAACAGTTATACAAAAGAAAACTGTATCTGTCAATTTATATTTATATACATCAGAGTTACAACATATACAATCAGTGAATATATACAATCAACATGTCCCAAATATGCAACAATATATCTCAGCGGAAATACTCCAAACGTTCCTGCCGTCCAGCTCGTTCCTGAGCTCCACAACATCCTTACCTGAAAATCTGTAACACTCGGTCTGACCCGAGCATTACATCAAAGTAACACCCGGGTCAGGCTGGAAACCAGCGTGAGTAAACTCATCTAACAAGGAATATCCCAAACATATAACTTATATAAACCCGGGTAACTTATCAATTTATAACTCCACGAGCTGTTATAGACAACACTTATTTCTCATGTCAATTTCCAAGTGCCAAATTTAGATTAAATGATCCAATTTATTTAAAACATTCCAACCCAGCACATTTGATTCCCACATATCAATTGTACAAGGAATCGAAGTGGTTTCGGGTATTAACTAATACCCGACCCCAGTCTCTTCGAATCCAATGTCATCTTAACTTAAATTATTTAAGTGAAATACAATTCTACTTAAAATACAGGATGTCACAGTAATTCATCATCAATAGATAACCATACCTTCACAGTTTAAATAAAACATATCATATCACATGGCATCACGAACCACCTGTTAGGGATAATAACTAATCAAGGCTTCCAATATCATTCTATTTATCCTTAAATTACATTTAAGTAATTAATCCTTAATTAATTTCTCAAACTAATTATTCTTAACCCAATACAGTAATTATCCTTTAATTACTTCATTAATTAATTACTAACCATAATTATTAATCACCCTAGATTAATAACATCAGTAATTAACCACCCTTGATTAATAACATCAAATAAATTAATTGCTCCTTAGTTAATTATTTATAATTAATCCTTTGATTAATTATACAAGGCAATCTAATCCGAATTTCTCTCGTTAATAAATCACTTATTCAATTAATTACATCTAGAAATTATCCATTAATTACTTACCTAAGTAATTTTCTTATCAAATCATCAGGTGATTCTTTTAAATAAATTAAACTGAATTAACTAGCTTAAATAATCGGATTAAACTCAATTAGTTACAATGAGTAATTAATTCCTTGATTACTTCCATTAAGTAAAACAACTTCACAAATGATTATTATTAATTAATTAATCTAATTAATTATTAAAATTAATCACATTAATTAATTAACAAATAATCTTATGTTAATAACCTTCATTAACCATTAACACAACTTTAATTACATCTCGAAAGTAAATAACTAAGATTAGTCAATATTAATTACAAATTTAATTATCTATAAAACCCATTAATTAATCTCTAAGTATTTAATTAAACAAGTGATAATCTAAACTTAAATAAAATTTTAATTACTTGATTAATGAATTCAAATCATTAATTTAAAATCAAATCTTATCTAATTAAGGATTTCTTAATTACAATTTGATCAATCTTAATTAACTTACTTAATCCTTTAATTAATTAAATAAAACGCTTAATTATTTAATTTATTAACCAAATCATTAATTAATTTAAATTAATTAATTATAAATCTTAATTACCTTAATCGTTTAATGAATAATAATCATTAAGTCCTAATTAATTTAAAGATAAACCTTAATCTTATTCATGATTTAATTATCATTTCAAAGTAAAAAAAAACGATTTGCTTTTGAATTTCCTCTAAATTCCATTTTAAATCAAGATTTAAAATGAAATCAAATTTTAACTTAAAGAAGGTTTAACAATTCAAAAAAATTTTAATTTCATTTTTAAAGAATTACCTATCTTCTAAGGTAAACTTAAAATAGTTTTAACCCATATTCAATTTAAAATACAATTTAAATATTCCAAGTGGGTTTGAAACATTTAAATACAAACTTTGTGTTATTTCAAACTAGAATTCAAACTAAACTTTGAATTCAGATTTAAACTTAAATTTTAAAATTCTTGTTTAATCTTAAAATTTCAGATTTTTAAAACTACTTTATAAAGTATTTAACAAATTAAAGTTGTTAAAAACATTCCATCTATATAAAACTTATTTGTTTGAAAACTAGAATTCAAACTCCTTTTGAATTTCATATTTTAAACTTGTTTTCAAAACTTTTATTTTAAAACATGCTTTACTTTATTTTTAAAACTGTAACACTGACAGTTTTCAAAATCCTGAAACAAAATTTCCAAGCTTAAGCAATATTACTTCGAGTCTTCCATCTGCAATCTTCGAGTAAAAACTCGAACAACCAGAGGCAAACGCGAGAACTTTCTTCCCAAACAATAAAGTCCCAGATCATCAGGACATAAGTGCACCGTGCACATGCACGGTGCCGCCGTCCTCCTTGGTTCATCACCAGATCGTCGTACACGTCGACGATCATCCAAACCCCAAAATCTGACCACTCGAACAATGAACCCAGCTCGAAATCAAGATTTGGTCTCAACACCCAACCTAGAACACAGAACTCTCCTTAAACCCCAAACTTGTCACGCCGCAACCTCTGTCCTCCGACCACCGTAATTGTTGCGGCCCCTACCACAACTTCTCTTCCAACCCCTCAACCTATTCCCAAACTCTGGTGGAGCTCGATCCACCAGAGGCGTCCAACGAACACTCCAAAAAAACAAACCCGAAACTAGGGCTACCGGCAAGATCGACCTCCTACTACCACCACGTCGCCTTGATCCATCACTTGACAATTTTCCCGAAATACCTGATCACTCCACTTCCTCGAGTAACAATTCCAACCACCCCAAATACTCCATCTTCCAAAAATCACCATAAACCCATTTTCCAGTAAACCCTAAAGTTCACATTCAATTCAACATTATAAATTTGGATTTTTGTTTTTAAAACATAATCTTAAATGATGATTCGATACACATACATGAATCAATATAATTCTACATTTTATTTATCACATTATATAAGTTTCCACTGCATTCTTCTTGTTACAGGTAATTTCTGATCCTATATTACTTAAACATGTTTTCATAATCAAGATGAGTTTAAACTTGACTAATGTATTTGAAAATTCAATGTTGCCAAGTGTTTCTATGGGAAATTTGAAATTTTTTTTATTTTTATTTTTAATACTCTGTACTTCAGGAATGAACAAAGGAATACCCATTACAGGCATGCAGATACAAATACATTCATATCTACAGATTGTATACTATTATCCACACATGCAAGAATCAATATCACAGAAATCATTTAAGCAACATATTTTATCCTACTTAAGATTTAAATTAGTAGTTTACTCACAGTATCTTGGAACTGCAATGGAAACCCCTTTTTTTCTAAATTTGAAAATTGTTGTTGATGACTCCTGAATCTTTGATTTCTTTAAAACTGAAACCATGGTCATGCTCAAGGTTTTTGAAGATAGATTGCTTCCCAGATTGCATTGAAACTTTTAAAACTGGTTGGCAGGTTGCATTGATTTGAAGATGGACAGATTTGCATTTGAATAAGTTATAAACCTTTTACTAAATGGTTACAGGCTTTAATTCCTTCCTGGATTGCATTTGTTTTGGTTTCCATTATCAGGTTTGAGAACATCTTTTGGTATGGTTTTTAGAAAAGAAAACAAAAAAATAAGGTGTTATGTTTTATGAATATTAAAGAAATTAAAATTTTAAATTGAGGACACTTGTCACTTTCATGTTTTAATTATCTTACACATATACTAACATCCTTACAAATATCTCTAGCATATTTTAAAAAGTTTACAAGTGTTTTTTTCTTTTAATTAAATCATTTTAAGTTATATATGCATTTAGGAAATATTTTTTATGCATATGAAATGTTTTTATGTTAATATTTTTACACATATATGACTTGTACATGTATTAAAAGAAGGTATTAATCTTTGTTAAAACCTATTTAAACTTTTAAGAAAATAATTTTGATACTAATTTATACTTGAATTAATTATCACATTCTCGAGAAATATATAAAAAAAAATTAAAATTTTAAATTCAAGTTTTATTTATAAACCATAAATGTATGTATGAAAATAGAATAGTTATCATATGATAAGTTTTACATATATTTATTTACATATTTATTTACTAAAAAGATTCATTATTTGAGTTCAATTATTATTATAGTTTCAAATTCACTTATATATACATCCAAACATCCTTATTTATCACATTTTATTGGTTCAACTTAATAAAATCAGTTAATTAATTCAATTATAAGAAGACTAAAATCTGGGTTATCACATTCCTCCCCCCTTTGAATCTTTTCATCCTCGAAAATGAACGAAGCCAAAATTTATTAAATATTTAAAACCGGTTAAAATATTCCTTGTTCATTTTTCAAACACCTTTAAAATCTATATAATATTGCCAAAATAGTTTTTATAAAAATATTTTTATAACTCGATGTCTCAACAAGTCCATCCTCGTTCTTATAGAAATTCGGTCATACATTGATCAGGCGTAAGACTGAAAATCTATAAATACTTCGAAGACTCATTTTCAACATCCAGTAAAAATATTTGGAAAATAATTTTATTGAAAATATAGAAAACAGTTTTTGAAAATAGAGGATATATCTTTGGTGAGAATGCTCTGGAAATCATCACCCCCATCCATGGTCGTAGTTAATCCGATGGTTACGTTGTCATCCCGACAAAATCCATAGATATCTGTAGGCCTCCGCGCCCCTCGATTACACCATGGAACCCGCTACAGATCGCAGCTACAACTGGGGTTACGTAGCTATCACAGCAAAAACCCATATAGCTGTAGGCATCAGCGCCATCGAATTTCGCTGCCAAATGAAATGAAACTTCTCCACTCCACTTGACCATAGATCGCAGTCTACCGATGTTGCGTTGCCTTCCCGGCAAAATCAAGTGTAGACTGTTGACACTCATCCTCCACACGATTTTCACTATGGTCCCCACAGTAGATCGCAGTGACATCGAGTTACACTATCGTCACAGCATAACCCAAATGCCCCTGTAGGCATCAGCGCCCTCGACTTTCGCTACCCAAAAATCCTCAGGAATTAGTTTCGTCCTGACTCCTCACAGGATCAACTTTAGGACCCCCTCTTGAGGCTCAAGGCAGCACCACCCGGTGGTACTCCTGAGAAGCCCATTCCAAGGGAGCTCCTTTTTCCCAGGGCATCATCAAAACATTTTATACTATACATATATAGTATCTTTAAATCATACACATAGTATGATCTCATACAAAGCTCCTTTACACAAAATCGATTATTCCAAAAATTGATAATTCTCAAACTAGGCTTTTCAAACTCTCATATTGATTTTACCCAAAAATCAAAAGCCTTTCCAAATCCATAAGTTCCCAAAACCTTTTCCAAAATCCTCATATGATCCTTTATATATATAGATATATATAATATTCTTGATAAAAATCTTTGGATTATTTTAAACTTGTATAAAATCCATTTATACTTTAAATATTTTCAAAACAAAACCCTTTTCTTTTTGGCAAAAGATTCATCAAAGGGAGTTTTTTTTTATATACCCAGGATATATAACTTTATTTATCCAAAATCAAATATTCAAATTTGATTACTTCTTTCAATATCAATTTCATTCAAATCCGTATGATGCACACATATCGTTCGTACGCCATACCAATCTGATCGCTCACTCGATCACACAATTTCACTTCCGAACTAGTATCATCTATTCGACTTCCTAGTGCGGACACAGATCTTGTTTCTTGACCATAAACCGTTATTCTCCTTGCATAGTCATAACTATGATAGAGAACATCCAGAACCAATCGACAATCCATATCCAGGTCGCCGTCGAAAATCGAGTGAAAAATCCCACTCGGATCGATATAACTATCTCGAAATTATGTGCTCGAATCTGGATCAAATCACTATGCGAATAGAATAACATGCGTACACCCTACATATTTATCTTTATTGGTTACTAGCCAAATCAATTCTCTTTCTGTTCACATTCACTTTAATTTTCATTCACTTACTCACAATTGCCTTAATCCACACTTGGATTATTCCTTAAATCTTTATCTCGATTGGGTATTTAACCAATAACAGTTTGAACTCCGTCCATTTTATTTAGAAAATAGCTTGAAAAAAAAAATTAAAAATAGATAAGTAGTTGGAAAACAATTACTAGTTTGTAAAATAGGTGTAAAATATTTAGAAAATAGTTAAAATAATTATAGAAATTTTTAGATAATTGCAAAATAATAGTAAGATAATAATTATTTCATACAATAGTTGGAAAATTGCTAAATAGCTTCAAAAATAATTATAAAACAAATATAAGATAGTTTGGCTTTTAAAAGAAAAGGTTGTATATATAATATATAGCTTAGAAAAATAGGTTTATATTAAAAACAATTTATATTAAAAATAGTCCAGAGTTAAAAATGTACTCTTCACAATCTCCATTCTCATCAATTCTATTTAAATTTCCTCTATCATTTAAATTGACCCAATTCCAATTTAAACAACTTCAATTCCCATTGAAATTTATTCAATCCCAATTCAAGTTGTATTAACCTCAGTTCTTCCCAAATTTAACTTTATTCAACCTTGATCTGAAATCCTACTAATTCAGATAAATTTCAATTGAACTAGTTCCTATTTCAATTCATTTCAATTCCAATTTGAATTAATCCCAATTTCAAACTCTATTTTCAAATCATGTTGAATTATTCTTGATTTCCTCCCAAATTCAATTCAAATTCCATTTGAATTTAAAAATTATTCAACTCTAATTACAATTTCAGATTATTCAAACCAATCCTAATTCAAATTTTCCATTTGAATCTTATACTCATACATCTTCAATCACCATTTTTATTAATTCAAATCAAATTCGATTTGAACCAACTTCAAGTTCCAGTTCACTATGAACCATCTCGAATTACATAAATTCGAGTTAATACTTCAATTGTTGATTTAATTCCTTTAAATCAATTTACCCTTTTATCCCCACAATGGATTACCATACTCCATTTCTCATTCATTTAAACAAATCCAATTCACATTTTAAAGATAATTAATAACAATAGGATGATATCATCCAATTATTTCAAAACATCCATCCATTTCCAATTTTCGGATCTCAAACCCAATTTGAGATCACTCAAACTCTCAAATATAATCAATCGTTTAACTTTCCAAGTTAAAACTTAATTTCATCTGGAAATTTCCAAATCAGGTTGATCATTTCAACTTATTTAACATTTTCCAAGTTAAACTCAATTCACTTAATCCAATCAACCTTACCCAGTTTGAACTTCCATTTCAAATTCTAAACTTCACATTAATAATCTTTCCATTTATAAGTTCAAAAACTTATCACTTTGGGTATCACATCTTATTCCAAATTCAAAACTCACCATTTAGAGCTTATTTCCAATCACCTTTGATATTATGTATATCCACATGTATACATATTAATTTCTCTTACATACCAAGTTATACTTTAAAATTTTAAACCACCTTTGGTTTTATTTAAAACAAATTTCCTTTAAATTTTCAAACCACTCTTGTTTGAAATAGGACCATTTCATTCAATTGCATTAAATAATATTATTTATTATTTCTTTAAATTAATTACATCATTAATTAATTCCAATTAATCACATTCGGTAATTAACTTATTTCTTAATTACCTTAATTAAGTAATTGTGCCTTAAATTACTTACCTCTAGTTACTTCATTAAGTAACTCCTTCATTTATCATTTCCAAATTATTATCCATAAATTAATTTCATTAAATAAAGTTTAATTAATTACATAAATTAATTGATTATCCTTATCTTGAAACCTTTCCCAAATTTAATTTCAGTTTGGTTGTATTTCTATTACTTCTTAATTCTTACTATTACTTTTAGTTTAGTTAATACTACAACCAATTTCCTTAATATAATAGATAATCTATTTCTTATATAAGATTCATTTACTTTTGAAATCATTTAAAAATCCTTATATGAGAAAATAACAAGTACGCTCTCTCATATTTATACACTCAACTCATCCTAGGATACCACTTACCCTATCCTTAATGAGTAATCCTACCAGAGCCAAGGTTCTCGCTTAACCTTCTGCTCTGATACCAAATGTAACGACCGAGAATTTTCGAACCAGAAAATTCCAGATAGTTAGTGAAAGAAGAAAGAGAAAGAAGAAGAAAACAGCAACAAGTCACAGAAACCTCACATTCGCAGCGGATCAAAATATAATATCACATAATAATAACAGTTATACAAAAGAAAACTGTATCTGTCAATTTATATTTATATACATCAGAGTTACAACATATATAATCAGTGAACATATACAATCAACATGTCCCACATATGCAACAATATATCTCAGCGAAAATACTCCAAACGTTCCTGCCTTCCAGCTCGTTCCTGAGCACCACAACGTCCTTACCTGAAAATCTGTAACACTCGGTCTGACCCGAGCATTACATCAAAGTAACAGCCGGGTCAAGCTGGAAACCAGCGTGAGTAAACTCATCTAAAAAGGAATATCCCAAACATATAACTTATATAAACCCGGGTAACTTATCAATTTATAACTCCACAAGCTGTTATAGACAACACTTATTTCTCATGTCAATTTCCAAGTGCCAAATTTAGATTAAATGATCCAATTCATTTAAAACATTCCAACCCAGCACATTTGATTCCCACATATCATTGTATAAGGAATCGAAGTGGTTTCGGGTATTAACTAATACCCGACCCCAGTCTCTTCGAATCCAATGTCGTCTTAACTTAAATTATTTAAGTGAAATACAATTCTACTTAAAATACAGGATGTCACAGTAATTCATCATCAATAGATAACCACACCTTCACAGTTTAAATCAAACATATCATATCACATGGCATCACGAACCACCTGTTAGGGATAATAACTAATCAAGGCTTCCAATATCATTCTATTTATCCTTAAATTACATTTAAGTAATTAATACTTAATTAATTTCTCAAACTAATTATTCTTAACCCAATACAATAATTATCCTTTAATTACTTCATTAATTAATTTCTAACCATAATTATTAATCACCCTTGGTTAATAACATCAGTAATTAACCACCCTTGATTAATAACATCAAATAAATTAATTACTCCTTAGTTAATTATTTATAATTAATCCTTTGATTAATTATACAAGGCAATCTAATCCGAATTTCTCTCATTAATAAATCACTTATTCAATTAATTACATCTAGAAATTATCTATTAATTACTTACCTAAGTAATTTTCTTATCAAATCATCAAGTGATTCTTTTAAATAAATTAAACTGAATTAACTAGCTTAACTAATCAGATTAAACTCAATTAGTTACAATGAGTAATTAATTCCTTGATTACTTCCATTAAGTAAAACAACTTCACAAATGATTATTCTTAATTAATTAATCTAATTAATTATTAAAATTAATCACATTAATTAATTAATAAATAATCCTATGTTAATAACCTTCATTAACCATTAACACAACTTTAATTACATCTCGAAAGTAAATAACTAAGATTATTCAATATTAATTACAAATTTAATTATCTATAAAACCCATTAATTAATCTCTAAGTATTTAATTAACCAAGTGATAATCTAAACTTAAATAAAATTTTAATTACTTGATTAATGAATTCAAATCATTAATTTGAAATCAAATCTTATCTAATTAAGGATTTCTTAATTACAATTTGATCAATCTTAATTAACTTACTTAATCCTTTAATTAATTAAATAAAACCCTTAATTATTTAATTTATTAACCAAATCATTAATTAACTTAAATTAATTAATTATAAATCTTAATTACCTTAATCATTTAATGAATAATAATCATTAAGTCCTAATTAATTTAAAGATAAAACTTAATCTTATTCATGACTTAAATATCATTTCAAAGTAAAAAAACGATTTGCTTTTGAATTTCCTCTAAATTCCATTTTAAATTAAGATTTAAAATGAAATCAATTTTAACTTAAACAAGGTTTAACAATTCAAAAACTTTTTAATTTCATTTTTAAAGAATTACCTATCTTCTAAGGTAAATTTAAAATAGTTTTAACCCATATTCAATTTAAAATATAATTTAAATGTTCCAAGTGGGTTTGAAACATTTAAATACAAACTTTATGTTATTTCAAACTAGAATTCAAACTAAACTTTGAATTCAGATTTAAACTTAAATTTTAAAATTCTTGTTTACTCTTAAAATTTCAGATTTTTAAAACTACTTTATAAAGTATTTAACAAATTAAAGTTGATAAAAACATTCCATCTTTATAAAACTTATTTGTTTTGAAAACTAGAATTCAAACTCCTTTTGAATTTCATATTTTAAACTTGTTTTCAAAACTTTTATTTTAAAATATGCTTAACATTATTTTTAGTTTACATTTTTATTAAAACTGTAACACTGACAGTTTTCAAAATCCTGAAACAAAATTTCCAAGCTTAAGCAATATTACTTCGAGTCTTCCATCTGAAATCTTCGAGTAAAAACTCGAACAACCAGAGGCAAACGCGAGAACTTCCTTCCCAAACAATAAAGCCCCAGATCATCAGGACATAAGTGCATCGTGCACATGCACGGTGCTGCCGTCCTCCTTGGTTCATCACCAGATCGTCGTGCACGTCGACGATCATCCAAACCCCAAAATCTGACCACTCGAACAATGAATCCAGCTCGAAATCAAGATTTGGTCTCAACACCCAACCTGGAACACAGAACTCTCCTTAAACCCAAACTTGTCACGCCGCAACCTCTGTCCTCCGACCACCGTAATTGCTGCGGCCCCGACCACAACTTCTCTTCCAACCCGTCCACCTATTCCCAAACTCTGGTGGAGCTCGATCCACCAGAGGCGTCCAACGAACACTCCAAAAAAACAAACCCAAAACTAGGGCTACCGGTAAGATCGAGCTCCTGCCGCCACCACGTCGCCTTGATCTATCACCTGACAATTTTCCCGAAGTACCTGATCACTCCATTTCCTCCAGTAAAAATTCCAACCACCCCAAATACTCCATCTTCCAGAAATCACCATAAACCCATTTTCCAGTAAACCCCAAAGTTCACATTCAATTCAACATTATAAATTTGGATTTTTGTTTTTAAAACATAATCTTAAATGATGATTCGATACACATACATGAATCAATATAATTGTACATTTTATTTATCACATTATATAAATTTCCACTGCATTCTTCTTGTTACAGGTAATTTCTGATCCTATATTACTTAAACATGTTTTCATAATCAAGATGAGTTTAAACTTGACTAATGTATTTGAAAATTCAAAGTTGCCAAGTATTTCTATGGGAAATTTGAAATTTTTTTATTTTTATTTTTAATACTCTGTACTTCAGGAATGAACAGAGGAATACCCATTACAGGCATGCAGATACAAATACATTCATATCTACAGATTATATACTATTATCCACACATCCAAGAATCAATATAACAGAAATCATTTAAGCAACATATTTTATCCTACTTAAGATTTAAATAAGTAGTTTACTCACAGAATCTTGGAACTGCAATGGAAACCCCTTTTTTTCTAAATTTGAAAATTGTTGTTGATGACTCCTGAATCTTTGATTTCTTTAAAACTGAAACCATGGTGATGCTCAAGGTTTTTGAAGATATATTGCTTCCCAGATTGCATTGAAACTTTTAAAAATGGTTGGCAGGTTGCATTGATTTGAAGATGGACAGATTTCCAATTGAATAAGTTACAAACCTTTTACTAAATGGTTACAGGCTTTAATTCCTTTCTGGGTTGCATTTGTTTTGGTTTCCATTATCAGGTTTGAGAACATCTTTTGGTATGGTTTTTAGAAAAGAATACAAAGAAATAAGGTGTTATGTTTTATTAAGATTAAAGAAATTAAAATTTTAAATTGAGGACACTTGTCACTTCCATGTTTTAATTATCTTACACATATACTAATATCCTTACAAATGTCTCTAGCATATTTTAAAAAGTTTACAAGTGTTTTTTTCTTTTAATTAAATCATTTTAAGTTATATATGCATTTAGGAAATATTTTTTATGCATATGAAATGTTTTTATGTTAACATTTTTACACATATATGACTTGTACATGTATTAAAAGAAGGTATTAATCTTTGTTAAAACCTATTTAAACTTTTAAGAAAATAATTTTGATACTAATTTATACTTGAATTATTATCACATTCTCGAGATATATATAAAAAAAATTAAAATTTTAAATTCAAGTTTTATTTATAAACCATAAATGTATGTATGAAAATAGAATAGTTATCATATGATAAGTTTTACATGTATTTATTTACATATTTATTTACTAAAAAGATTCATTATTTGAGTTCAATTATTATTATAGTTTCAAATTCACTTATATATACATCCAAACGTCCTTATTTATCACATTTTATTGGTTCAACTTAATAAAATCAGTTAATTAATTCGATTATAAGAAGACTAAAATCTGGATTATCACACCTAAGGTCGCTCACTAGCGAGCTACGACCTAATGATCTACGACCTAGCGTGTTAACCGATCCAACGCGCATATCCTTAGGCCGCTAACATCCAACGCGCATTTCCTTAGGTCGTTACGACCTAACGAGTTCCGACCTAGTGGGACGCTCACCTACCTTAAGTTGCCTAGAAGTTTAGGTCGCTGAAGCTTAAGTCGTAAGTCGCTAAGTCACAACCTGAAGCAGATTGTCCTTATGCCGCCTTGAAGCTTAAGTCGCCATCTTTTGAGCCGCAATTTGTTGAAGTTCCTTAGGTCGCTGTTCTTTAAGTCGCTCAACGGTTCTATCTCTTAGGTCGCTCCAGTGTTATGTCGCTCAAGATTCCTGTTGCTGTGCAATGTTATTAAGTCGGACGTTCTTAGGTCGCTGATAAATGTTAGGTCGCATTGTTGTTGTGTTGTTTTTTGTTGACTTGTATAGGTCGCGTGTGTTGTAACCTATATATGTTAAGTCGTGTATATGTAAGCTCGTAGGTCGTCGTGTGTAGGTCGGCTGGGTTGTGTTGTATATATAATCTCTATAAATAGGGATGCGATGTCATTGTAAAGGGGGTTGATTTTTGAATAAAATTTGTTCGTGTGCTTTTGGCCACTTTTTTTTGAAGTTGAGTGTGATCTCCTTCTTCTTCCATCTTTGGATATTCGAGTGCGCTCAAATCAACGAATCTGAAGCCGATTCACGGAATTTTGTGCGCGAGATCAACGTCGAAGAATTGTAATATTCTAACGCGGAATCGTGCGTGATCAATGTGTTGAAGATAGCTGGAATCCGGTATCTCGAAAAATCAATGGATTTGGGCATTTATCGTACTACTAGATTTACATGACACGAATTCATTTCGTGAGGAAGAAAGTTTGCGTCAATTGGTATCAAACATTGTTATCACGTCAAGCTTTGTTATTTTGCATCAACTAGCCTTGTTGGCATGCTAAAATGCTTTGACGCAAATACCATGGTTAGAAAGAAGTTAATTGAAACTAAGGCCTTGATTGAACTAACCTCGGATAAGCCTCTACGTTCTAGGCTTAAGGTTCATATTGCTGAGGCGCGTGATGTTTTTGTTGATCCTAACTACGATTGGAAACCTAATATTTGCAGGGCTTGTCACCCCTTTGGCCACATTGCTAATACATTATAAGCATGCGATTATGATTCCCCCATGCCTATACCTGTTAAGACCTTTCTTCCCTGTCCTCCAGTTAGGAAATAGGTTCCTAAGCCTTTGGTTTCCGATCCTCCAGTCGTTGTTGTTGCTGATGTCTCACCATTAGGCTTGATTCCTATCATTTTTCCTTCTACTACCTTTCATTGTACTATGCCCACTAATGCTACTTTTGATACTTGCACCATGGTTGAACTTGAAGTGGTACCTACATCCGAAAATGTGATTGAGTGGAATTCCTTTGAGCCTGCTTAGTTTCAAGTGAAATCTAAATGAGATACTCATCAAAGTTTGATAGTTATCATATGTTTGTAGGAGGTTATGGTGAGGTTGATGGTTATATTACCATATTGCTAGGGACGATCTTGTTCTTTCTTCTCTTGGTGAAGTTGGCGACGACAATAGATTTTTTTTAGGGGATGACACCTGGATAAGAAATATTTATACTCATGTGATTCGGTGGATAATGTTACTAACTTGGCAGCTCTATTCTTTGGTTATATTAATGTTATTAACCTATGTTTGACGATGAAGATAGTGGTTCCTTCTCATTTGAGGGAGCATAGTTTCTTTTTTGTTTAAGCAGTTCTGTTTCCACCGTCTAGCTATTGTTCCTTTCTTTATTTAGCTGTTCTGGCGCATGTACCAAGCACCTGTTCTAAATGTGTTTTAATGAAAGTGGATGGCCCATTATAAAGCTAGCTAGCCTTGCTAAAAAATACACACTTAACAATAAATAGTGTATTATTTATAAATTAAGTAAAATATTAATTTTATTTAAAATAAATTTAGATAAGATCTAAATAAACTTAGACTTTACAGGCCTATAAGATCCGAATGGAAGAACTTTTTTAAAATATACCTATTTACCCTTACTGTATGTTGGTCCAGATCCAACAATGGTATTAGAGCGCAATAGCCTATGCGAATTAAATTAGTCATGTTAGGCTTAATTGTCTAAGCTTACAGATTACACAAATACCGTGATTTTTGTTGTGTCTGCCACTAGAATCACCAGGGTATTTCATAAGAAATACATTATTCCATAAGTCAACATCACCCTAATCAGTATATTAAAGATCATGAATCTTTAATATATAGTTTTCCTCTAGCCTTTACTTGTTAATAAATTACTTACATACTCTCTGGTTTCTGAGCTTTCCTCAAGCTAAAGATGTTATATATATTAATATTAATACATAGAGAAGAAGAATTAAGATACTTGTGCATATTTTTTGAGCTTTCTTCAAGGTATGTATATTATACATAGGCAGTCGCGAAATAGGAGGTAGGAGTGAATAATCTTTCTTTAGTTATTGGGATTTCCTTAAGAAAAGTTGAGAAAAAGATAAGGAACCATGGGTTAGGAGTTGTATACGATAAAACTGATAAGGATTTATCCATTTATGCGGGATTATGATATGTCGAGCTATCCTCAAGGTCATAATCTCAAAAACATGCTAGTCATATCACTCACTAGTGAAGTCGAAAGAATTCTATGTTTCATCTTAGTGTTTGGAGAAACATAAAGACTGGTGGGAGCCTATTAGTAAAAATGAAACATAAAGTGTAACCTTAATAATATTATATGAACGCCTACACGAACCTATCCTAATCTATTAATATTTAAACTTTTAGAAACTATCTACAAAAAAATTGTTTTCTAATAGTGACAAGCTTACCGAACCCAACTATATCGATTAGCTAAGAGTGAATATGATAGTGTTGACTTATAAGCATTTTTGGTCGTTTATTACTTATGGTCCTAAAGAACTACCTATTGATTATGCTGACCGCGAACATAATATTACTTATGAGAAATGGGTTTCAAACTAAGAGATCGCCCTGGTTTTCTTACTTTCTACATTAGACGCGTCTTTGCAGAAGCGACAGAAAAATATGTTTGTCCATAAGATATTTGATGGTCTCACAGCCAAGTTTGGTAAATGGTCACATTTTGCAAGTTACGTGCAAAGAAGCTATTCAATATGAAAATAACTAAAGGATGGAAAGTGGATGATTACTTTCTGATGATGAAGGGCTATATTGATAGGCTTTCATAATTGGACATAGCGATAGAAATAAATTAGAGGTTTATTTGCTCCTTGGTTTTACTTCACCTCATTATGAACCGTTCATAGTGAATTACAACAAGAACCAGTTGAATATGAATCTCATGGAGCTCCTTATTATGTTGAGGTCGGTTGATTCTACATCTAAAGATCATGGGGTCGTACTTGCAGCAAGGGGTGGTGCATCATCTTCGAATGGTTTGAAGAAGCAGAAGAGGTTTACCAAGAAAATTAAGAAAACTACTGCTCCTGACAAGGATGTTTGTCATCACTATAACAAGAAAGGTCATTGAAAATGGAACTATCCGGAGCACTTAATGATTGTTAAAGAAAAGAAACATAATAGTCCTACTGATTCATCAGATACATTTATGATTCCAAAGCGTTTCGCAATCAATAAATTACCTTGATTTTTATATACTGAATCTTGAACTCATATTTTTAATTCATTATAGAGGCTTAGGAACTAGCATCGTATGGAAAAGGGAGAAATAAATCCTCGGGTTATTGATAGATCCATTGTAGATGCAACGAAGGTTGGAGACTTTCATTTGTGTTTACCGCTTAAGTTATTTTGATGTTAAACAATTTTATTTTGTTAAAGACTTTATTTCTGGAATCATATTCTTGTCTAGATTGTCTAAGCTTGGTTATGTTTGTCACCGTGTTAATAATGTTACAGTAATTATTATAGATGGTAATAAAGTATGTGCTGGTGCTTTGGAAAATGGAATTTAGGTGATCAATACGAATTTTGTTGGTTTTGTGAGTAGTTCTTCGAATAAGATTATAAATAATGACTATATGGCATTATAGGCTAGGTTATATAAGTGAGAAACTACTACACTAATTGAGAACTGTAGGTTTTCTCCCATCATTTGATTCTGAATAATTTGAAATATGTGAGTCATATCTCAAAGGATATATGACCAAACACCCCTTTCGTGGGAGCAATTAAAGAGTCGATGAATTCTTAAATCTTGTACATAATAATGCTGTGGCCCGATACCGATAATCAAAGAAGGATGCTAGTTCTTACTTTGTAACTTCAAAATGATGCTCGAGACTAGGATTTGCATATCTTATAAGGAACAAATCCTATGTTTGCAAGAAATCTATTGAATGCATAAGAATGAGGTAGAAAGTCAAACAAACTAGAAGATAATGATACTTCTATCTGATCAAGGAAGCGAGTATGTTAGCATAAACTTAAAAGATAATTGGATAATCTATCATATTACTCCGTCTTATACTCCATAACACAACGATGTGTCAGATTATAGGAATTAAACTCTATGATTCGTTGTGTAATGAGTAAGGTCGAGTTATGTCTATCCTATTAAGGATATGCGTTAGAAACCAAAGTGCTTATATTGTATTTGTTTCCCACTAAATCTGCATCTAAGACACCCTATAAGGTATGGCATATAAAGAAACCCCTCTTCGAGTTTTTAAAGGTGTGGGGTTATGTTACGACCCGTAAATTTTGATAAATAAATTGGTAGAATTGATAAGATTTTTGTAATTAAATTTAGAAAAAAATAATTTTTTTATAATTTATATTGAAGTAAATGTTAAGAATGAATTTTAGCCATGGTTATTAAGAGCTAATTATTGAGAATTTATGTAAAATCATAATGAAATTGAAATTGTGTATATTGTTGCACTTGGTATAAAATAAAAATATAAAATAAGTAAATAAGCGTAAGTGTTGTATAACTAAAGGAATTTATATATTATTAATAGTAATTGAATGAATTCGGTAATATATATGTAATTATAAAATTTGGTTGAAGTATGATAAATATAAGTGTAACCTTGGCTTGTAAACAATTATTATAAGTTACCTGTTTAATTTGTTGATTGAATCGGAATGGGAAATAAAATTCTAATATAAATATAATGAAAGGTTACATTAATGGGAATGACAATGTGGTAAGTAAATAAAAGGTAAACAATACTAGTCAAGGTTAATGAATTTAGGTATTGAGGGGAATACCAATTAATGAAAAGAAATGCAAATGTTATATTTGGCTAAATTTCAATATAAATGGGAATTATAGTTAATGCACAATTGCAAGATTTTAATTGATTTTATTTAGAAAATTGGGAAATAAAATTTAATAAATATAATTAAATATTTTGTTAATGTAAAATATGATAATATTTGAAAGTAATGTCCATTCCATCAAATTTTAAATATAGAAATAAATAATGTGTAAAAAGGCAATAAATTATACGTTTACTTAACACGTTTTATGTCCATTCTTGTTTAATTATTTGGCGTTATTAATGGTACGTTATTTCCTGATATATCCTTTAGCATATTTACTAAATAAATAAGAAACATATAAATTTAAATTACACTACTTTGTTAATTATTTTGGGCATACGTTTCGTTTTAATTATTGTGTCTATTGTATGCACTCTTTATTTTCTTACCTTAGTTGAAAAAAAATCAAATCATTCAATAGCCGTGCTTTTCTATTGGAAAGAAATGAAAAGCTTGCCTTGTTATTCACGTGTGAGAATTTCCTATTTCCTTTTTACTTCTCCTTAATTAATAGGAATAAATTCCTAAATTTCCTCTAGTCGTTGCTATCTTTATTTCTTGCCTTTTTTCCCCAACTTTTAATTTCCTACCTCTTTATTTACCTATTTATTTATTTCCAACCTTAACTTATTCCTCAATACCCATAGCCGTTACATACATGTAGCCTATCAATTCATATAAAGATAGGAAGAGTTCTTATTTTTCCATTTATTCCTTTTTTAAAATAGAAATTAAATCCCTTCATTTTCTCTTGCCACTTTAAACAAAATTTCTTTCCACTTTACCAATTTAAGACTTTTCTTATAAATACAAATCGCACGTACATACCCTTCTCCATATCAATAGACCTTCATCTGCTCTCTCGCATGAAGCAGTAGGTAAATGGCCGCATGCTTTTCCTTTATTTTCTTTTTCTTCTTCTTTTCCATCCTTTTCTTTTGTTTTCTTCTTGTTTATATTGCATTTTCTTTTCCTTTATTTTATGTATAACATGTTTCAAGTATATATTTTAAAATATAAGTATGTTTATATAGTGCAGCGCAAGTATACATTAAATTTTTAAAGTCGTAAACATCTGCATTTGTTCAATGGTTAGTTTTATATGAGTATTTATTAAAATTGGTTTAGTCTGACTTTTGAATATACATTGGGTTGTTGAATACTATTTATATATAATATAAGAAGTTTAGATGTCTGCATACTTTTATATATCATATAAGAAGTTTAGAATAGTTGGATTTCAATCTGTATGATTTCATCGGAGAAATATCATGAACACATATTAGTCTATATATTGTGTACATGAGTTTGAATTCTATGTTCATATCTTTTTTTAACATATAATATACATACACCTGTTTTGATTTAATTGGCACGTGTCTGAATAGCTTGCATACATAGTTTACACATATACACATATACGACCTACATTTTTCATATATATGACATTTTAAGTCAGGGCCTATGGTTTCTATACTTGGATTTAAAATGGAAGGTATATGTTTTAAATATGTAACTTGTTTAAATGTAACATTTATGCGGTTACATAAATAGTTATGGTTATATACTGGTACCTGGGTTGCATAAGAATTATATGTTGATTTTAAAGTAAGTCACTTTGATTTTATAAGGGGTATTGAGTTTAAATTATATATTTGGTATGTATTCTAAATATGGGTTTGGATATAATAATGATTTTGTATATATCCATAAATGTTTTTATTTTTATTGTAGATATGCTTTAAATTTAATATATATGTTTAAAGCTTAAGATTGATTTAAAAATATATATGTATCTGATTCAATATATATATATATATATTGTATATATGTTTTAAGTGTGATTTAAGGTTTGCTATTAAATTTTAGTTTGCATGATTGTAATGTATAAAGATATTGGATATAAATTCATGCATGCGTTGCCGTACAATTTTGAAAGAATATATATGATATTAAATGAAATTGATTTTTATATTATATATATATAAAAGGTTACTTTTATAAAGATTTAAATTTTAGATGGTGTTCTGATATTGGTTTGAAATATAGGTAATATAGTATACAAGTATTTATTTCAATCTTATGTACATATGATGATTAATTTTATTTATTGGTTTTACATTGAATATTGATTTCATATATATTCAGTTCAAATTTATATCGACTGATTCAATCGTTCTTTTCGATTTCCCATTACTAGCCTTGTCCGTCGTGTCTATTTTCTACATCAAATCTTATCCATCCAACGTTGCTTTGGATTTCGTAGCTCACTTCACTGTCTATCTCTCTAACCTTGAAAGGTAAGCAATCACTCACGATTAATGTTCTTATATTTATTAAGTTTGATTTCAATTGAAACGACATTTGAAATATGCTGCTAGTTAGAACTGTTATTTATTTAAATTGTTATATATGCTAGTATCTATAACTGTTCACCTGTGGGATATGACACCATATCCTGTGTTTATATTATATTAATATTGATGATATATGCCTGTTGTTATGTTCTATATTATCTGTTATCACTCTGCAAGTTCCCTGTTAGTATAGAATTCACTATGGGTTGAAATAATACATACCAGAACGGACTTTAAAGTTGGAGAAAATCGTTATGGGTTGAAATGATAGACCCAAGCGATTTTCGTTGAATTTGGGATTGCGGGTCGAAATGATATCTACCCGTATAAGTTTAAATTTAGGATTAAAATGATAAATATCTGTATCACATGGCCAACGGATAGGAAATTATATACAGACACCGTTGGTCTATATATAAATATTTTTAAATGATTTTTATGGTTTTGAAAGGGAATATATATATATATATATATATATATATGGTTTTATTTAATATTGGAAATGTTTGATATATAAATAAGTTTTAAAATAAAGTGATTTAATTAATATATTATGTTAAGCAGTAAATTCTTAAATTGATTTTTCAAAGATTTGTATAAGTAAGGAAGATAATGTTGAATTTATTAAAATTGTATTTGCTAACGCTAAAATTGAATGCTAACTGCCCAGTGTAAGTAGAGATTAAGTGAAAGCACCACCCGTCAATACGGGAATTAGAAGTAAGTAGGAAAGTCACAGAAAAAACAGTAAAGAGACAACAGTTTTATAGTGGTTCGGCTTCAAGTTAAGCCTACGTCCACCTTAATCTTCTTTATTGCTGAGTCGGTTACAAGTTTACAATAATCTTCAATTACAACACTACTAAGACAAATTGCTAAAACTCCGATGTAGAAGAACTCCTTGAATTCACGTCGAATGTGTTAGATTTCTTCTTGAAGTTCGTTGAAGTGTCTTTCGTGTTTGAAGTGTTGGGTGAGTCGAGAAATCAGCAGAGTATAGGCATTCCAGAAGTGAGCCAAAAGGTCCCCTCTTCAGTGGCGTAGGCATGGTATTTATAGGAAATTTCTGGAGTAAGTCGTAGGTCATGGGCGACCTAGGGGTAGGTCGTAGGTCGTGAGCGACCTAACGGTAGGCCGTAGGTCTCCAGCAACCTAAGGGATGCGAGCTACGACTCATCTTGGTTGCACTTGGTCTTCTCTGAGCGAGTTAGTAGGTCATAGGCGACCTGGGGAACATGGGTTACAGTCTAACAGGGTTGGACTTGATCTCCTGAACAAAATGGTAGGTCGTAGCGACCTAGTAGAGAAGCGGCATAAGAAGATACGGCTTATGGAGTTATCTCGGTCTATTTAGGTCGTGAGCGACCTAATGAAGAAGTAGCATGCATGCGGCCTCACACTGTCTTAACCCGTTAGGTCGTTAAGTTATTAGGTCGTTAGGGGTCTTTAGGTCACTAACTCATTAGGTCGAGCATCCATGTTAACCCACTCATTCTTCAGGTTGTTAGGTCGCTGAGCCTTCTAACCCGTTAGGTCGGTGAGTCGCTTTATTCCTTAAGTCGTTAGTCGGGATATCTTTAGGTCATTAGGTCATGTTAACTTTAGGTCGTTAGGTCGTGTTAACTTCATCCCTGTTAGCTTGTTCACACTTTAATTCCTTCGGTCGCTTATACCCTTAGGTCGTTGAGTCATGAAATAGAGGAGTTAACATTTGCCCCTCGAAGAACACGCCTATGCCATAGGTCGTGTGCTTCGACCTAATTCTGCTAGGTCGTGAGCGACCCAAGAGATAAGCTAACTCGCGTGTCCATTCGTCTTCTTCTCTTTGCCTTATATAAACTGTTAGCTCGTTTCTTCCTCCTTACTTAACTGCTTTGACAACTTGCTCTGCCATTAACGAACCTTCGAGCTTCCAAGGGCGAATTAAATCCAACCAGTCGCCAATTCATCTTTATCATCATATTACGTAAGTAATCTCAGTCAATATCCAACCACGGCCATCATCTAAATGTAAATCCTCCTTTTTCCGGCCTTAATCCAATTTCATGTGCTGCGTTTTACCATGAATCATGTTACAATCGATCTTTGGTCGTCATTGGACACGATGATGTTATAATTCACGAGAACGTGGTAATGCACTAGATCCATGGTGGATCTGAGGTGATGCGAATCGGTTTAGGTGATTTGGTGATGATGGATTCTACTGTGGAGATGATAGAGGGTTATCGGGTCACAAATCGACGGGTTATCGAGTTTGCGAGTGAAGCAAATTTAGCGGGTTAAGGTGAGTGAGGGAGTGACCGGCTTAGGAGCTTCGAACGACCTAAGGCTTAACGGTTTAGATGTGAATTGCATGACCTAACCGACTTAACGACCTAACTTCTAAATTTTGAGCGACATAAGAGATGGCGACCTAAGATGTATAGTATGTTGTTTCAGATGAAATACACCTTTAACGGTCTAACTTTAGGTCGCACTAGGACTTGGGCGAGCTAACTCTTTGTCATACAACCTTTAGGTCATGGACGAGCTAATACTTAGACAATTTTGGACTGCCTTGAACTCCTTGGCTTGAACAATGCGACTTAAGAGAGTTTGACTTATGTTAGGTCAATGGATTTGATCTGGACGACCTAAATAATCACCGAGCTAGCTTGAGTCGTTCCTGTGACTTAAGGACTTGAACACTTTTCAACTTGAATGAATATGACATTGTTGAATTGAATTCTCAATTTGAACTGCCGAGATAACATGCCTGAACTTGTTGTAGTTCCTTACAGATTATATTATCTTTAATGCTAATAACCTGTTAAACACAACATTTGCAGAAAACTAGGGCGAATATACTGCCACTGATTGCCCACGTCGAATGACAGATTAGTCGATAAAGAATAATCAACTTAAAGAAATTATATGAAGTGCCATGGATCAACAAATTCAAGTGAAGTATTAAAGCAAAGCAATATTAATCAATTAAAGCTGATTTGTTTGCATTAACACTGCACTTGTATTCGGACTTAACGCAACAAGCCCTGAAACTTTATAATTGACAAATGCCTATTAGTTTAATTTAAGTCATATTTGCTTGTCGTTTTATTAGTTTTGCATAACACTTCACACATTTAGGAAATGTGCACCTTCATATTTGAATATCCAGTTCATTGTGTAGAATGACTTCTTAACAAGAAGAAGTAATAAGGCAAGCTGGAGAGACCTTCCCGATAGCCAATCCACTGGATAATCCCCCGGAAAGAACTTCAACTACCCTGAATCAACGTGTGTTCAACCAACTACGCATTCAGTTTGGTACTGCTCTGGGCCAAACGATACTGCAGACAGGCCACCTCTCGGTTTTATCGCTGTCAACCGCCAGATGTGCTTGAGTGGAGCTATTCCTCCTTTTAATGAATTTCCTCAACAACTCCTTCTCCGATTAAACATCTCTCCCATCCAATTGCATCCCAATGGCTACGCCATCTTGATGGGACTGTACGTACTATTCAGGAGGACACTTGATCGTCTTCTGAGCTTTGAAGAAATCTGCAACTTGTGCACATTCGCAAAGAATAAGGATCATCCTTCTATTATTTTCGTGAGAAGCACCAGAAACCGTAAACTTATCACCGATCTTTCCGAAAGTGCTCACGGTTTTTTGAATCAATTCTTCTTCGTTCGCTGCCCCTAGGATTTTATGCCATCTGGAGAGTAGGAAGTAAGATTGCTTATCCCCGATCTTTCCATTTGAGCTCTTCAAAGTCCGAGTTGCTAGGTGCTAACTTCATTCTTTACTTTTACAGCACTTCCTCCTCACTCTAAAGATCCCAGCCACAAGCCGACTTTTGAAAGACTAAATGATGTGGCGGTTGAGGAGAGAAGCATTAATTTTTTGCTGAAAGACGAGTTTCTTCACCAATTCAGACTTCTGCACTCTTCCCGTTCTACTCAGCCTCATGAAGTCCCTGATTCTCCAACAGAGACACCAGATGCCCCAGTGTCCACCGAAGAACTTATACCGAAAGAACCTACTGCTGAGGCTTCACTGGTGAAGTGTTCTGCTCCATTGACATTGCGGGGTTATCCGGCAAATTTGCACTTGCTCCGGTCATTGAGGAAGAGGAACCTCCTCACCAATCCAGGAAGACTGCTGATGAAGGAGCTGAGGGGAAGGGTCCTGCCGGGCACGATGGTGATGACATTTTTGAGGGATTAAGCGACTTGATGATTACTTCACAGGAGCTCTTTAAAGACGATACAACTACTACTAAAGTTATTTCTCCAGTAGTTGAAGCGACATCTGTCTTGCAACAAACTCTGTCAGCCCAAGAGTTAACACTTGTTGTAAAATCCGTCATCACCCCCTAACCGAGGAGTGGTTCGTAGTTTGACGCGCGTAGTTTGCACGTTACACACACTTAGGATTTTTCGGCACTTATATGCATTTTGCTTCTTTACTTCAAAGATTCTTAAGTTTTGTCTCTTCTTCACTTTCAGGTTCTCCAATGGGTCGTAGTAGCTCTTACTACGATGATTTCCTACGTTATGGGAGACGCGGCTCCTATGACCCCAAGAGGTATCTTCCTGCCTCCTGAGAGATCGACGAAGAAAGAGCTGCAAGAAAAGCTCGTGAGAGGCGTGCTTATGAAGAACGCTACGGGAGAAGGGACGAACGACATGATTCTTCCCAGAGAGAGGATGATTCTCACAAACAAAAATCTCGTGATGACAAAGGGAAAAGTCATGTCGTTGAAGATCCAAGTAAACGGACCAAACTTGGTGAAAAGCCGGCATCTAAAATTTCTGAAAAGCCCGCTGCTCCCATCACTTTGGAAATCCCTTCCAGCTCTCCTACCTTCAAAGAGCTGATATTCAAACAATCATCAGTAGGCCCCCATATCAAGTTGGAAAGGGTCCGACTACTCTTCAAAACCGGTTTCCGCATTTGTGCTTAAAAGGAGTGTGTTTTGATCTTGACTTGGTCCCAATCGACAAGCAAGCTATGTTGCGAAATCTTGATGCCGTCAAACTCGATATCGAGAGAATGTATGGTTGGCAAAAAATTGTTAACGAGCTTCAAAGAGCAAACCGCGCAAATCTTGAAGCCATGCTGACTATGGAAAACGATAAATCCGAGTGGCAGAAAACACTCGATCACCATGATGCAGAGATAAAGAGCATTGCCGCTTACAGTGAGAAATTTGCAGCGAAAGTTGAAAAACTTAAAGAAGAGCATGCCACTTCTTCCACTTCCTATTCTCAAAGAGAAGAAGTGCTTCAAAAGCAGGTGAGAGATGCTCACGCCGGGCAAAGGGCGTTGAAGCTAAATTCGAAGCACAGCAGCAAGTTATTGGAAGCTATCGAACTGACGTTGCTCAGTTGCGAGAAAAAATCAGCTCCTAGAACTTGGAAATTGAAATGCTAAAAGCTCGACTTTCTGAAATTGAAAAAGACTGTGATGAATCTGTCGCCGGCAAAGCAGCAGTCGAAGAATCTCATGAGGCGACCAAAGGCAACATCAGATCTACCTTATTTGAGTTTTACGTTCATAGTGTTCTAGGGCGCGGTAGCCTTTCATTTTTGGGTTCGAAGTACGAAATCACTTTGGCCGAAGTGTGGGAAGCCGCACTTGATATGCTTGGAGGCGCTGGATATGCTGAAGCAGATTTGGAGGCGCACTATCTAAATGACGTTGCACGTGCTGCTCTTGCCGGGGAAAGGAGCAACTCGCTAAAGAGCGAGCCGGAATGGCAGAAGGTGAACATTTAGGGAAGGCAATATCAATTTCAACCTTCTATTTCGGTCGACATCGATATTGTTGGCTCCAGTTCCCATTCTCAACCTCCTGCTAAAGCTGTCGTTGAAAGTGCAACTGCTCGCACTGGAGATGAGACTCAAGAAAGCACTGAAGCACAGGACTTTGGAGTTGACGTAGTAAAGCCTACTTCTCCAGGTAACCTCAATATTGATCTTGCTCAAGTGGGCTACTTATTTACTTCACATGAGCTTGATGAACTTTTTGATTATTACTTAAATCTTGATGCGCCACGTTCTCCTCTCTTTATGAGAGATACTTACTTTAACTTCTCTTCTCCTATAGTGAAAGCGCCAAGTTTTGTTGAGACTTCCCCTCTTCCAGCTGTTCCCTCTCCGCCTCTTCAGATTACTCCTCCTTCTATTTCTCAACTGGGGTCACAAGAGGAGCGGATAGAAGCTCTTCAAGGCTTGGATGACCCGGTCACTTTACAAGAACAAAAGGCCGAGGAACCTGAAGAAGGCGAAAGAACTCCGGAGCAAACTATATCTGATGACATAAAGTTGTCTGCACTTTTCACTCCGGACAGTGAGTCTTCCTCAAGGAAGAAGGGGAAGCGTGGAATCTCAAAGAAAAAGGGGGAAGTTTCTGCCAGCGAAGGAAAAGCAGAAGAAGACCCAATTACACCGCTTTCTCCTTCTTTCCCTACTCTTATAAGCCGACCCAAAAAGTTAATCATTCGACCAAGTGAGAGCTCCAAAGGAGGCAGGAAGAAGAAGTAATGGGTTTGGTCTTATGTTTTTCGTCCTGCTTTTTGCTTTCTACTTGTATATAAAGGCTTGTGTTGACCGGAGATTGTGTGGGTACCGGTCCCCGCCTTCTTTTTATTTTGAAACTTACACATGTATAAAATTTTCACAGTGTGGAATAAAATGATTCTTTTACTTGTACAAATTTCTGTCTGTATTTGAGAATGCATTTATTCTTCATTTTCATACAAGTTTCTTTATTTTCTTTGTGTGATGTTGTAGTGAACCTGTGGTATGTTGCTTAAGCATTGCTTTTATGAATGTACTTATATTATATTGCCCCCATACCATTGCTTATTGCAATCTCTTACACATTGCCAAGATTTTGGAGAACAACTCTTCTATTTTGAGAAGACTTGTACTCTTTCTTTGGAGAACAACTTTTCCATTTTGAGAAGGCTCACATTCGTACTTTAGAAAATAATTTTTCCATTTTAAGGAAATATTTCACTGACTTAGTAGAATGCGCCTTGTATTGGAGAAGGCTTCTTTTTTTTGCACTTCAACTTTTGGAGATGATCACTACTTTCTCTCTCTTTTTTTTATTTGAAAGAAAAGTAGTGAATTCTCCTATACAGTGAAGTGGGCTTCGAAAGAAGGCTTTGACTTGACACTTCAACTTTCGGAGAAGAATATTCTCATTATGGAGAAATTGATCTTCCCTTGAGAGTGGAAGTGTGCCTCCAAAAAAAGAGGGCTTTTCTTGCTTTTCATATTTGTTGTGCCTCGTTGGAGGGCTTTCTGTTTTGTTTTCTTGAAAGTACTTTCTCACAGTTAAATGGATTCACGGGGCCGACGCAAGTTACTTAATTGGATGTTTGTTTGTACAAACAATCGCAGTCAGCTAACAAGGGCCCTGTGCCTTCATCTTGTGAAGGTGCCCCTCCTGTGATTCCACCAACCTTGTTGGTTGAGAAAAGCATTTCTTCTTGGGACATGCCTCCGTAGAGGGCTTGTGCCTCGGGAGAGGGCTTGCGGTGCCTCGGGAGAGGGCTTTTGCCTCCGAAGAGGGCAGGTGTGCCTTTGGAGAAGGCTTGTGCCTCCGAAGAGGGCTTGTGGTGCCTCGGGAGAGAACTTTTGTCATTTCAGCTCTGGTGAAATGGGCCTCTGAAGAGGGCTTTCAGCATTTCAACTCTTGTGAAGTGCGTCTCCGAAGAGAGCTGTTTGCACTTCAAATCCTGGTGAAACGTGTGCCTCCGAAGAGGGCTTTATTTGGTTGCCTGAAAGTTACTTTCCCACAGTCAAATGAACCCACGGGGCAGACGCAAGCTACTTTATTGGATGTCCGTTTGCACAAACGATCGCAACTAGTTAACAAGGGCCCTGAGCCTTCCACTTTGGAAGGTGCCCCTCCGGTGGTTCCACCAACCTTATTGGTTGAGAAAAGCACTTCCATTTTTGGGCGTGCCTCCGCAGAGGGCTTTATCCTCCGAAGAGTTATGCCTACGAAGAGGGCTTGTGCCTCCGAAGAGGGTTTTGATTTGCCTGAAAGTTACTTCTCACAGTTAAATGAACCCACGTGGCGGACGCAAGCTATCGAATTGGATGTTCGTTTGCACGAACGATCACAATCAGTCAGCAAGGGACCTGTCCCTTCAATTTGGGAAGGTGCCACTCCGGTGGTTCCATTAACCTTGTTGGTTGAGAAGAACACTTCCATTTTATGGCATGCCTCCGAAGAGGGCTTTATTGTCTGCTTACCTATGTCTTTTCACCATTTGCCCTTCAGCGATTCCCGGTTATCATTTGCTAGCACATGATCTTTTCTTTGCCAGTCATTTGTTTCTTTTCCGGAGAAGTGCACTTCATTGTTGAGCGAATCCACGGGGCAAACACAAGCTATTTGACCGGATGTCGGTTTTCAAAGACGATCACAATCAGTTAGCAAGGGACTGGAACCTTCACGTTAAGTAGGTGCCCCTCTGGTCGAATCACCAACTATTTACGAGAAGCACTTTTGATGCAGGAATTGAATGTGGAATTTTCTTGACTCGATAATTTTTTGTTGAGTGATTTATAGGAATCGCTGAGCCTTGTGATGTGTCGAATAGGTAAGCTTTGCTTTGATAGCCTGCAATATTAAATCGACATTTTAGCAATATATTAAAAATATCTGCATATCGAAATGAAACAGGCATTTTATAGTTAATAAAAGAACACAAGATTCGTAGTTCTTATTTGCATTGATTTTACAATGGCTTTTTATACAAGAATGTCACATCCATCATCATTTTACAAATTTGAAGCAAAGTCTTTAAGTAAAATGTGGACACAAGCGATTGCTGCCGCGTGTTCTCGGAATTGGATCTCCGGTGTAAGGAGACCTCTATTTTTTCTGGAGTCATTGCTTCTGATACATATGTTAATAAGAACGGAGTCCTGGAATTCTTCGCTTTTGGGTTAGGTGTCATTGTCTGTGATTATCTTTTTGAAGCACACCATCGGCATTTGTCATGCTTTGGGACTAGATGGCAGCCACTTTTCAGAACAGAAATATTTTCTTGCACCAGGGCTTATCTCAAAGCGCAAGCATATCTTTTCATTTCGCCCTAACTTCTGCCTGCTGGGTGAGGGCCTCCTGTGATAACATTAATGATAGGCCTCTCGGATTCCTGCGCTACAGTTCTTTCATCTGAGCTGTACTGATGAGCAGGAACCAGTTGTCCTTGAGTAGGTGATGATGGGTCATTTCTATTTCTTTTGACATATTGTTACAGTTTATTCTGTCTTAGTAGTTCTTCAATCAAACTCTTTAAATTGGGACATTCGTTGGTATCATGGCCAGGTTGATTATGAAACCGACAGAATCTCCCATTTTGAACCGCACTTTTCCCAGGCTTTATCACAGGTGGTTTAGGATATTCGATGACATCTTTGGTGGCGAAAAAGATATTCTCTGGAGTATCAGTTAAGGGAGTGAAATTCGAAGGTTTAAAGTAGCGGATATTCTTCGAATCTTTCTGATTTCTCCCATCATTGTTCTCCCTCTTCTGTCCTCCAGATTCCCTTTTATTAGAAGCAACGTTGTTATTCTTAACTTCAGCCACGACTGCCTTTGCTGGCACAGGAAGGCTTTCCAGGCGCATAAATTCGTCAGCTTTTCTATAAGACTTCTCAAGTGAATTTGGCTCTTTCATTTTTAACCACTTTCCAAATTCACTAGATTTGTCAATGGATCGCACCAAGTAAGTCAGAATCATTCTAGGCTCAGCATTATCCACCTCAGCCAAGGTTATGTTGAAACGGTTTAAGAAAGATCTGAGAGGCTCTCCGGGATTTTGTTCAAGGTCAGAGAGTGACATTATATCCTTCGCCTTTGAAGCATACAACCTGAATTGTTCTTTAAACTTCCGAGTTAAATCGGAGAACTGGTCTATAGATCGAACTGGTAGCTTTGTAAACCAGAGTAGAGCCACTCCTTCTAAGTATACCGGAAATTACCGGCATTTGATCTCATCCGATGCCCTGGCACCTGTCATGTGCCAGTCATACTTGTACAACAATTGATTAGGGTCTCTTGTCCCCTGGTAAGCTGGAATGGTGGGGTGCGAAAACTACCTTGGAAATTCTGCTTTTAAGATCCTTTCAGTGAACGGAGTCTTACTCGGAGCGATCCCCCATTCTTTTTCATCTTCTTCCCTCTGCATGCTCTCTTTCATGATTTGTCGTACCATTCCAGAGAAGTATTCCTCATCATTTAGAGGTTCTGTGGGACAGACATCAGCCATTTTCTTGGAAGTTTGTCTTGACAAGCATTCGCGGAGGGTTGGCTGCGGCCCTGATTCTCCGGCTTGGGGAGGTGTCCCTTCAACGGGTCTAGATGCCCTTTGAGGAATATTTCTTGCCTCAACATTGTGAACATCATCGGCAAAGTTTTATTCCTTATTCACCGGTTGATGGTTAGCTCCGAGCAAAGCATTCAATTTTTCCAACATTAAAGTGTTTAGGGCTTCCATTTGCTGATATAGCCTGGACACCGTAGCATCTAACTCCGCTCGTGTAATTCCAACACTTGGATCTGTTTGACTTAATGGAGGAGAAATGGCAGTATTCTCTTGGACAATCAATCGATCTAACAGATCTGCGCTTTCTTCCAGGAGCCATTATCTTTGATAGACTTCTGGTTTTTGAAAGAGATTCTTTCAACAAACTATTGCGAAGCAATGATGAAAACAGCCTGAGTTGGGTTCTCACTGAAAGCACCGAAAATGTTAACGCTAAAATTGAACGCTAACACCCAATGTAAGTAGAGATTAAGTGAAAGCACTACCCATCAATACGGGAATTAGAAGTAAGTAGGAAAGTCACAGAAAAAATAGTAAAGACAACAGTTTTATAGTGGCTCGGCTTCAAGTTAAGCCTACGTCCACTTTAATCTTCTTTATTGCTGAGTCGATTACAACTTTACAACAATCTTCGATTACAACACTACTAAGACAAATTGCTAAAACACCGATGTAGAACTCCTTGAATCCATGTCGAATGTGTTAGATTTCTTCTTGAAGTTCGTTGAAGTGTCTTTCGTGTTTGAAGTGTCGGGTGAGTCGAGAAATCAGCAGAGTATAGGCGTTCCAGAAGTGAGCCAAATGGTCCCCTCTTCGGTGGTGTAGGCATGGTATTTATAGGAAATGTCTGGAGTAAGTCGTAGGTCGTGGGCGACCTAGGGGTAGGTCGTAGGTCGTGAGCGACTAAGGGTAGGTCGTAGGTCTCCAACGACCTAAGGGATGCGAGCTACGGCTTATCTTGGATGCACTTGGTCTTCTCTGAGCAAGTTATTAGGTCGTGGGCGACCTAGGGAACATGGGCGTAAGCGGAATAAGAAGTTACAGCTTATGGAGTTATCTCGGTCTATTTTGGTCGTAAGCGACCTAATGAAGAAGTAGCATGCATGCGGCCTCACACTGTCTTAACCCGTTAGGTCGTTAAGTTATTAGGTCGTTAGGGGTCTTTAGGTCGCTAACTCATTAGGCCGAGCATCCATGTTAACCCGCTCATTCTTCAGGTTGTTAGGTCGCTGAGACTTCTAACCCGTTAGGTCGCTGAGTCGCTTTATTCCTTAGGTCGTTAGGTCGGGATATCTTTAAGTCGTTAGGTCGTGTTAACTTTAGGTCGTGTTAACTTCGTCCCTGCTAGCTTGTTCACACTTTAATTCCTTCGGTCGCTTAAACCCTTAGGTCGTTGAGTCATGAAATAGAGGAGTTAACAGTATTTAGTTAAGAATTTTACGTGGTTTTAAAACTATTGAATTTGGAATTTTTAGATATGATCTTATAACTTAATTTTGATTTAGGAAATTAAATGAATATTTCCTGATTAAAGAAATTGAAGGAAAATATAGTAAACTGTAATTTAAGGTTATTTAAACGATATTGAATTATTAAGTGAATATTCCAAGGCTATAAAATAATGAAGTTAAACCAACATTTATATAAAATTGTTAAATTCAGTTTTGAAAATGTTGAATATTTAAAGCCTTGAAATATATTGGACTTTAAATGTTTATTTTGTGGTTCAAATCTGTATTTGAAATCGATAAAATTTGAATGTGTTTAGTCAGAAACTGAATCGAATGGAAATTGATAAATTTAGATTGAATTAAATTTGAATGGAAAAGTCGAGTTGATTTTGAAGCGATTTGTGAAGTTTTGAAGAAATTACAAATACTTTACATTATAAATTAGTTAGTATACATATACTATTTTGGAAAATAGATATATTTGAAATGAAATGATATTTAAGTTTTGAAGTATAAATTAATTTGAAATGATCACGGTGTTATAGTGTATATTTCTACATTGTACATAGTTCCACGGATCCTTAGAGGCTGGTTATCCCAACATCCTTTAAGTTAATTGTATTTCAGTTGATATTTCACTTGAGTCGGATTTATGGATATAAGAATGTTAATCCCGACTCGAGTGTTTTGTGTTTTACTTTTTTACTTTATGCTCGGGTCAGCCTGAGTATTTACTGCTTAGCTTTGGATTTCTTCTCTGGAGCTAGGAATCGCTGGAGATTCTGCTTGTCTAGTTATCTATTCCCTTTTAGTTTTAGTTGTTCTATTTCAGCTCTGGTATTTATAAACTTGTATGTATTTGAGATTTCTATTGTATATGTTTTTTTCAAACTGGTATTATGTATTTTGTTTTGAGAGTTTGTTATAGTAGCTTTATGAACTACTATGGTATTTTAGTTTCCACTGCGAGTTATTCGAATATTTCGGTGTCTATGATTCTGCGATTGTATTTGATTTGCTCCAACTTTTATCAAAATCTGTTATTTTGAATTATTCAAGTCAGACATGTGTGGGTTATTGTTGATTTAAATGGTCTAAAATAGTGGGTCGTCACATTTGGTATCAGAGCTTTGGTTTTAGGCAAACCATAGCCAGTGGAGCAAAAACTCAGTAGAATTTCGGGTAGAAATACCCTAGAATGAGTGAAATCAATCTCAGAATCCTTTCTTTGTGAGAGAACGTATTTTAGAAGTTTAAAATGATTTATAAATGATTTTTAAAGGATTTTCAAATATTATTAGTATAAAATCTTCTTATTTTGAAATCAAGATTTTCTAAGTTTCATCCCTTGTGTATCCACCTTGTTAAAAATCACTTAGTTAGGATTCTTATAGATTGGGATTCCTTTTGGAACGCTCCTACTTGTTCTGAAATATAGTCTTGTCTTATCTGTTTTTCCGTTTGAATTTTGGAGCAATCCGTAACTCCACTTTGGAATGACCTCTATAAAGATGGGTGATTGCACAAATCTTTGAACGGTTTGTAAAGGAGTGAAACTCCTTTGCAATAGGCACTAATTCATCGAAGATATTTTTATCCTTGGTTTACGATGTTGTCTACCTTTTGCTCACCCTAGATTCTATCCCTGGCGATCGAATGTCGATTTGCCTTAGATTTCCGCATTTATTATATTCCTAAAGTCACGGTTGACCGGTTATGGTCGGCCGCGATCTATATAGGCTTATCCATCTTCTATCTTGTTTGATCCGGATTGTTTGTTGAAAGGAAGCTATTTGATCATGGAAAAATCGAAAGAGCATAAAGCAGCTCGTAGAGCACGAAGAGCATTGGCCCGTAAGGAGCAGGAGGAAGCGGCCGAGAAGTGGGAAAAGCTATGGAGAGAAAAGGCAAGACCTGGTCCTTATGACCATGTCATTTGTTATCGGTGTCAGGAAAAGGGTCACTATGCTGCCATGTGTGGGAAAAGAGGTAAAGGAAAGAAGAAGGGGAGTAAGCGTTTCCAATACAAGATCTTCTGCTTTAGATGCTGTCAGGAAGGGCACCTTCCTAGTCACTGCCAGGAGGTGAAGAAGGTAAATCTGCGCTCACTACGTCAGTTGGCCCACCAACTGTTTGCTACCACTGTAGGAGGTTTGGGCATATAGCCCGGAATTGTTTAGAGAGGCAGCATCGGAAGAAAGCTGTTTACCCACAGTTCGACAAGGAAGATAGGACTGTGGTGCATTTATGCCAGAAGTGTAGAAGTTGGGAGCAAATTAAGGGGAGTGTTCGGGACCCGTTGAAGTACCACCCGGAAGAATTAATACTGGTGCCTTGTTCATGTAGGGTGGTATTCTATGGATCTGTTTGTTATTAGTAGTATGTTAGGTTGCATTCGGTGAACTCTATTGTATCTTTTGCTTATCCGAAGTTGTCAAACTAAAAAGGTATATGTGCCCCTGTTTTCGTATGATCTGAAATTCGAATCTCTGCTTGTTTTGAAATCCATCCTTGAAAAAGATTGCTTGAAAATTTGTGTTTGGTTGTATTTTGAATTTACGTATACATCGAAATTATTATTTTGATAAGGATGACCACTTTTTATATAAAAGTGAAATGTTTTCAATAAAGATTAGATACCTTTTAAAAATGAAAATTGCAAATTTCAAAAGGATTTGAAATTTTGAAAATTATATATAAGAATTTGGATTTATATAAAAATAATTTATAGCTGAATGGTTTTAATTAGAAATTTGAGAGATTGAACTCCGGTGTTTTGAAAAAGGTTTTAAGATTTTGGGAAATATATAATAATGGGATTTAAATATATTTTCCGAATAAGAAATGTTTCAAATGTAATTGAACAAATTCCTATGATTTTGAAGAAATTTAAAAGAAGTTTTCAAGAAAATAAAAGTCCAGAACCCAACTTATGTCGCTGGAAAATAATTTCGGTGATGAATGCATGCATTATTTGATTTTCGAGTTTCTGAGTGGAGGAGAGGCCATTCTAGAAGCTTTGCTATGCGAGTGATTTTATGAAACCAATTTTGATTTCAGATTTGGAAGTATGGTTTGATATTCGGAAGATATATGTATGTGTGTGTGTGTGTATTTGAAATGATTTAAAGTGAGCCGGTGTTCAGTCCTTGAGTTTCAGATTTGTTTTGGTGTAAGCTTATCTATTGAAATTGATTTCACCAACTATTTCAAAGGTTCGAGCACTTCCAAATCGAGGTTAAATTTTCAAAGCTAAGAAATTTCGAAGAGTATAAAATATTTAATAAAGTATATAAGTTTGGTTTTGTATGCTTAAAGTATGAAGAGTATGACTTACATAAATTTGAAACTTTTGTTAAGTAAATAATTTGCTAAAGGTAAATTGGATCTTTTGAATAGAAATAAATAGTTTAAAGGTTTTAATGGGATAGTTATAAACTTGGAAATCCTTTTATGTAAAATTGGTTTTGAGAAAAATATTTGGTTTTGAAAATAGATTGGAATGTAAACCCATTACTTATATGATGATCTTGGAAATGAATTTGTTTGACCTAAATTAGGTCAATATGGGAACTTGGATTATTTTCTAAAACTATTTTTTGGAAACTTTGAAACTGAAGATATTTAATTTGGAAGAAATAACTTGGTGAAATCTTATATGATTTTGAAAATGAATTGGTATTGAAATGATCTGAAATTGAGGACCTAGTATTATTAAGTACATGATTTGGGAGTCATCGAACGTATATAAAATGGATTTGTATAAGTATGAAGTTGATTTGAAAACTATTGATTTGAAAGGTACTCAATTTGGAAAGAGAAATCATATAAGTGTGATTTGATATACTATTGATATTGGAAAGTATTCGATTTGAAAATGAAATCTTATATATAATGGACTTTATATAAGTATGATATTTGAAAGTGATTTGAAAGGCTACTATATGATATATATTTTCGAGATAATGATATGGAAAGTGCCTTCTGCTTGATATCCGCCCTGTGGCAACATTGTGCATTCATTCTATCGACATTATACTCTCTGATTTTTGGTTTTCTGGATGTGATACTCGAGTGTCCCACCGTGGCGTAACCCGTGGTTTTTTTCTTGGCACGACTGTGTAGCGTAATTCGCCTGGCTGTGATGGCCCAGGGGTACGGATGTTTCCCGGGCATTCAGGCGTAACCATTGTGTATCATATGATATACGTAGGTCGTTTTTTGTAGCAAAATCCGCAGGGTGGAGAAAGCTTATGGATACGGATGTTTCCTAGGGGATTCAGGCGTAATCTTTGTGTATCTACAGTCTACTAGTCATCATAGCGAAATTCGTAGGGCTGAAAAAGCTTACGGATACAGATGTTTCCTGAGGGATTCTTGAAACGACCTGGAATTTCGATCCCGGTATTTCCAGATATATAGAGGAAAGAAGAAAAGATAGAAGAAGAAGAACAGAAAAGAATCACACAATCTCACATTCGCAGCGGATAAAATATAATACAAAAATAATAGTTATACCAAAGAAAAATTATATTTATCAATTTACATCGACATATCAGAGTTACAACAATTTTATACAACATTGGACAGATACAAATGAACATGTCTCAGATATATACAATATCATAGTGGAAACTCTCCATACGTCCCTGCCATCCAGCTCGCCTCCTGAGTTCCAGAACGTCGTTATCTCAAAATCTGTAATACTCGGTCTGACCCGAGCATTGCATCAAAGTAACACCCGGGTCAGGCTGGAAACCAGCGTGAGTAAACCCATCTAACATGAAAAAACAAAGTATACAACGTATATACAACCCGGGTAACTCCCATCAATTTACAAATTCACAATTTTGTATAGGGACCACTTAAGTCACACAACGCTTCCCTAGGTACCAAAAGGGGGAATTAATTTAAAGGACAAAAATTTCTATATTTTTTGCCTCAAGGACACGACCTCAATATTTTTACCACAAGGACAAACATTCTTCTAAAATTATTCACAAGGACAAACATTTTTCAAAATTATTCATAAGGACAACAAAACTGATACCGAGCTAAAAACTGATACCTAAAAACTGCTACCGATAACTACAAACTGATACCTAAAAACTGCTATCAATAACTAAAAACTGATACCTACAGAAAGTTGTCCTTCAAGATAAAATATTGAAGGTCTGTCCTTGAGGCTAAAAAGCTGTGAAATTTTGTCCTTGACAATAATTTCCTGGTACCAAAACTCAGATTAAATAGTCCAATTCACTTAAATCATTGCGTTTCAAATCTATTGATTTCACAAATCAATTTAAAAAGGATCGAAGTGGTTCCGGGTATTAAATAATACCCGACTCCAGTCTCTTCGAACCCAATGTCATCTGATCCCTCACTTTTCAGGTGAATATAACTCAATCTTAAATGTATATTGTCACTTTCTCACAGCAATTCATTGTAGATAGTCACATTATCATTGTCCACCCAAAACTTATCACATAGCATCACGGTCACATACCAGGAATAACCAATAATCCAAGGTATTCAAATATCATTCAATCATCCATATATGAGCAAGAATTAATTAATCGTACTACCTCTAATGAATTTAAAATGAATCAAATTAATCACTTCTATTTTTAATTTATTTAAAATAAATTAAATTAATCACTTTCATCACATAAATCTTGCTTACATGATCCTTGATTAATTTCAAATCAATTAATTAATCGCCATCTAATATTCACATTAATCAATCTTCCTTGATAAATTATCCTTTAATTATATTCAAGTAATTAGCCTTTAATTAATTTTACAAATTAATTATTCTTAACCAAATACAGTGATTAACCCTTTAATCACATCATAATTAATTAACTATAAGTAAATACATTCATTCTTAACTAATTTCATTAATCAATTATTCAATAATAACTTATTATTGATTTATCTATCTTAGTTAATCGACCCTTAATTATATCATTAATTAATTAATGATTTCTTAATTACTGCTTTAGTTGATTAACTCAATTAAATTTATTACATTTAGTCATTAGTCTCTATTTAACCCATACTTATTTTCCCCTCTTGATAAACCTCATCCAATCATTTTTTTTCCATTAATTACATCGCTAAGTAATTATACCTCATTAATTATATTCAGTGCTACGTTTTAACAAATCATTTTGTGATTATATTAATTAATTTCACTAATTAAATCAACAACCTTTGATTAGTTGAAGTAAACATTATTAATAAATCACCCTTAAGCGATAAATCATTAATTAATCACCTTACTTATTAAACAATTATCTCTAAGCTTTAGTAATTACAACTAATTAATATATTAGGGAATCAATCCTTAATTAAGTAAACCGACCTTCCTATACATTAAATAATTATATTCTTCAGTTCACCTCAAAACAACAACTTGAATTACACCTCAAATGCACTTGCTCATTCCTTGTTGTTGTTGTTTTTTTTTTTAAAAAAACCTGGTTTATAAATTCATTGAAACCTACCCAGCAAGATATGCTTTAAAACTTTTTTACTTAGCTTATCAATGCCTAACATAGAAATTTCCGTGCCAAACAAGGCCATAACCCGATCAAAGCCCGAGCAACCACTCAAACACAACTCAAAACAAACTGCTTCGAGTAACCCACGCAACTACTCGAGATCAAACACGAGAAATCATCGCTACCCACAATTCAGACATTCTGATGCACAGAACATCTCGTGCACATGCACCGGCCATTGGCGATGCTCCAACCGCCTCGATCACCACCGGCAAGTTGCTTTCAACCTTCTCCATCCATCTGACCACTCCGGCAACTCCATTAATCCTTGCATCAAATTCGAACGCATTCAACCCCAAGGGATGAAACTGTACAGGAACCTTCACCTACAAATCTTCCTCGTTCCTACGTCTCTGATCACCTGACGCCTCGAGACTTCTGCCACTGCTTCACCACGAAACCCGAAACCCGACCCCCCATGACCGATCGAGTCTCGAACTTCTACGATGTCGCACACAAACTTGCGAAACAGCAAACCCATCAGCTCCTAAAACCCTAAATCAACCAATCGCCATTGCTACGACGATCACTCCTTCCTTCTGACATTTTTCCCGACCTCCTCAGTCGACAAACAAGCCTCAAAAATAGCCACGGCGTTCAACTGCTCTACGATCATTAGAAAATGGCCCGGACCCATTTTCCGTTCACCTTCGAACCACACCCTTGATACTTAGACAAAAATCGAGAAATTCATCTTAAAAATCATCATTTATAATGAGTATTTAGATTATATAATTAAATTTGCGAAACATTTCACTTGATTTTTAACCCATTTCTAAATTTTACTGCTAACCCCCCATTTTCCAGAGATATTCAACAGAATTTGTATAAGTGAAGTTTTTTTTTTCTTTTAATTTAAATTTAAAATTATGTTTCAAAACAGAAACTTTTGTTTGTAAACTTAATCAAAAAAAAATTTCAAGAAGTGAATAAATTTTTTATTCTTCCCAGTATCAGTCCTGTTCGGAAATAGACAGAGCAGGGATCAACATGCATAATATCAAACATTCATATCACATAAATCCTAGATTTATAAACATGCGTCCAAAAATTTAACATTATTTTATAGGTTTACACAAGAAATTTCACAAGCTTCAGTTTAAACTATTTTTTTTTAAGGGTTAACTTTTACTCATCTAGAACAGAGAACACAATTTGTTGAACTGCACTTGATCTTTGCCGTGATCTGCAACTAGACTAATGGTTATGAACCGAAGCTTTTGATTTGCATTGAAACATGAAACTGAAGCTTAAATCGAAGTTTATTGAGCCGGTCCTTGTTTTCTTTTCCTCAGGTTTGCTTCTCTTTACAGGTTTTGATTTTCAAAATTTCTGTTTGCTTTTAGTTTCTTTTCTCCTTAGATCTGGATTTTGATCTTGAAGCTTCATTGTATTAACTTTGATCTTCTTCTTTTTAGTTCCATAAGTAAGAAAAAGAAGAGGTTTCAGAAATTTTTAACTGAAATCCAGTTTTCTCAGTAATCCATAAAGAAAGGATTTACTGCCATTTGTTAATTTTTACCTGTTACTAAATTTACATATGTCATTAAATGTCAAATGTGGTAATTTAGATTTTTACAAATGTCAACAACTTAATATATGAACTATGTCCTAATTTATTTATGTTTATGATTTAACTTAATTTTTCATTGGTATTTTATGTTTACAAATTGACGCAGCGGATTATTAACAAAACGATATGGAATGGTGAAAGTAGCAATCGGTGGATTGAAGATACTGAAATGCCCAAATTCTTTGATCACAAAGATACCGAATTCTAGCTATCCTCGTCACGTTGATCGCGCATGATACCGTGAAAGAAGATCTTCAATTCTTCAAGCGTTGATCAAGCGCACTTGATTCCACGAATCGGCTTCAACAATCGTTGATTCGAGCGCACTCGAATAACCGAAAGTGGAGATAGGAGATTACACTCAACTACCAATTTAGGATGAAAGCACACAACAATCAACAAGAAATTTTATTCAAAATCAACCTCGTTCAAATGTACAACTCACACGTATTTATAGTATTTCACCCCTGACCCTTAAGTCGGCTGCGACTTACGACCCACGACTCAACTAGGTCGTTGCCGACCTAACATCACGCGACTCATTTATTACATGACCTAAGACAGTACAACACTGGTACATCACGACATACGACTTAAAGAAGGTGGTCTCCGACCTATCACAATGTTACATGCAACTCAACAAATTACATCACTTAGGTCGATGACGACCTAAAATCACACGACTCAACTCATTACCGACTTAAGACCATATACTAGGTCGTTCAGCGACCTAACACTCACATATATGACCGACTTAACCCATTACATCACAGTTAGGTCGTATACGACCTAACGACTCAATACAAAGTGGCTCTTCTTAGCATAGGTTGTTCCAACGACTCATCCCATAGCTGCTTAGGTCGTAGCTCCTCTTCTTCTGTCCTGTTAGGTCGTGGCCGACTCAAGGTCGCTTCCTTAGGTCGTAGCCCCTCTTCTTCAGACCAGTTAGGTCGTGGCCGACTCAAGGCCGCTTCCTTAGGTCGCAGCCCTTCTTCTTCAGACCAGTTAGGTCGTGGCCTTGTCCCCCGAGCTTTGTTAAGTCGTTGTCGACCTAAGTCCTTAGGTCGTTGCCGACCTAAAACCGACGCTTCCTGCGCCTTAAGACCTTCCTCCCCTGGTTGACTCGTGAACGGCTTAAGGCTTAAAAACGAAGCTTCCTTTACTCGTGAACGATTTAGGCCTTCCACCTTAAGTCGAGTACGACTTATCTCCTGAGCTGCATCATCTTCCCCTGGTTGAGAAAAATTCATCCTCGAATTTGTAAATTCTTCCACATCGGATTGTTCATCCCCAAAATATGGTACAATATGCTTAACATTGAATACGTCAGAAGTGTATACATCTTCCGGTAGCTTCAACTTATACGCATTGTCATTAATCTGTTTCACAACTTCTACAGGACCAATTTTTCTGGCTTTCAACTTGTTATAAGCGCCTACTGGAAAACGATCCTTTGTTAACACAGCATACACCAAATCACCTTCATTAAATTCAACATTTCGTCGCTTCAAATCTGCAGTTCGCTTATACTTCTCATTCGACTTCTCCAATCGTTACTGAACGATCTTATGACATTCTGTCAAGCCTTCAACAAAATCAACAGCTCGTTTAACCGTCCCCTTCGGTTGTGGTACTACCGTTAAGTCAACGGTCCCCTGGGTAAATTTGAATATACAATCTGAAATGGGCTGAATCCTGTGCTATGATTCACTGCATGATTATGTGCAAACTCTGCCTAGCATAACTTCATGTCCCAACTGTTCAGATTGTCCTTCACAAGACATCGCAACAAATTTCCCAACGATCTATTAACAACTTTGGTATGTCCTTCCGTTTGCGGATGATAAGCGCTGCTAAAGTTCAACTTCGTTCCCACCATCTTCCATAAAATTAACCAAAAACGACTTAAAAATCTAGTATCCCGATCAGAAACAATAGATTCTAGTAAACCATGCAATCGATACACCTCCTTAAAGAATAATTGTGCCACTCGAACTGCATCCGCTGTCTTCTTGCAGGCAATAAAATGTACCATCTTTGAAAACCTGTCTACCACAACAAATATAGAATCATTCCCCCTTTGAGTTCTAGGAAAACCCAAAACAAAATCCATGCTGATATCAACCCATGGTTTAGTCGGTACAGGTAACGGCATATACAACCCTGCATTTGTCGCTGTTCCTTTCGAAACTTGACAGATATGACATCTCTGAACAAACTTTTCAACTTCCTTCCTAATCGATGGCCAATAGTAGGATTGAGAAATCAACTGCAATGTTCGATCTCTACCCACATGTCCTTCCTCGTGCAACTCTTTGATAATCTTCAATCTCAAACTGCTCTCTGGAATACATAACTAATTTCCTTTAAACAGAAAACCATCAACCAACACAAATTCATCAGTATCTCCATCCTTAGCTTTCTCAACAAACTTTGCAAAGTAAGGATCCTCGTCAATCAACTCCGGCAATAATTCAAATCCTGTCACCTCAACCTTCATTGTCGTTAATAGATGAGTCCTTCTACTCAAAGCATCAGCTACACGATTCGTCACCCCAGATTTGTGCTTCACAACAAAAGTAAACTGCTGCAAATAAGCGATCCACGATGCATGTCTCGCTGAAATCTTATCCTGCCCTTCCAAATGCTTCAATGCCTCATGATCAGTGTAAAGAACAAACTCTTTCTGAAATAGATAATGTCTCCAATGTTTAACAGCTTGCACTACAGCGTAAAACTCAACATCGTATGTACTGTATCTCATCTTTGCCCCTGACAACTTCTCACTGAAATATGCAATGGGACGCCCCTGCTGACTCAACACCCCTCCGATTCCAACCTTAGATGCATCAGTGTGTAGCTCAAACAAGAACTGAAAATCTGGCAATACAAGAATTGGTGCTGTCGTCAAAAGTTCTTTGATCCGTCCAAAAGCAACTCCTGCTTCCTCTGACCAAGAAAACTGTTTTCCTTTCATGCAATCAGTAACTGGTGCCATCACGCTACTGAAGTGTGGACTGAATCTTCGGTAGAATGATGCCAACCCATGAAAACTTCTAACTTCAGTGATAGTTCTCGGCTGTGGCCAATTTCTAATTGCTTCAACTTTACTTTGATCCACCTGGATTCCCTTCTCAGATACAACATATCCCAAGAATAAAACACTTCGAGCCATGAACACACATTTCTTCGTAGCTGCATAAAATTGTTCCTCACGAAGAATAATTAGCACCTTTCTCAAATGCTCTACATGCTCCTCTGTGCTAGCACTATAAATCAGAATATCATCGAAATAAACTACCACAAACTTCCCAATGTATGGCCTGAAAATTTGATTCATCACCCTCATGAATGTACTCGGTGCATTGATAGACTAAACGACATAACCAGCCATTCATATTAACCTTCTCTCGTCTTGAATGCGGTCTTCCATTCGTCTCCCGGTCTAATTCGAATCTGATGATAACCACTCTTCAAATCAATCTTCGAAAAGATAGTAGCCCCACTCAACTGATCTAGCAAGTCATCCAACCTCGGCATTGGGAATCTATACCTCACAGTAATCTTATTCAATGCTCGACTGTCAGTGCACATTCTCCACGTCCCGTCCTTCTTCGGTACCAACAAAGCCGGCACAGCACATGGACTTAAACTTTCCTGAACACGTCCCTGCTCTAACAACTCTTCCACCTGCCTTCGTAACTCTTCCTGTTCCTTCGGACTCATTCGATAATGTGGTCTATGCGGTAATACTGCTCCCGGAACAAGATCGATTTGATGTTGAATGTCTCTCAGTGGCGGTAACTCCTTGGGCAACTCCTCTGGAAATACATCCTTAAATTCTTTCAAAACTGGCTTCGCTTCTTCTGGAATTTAAACCTCTTCACTACAATCTCGTCCAATCAGTACAAAGACTTCAGGCTCTTCTTCAACTTCCTTGACAAACTCCTTCAAAGATAATAAAGTTTTCAGCTCTTCAATCTCCTCCAACTTGCTTTCCTTCTGTTGTTGCTTCTTGGAAACTAAAGTGATTTTAGTACCTTCAAACATGAAACTGTAACTATTAGCACGACCATCATGTTGTACTGCTCTATCAAACTGCCATGGTCTGCCCAACAACAGATGACACACATCCATGTCTACAACATCACACCAAATTTCGTCTTTGTATTTCTTCCCAATTGAAAAATTCACACAAGCCCTCGACACACCTTTACTTCACCACCCTTCCTTAACCATGCTAACTTGTACGGTTTAGGATGCTTCTCAGTTTCAAGTTCAACTTCTTTACTGCTTCTGTAGAGATAATATTGTCACAACTTCCAGCATCAATAACGAACTTGCAAACCTTCCCCAGGATAGTGCATGTGGACTGAAATATGTTATTCCTCAACCAACTGTTTTCCTCTTCTTATTTCGGTGCCAAATAATTTCTCCTCATCATTAAATTACACCCTTCATCTCCGGACAACTCTTCTTCTTTCTCTTCATAAGATGAATTAGAACATTCATCTTCCACATCCTCTTCTTCTATCTCTGCAACCATTGCTCTCCTCTTAGGCTTCGGACATTCATTGCTTTTGTGACCCAACTCCTGACAATTGTAACATTTGAAACTGCTATTAACCTTTGCCTTCTTAACCTCCTTCACAAATGGTTTCGTGACAGCTTTAGGAACATTAGAACTTCCACTAACACCCTTCACTTGATTGTTAGAATTAGTAAACACACCACCTCCACGCCTTCCCTGCTTCTCCCAAGCCAACGCTTTCTGATGTGCTTCTGCAACAGATCTCGGGTCAAACATATTAACCATATCCTGGATCTGCATTCGCAACCCTCCAACAAATCTAGCAGTTAGCTGTTCTTCCGTCTCCATAATATCATTCCTGGCAATGAGTTGGTAAAATTCATCTGCATAATCATTAACTGACTTCGTCCCTTGCTTCAGATTTTGCAATCTCTGGTACATGAGTGATTGATAGTTGTAAGGTAAAAATGTAGCTCTCATCAGCTTCTTCATCTTCTCCAAGACTCAATCTTTGACTTTCCCATTCTCTCCCTTGTAAGTTTAGTTTGCTGCCACCATGCCAAAGCTCTCCCCATCAACCTAGTAGCAACCAACTTCACTCTTCTATGCTCAGGAACCTCCATGAAATCAAAGATCTCTTCAACATTAGATAACCAATCAAGAAATTCTTCAGCTACCATTCCACCCTTGAACTCTGGAATTTCCATCTTCATACCTGATTCCCATCGACGATCATCCTCTATATCTCGATATGAATTTCGAACTTGGTCTCGATCTCGATAATGAATGCTTGCTCTATCACCCTCTTCATCAAAATCAAATGTATGTCTATATCGATCTCGACCATCAACATCCCTTCGATCACGCATGTCTCTTCTACTATGTCTCTCTTCATCTCTATATGGTTCATCTTCAAACTCTCGTGGAGTTCTCCTCTCTTCATGTCCATAGTCATGCTGATCTCTCCTTCATGAAATTGATGTTTCTCTTCTCTCTCTTAAAGATTGCGGTGATACCCTTCTCGCTTCTGTAACCGATGGTGAAACTCGGTTTCCTCCATGGTTCGAGATTGGTGATCTCCTCCTTTGATTTTGATTCAAATCATTCATCAACTTCTCTAACTTTCCAATGCCTTCATCAAATTTCTCATTAATACGTTGTTCCATAAGCTCGGCTTCTTCTCTTCTATACAAAGCTTCAACGTTTTGATGACGGTTAGCTCTTCTCGGCGGCATGATTGAAAACTTCTCAAAACTTCAACAAATACTTCAAAATTTCACAAATCTTCAACTCAAATCAAACAATTCACGGCTTATCACTTAACTCGGCCTCACCCAACTCGGCAATAGGCGACGACTCAAGGATAGGTCGGCTCAACTTGGCTCGGCTTAAAGTTAGGTCGGCTCGGATTTAACAAGCATGACTTCAATCACTTTACTTTCAAACTTTGGCGTGCAAAATCTCACGGCCACAATACAAAAACTTCTCCAACTCTAGATCCAAAATGAAATGGATCAAAATCTTCAACTAAACTTATGCACGGCCTATACTTAGCACAAAGTTATGTTCGGCCTTCATACTTCAACACAAATCAACTCAAACAACTTCCACTCTTTGATCCAAAATGAAATGAATCGAAAGCTTATAACTTGTTGCAACTTCAAGATGAACACGATGAACTTCAACTTCAAATTCCTTGGCTCCAAGACTCGTCTTAGCTATGATTGGCTAAGTCAAGCTCTGATACCAAACTGACGCAGCGGATTATTAACAAAACGATATGGAATGGTGAAAGTAGCAATAGGTGGATTGAAGATACTGAAATGCCCAAATTCGTTGATTACAAAGATACCGAATTCTAGCTATCCTCGTCACGTTGATCGCGCACGATACCGTGAAAGAAGATCTTCAATTCTTCAAGCGTTGATCAAGCGCACTTGATTCCGTGAATCGGCTTCAACAATCGTTGATTCGAGCGCACTCGAATAACCAAAAGTGGAGATAGGAGATTACACTCAATTACCAATTTAGGATGAAAGCACACAGCAATCAACAAGAAATTTTATTCAAAATAAACCTCGTTCAAATGTACAACTCACGCGTATTTATAGTATTTCACCCCTGACCCTTAAGTCGGCTGCGACTTACGACCCACGACTCAACTAGGTCGTTGCCGATCTAACATCGCGCGACTCATTTATTACATGACCTAAGACAGTACAACACTGGTACATCACGACATACGACTTAAAGAAGGTGGTCTCCGACCTATCACAATGTTACATGCAACTCAACAAATTACATCACTTAGGTCGGTGACGACCTAAAATCACACGACTCAACTCATTACCGACTTAAGACCATATACTAGGTCGTTCGGCGACCTAACACTCACATATATGACCGACTTAACCCATTACATCACAGTTAGGTCGTATACGACCTAACGAATCAATACAAAGTGGCTCTTCTTAGCATATGTCGGTCCAACGACTCATCCCATAGCTGCTTAGGTCGTAGCTCCTCTTCTTCTGTCCTGTTAGGTCGTGGCCGACTAAAGGTCGCTTCCTTAGGTCGTAGCCCCTCTTCTTCAGACCAGTTAGGTCGTGGCCGACTCAAGGCCGCTTCCTTAGGTCGCAGCCCCTCTTCTTCAGACCAGTTAGGTCGTGGCCGACTCAAGGCCGCTTCCTTAGGTCGCAGCCCTTCTTCTTAAGACCAGTTAGGTCGTGGCCTTGTCCCCCGAGCTTTGTTAAGTCCTTGTCGACCTAAGTCCTTAGGTCGTTGCCGACCTAAAACCGACGCTTCCTGCGCCTTAAGACCTTCCTCCCCTGGTTGACTCGTGAACGGCTTAAGGCTTAAAAACGAAGCTTCCTTAACTCGTGAACGATTTAGGCCTTCCACCTTAAGTCGAGTACGACTTATCTCCTGAGCTGCATCACAAATGTATATACATATAACTATGTTTTACTTCAAATATGAAAAGAAAAGTGTTTAGACTTATATTTTTGTTTATATTACCCTTGTTTAAATTTTATGCTTAAGTTGTCATAATACTTAAATTGATAACTATATATGTATGATTAAACTTTATTAGTCTTGAAAATTATTATATTGAATTTAAACTGTAGCTAACTATTAACAATACATATTATAATAGAAAACATATTTATTTATAAAAGATAATTTTTTTTTTCAAATTGAATAATTATAAAAGAAGGTCATTAAACACATATTATCACTAAATATCTATTCACATATTATTATTCAACATTTATTATAATTTAAATTCATCTATACACATATCCAAAGATATATATATATATATATATATTTTGAATTTTATTTGTTCAATCAAATAAAATTAGTATTTCTATAACTGAATCAAATAATTATCAATTAACAGATGCCCAAAAATTTGGGTTATCACATTCCTCCCCCCTCAGAATCTTTTCGTCCTCGAAAAGGAACGAAGCCAGAAATTATTCAATACATAAAATCAGATAAATTTCTTTGATCATTTTTAAAACACTTAATATTACTAAAATATATACATACATACATACATATATATTTATAACTCGATGTTTCAACAAGTCTATCCTGGTTCTTACAGAAATTCGGCATACGTTGATCAGACGTAGGACTGAAAATCTACAAGTACTTGGTAAACCCATTTTCAACACCCAGTGAAAATACTTGGAAAATAATTTTAATGAAAATATAGAAAACAGTTTTTGAAAATAGAGGAAATATATTTGGTGAGAATGCTCTGGAAATCATCACTCCCATCCATGGTCGCAGTTAACCCGATGGTTTCGTTGTCATCCCGACAAAATCCACAGATAACTGTAGTCCTCCGCGCCCCTCGATTACACCATGGATCCCGCTACAGATCGCAGCTACAACTGGGGTTACGTAGCTATCACAACAAAAATCCATATAACTGTAGGCATCAGCGCCCTCGAATTTCGCTGCCAAAAGAATGAAACTTCTCCACTCCACTTGACCATAGATCGTAGTCTACCGATGTTGCGTTGCCTTCCCGACAAAATCAAGTGTAGACCGTTGACATTCATCCTCCACACGATTTTCGCTATTATCTCCACAGTAGATCGCATTGACATCTACACTATCGTCACAGCATGACCCCAAATGCCCCTGTAGGCATCAGCGCCCTCGAATTTCGCTACCCAATAATCCTCAGGAACTAGTTTTGTCCGGACTCCTCATAGGATCAACTTTAGAACCCCCCTTAGGGCTCAAGGCAGCACCACCCGGTGGTACTCCTGAGAAGTCCATTCCAAGGGAGCGCATTTTTCCCCAGAGTCATCATCAAAACATTTTATACTATTGTTAACGGTAAAAATGGCTATAACGCTAACACCTGGTGTATGCCGTGATGAAATGAAAGCACCACCAATTTGCACGGGAATTAAAGTAAAAAGAAAATAGCAGAAAAAGTAAAAGAGACAGAGATTTTTATAGTGGTTCGGCTTCTAATAAGCCTACATCCACTTTACATCCTCCATTATGTTTCTCGAGCTCACTTTACAAGATTATAACACTTTTACAACACGATCTCTTGATCACAACACTTTTTCAACACGATCTTACAATTACAACACGATCAGAGAAAGAAGTTTGAACTTTGATGATGAATTGCTCTTTGGATTCATGGTTAATGAGGTTGATCTCTAGATGAAGATTCTTCAGTGTTTGAAGTGTTTGGAGAGTCGAGAAATCAGCAGAGTATAGGCCCCTTGAAATCCAAAAAAGTCCTCCTCGAATGTGGAGTTGGTGGAGTATTTATAGCCGACTTCGGAGTTAGGTCGGCTGGAGCGACCTAAGATAGGTCGTAGGCCGGTTGGAGCGACCTAAGGTGGGTCTTTGGCGACCTAGAGGAGCGGCAGAAGAAGGAGGGCGACCTAAGGGATAACGGCATTAGAATGTATGGCCTGGAGCGACCTAAGGGAAAAGGCGGGGTATGCTTTAGGTCGTGTGCGACCTATGGGTGTTAGGTCGCGAGTGACCTGATTTTGATGAGGTGAGACTGGTTAGGTCGCGAGCGACCTAGGTGATGGCGGGTTAGGTCGCGAGCGACCTATGGGTTTAAGAGAAGAGTTAGGTCGCGAGCGACCTAACTTTGTTGAGGAGAAGCATAAGTCGCTTAGCAGGTAGGTCGCTTGAGCCATTAAGTAGTTAAGTCGCTGACTGCTGAGTTGCTCTAGGTCGTAGGTCGCTTGGATTTATAGGTCATTAGGTCACGAACATTCCTGTGAGCTGTTAACTCGTGAAGTCTTAGGTCACTAAGTCGTGAGGTCTGTTAAGTCGTGAACTCTTTAAGTCGTTAGCCCGCTTCATCAGTTAGGTCGCTAACTTGCTTCATTGGTTAGGTCGCTAGGTCGCTTCATTGGTTAGGTCGCTAGGTCGCTTCATTGGTTAGGTCGTTAACTAGTTGAGTCGCTAGATTACTTCACTCTTTAAGTCGTATACCGTTTTGGACGGGGCGCTGCCCCGCACCCCGCCGGGGGCGCTGCCCCCGGACCCCTACGACCTGACTGGGCAGGTCGAACACCGTAGCAGTGGCGTTGCCCCCACACCCCCACCTTGGGGGGTTGGCACCCCCTGGACCCCCCTCCGTAGGGGATCTTAGATGAAAAATCATTCAATAGAACTTGCTTTTGTTGAGATGTTGAGTTGACCAATCTTTGAGACGAGCTATCTCTCTTTTCTTGGTCGATCTTTTGATATCACAGCCTTGCTGAAAAAGGCGGGATAACAACTATATATATAGTATCTTTAAATCATACATCTAGTATGATCTCATACAAAGCTCCTTTACACAAAATCGATTATTCCAACAACGATAATTCTCAAACTAGGCTTTCCAAATTCTCATATTGATTTTACCCAAAAATCAAAAGCCTTTTCCAAATCCAAAGGTTCCCAAAACCCTTTTTCCAAAATCCTCATATGATCTTTTATATATATATTCAGATATATAAAATCTTTTAAAACTTTGGATCATTTCAAACTTGTATAATTTCCTTTTATACTTCAAAACACCATCAAAATCCGTTTCTTTCTGGCAAAAGATTCATCAAAGGGAGTTTTATCTTATATAACAAAGATATATAACTTTGATTATTCAAAATCAAATATTCAAATTTGATAACTCTTTTCAATATCAATTTCATTCAAATTCGTATGATGTACACATATCATCCGTACGCTATACCAATCTGATCGCTCACTCGATCACACAATTTCACTTCCGAACTAGTATCGTCCACCCAACTTCCTAGTGCGGACACAGATTTGGTTTCTTGATCAGAAACCGTCATTCTCCTTGCATAGTCATAACTATGATAGAGAATATCCAGAACCAATCAAAAATCCATATCGTTTCGCCTTCGAAAATCGAGTGTAAAATCCCACTCGGATCGAAATAACTATCTCAAAATTCTGTGCTCGAATCTAGATCAAATTACTATGCGAATAGAATAACATACGTACACCCTACGTATTTATCTTTATTGGTTATTATCCAAATCAATTTCATTTCTATTCACATTTACTTTGAATTTCATTCTCTTACTCACAATTGCTTCAATCCATTTGGATTATCACCTTTATTCTTATCTCGATTGGGTATTTAACCAATAACAGTTTGAACTCCGACCAGTTTATTAAGAAAATAGCTTGAAATTTTTAAAAATAAATAAGTAGTTGGAAAATAATTACTAGTTTGTGAAATAGGTGTAAAATAGTTAGAAAATAGTTAAAATATTTATAGAAATTTTTGATAATTGCAAAACAGCTATAAAATAGTAATTAGTAGTTGAAAATAGTAATTAGTTTATAGAATAGTTAGAAAATTGTTAAACAGTTTCAAAAATAACTGTAAAACCAGTATAAGATAGTTTGGTTTTTTTTTAAAGAAAGGTTGTTTATATAATGAATAGCTTGGAAAAATAAGTTTATATTAAAACAATTTATATTAAAAATAGTCCAGAGTCAAAACTGTTCATTTCCCAATCTCCATTCTCATTAATTCAATTTAAATTTCCATTTCCATTTAAATTGACCCAACTCCAATTTAAATAACTTTAATTTCTATTGAAATTGAGTCAACCCCAATTCAAGTTGAATTAACCTCAGTTTCTTACCAAAATTTAACTTTATTCAATCTTGATCTCAGTTTCTACTAATTCAAATAAATTTCAATTGAACTAGTTCCAATTTCAATTTATTTCAACTCCAGTTTGAATTAATTCTAATTTTAGACTCTATTTCCAAATAAAGTTGAATTATTCTTGATTTCCTTCCAAATTTAATTTAAATTCCATTTGAATTTAAAACTTATTCAACTTTAATTGCAATTCCAAATTATTCAAATCAATTCGGACTAATTTCAAATTGAACCTACTTCAATTTCAAATTGTTTCAAATTAATCCAATTCGAATTTTCCATTTGAATTTTATACTTATACATCTTCAACCACAATTTCAATTAATTCAAATCAAATTCAATTTGAACTAATTTCAATCCAAATTCCAAATTTAAACCATCTCGAATTATATAAATTCGAGTTAATACTTCAAATATTGATTTAATTCCTTTAAACCAATTTTTCTTTAAAGTTTTTAAATAATTCAATTCGGAGTCCAAATTTCAAAATTCCATTCTAAAACATCCATCAAATTCCAAATTCCAGATCTCAAACCCATTTGAGATAACACAAACTCCTCGTTCAGATTAACCATTTAACTTCCCAAGTTAAATCTTAATTTCATCTTCAAATTTCCAAATCAGGTTGATCATTCCAACTTATTTAACTTTTTTCCCAGTTAAACTCAATTCACTTAATCCAGTCAACTTTATCCGATTTGAATTTTCCATTTCAAATTTTGAACTTCTCAAAAATAATCTTCCCACTTATTAAGTTCAAAAACTTAACACTTTGGGTGTCACATCTTATTCCAAATTTAAAACTCAACATTTAGAGTTTATTTCAAACCACCTTTGATATTATGTATATTTACATATATGCATATTAATTTCTTTTACCAAGTTATACTTTAAAATTTTAAACCACCTTTGGTTTTCAAAACAAATTTCTTTTAAATTTTCAAACAACTCTTGCTTGAAATAGGACCATTTCATTCAATTTCCTTAAATAATATTATTTGTTATTTCTTTAAATTAATTACATCATTAATTAATCACATTCGGTAACTAACTTATTTCTTAATTACCTTCATTAAGTAATTGTCCCTTAAATTACTTACCTCTAGTTACTTCATTAAGTAACTCCCTCTTATTTATCAATTCCAATTATTATCCATTAATTAATCTCATTAAATAAGTTTAACTAATTACATAAATTAATTGATTATCCTTATCCTGAAAACTTTTCCAATTACAAGATTTAATTTCAGTTTGAATCCATTTCAAACTTGTCTTTAATTTAATTTCAATTTAGTTGTAATTCTATTACCACTTAACTATTACTTTTAGTTTAGTTAATACTACAACCAATTTCCATAATATAATAGATAATCTATTTCTTATATAAGATTCATTTACTTTTGAAATCATTTAAAAATCTTTATATAAGCAAATAACAAGTACGCTCTCTCATATATATATATAGACACACTCAACTCATTCTAGGGTACCACTTACCCTATCCTTAATGAGTAATCCCACCAGAGCCAAGGTTCTCGATTAACCTTCTGCTCTGATACCAAATGAAACGACCCGGAATTTCGATCCCGAAATTTCCAGATAGTTAGAGGAAAGAAGAAAAGATAGAAGAAGAACAGAAAAGAATCACACAATCTCACATTCGCAGCGGATAAAATATAATATCAAGAATAATAGTTATACCAAAGAAAAATTATATCTATCAATTTACATCGACATATCAGAGTTACAACAATTTTATACAACATTGGACAGATACAAATGAACATGTCTCAAATATATACAATATCATAGTGGAAACTCTCCATACGTCCCTGCCATCCAGCTCGCCTCCTGAGTTCCAGAACGTCCTTACCTGAAAATCTGTAATACTCGGTCTGACCCGAGTATTACATCAAAGTAACACCCGGGTCAGGCTGGAAACCAGCGTGAGTAAACCCATCTAACATGAAAAAACAAAGTATACAACGTATATACAACCCGGGTAACTCCCATCAATTTACAAATTCACAATTTGTTATAGGGACCACTTAAGTCACATAACACTTCCCTAGGTACCAAAACTCAGATTAAATAGTCCAATTCACTTAAATCATTGCGTTTCAAATCTATTGATTTCACAAATCAATTTAAAAAGGATCGAAGTGGTTCCGAGTATTAAATAATACCCGACTCCAGTCTCTTCGAACCCAATGTCATCTGATCCCTTATTTTTCAGGTGAATATAACTCAATCTTAAATGTATATTGTCACTTTCTCACAGCAATTTATTGTAGATAGTCACATTATCACTGTCCACCCAAAACTTATCACATAACATCCCGGTCACATACCAGGAATAACCAATAATCCAAGGTATTCAAATATCATTCAATCATCCATATATGAGAAAGGATTAATTAATTGTACTACCTCTAATGAATTTAAAATGAATCAAATTAATCACTTCTATTTTTAATTTATTTAAAATAAATTAAATTAATCACTTTCATCACATAAATCTTGCTTACATGATCTTTGATTAATTTCAAATCAATTAAATAATCACCATCTAATATTCACATTAATCAATCTTCCTTGATAAATTATCCTCTAATTATATTCAAGTAATTAGCCTTTAATTAATTTTACAAATTAATTATTCTTAACCAAATACAGTGATTAACCCTTTAATCACATCATAATTAATTAACTATAAGTAAATACATTCATTCTTAACTAATTTCATTAATTAATTATTCTATAATGACTTATTATTGATTTATCTATCTTAGTTAATCGACCCTTAATTATATCATTAATTAATTAATGATTTCTTAATTACTGCTTTAGTTGATTAACTCAATTAAATTTATTACATTTAATCATTAATCTCTATTTAACCCATACTTATTTTCCCCTCTTGATAAACCTAATCCAATCATTTTTTTTCCATTAATTACTTCGCTAAGTAATTATACCTCATTAATTACATTCAGTGCTACGTTTTAACAAATCATTGTGTGGTTATATTAATTAATTTCACAAATTAAATCAACAACCTTTGATTAGTTTAAGTAAACATTATTAATAAATCACCCTTAAGCGATAAATCATTAATTAATCACCTTACTTATTAAACAATTATCTCTAAGCTTTAGTAATTACCACTAATTAATATATTAGGGAATCAATCCTTAATTAAGTAAACTGACCTTCCTATACATTAAATAATTTTATTCTTCAGTTCACCTCAAAACATCAACTTGAATTACACCTCAAATGCACTTGCTCATTCCTTCTTCTTGTTTTTTTTTTTTTAAAACCTGGTTTATAAATTCATTGAAACCTACCCAGCAAGATATGCTTTAAAAATTTTTTACTTAGCTTATCAATGCCTAACATAGAAATTTCCGTGCCAAACAAGGCCATAACCAGATCAAAGCCTGAGCAACCACTCAAACACAACTCAAAACAAACTGCTTCGAGTAACCCGCGCAACTACTCGAGATCAAACACGAGAAATCATCGCTACCCACAATTCAGACATTCTGATTCACAGAACATCTCGTGCACATGCACCGGCCATTGGCGATGCTCCAGCCGCCTCGATCACCACCTGCAAGTTGCTTTCAACCTTCTCCATCCATCTGACCACTCCGGCAACTCCATTAACCCTTGCATCAAATTCGAACGCATTCAACCCCAAGGGATGAAACTGTACAGGAACCTTCACCTACAAATCTTCCTCGTTCCTACGTCTCTGATCACCTGACGCCTCGAGACTTCTGCCACTGCTTCTCCACGAAACCCGTAACCCGACCCCCCATGACCGATCGAGTCTCGAACTCCTACGACATCGCACACAAACATGTGAAACAGCAAACCCATCAGCTCCTAAAACCCTAAATCAACCAATCGCCATTGCTACGATGATCACTCCTTCCTCCTGACATTTTTCCGACCTCCTCGGTCGACAAACAAGCCTCAAAAATAGCCACGACGTTCAACTGCTCTACGATCATTAGAAAATGGCCCGGACCCATTTTCCGTTCAACTTCGAACCACACCCTTGATACTTAGATAAAAATCAAGAAATTCATCTTAAAAATCATCATTTATAATGAGTATTTAGATTATATAATTAAATTTGCGAAACATTTCACTTGATTTTTAACCCATTTCTAAATTTTACTGCTAATCCCCCATTTTCCAAAGATATTCAACAGAATTTGTATAAGTGAAGTTTTTTTTTCTTTTAATTTAAATTTAAAATTATGTTTCAAAACAGAAACTTTTGTTTGTAAACTTAATCAAAAAGAAAAATCAAGAAGTGAATAAATTTTTTATTCTTCCCAGTATCAGTCCTTTTTGGAAAGAGACAGAGCATGGATCAGCATGCATAATATCAAACATTCATATTACATAAATCCTAGATTTATCAAACATGCGTCCAAAAATTTAACATTACTTTATAGGTTTACACAAGACATTTCACAAGCTTCAGTTTAAACTAATTTTTTTTAAGGGTTAACTTTTACTCACCTAGAACAGAGAAGACAATTTGATGAACTGCACTTGACCTTTGCCGTGATCTGCAACTAGACTAATGGTTATGAACCGAAGCTTTTGATTTGCATTGAAACATGAAACTGAAGCTTAAATCGAAGTTTATTGAGCTGGTCCTTGTTTTGTTTTCCTCAGGTTTGCTTCTCTTTACAGGTTTTGATTTTCAAAATTTCTGTTTACTTTTAGTTTCTTTTCTCCTTAGATCTGGATTTTGATCTTGAAGCTTTATTGTATTAACTTTGATCTTCTTCTTTTTAGTTCCAGAAGTAAGAAAAAGAAGAGGTTTCAGAAATTTTTAACTGAAATCTAGTTTTCTCAGTAATCCATAAAGAAAGGATTTACTGCCATTTGTTAATTTTTACCTGTTACTAAATTTACATATGTCATTAAATGTCAAATGTGGTAATTTAGATTTTTACAAATGTCAACAACTTAATATATGAACTATGTCTTAATATATTTATGTTTATGATTTAACTTAATTTTTCATTGGTATTTTATGTTTAAAAATGTATACATATATAACTATGTTTTATTTCAAATATCAAAAGAAAAGTGTTTAGACTTATATTTTTGTTTATATTACCCTTGTTTAAATTTTATGCTTAAGTTGTCATAATACTTAAATTGATAACTATATATGTATGATTAAACTTTATTAGTCTTGAAAATTATTATATTGAATTTAAACTGTAGCTAACTATTAACAATACATACTATAATAGAAAACATAATTATTTATAAAAGATAATTTTTTTTCAAATTGAATAATTATAAAAGAAGGTCATTAAACACATATTATCAATAAATATCTATTCACATATTATTATTCAACATTTATTATAATTTAAATTCATCTATACACATATCCAAAGATATATATATATATTTGAATTTTATTTGTTCAATCAAATAAAATTAGTATTTCTATAATTGAATCAAATAATTATCAATTAACAGATGCCCAAAAATTTGGGTTATCACAATTCAGGCGTAACCTTTTTGTATCTGCGATCCATGGTTGGACCAAAGGTTTGGTTGATTTGTCTGTATTGTACTTTCCACATCTGCTTTTAAATGTTTTTTAAGTATTTTCACTGGGTGTTGAAACAAGTCTACTAAGTACCTGGAGAATTCTAGCTTTTCGCCTGATAAACGCACTGCCGGAGTCTACAGGAACAGGGATAAACTTGTTAGGACATCGAGTTATAAAAGTATTTTGATAAAGTACCACATAAAGGATATTTTGATCTTTTATTTTACCTTTCTAAATAATTGAAATATACATAATTTTAAAATAATTGTTCATCGTTGTCTTTCAACCTATCTTCCCTTCTAGCCATTCTTACTTTCCACCCTGATAAACTTACCTATAACAACAGTTATCAGGTATGATTTTAATCTTTTTGTCATCTTGTCTTAGTCCTATTTCATTCTTTTTTTTTGTCTGTGCTTTCCGTACCTCGTTCCTTTTTGAGGACGAAATGTTTTGAGTGGGAGAGAGTGTAACGACTCGTATATTTTGATAAATAAATTGGTTGAATTGATATTATTTTTGTAATTAAATTTAGAAAGAAATTAAATTTTTATGATTTATATTGAAGTTAATGTTAAGAACGAATTTTAGCCATGGTTATTAAGAACTAATTATTGACAATTTAAGTAAAATCACAATGAAAATGAAATTGTGTATTGTTGCACTTGGCATAAAATAAAAATATAAAATAAGTAAATAACTGTAGGTGTTGTATAACTAAAGGAATTTATATATTACTAATAGTAATTGAATGAATTCGGCAATATGTATGTGATTATAAAATTTGGTTGATGTATGATAGACCTAAGTGTAACCTTGGCTTGTAAACAATTAGTATAAGTTACCTATTTAATTTGTTGATTGAATTGGAATGGGAAACAAAATTCTAGTAAAAATATAATTAAAGGTTATAATAATAGGAATGAGAATGTGTTAAGTAAATAAAAGGTAAATAATACTAGTCAAGGTTAATCAATTTATGTATTAAAGGGAATACCATTTAATGAAAAGAAATGCTAATGTTATATTTGGCAAAATTTCAATATAAGTGGGAATTATAGTTAATGCACAATTGCAAGATTTTAATTGGTTTTATTTAGAAAATTGGAAAATAAATTTTAATAAATATAATTAAATATTTTGTTAATGTAAATTATGATAATATTTGAAAGTAATGTCCATCCCAACAAAATTTAAATATAGTAATAAATAATGTGTAAAAAGGCAATAAATTATACGTTTACATGACACGTTTTATATCCATTCTTGTTTAACTATTTGGCGTTATTAATTGTTAACGATAAAAATGGCTTTAACGCTAACACCCGGTGTCTGCCGTGATGAAATGAAAGCACCACCCGTTTGTACGGGAATCAAAGTAAAAAGAAAATAGCAGAAAAAGTAAAAGAGATAGAGATTTTTATAGTGGTTCAGCTTCTAATAAGCCTACATCCACTTTACATCCTCCATTATGTTTTTCGAGCACTCTTTACAAGATTTCAACACTTTTACAACACGATCTCTTGACCACAACACTTTTACAACACGATCTTACAATTACAACACGATCAGAGAAAGAAGTTTGAACTTTGATGATGAATTGCTCTTTGGATTCATGGTTAATGAAGTCGATCTCTTGATGAAGACTCTTCAGTGTTTGAAGTGTTTGGAGAGTCGAGAAATCAACAGAGTATAGGCGCCTTGAAATCCAAAAAAAAGTCCACCCCCCCCCCCCCCCCCCCCCGAATGTGGAGTTTATGGAGTATTTATAGGTGAAAATCAGGTCAAGGTCGGTTGGAGCGACCTATGGTGGGTCGTAGGTCGTTGGAGACCTAGTGGAGCGGCCGAAGAAGGAAGGCGACCTAAGGGATAACGGCCTTAGAATGTATGTCCTGGAGCGACCTAAAAAGGCAGGGTATGCTTTAGGTCGCGAGTTACAGGTTAGAGTTAGGTCGCGAGCTACGGGTTAAGGTTAGGTCGCGAGCTACGGGTTAGAGTTAGATCGCGAGCGACCTAACTTGGACGGATAGATTGCTAACTCGTGAAGTCTTAGGTCGCTAAGTTTTTAGGTCGCGAACTCTTTAGGTCGTCCCACTTTTAGGTCGTGATAACTCTTAGGTCGCTGCATCCTTAGGTTGCGACTTCCTGTGAGTTGTTAACTCGTTTAGTTTTAGCTCGTTGGACCACTGGGTTACTTTACGCCTTAAGTCGCTGAGCCGCTTAGGTTGGCAGGAAGTAGGTCGCTGAGACCTGGAGAATGTTAGGTCGCTGTAAACCTTAACTCGTTAAGTCGGATACATGGCTTAGTCACTAGGTCGTGGACTTTTTAGGTCGCTAACTCGCTGCATTCTCTAGGTTGTTGGATACTCCATGCTCTAAGTTGCATACCGTTTTGGATGGGGCGTTGCCCCGCACCCCGCCGGGGGCGCTGCCCCCTGGACCCCTGCGACCTGACCGGTCAGGTCGAACACCGTAGCGGTGGGATTGCCCCCGCACCTCCACTTTGGGGGTTGGCACCCCCCCGGACCCCCCCCTCCGTAGGGGATCTTAGAGGAAGAGTCATTCAATAGAACTTGCTTTGTTGAGATGCCGAGTTGACCAATCTTTGAGACGAGCTATCTTGCTTTTCTCGGTCGATCTTTTGATATCATGGCCTTGCTACAAAGGCGGGATAACATTAATGGTACGTTATTTCCTGATATATTCATTAGCATATTTACTAAATAAATAAGAAACATATAAATTTAAATTATGGTACTTTGTTAATTATTTTGGGCGTACGTTTCGTTTTAATTATCGCGTCTATTGTACGCACTTTTTAATTTCTTACCTTAGCTAAAAAAAATCAAATCATTCAATAGCCGTGCTTTTCTATAGGAAAGAAATGAAAAGCTCGCCTTGTCATTCACGTATGAGAATTTCTTCTTTCCTTTTCACTTCTCCTTAATTAATAGGAATAAATTCCTAAATTTCCTCTAGTCGTTACTATCTTTATTTCTTCCCCTTTTTCCCCACCGTTTGATTTCCTACCTCTTTGTTTACCTATTTATTTATTTCCTACCTTAAATTGTTCCTCAATACTCGTAGCCGTTCCTTACATGTAGCCTATCAATTCACTTAAAGATAGGAAGAGTTCTCATTTTCCATTTATTCCTTTTTTCAAAATAGGAATTAAATCCCTCCATTTTCTCTTGCCACTTTAAACAAAATTTCTTTCCACTTTATCAATTTGAGGTTTCTCTTATAAATACAAATCACACGTACATACCTTACTCCATATCAATAGACCTTCATCTCCTCTCTAGCGTGAAGTAGCAGGTAAATGGCCGCATGCTTTTCCTTTATTTTTTTTCTTCTTCTTTTTCATCCTTTTCTTTTATTTTCTTCTTGTTTATATTGCTTTTGCTTTTCCTTTATTTTAAGTATAACAAGTTTCAAGTATATATTTCAAAATATAAGTATGTTTATATAGAGCAGCGCAAGTATATATTTAAAGTTATAAACATATGCATTTATTCTATGGTTTGTTTTATATGAGTATTTATTGAAATTTGTTTAGTCTGACTTTTGAATATACATTGGGTTGCTGCATACTGTTATATATAATATAAGAAGTTTAGAAGTCCGCATACTTTTATATATCATACAAGAAGTTTAGAATAGTTGGATTTCAATCTGTATGATTTCATCAGAGAAATATCATGAACACATATTAGTCTATATATTGTGTACATGAGTTTGAATTCTATGTTCATATCTTGTTTTAACATATAATATATATCCACATGTTTCAATTTAATTGGCACGTGTTTGAATAGCTTGCATACATAGTTCACACCTATACACATATATGACCTCCATTTTTCATATATGTGATATTTTAAGTCAGGGCCTATTGTTTCTATACTTGGATTTAAAATGGAAGGTATAAGTTTTAAATATGTAACGTGTTTAAGTGTACCATTTATGCGGTTACATATATAGTTATGGTTATATACTACTACCTGGGTTGCATAAGAATCATATGTTGATGTTAAAGTAAATAACTTTTATTTTATAAGGGGTATTGAGTTTAAATTATATATTAGGTATGTATTTTAAATATGGGTTTGGGTATAATAATGATTTTGTAAATATCCATAAACGTTTTGATTTTTATTATAGTTATGCTTTAAATTCAATATATATGTTTAAAGTTTAAATTTGATTTAAAAATATATATGTATTTATTTCAATATACGTATATATATATATTGTATATACATGTTTTAAGTGTGATTTAAGGCCTGCACTTAGTTTGCATGTTTGTAATGTATAAAGATAATGTATATAAATTCATGCATGCGTTGTCGTACAATTCTGAAAGAATGTATATGATATTAAATGAAAATTGATTTTTATATTAAATATATAAAAGGTACTTTTACAATGATTTAAATTTTAGATGGTGTTCAGATATTGGTTTGAATTATGGGTAATATAGTATACAACTATTTATTTCAATCTTGTGTATATATGATGATTAATTTTATTTATTGGTTTTAAACTAAATATTGATTTCATATATATTTAGTTCAAATTTATATCGACTGATTCAATCGTTCCTTTTGATTTCCCATTATCAGCCTTGTCCGTCATGCCTATTTTCTACATCAAATCTTGTCCATCCAGCGTTGCTTTGGATTTCGTAGTTCACTTCATTTTCTGTCTCTCTAACCTTGAAAGGTGAGCAATCACTCATGATTAATGTTCTTATATTTATTAAGTTTGATTTCAATTGAAACAACAACTGAAATGTGCTGCTAGTTTGAACTGTTATTTATTTAGATTGTTATATATGCTAGTATCTATAACTGTTCACCTATGGGATATGACACCATATCCTGTGCTTATATTATATTATTATTGATGATATATGCTTTTTGTTATATTCTATATTATCTGTTATCACTCTGCAAGTTCCCCTATTAGTATAAAATTCACTATGGGTTGAAATGGTACATACCCGAACGGACTTTAGAATGGGAGAAAATCATTATGGGCTGAAATGATAGACCCAAGCAACTTTCATTAAATTTGAGATTGCGGGTCGAAATGATATCTGCCCGTATATATTTAAATAAGGATTGAAATGATAAATATCTATATCACTTGGCCATAGGATAGGAAATTATATAAAGACACCGTTGGTCTATATACAAATATTTTTAAATGATTTCTTTAGTTTTGAAAGGGAATATATACATGGTTTTATTTAATATTGGAAATGTTTGATATATAAATAAGTTTTAAAATAAAGTGATTTAATTAATATATTATGTTAAGTAGTAAATTCTTAAATCGATTTTTCAATGATTTATATAAGTAAGGAAGATAATGTTGAATTTATTAAAATTGTATTTAGTTAAGAATTTTACTTAATTAAATCGTTTTGAAAGTATTGAATTTGGAATTAGGTAAGATCTTATAACTTGATTTTGATTTAGGAAATTAAATGAATATTTCCCGATTAAAGAAATTGAAGGAAAATATAGTAAACTGTAATTCAAGGTTATTTAAACGATATTGAATTTATTAAGTGAATATTCCAAGGCTAAAAAATAATGAAGTTAAACCAACATTTATATGAAATTGTTAAATTTAGTTTTGAAAATGTTGAATATTTAAAGCCTTGAAATATATTGGAATTTAAATATTTATTTTGTGGTTCAAATCTATATTTGAAATCGATAAAATTTTAATTTGTTTAGTCAGAAACTGAATTGAATGGAAATTGATAAATTTAGATTGAATTAAATTTTAATGGAAAAGTCGAGTTGATTTTGAAGCGATTTGTGAAGTTTTGAGGAAACTACAAATACTTTTACTTTATAAATTAGTTAGTATATATACTATTTTGGAAAATAGATATATTTGAAATGAAATGATATTTAAGTCTTAAAGTATAAATTAATTTGAAATGACGACGGTGTTATAGTGTATATTTCTACATCGTAGATAGTTCCATGGATCCTTAGAGGATGGTTATCCCAACATCCTTTAAGTTAATTGTATTTCAGTTGATATTTCACTTGAGTCGGATTTATGGATACAAGAATGTTAATCCTGACTCGAGTGTTTTTTGTTTTACTTTACGCTCGGGTTAGCCTGAATATTTATAGCTTAGCTTTGGATTTCTTTTCTGGAGCTAGGAATCGCTGGAGATTCTGCTTGTCTAGTTATCTATGCCCTTTCAGTTTCAGTTGTTCTATTTCAGCTTTGGTATTTATAAACTTCTATGTATTTGAGATTTCTTTTGTATATGATTTTTTTCAAACTGATATTACGTATTTTTTTTAGAGCTTGTTATAGTAGCTTCATGAACTACTATGATATTTTAATTTCCGCTGCGAGTTATTCTGATATTTCGGTGTCTATGATTCTGTGGCTGTATTTCATTTGCTCCATATGTTATCACAATCTTTTATTTTTAATTATTCAAGTCAGACATGTGTGCATTATTGTCGATTTGAATGTTCCAAAATAGTGGGTCGTTATAGGTTAACTATCTTATGTTAAGCATGTTGGCTATAATAAGCTTGAGGTGCGATCAGCCCTGTGTAATATTATAAGATATCCTAAGAATTCTGTGGGATGTTTTTTTAATAGCGAGGAACAAAAGGTGATTGTTTACTCACACATTGACTTTTAAGAAAAGGAATTTCTATCAAAAGAAATTATCAACGAAGTTGTAGACTTGGATGAGATCCGAGGAATTAACATAGAGGCTGAATCAGTGGGAAAACAAAGTTCACCCATATACAAAAATGTGTAACCTATCGAAATATCTAGTTAAATTTCGTGCGCTAGAGTGACATTATGGTCTTCTCATAGATGATGAGAAAGAGGGCCATGTCTTTTATGACAAAACTCCTCTATCATTCCAACAAGCACTACAGAGTAAAGACTCTGCACTTTGGCTTAGAGCAATGAAGTTCTAATTGGATTCCATGTATGAAAAAAAAATTACGGACTTTTTTGGACATAATAAAGGGGATCAAACTCATCAAATGCAGGTTTTAAAAGAAATCCATATGTAGATGGACAAGTAGGGATTTACAAGGCTAGCCTAGTTGCAAAAACATTTCGTCAAATTCAAGGCGTTATTACGATGAGACTTTTTTGTCCATAGCCATGCTTAAGTCCATTTCGAATATTCTAGCCATTGCTGCACTCTATAACTGCGAAATATGGAAAATGAATGTAATGACCTTATTTCCAAATGGTGATTTAGAAGAGAACGTCTATAGCAACCTGAGGTTTTCGTGATCAGTGGAAATGAGGGCAAGGCTTGCATGTTGTTAAAGTCCATTTATGGACACAAATGTGCTTCAAGGAGTTGGAACAAGTGTTTTGATAAAGTAATCAAATAGTTTGGTTTTTTTCAAGACATAAAGGAAGCGTGCATATACCGAAAGGAATACGGCAATGTTATTATACTCTTAGTGGTATATGTTGATGATCTTCTATTGATTGACAATAACAATTTTCTCTTGCATTCGGTGAAAGCTTGGACTTTCAAGAACTACTACATGAAGGGATTTGAGAGAGTAGCATGTATACTAGGTATAAAGGCTTATAGAGGTGGATCTAAAGGCTATTGGGATTGTCTGATTCCCTGTATATAGCTGCCATATCGAAAAGGTTTAGCATTGTGAATCCCAAGCATGAAATGTTCCAATGTAATGTGGAAAGTCTTTCTAATAAGGACTTTCCTTATACTGATATGGAGGAGCGAGTGAAGTGCGTACCGTATGCTTCAGGGATTGAATTCATAATGCATGCTACACTATATACTAGACTGGATTTGGCATAGGCCTTAGGATATGTAAGCCGATATAAGTATAATCCCAGAGAGAAGCATTGGACAACTATAAAATGTATACCGTTACATTTAAGAAATACATAGGACCTATTCATATATATGGGAATGGACACCCCTTTATGAAGGGGTATACTGACTCTAGCTTTTAGAGTGATGGTAGTAGTGATAGCATGCAAGTGTGGGGTTATGTTTTTATGCTTATTGGGGTGATCTCCTTTTAAAAGAGTTCAAAATAGGAAATAGTAGCTGATTCGATGATGGAGGCCGAATATATCGCACCCGATGAAGCAGCTAAAGAGGCAGGTTGGATGTATAATTTTTAAGTGAGCTTGGAGTGAGTCCTAATACAAAGAAGCCAATGGCATTGCTCTTGAAAACAATGCAGTGATATAGAACACTAAAGAGCCTATGTGTACAAAAAAGTCACAACATATTCTATGAAAGTTCCACTTCATTACAGAATTCATTGAGAAGAAAGAGGTTTTGATACATAGGGTAGATACCGAGGACAACAAATCCATTATTTATGGTCTATTTCAACTGGTTCCCGAGATGCTAACCCAAGGAATGGGATTGAAATTTCACAATTGGCCCCAAGTGTGAGTGGGAGATTGATAGAGTAAGGGGTACGCCTTATGGGAAATTATTTTATATTTTATAAATTATTAACTCTATGGTTAATTCTTTTTTGTAATAAACGTGATTTCTTTTTGTGATATGCTTGTTAAAATATGTCATAATCAATTTATTAATTAATTTAAGTATATTTAATAGAAAATCCAACAACGGTACATTTGTGAATGTAATTACAAAAATTATAATTATGAGTATTTTATCACAATGTAATAGACACATTATTTTAAATATTCCTAATCATGATTTATTGAGATGGGATATTGATGCGTTTGTTGGGAGTAGGGTACATAATGCCCCAAAAACGTTGGGTAGTTTATTACTCATGACTGCTAGGGCACCAAAGGATACGCACTGATGGTTATTGGATAATTTGTGAGGACCCGCAAATCCGTACTCCTTGAATATACACTAACCTCTATAGATTAATTCAAGATGAACAGAAATACGAATTCTCAATGTTTAAGAAAAAGAAAAGAAAGAAGAAGAGAGAAAAGGATAGAAAAGATAGAGAAAAGAAAATAGAAAATAAAGAAAACAGCAGAACAATAACGGAATCTCACAATTCGCAGCGGAACAACATATAATAGATAAATGAATAATCTTTAAACAAAGAACTATATCAGTTATTACATTACATTACATTTCATTACATTACATCAGAGTGTACAACATCAACAACAACAAACAGCGGAAAAGAAATACTATATACTAGTAATACACCATGCCATCCATCTTGCCTCCAGCAACTCCTGAATTCCAGAATATCCTGATAAACATAACTCTTGACTGCCCGTGTGGAAATTGGTGGGCACCCAGAGTTTAGGAAGGAAAACAATAAACTCTGAGTCAGTCATGTGAATGGTGTGGGAACTCAAAACAGTTTATTTATCTTTAAAAATCAAAATAGAGGAATATTTTTAAAGTCAATTCGCAATGCTTTTAAAAATGAGACTACCATAAGGCCTCCCGCACACACACACAATGCAAACGCGGAATCGGAGGAGATTTCTCCTTATGATAGTCAAAGATGCTTGATACGCATGAAAAAGAACATTTGATATTATTACTAGTGCATAGTGTAGAGAAAATCATTTCGAAAATGAAGATATAAATCTTAGCCAACATACGACCATTATCGTATGCCTACTATAGCTACCATCTAAACAGTGGTGACTACCATAAGTAAATGGCAGGTTCTACAACTAAAACCGTACAGGGTTTCGTATTGGGAATTGGATTTCCAACGAATGATCAGGCCAAGGAACTTTCCATTGCCACATGAGAACGCCTCTGGAAGGATGTCCCCGAGAACCAAACCGGATCTCTGCCAACACAAGGCCAGGTTACCCCTAACTGGGTAACAACTGACACGAGTATGCCATCCCCCGGTCCTTTGGGACCTTTCAACCGAGCGCTCGTCACCATCATCACACAATCATAATAAAGTGTTTCAACATGAGTAAGTATCTGGGCTCCATACCATGATACCACCCTTTCCAGAAGGAAATGCACATACCCTAAAGGGAGCTACCCCTCATAACCTTGCCGCATCTTTCCTGTTTTGACCATTCTCGAGGTGTGAGGCTCGACGAAGTCACGTCCACAAAAACATACTTTATACAAAAGCCATGCTTTGGGTCAACAAATGATCATAGAAATGATCACCAGGATAGACGATCAAATAAATGATCCTATCACAAATGATCAACACAATGATCATTTCACAGCAACACTCAGCATGTCACATTACCAAATTGGGAATATATCGCTGATAACCATCAACTACATAACCTCTGAGCTCGTACGTCCATGAGAAGGGTGTTAAGCTAAAAGAATAAATTCTCCGCCACCAACAGAAATATATTTGAAAGAAATCTGCTTTATATCTCAATTTGTAACGTCAGACATACAATCCATACAAGTCTATTCCGGGCTCGAACAGAACCGAAGGCACTTACAAAGAAGTCCTCGCAATCCGGATAATCTCTAATCACGTCCGGACTTCCCATCACATAGGGAGTCTCTACACCGTAGCTACTCGGTGCAAAGACAATCGACGAGTTGTCCTTTCGCTTTCAAAAATATCTGGTCTTCAACACCAGTCATCAATGCTATCCATTACGTCGTATCACTATTCGGAATGGGTAATCCGAATAACGAGCGCAATAATTTAAAAACAAGTGTAGCATTCAAATTCAGCAAATCCCAACAAATGCCTTTCAAAGGTAAATATTGATAGTCGGTTATTGAACTATCAATGGATATGCACACATCACCAGATTCCAAATAATTATCCAAATTATTTATTTCCTAAAAATTCATATTTAAATCAATATTTATTTTTAAACAAATTCCCCTTTTCATTTATAAATTCCATAATGGATTTATATTCCAAAATATCTATGAATATACGATTTTAATTATTCATTTTCAATTTATCCTCAAAAAGATAAATTCTCCAAAATATTCTCTTTATATTGGAAAACATTTCCATACTTACTTAATAAGTAATTCTCAATCCATTTATTTTCAACACTTGGAAAATATTCAATATACTTAAATCGAAATTAAGTACATATTTCATTCTTTAAGGAAATCATTCTCTTTACCATATTTATTTGGGCCAAAACGAATGTTGCGTAAAACATCGTTACGACAACCCAAAATCACTAGTATAGGGATTCGAAATTAAAATAGATATATAAATCCCAATACTATACAAAACATTTCCTTTCGGAAGTCATTTACTATAACAACAGTGTTATAGTCCATTATTTCCTTTTATTTCTCGAAAACGTTTATTTCAACAATAAATGTTGCAATCTATGGTTTCGAATCTCAACACATTTTAAAACATCGTTAGCTTGTTTTAATTCTATTTAAAATATCACATTCTAAACATTTTCTTTAACATATTATTCACTATTCAAAAACGTGAATATACTTCGTTAACAAATTTCATCATTTCTATTCATTTTATTTCAAAGGATTATACACAGTCAAAACGTGAATATAACTCCATTAATAGGTTTCAACAATTTACTTTTCAAAATAAGTCGTTTGCGAATTTATAAAACAAAGTTTATAAACTCCATTTTTATTTATTTTATAACAACTTCCTTTTATAAATCTCCTTTATTAAGCTATTTCAATTCATATCTCAATGATATACTAAAAATTCATATTATAAGTTAAATGCTTATAAAACGATTATTTTACAAAATCGTTCTTTTTAAGACTTTCCAAATTATAAATCTTATAACTTATAGATTCATTTATTTGCCTAAATCTATTCTACAAATAACTTTACAAATTTTATAACCTACTGCTTATAAAATTCCATTTATAACTTCATCGTTGTTAACGTGAAAATCTGACGCTAACACCCCGGGTGTGTAAAGACGATGTGAAAGCACCACCCGTAATACAGGAATCAAGAAATAACAGTAAGTAACAGAAAATGCAGTAAATGTGCACAGCGTTTATAGTGGTTCGGCTTATGATCAAGCTTACGTCCACTTCAATCCGTTTTATTGCTGATCGGATTACAACTTATTACAATCTCTTTAAATTACAATCCAATTCAATTCAGAAAACAAGTAGCTAAGGAAAACTTCGTCGTGACAGAGTTCTTCGAATCCATGATTGAAAGTGTTAAATTCCTGTGTGAAGTTGATCTAAGCGTCTTGCGTGTGCTTGAAGCGATGGAGTGTAGATTGCTTTCAAGATAGTGAAGTTTCAATACCTTGAAGAAAATGATCCCCCAAAAGTCCTCTGAATGTTGGAGGTGCCGCTGTATTTATAGTGAATTCCCATGCTGGGTCGTAGGTCGTGACTGACCTAAGATAGGTCGCAAGTCGTGGCCGACCTACAAGACATGGGTTGCGACTCAATAGGGGTGTGCTTGTTCGTTTGGACACACTGGCAAGCAAGTCCTAGGTCATGAACGACCCAACTGGTGGCTGCATAAATGAAGCAGTATTGAGATTTATCTTCGTAATGATAGGTCGCGAGCGACCTATCATAGGTCGTAGGTCGCAAGCTTTTTCCTGAAGATGGTTGGATAGCATTGCACTTAACTCTGGAACGAGCTAGTAAACAGTAGGTCGTGGTTGACTTAGAAGATCATGGTATAAGTGAAGCGGCATAGGGATTTTACTTCATCTGCTTAGGTCGCAAGCGACCTATTATAGGTCGTTAAGTCGTTATCCTTTTTAAGTCGCTCCATACTTTAGATCGGTACATATCCTTAGGTCGTGTTGAACTTTCTGTGGGTAGGTCGTCCCACCTTTAGGTCGTTAGGTCGCTAAGATAATTATGTCATTAGGTCGTTGAGACTATTAGGTCGTCAAGTACTCTTAGGTCGTTGGGCTGCTGAGTTATAGGTCGCGGAGTTTTTAGGTCGCGACACTCTTAGGTCGTTGGGCTGCTGAGTTATAGGTCGCGGAGTTTTAGGTCGCGGCAGAAATAGGAGTTAACATTTTCCCCTCAAAGTACAGGCCTATGTCATAGGTCGTGTGCTTCGACCTAATTTTGCTAGGTCGTGAGCGACCTAAAACATATACCAACTCGCGCGTCTACTCGTCTTCTTCTTTCAGCCCCATATAAATTTGTTAGGTCGCTACTCCCTCCTTACTCACCTGCTTCAATTTCCTGCGCCGCCATTAACAGAATTCTATGATTTTAAAGACGAATTGAAGTTAATCATTCAGTGATTCGTCCTTACTATCAAATTACGTAAGTATCTTCGATCTTTATCCATTCCATGATCACCATCGAACCACGAACTCTAACCTCCGAACCCCAGACCAATTTTGTGCGTCGTGCTTCACTTTGAGTCATGTTGTGATCGATTTTTGATCGTCTCTGGTTACTGTTGTTGTTGTGATTCACGAACGCACAGTAGTGAGTTAGATTTATGATAGATCGGAGATATGTTGAATTGGTTTTCGAGTGATTTGGTGGTATGAGAAGATGACGAACTTCATGAATAGGATGATGGACTTCTGTGTAGTTGATAGCGGGTTATCGGGTCTGGTGAAGCATTGCGTGGAGAGGAAGTTAGCGACCTGGTGAATTTGAGCAACTTAAGATAATTCACGATCGAAGGACCCTTGCGACTTAAGGAATAGTTTCGACCTACACTAGGTCGTTGAACGACCTAATATTCGCGCGTCTTAGGACTTTGCATGAGCTAGGAATTACTCGAGCTAAGAACTGCATGACCTAATCTTTCTTGTGACATAGGCTTTAGGTCGTGGCCGAGTTAACATCAGGACGAGTTTGAAATGCCTTATCCTTTACTTTGCACAGCGCGACCTAAGAAGGTTCCGACCTATGCTAGGTCGCTGGACGACTTAGGACTTGTGAAATCCTGAGACAACTTTGATTGAGCTGTTTGAACTTTGAACTATTTAGACTTGAATTTTGTTGTATTTCTTTGCAGATTATCTCTAACGCTAATTACTTGTTAAACACAATATTTGCAGAAAAATGGGACGAATATACTGCCATTGACTGCCCACATCAAATGACAGATTAGTCGACAAGGAATAATCGACTTAAATGAAATGTGTGAACGAAATGCTGCGAACTAAAGAATTCAAGTGAAGTATTAAAGCAAAACTAAAATATCCAGTTAAAGTAAATTCGTTTGCATTAACACTACACTTGAATTTTGTATTAACAAGTTCTGAAACCACATAGTCAACTAATTGTCGACTAGTTTAATTTCAGTTATGTTTGTTTTCTGTTTTTGTTAGTTCTGCACAACACTTCACACTTTTTGGAAACGTACACCTTCTTATTTGAATATCTAGTTCCTTGTATAGAATGACTTCTCAACAAGGAGAAACAGAACCGGCTGAAGAGACTTTCCCAACTGCTACTCCATTGGTTAATCCTCCAGAGAGAGTTTCAACCACACTAACATACAAAGTTTTCCGCCAACTGTGCTCCCTGTTTGGCATTGCTGAAGCAGATGCCATTCTTCCTGAGAGAAGCGATACTGCTGATATACCACCTTCTGGTTTTGTAGCAGTTAATCGTCAAATGTGCACGAGTGGAGCTATCCCTCCTTTTAACGACTTTCTTCAACAACTTCTTCTCCGACAAACTATCTCCCCCTTCCAACTGCACCCCAATGGCTATGCTATTCTGATGGGGTTATGTGTGTTATTCGGAAGGACGCTAGATCGCCTTCCGAGTTTTGATGAAGTTTGCTATTTGTGCACATTTGCCAAAAATAAAGATCACCCTTCTATCATTCTGGTGAGAAGTGCTAGGAACCGTAAATTAATAATTGGCCTTCCTGAAAGTGCTCACGGTTTCCTAAGCCAATTTTTCTTCGTTTGCTGTCCTCCGGGATTCTATGCTACTTGGAGAGTAGGAAGTAAGAGCATTTATCTTTGTTCCTGGTGTTTTTCTCTGAACTTTTCATAGCCTGAGTTGTCAAATGTTAACTTCGCCTTTTACTTTTCAGCGCTTCCTCCTCCTTCTAGGGATTCTAGTCATAAAGTAACTTTTGAGAGGCTTATGGTCGTGCCAGTCAAAGAGAGAAGCATTCAATTTCTGTTGAAAGACGAATTTTTGCATCAATACGGACTTTTGCATACTTCTCGTTCTACACATGCTCATGAAATCCCAGACTCCCCGGCTAGAGCGTCGGATGCCCCAACTTCTACCGACACATGTATACCAAAAGGACTTGCTCCCGAGGCTTCAATAGTGAAATGCTCCACTTCTGTTGATGTTGTGGGGCCATCTGACGAACTTTCCCCGGTTATTGAGGAAGAAGAGCCTCAGGGATCTCCCCAATGTTCACAGAAATCCGGTGAAGAAGCCGAGAAAACCAGCCCCGTGAAGCAGAGCAGGGACGACACTTTCGAGGGGCTGAGTGACCTCTTTGGGACCTCACAAGAGATCTTTAAAGATGATCCTATCACTACCGGGGTTTCTTCTTCAGTAGTTGAAGCGACTTCTATTCTGCAACAGACTCCGTCAACTCAAGAGTTCATGCTAACTACTACACCCACCACTACTCCTCAATTAAAGAGTGCTTCGTAGTTTGATGCGCGTAGTTTGCACATCACATACACTTGGAATTTTTCGGCACTTTTATGCTTCTGACTCTTTGTACTTTGAAGACTTCTAAAACTTAGCTCTTTTTATTTCAGATCCTCCGATGGGACGCAGCGGATCCTACTATGATGACTTCCAGCGCTACGGGAGGCGTAGCCAATATGATTATAGGCGTTACCTCCCCTCTTACAGAGAATCCGATGAAGAAAGAGGCGCCCGAAAGGCTCAAGAGAAGAGGGCTCAAGAGGAGTGTTATGAAAGAAGAGAGAGGGAGGAGCACCACGATTCTTCGCAGAGAGGCGACGATTCCCACAAAAGAAAATCCCATGATGACCGAGAAAAAAGTCATATGGTTGAGGATTCAAGCAAGCGAGCCCGACATGGTGAGAAGCATACCTCTACAACTCCTGAAAAGTTTACTGTCCCCGTCTCTCTTGACATTCCTTCCGGCTCTCCCGCTCTCGGGAAGACAGACATCCAAACAATAATTAGCAGGCCCACATTCCAAGTTGGACCGGGCCCGGCCACTTTGCAAAGTCGGTTTCCACAGTGGTGTCTGAAGGGAGTAAGGTTCGACCTTGACTTGGTCCCCATTGACAAGTCTGCCATGTTACGAAACCTCGATGCCGTCAAGCTTGATATTGAGAGGATGTCGAACTGGCAAAAACTTGTTGACGAGCTCCAAAGGGTTAATCGTGCAAATATAGAGGCCATGCTCACTATGGAAAATGATAAAGCCGAATGGCAAAAGGTTCTTGACCAACATGATACTGAAATGAGGAGCATCGCTTCTTACAATGAAGAGCTTGAAGCAAAAGTTAAGGAACTGAAACAAGAGCTTGCTACTTCCTCTACTTCATATTCTCAAAAAGAAGAAGTGCTCCTAAAACAAGTGAGAGATGCTCATGCCAGCCAAAGAGATGCCGAGGACAGGCTTGAAGTGCAAAAAAGAATTAGTGAGGGCTATGTTGCTGATATTGAAGAGATTCGGAAGAAAAACAACTCCCAAGAGGCGGAGATTCAAATGCTTAAGCTTCAACTTTCCAAAGCTGAAAGGGAGCGTGATGAGGCCGTTGCCGGCAAAATTTCAGCTGAAGAATCTCACGAGGCAACGAGGACCAACATCAGCTCAACATTATTTGACTTCTACCTGCATAGCATCTTGGGGCGCGGTAGCCTCGCCTTTCTAGGCCCCAAGTATGAAATTACTCTGGCTGAAGTTTGGGAGGCCGCACTCGATATGCTTGGCGGTAAAGGCGCTGGCTATGCTGAGTCAGCTCTTGAGGACCATTATCTTGATGATGATGCTCGCGCTGCTCTCGCCAGGGGGAGAGAACAGCTTGCAAAATTAAGGGCCGAAACAGCGGCAGGAGAATTTTCAGGAAAAACTGTCTCAACTGTTCCAATTCAGCCTTCTCCTTCGGCCGAGATTGACATTATCGGTTCCGGTTCTCATTCTCTATCTCCTACCAAAGTTACCGCCAAGATCACAAGCATACAAGGTGGGGATGAAGGCGATGAGAGTGCCGAGGCACAGGCTTACGAAGTTGATGTCAGGAAACCGGCTTCTGCAGGTAACCCTACTGTTAATCTTGCCCAAGTAGACTGCTCATCTGTTTCTTACGAGCTTGATGAGCTTCTTGACTACTTCTTGAACCTCAGGGAACCTTTATCTCCGCTTTTTACTGACTTGAACTTTTTTCCTTCTGTAGAGAAAACGTCGAGCATCGTTCAAACTTCCCCACCTCCAATTATTCCTCCTCCATCTATTCAGGTGACTCCTCCTTCTGCCTTGCAACCGGGATCACAAGAAGAGTAAATAGAAGCTCTTCAAGACTTGGACGATCCCATTGCTTCACAAGAACACAAGGGAGAAGAAACTGAAGGGAGTGAGAAGACTCCAGAAGCAACTGGTTCCGATGATGAACCATTAGCTAAACTTCTTTCTCCAGGGAGTGGGTCTTCCTCCAAGAAGAGAGGAAAGCAGGGAGTTTCCAAGAAGAAGAAGAAGGGATCCTTAACTGGCGAAGAAAAAACGAAAGAAAGTCCGACTGAGCCCCTTTCTACTTCATCCCCTACTCTTACAAGCCGGCCTAAGAAGTTGGTTATCCGGCCGGGTGCGGGCTCAAAAGGTGGACGAAAGAAGAAATGATGGCTCTGGTTCTATGGCTTTCATATCGCTTTTTTGCCTTTTTTGCATGTACTGACCGGAAATTGTGCGGGTACCGGCCCCCGTTTTCTTTATTTCGAAACTTGTATCTGTAAGAAATTGTAACAGAATTAAATAAAATGATTCTTTATTTGTACAAACTTCTTGTTTGAATTTTAGAATGCAGTTATTATTCACTTTTATACAAGTTTCTTTGCATGATATTGCAGTGAGCTTGTGGTATACTGTTCGAGCGCAATTATACCGATGTAGTTATACCTTGTTGCCCCTATACCATAAGCTCATTGTAATATTTTATTTTATGAAGAACTTGTACTTTTATTTTTTAAAGAATAATTATTCCACATTTGGAGGAATATTACTTCGTTAAAAAACAGAGTACAAATAAGTTTTTACGCTTCATCCTTCGAAGATATCACTTTTTCTTTTGTGCATATACACATTTTACTGAATGAATTCTTCTATGTGGTAAAGCGGGTTTTTGAAAGGTACTTTAACTTCTCTTTGAGGAAGAGAATTTTCCAGAATAGGTAATTCATTCCTCCTTTGAAAGTTAAAGTGTGCCTTTGACGAGGATTTTTTTATATATATATACCACAGTAAAGGGCTTTTTGATTTTTGTTTCTTCGAAAAGTTGCACCTCTGAGGAGGGATTTTTCACGTTTCAACACTTGGAAGTTTTATTTCAATCTCGGTGAAACGTGTGCCTCCGAAGAGGTCTTTCTGTTTGATTGTGCCTCCGGGAGGAGGTCTTTTCATTTCTGCCTCTGGGAAGAGGTCTTTTTATTTTGCTGTGCCTCTGGGAAGGGGTCTTTTTGTTTTTTGCCCCTTGGGAGAGGCTTTTATTTTTCCCTGTTCGCTGGGAAACGGGCCTCCGAAGAGGGCTTTCCACATTTCAATACTTGGAGGTTTTATTTCAATCTCGGTGAAATGTATGCCTCTGAGTAGGGTTACTGCCTGGAAGTTTGGAGTTTCTTTCTCTCGGTTGGACGGATTCGCGGGAGTGTATCGACCGATCATTCTGCAACTCTGTAACGAGAAAGATCTCTCTTTTTCTGGTTGGCCCGCTCGAGGTCTTTGATTTGGACTCTATAGAGTAGCATTTGGACTCTGAGGAGTAGCGCTGGGTCTCCGAAGAGAAGCATTTGGACTCTAAAGAGTATTTTGAACTCTCAAGAGTAGCATTGGGTCTCCGAAGAGAAGCATTTGGACTCTAAAGAGTATTTAGAACTCTATAGAGTAGCATTGGGTCTCCGAAGAGAAGCATCTGGACTCTAAAGAGTATTTTGAACTCTAAAGAGTAGCATTGGGTCTCCGAAGAGAAGCATTTGGACTCTAAAGAGTATTTTGAACTCTCTAGAGTAGCATTGGGTCTCCGAAGAGAAGCATTTGGACTCTAAAGAGTATTTTGAACTCTAAAGAGTAGCACTGGGTCTCCGAAGAGAAGCATTTGGACTCTAAAGAGTATTTTGAACTCTCAAGAGTAGCGTTGGGTCTTGTGTCTTTATACCCTACGCTTCTTAGCAATCCCTCACAATACTTCAAGTACATGTCCCGTTCTTTCGTTTGTTTTTGCTAAAGAAATGTGCCTTATTGCTGAATGAATCCATGAGGCAGATGCAAGCTGCTCCACCAGATGTTTGTCTACACAAACGATCGTGGTTGGTTAGCAAAAGCTCGGAACTTTCTTATTGGAAAGGTGCCCTCTTTGGTGGAGTCCTCAATCGTTTGCAAATTGCACTTCTTTCGAAATACTTGAATTCGGAACATTTTTGACTTGCCATTCGTTCACTTCATGACTCGTAGGAATCGCTTCGCTTTGTGATATGTTGGATGAGCCAGCTTTATTTCAGTAGCCTGCAATACTAAATCGACACTTTTAGTAATATTTGCATATCGAAATGATATAGGCATTTTAACAGTATTAAAGAATACAAAATTTATAATTGCTCATCGCTGATTCACATCACATTTGTAGTATCTAACAGTACAAAAATTATACATTCACGATCATTTTACAAAATTAAGCAACGCTATCAAGTAAAATATGGGTGTAAATGAATGTTATCCCATGATTTTGCGATTCACGTGTCAGTTAATGACAGCTTCTCGGATTCTTGCTTCGTAGTTCTGTTGCTTGAACCGGGTCGATAAGGAGGACATGGTTGCACCTGAGTGGACGAGGTTGGGTCAATTTTGTCTTTCTTCACATATTGTTGAAGTTTATTCTGCTTCAGCAATTCTGGAACGAGCTAGTAAGCAGTAGGTCGTGGTCGACTTAGCAGATCATGGTATAAGTGAAGCGGCATAGGGATTTAACTTCATCTGCTTAGGTCGCAAGCGACCTATTATAGGTCGTTAAGTCGTTATCCATTTTAAGTCGCTCCATACTTTAGATCGGTACATATCCTTAGGTCGTGTTGAACTTTCCGTGGTTAGGTCGTCCTACCTTTAGGTCGTTAGGTCGCTAAGATAATTATGTTATTAGGTCGTTGAGACTATTAGGTCGTCAAGTACTCTTAGGTCGTTGGGCTGCTGAGTTATAGGTCGCGGAGTTTTTAGGTCGCGGCACTCTTAGGTCGTTGGGCTGCTGAGTTATAGGTCGCGGAGTTTTTAGGTCGCGGCACTCTTAGGTCGTTGGGCTGCTGAGTTATAGGTCGCGGCAGAAATAGGAGTTAACAACCGTTTATAATTCTATAAATTTCATTCATTTATGAAATTCATTCATAATTCATTCTAACAATTATAAAAGCTCGTTTTATAATTCTAACGTTTTAATTTATAAATATCAATTTATAAATCCTTTATAAAATCAATTTATACTTTTATTTTAAAACATCTTTAATCTCCTTTATAATTTTACCATTTTGATTTATAAAATAATTAAATTTTATAAATCCTATTTTTAAACTTTTCACAATAAATTCAAAAATCTCGATTGTTAACGCTAAAATTTGAACGCTAACACCCCGGTGTGTAAAGTGTAGTTGTGAAAGCACCACCCGATGATTCGGGAACAGAGTATAAGCAGAAAACTGCAGAAAAAACAGTAAACAACAGCAGTTTTATAGTGGTTCGGCTTATGATCAAGCCTACGTCCACTTCAATCCTTTTTATTGCTGACTGAATTACAACTTATTACAATCTCTTTCAATTACAATCCATCTCAGTTCAAAAAGACAAGTAGCTAGAAAGAACTTCAATGCCACAGAGTTCTTTGAATCCATGATTGGATATGTCGAATCTTTGTGCGAAGTTTGGTCTAAAAATCTTGCGTGAGTTTGAAGTGATGGAGTTTAGATTGTCTTAAAGATAGTAGAGCCTTGACGTCACGAAGAGAATGATCCAAAAGTCCTTTGAACGTTGGAGGTGGTCGCGTATTTATAGGTGTGATTCTAGGCAGCAGTTTTTCGCTCAAGTCATGAGTCGTGACCGACTTTAGTTGAGTCGCGGCCGACCTATAGAAGCAAATCCACGGTCTAGTAGAGTTAAGCCGACTTACCTGATTTCACGCAAGTCCAAAGTCGTAAACGTGTTATGGGGCCAGGTCATGAGTCGTGTACGAGTTATGGGGCCATGACATAAAATGATGAGGTATCCGATTCGCTTGCTTAGGTCGTGAACGACCTACCATAGGCCTTAGGTCGGTTTGCCCCATGAGTCGGCCAACATCTTTAAAGCATCAAGGTTATAACCCGGTGAGTCGCTGTCCCTGTTAAGTCGGCAATAAGTTGAGTCGTCACTCATTCTGAGTCGGTTCATACGTTAGGTCGGCAACAAGCTAAGGCTGTTGAGTCGGAACTTCCTTTGAGCCTTAAGTCGGCATTACTCCAAGACGTTAGGTCGGAACTCTCTTTGAGGCCTTAGATCGGTCTGCTTCTCAAGCCCCTTAGGTCGGTTTCCTTCTTAAACCTTATCCAGTTAGATCAGTCTTCCATGCTAAGATACTAGGTCGGCATCCCTTTATGCCTTGGGTCGGCAGAACTTGGGTCGCTAACTGTTTGATATGCTAGATCGGTGAGTCATGGCCGAGATGGAGTCAACATTTGCCCCTCGAAGTACACGCCTAGTGGTTAGGTCGTGTGCTTCGATGTCCTTTGATTCGTCCGCCACTAGGTCGGTTGCGACCCAACAGTTATATCTGCCGCTTCAGTCATTCCTACTGTAAGGTATAAAACATCCATCTCCTTCTTTTTCATTACTTGTTCTATTGCTCAATTCCGCATTAAAATTTTCTCAAGCTTTTGAAGGCGATTTCATTCCAACTGATCACCGATAATCTCTACCATTGATCGTGTAGGTAACCTCATTCCTCTTCTGATTGTAGGTCCCCGTTAATTCGTAAATTCTGTCGCTCAAACTCGAATTGCCTCCTTGTACGGTGCTTCGTCACGAATCCCATCGCATTTATAGTTGATGAAGCCTAGGTTGCTCGATTCGGCTTCAGATGATCGTTGATACAAATAAGATGGTTTATCACCTTAGACTCAATGATCTCTGATGGCAGGGTATTGGACTTGTAACAATTTCGAATTGTTATATTGGGTGATTCGAGAGCAGGAATGAAGGCTATTGTTGATGAAATGGTTATCGGGTTAATGGGTTGAATGGAGTGAGATGTTGGTCCGGAGGCGACTCAGCAAATTCAGATGACTTAATTTTTTGGCCGACCTAAACTTTAAGAATTGAATCGTGGCCGAGTTAACACTTGGGGAAATTCCCACTTCTTCGAACCGGAGCCTTTCTCCTGATTACTCCTTCACGACCTAGAGGACTACCGATTTAAGGAACGAAGGAACTTATCCTTAACTCGCGAAGGATTTTTAAATCGTAGCCGACTTAATACTTGAGCTTTGGACGTGTTGTCATTTAGGAGTATAGACCCACTTTGGGTATTTGACTTGAAATGCCGAACTAAGTTGTCTGAATTTTGAACTGCCCCAACCCTAAACTTGCTTGATTCTCATTGCATTATTTCACATACTACATTGACTTATAAGCTGCCAACCTGCTGAAAATAACAAACAAAGAAAACCAAGGCGAAAATACTGCCATTAACTGCCTACATCACATGACAGATTAGTCGAGCAACTTAAATATATTGCATGAAATGCTTGTGAATCGATCAACTAAAGTTAAACATTAATGCAAAGTGTCAACAATCTGAACTGATTTGTTTGTATCAACATTATACTTGCATATTTAGGCTTAAAACAATAGTCCCTGGATTTCATAACTAACAAATGCTTGCTAGTTTTCATTCCAGTTATATTTGTTTATTGCTTTGTTAATTTTATACAACACCTCACACACATTTTAGGAAACGTGCACCTTGATGTTTGAATATCAGTTATTTATGTAGAATGACTTCCCATCAAGAAGAAATGGCAGCTCAAGAGGAAGAAACTTTTCCGGTAGCTCTTCCTATAGAGGACCCTCCAGAGAGAACCCTAACTATTCTAACCCCGAGAGCATTTACTCAGCTGCGCACTCAATTTGGTTTTACCGAAAGTGATGTCCTACTCCCTGGGCCAAGTGATACCGCCGACAGTCCTCCCCGTGGCTTTATTACAATCAATCGTCAAATGTGCTTAAGCTGGGCGATCCCTCCTTTTAATGACTTTCTCCGAATTCTTCTCCTTCGGTTGTCAATCTCTCCGTCCCAACTTCATCCTAATGGTTATGCCATCTTGATGAGGTTGTGTGTTTTGTTCAGAAGAACTTTTGACCGCTTACCAAGTTTTGAAGAAGTTCGATACTTATGCTCGTTTGCAAAGAGTAGAGATCATCCTTCCCTTATAATTGTGAGGAGTGCTAGAAACCACAAACTTATTTCTGATCTTACCGAAAGCGTTCATGGATTTTTGAACCAATTTTTCTTTGCTCGCTGCCCCCTAGGGTTTTATGCTGATTGCAGAGTAGGAAGTAAGATTACCTGTCTCCATTTTTAAGCTTTTTCGAGATCCGAATTACCAATTGCTAATTTTATTCTTTGCTCTTTTCAGCACTTCCTCTTCCCTCTAGAGGTCCGGTCCATAAGCATACTTTTGACAGATTGAGTGTCGTGGCCGTAGCAGAGAAAAGCATCAAGTTTTTGTTGAGGGATGAATTTTTGCACCAATACGGGCTTCTACATACTTCTCGTTCTATGCATCCTCACGAAATCCCAGACTCCCCGGCTAGAGCGTTGGATGTCCCAGTTTCTACAGACACATCCATACCAAAAGGACCTGCTTTCGAGGCTTCGCTAGTGAAGTGCTCCACTTATGTTGATGTTGCGGGGCCATCTGACGAACTTGCCTCGGTTATTGAGGAAGAAGAGCCTCAGGGATCTCCCCGACGTTCGCAGAAATCTGGCGAGGAAGCCGAGAAAACTAGCCTTGTCAAGCAGAGCAGGGACGATACTTTCGAAGGGCTGAGCGACCTCTTTGCCACCTCGCAAGAGATCTTTAAAGATGATCCTATCACTACCGGGGTTTCTTCTTCAGTAGTTGAAGCGACTTCTATCCTGCACAGACTCCGTCAACTCAAGAGTTGACGCTCACTATTACACCCACAACCACTCCTCAATTAAAGAGTGGTTCGTAGTTTGATGCGTGTAGCTTGCACATCACAACACTTAGAATTTTTTCGGCACTTTTATGCTCCTGACTTTTTGTACTTTGAAGAATTCTAAAATTTATCTCTTTTTATTTCAGATTCTCCGATGGGACGCAGCGGCTCATACTACGATGACTTCCAGTGCTACGGGAGGCGTAGCCAATATAATTATAGGCATTACCTCCCCTCTTACAGAGAATCCGATGAAGAAAGTGCCGCCCGAAAGGCTCAAGAGAAGAGGGCTCAAGAGGAGCGTTATGAAAGGAAAGAGAGGGAGGAGCGCCACGATTCTTCGCAGAGAGGCGACGATTCCCATAAAAGAAAATCCCATGATGACCGAGGAAAAAGTCATATGGTTGAAGATTCGAGCAAGCGAGCCCGCCATGGTGATAAGCACACCTCTACAACTTTTGAAAAGGTTACTGCCCTGCCTCGCTTGACATTCCTTCCGGCTGTCCCGCTCTCGGGAAGACAGACATCCAAACAATAATTAGCAGGCCCAAATTCCAAGTCGGACCGGGTCCGGCCACTTTGCAAAGTCGGTTTCCACAGTGGTGTCTGAAGGGAGTAAGGTTTGACCTTGACTTGGTCCCCATTGACAAGTCTGCTATGTTACGAAACCTCGATGCCGTCAAGCTTGATATTGAGAGGATGTCGAACTGGCAAAAACTTGTTGACGAGCTCCAAAGGGTTAATCGTGCGAACATAGAAGCCATGCTCACTATGGAAAATAATAAAGCCGAATGGCAAAAGGTTCTTGAGCAACATGACACTGAGATGAGGAGCATTGCTTCTTACAATAAAGAGCTTGAAGCAAAAGTTGACGAACTGAAACAAGAGCTTGCTGCTTCCTCTACTTCCTATTCTCAAAAAGAAGAAGTGCTCCTAAAACAAGTGAGAGATGCTCATGCCAGCCAAAGGGATGCCGAAGACAGGCTTGAAGTGCAGAAAAGAATTAGTGAGGGCTATGTTGTTGATATTGAAGAGCTTCGGAAGAAGAACAGCTCCCAAGAGGCGGAGATTCAAATGCTTAAGTTTCAACTTTCTAAAGCTGAAATGGAGCGTGATGAGGCCGTTGCCGGCAAAATTGCAGCTGAAGAATCTCCTGAGGCAACGAGGACCAATATCAGCTCAACATTATTTGATTTCTACCTGCATAGCGTCTTGGGGCGCGGTAGCCTCGCCTTTCTAGGCCCCAAGTATGAAATTACTCTGGCTGAAGTTTGGGAGGCCGCACTCGATATGCTTGGTGGTAACGGCGCTGGCTATGCTGAGTCAGCTCTTGAGGAGCATTATCTTGATGATGATGCTCGTGCCGCTCTCGTCAGGGGGAGAGAACAGCTTGCAAAATTAAGGGCCGAAATAGCGGCAGGAGAATACTCAGGAAAAATTATCTCAACTGCTCCGATTCAACCTTCTCCTTCAGCCGAAATTGATATCATCGGTTCCAGTTCCCACTCCCCATCTCCTACTAAAGTTACCACCGAGATCACAAGCATACAAGGTTGAGATGAAGGCGGCGAGAGTGCCGAGGCACAGGCTTACGAAGTTGACGTCAGGTAACCGACTTCTGCAGGTAACCCTACTAACAATCTTGCCCAAGTTGACTGCTCATCTGTTTCTTACGAGCTTGATGGGCTTTTTGACTACTTCTTGAATCTCAGCGAACCTTTATCTCCTCTTTTTACTGACTTGAGTTTTTTTCCTTCTGTAGAGAAAACGTCGGGCATTGTTCAAGCTTCCCCACCTCCAATTATTCCTCCTCCATCTATTCAGGTGACTCCTCCTTCCGCCTCGCAACCGGGATCACAAGAGGAGCAAATAGAAGCTCTTCAAGACTTGGATGATCCCATTGCTTCACAAGAACACAAAGGAGAAGAAATTGAAGGGAGTGAGAAGACTCCAGAAGCAACTGGTTCCGATGATGAACCATTAGCTAAACTTTTTTCTCCAGGGAGTGGGTCTTCCTCCAAGAAGAGAGGAAAGCATGGAGTTTCCAAGAAGAAGAAGAAGAAGGGATCTTTAACTGGCGAAGAAGAGACGGAAGAAAGTCCGACTGAGCCGCTTTCTCCTTCATCCCCTACTCTTATAAGCCGGCCTAAAAAGTTGGTCATTCGGCCAGGTGCGGGCTCAAAAGGTGGGCGGAAGAAGAAATGATGGCTCTGGTTCTGTGGCTTTCATATCGATTTTTGCCTTTTTTGCATGTACTGACCGGAAATTGTGCGGGTACCGGTCCCCGCATTCTTCTTTTACTTTTTACCTTGGGACTTGTATCTGTACAAAATTTAAACAGTGTTGAATAAAATAATTCTTTTTCTTCATACAAACTTCTGTCTGTATCTGAAAATGCATTTATTATTCATTTTTGTACAAGTTTCTTTGTACGATATTGCAGTGAGCTTCTGGTATATATTGTCCGAGCGCAATTTTACCGATGTAGTTATACCATGTTGCTCCTATACCATAAGCTCATTGTAATATTTTATTTTATGAGGAACTTGTACTTTTATTTTTTAAAGAATAATTATTCCACATTTGGAGGAATATTATTTCGTTAAAAAGAAAACAGAGTACAAATAAGTTTCTACGCTTTATCCCTCGAAGATATCACTTTTTATTTTGTGCATATACACATTTTACTGAATGAAATCTTCTATGTGGTAAAGCGGGTATTTGAAAGGTACTTCTACTTCTTTTTGAGGAAGAGAATTTTCTAGAATAAGTAATGCATTCTTCCTCTGAAAGTTATTCTTTGAAAAGTTGCACCTCTGAGGAAGACTTTTTCACGTTTCAACACCTGGAAGTTTTATTTCAATCTTGGTGAAACGTGTGCCTCCGAAGAGGTCTTTCTGCTTGATTGTGCCTCCGGGAGGAGGTCTTTTCATTTCTGCCTCTGGGAAGAGGTCTTTCTGTCTTATTGTGCCTCTGGGAAGAGGTCTTTTTGTTTCTGCCCCATGGGAGAGGCTCTCTTCTTTTTTTTTGCATTTCAACTCTGGTGAAGTGAATCTCCGAAGAACGGCTGTTGCACTTCAACTCCTGGTGAAATGGGCCTCCGAAGAGGGCTTTTATTTTGTTTTGCATTTCAACTCTGGTGAAGTGAAACTCCGAAGAGCGGCTGTCGCACTTCAACTCCTGGTGAAATGGGCCTCCGAAGAGGGCTTTTATTTTGTTTTGCATTTCAACTCTGGTGAAGTGAAACTCCGAAGAGCGGCTGTCGCACTTCAACTCCTGGTGAAATGGGCCTCCGAAGAGGGCTTTTATTGCCTGGAAGTTACTCTCTCATGGTTGGAGGGTCATGACTCCTCCAATCTTTTTTGTTGAGTAGAGAACTTTCTTTTTTGCGGCGTATGCCTCGTTAGAGGTCTTTATCCTCCGAAGAGTTGTGCCTCCGAAGAGGGCTTGTGCCTCCGAAGAGGGCTTTAGTTGTTCCTTGTCTACTTGCTTATGCCTTTTCAGCAATCCTCTGTTTTTCTTTTCAAGCTCACACTCCCTTCTCTTACAAGTAGTTTGTTTAATCCAAAGAAGTGTACTTCATTGTTAGGCAAGTTCACGAGAACGGGCATAAGCTTCTTAATTGGATGTTTGTTTGTTCAAACGATCTCAATTTATGAGCAATGGCCCGTTTTCGGCGAAATCATTGGCTGTTCAATTGAAGCACTTCCTATCTAGGATTCGAATTCGGGACTTTTGTGACTCAAAATTTGTTTGCTGAATGATAACAAGAATCACTTGGTCTTGTAACGTGCAAGTTTTATTTTCATTGTCTGCAAAAATTTAAATCGACATTTCAGCAATACATTTAATGTATTTTTCATATCGAAAATAAAGAAAACATGTAATAATAAGAAACACAAGATTTATAGTGGTTCGGCCAAGAATTTGGGCCTACATCCACTTTATAGTCTTTCATTATTCACTTTCATCGGTTTTACAATTGCTTTCAATTAAAAGAATCATACATTCATAATTCTTTTCACAATATTTCAACAAAGCTATCAAGTAAAGTATGGACGCAAGTGATTGCTGTTCCAAGCCCTTGGAATTTGATCTCCTTCGACAGTAGCGAGTTTGAATGTGCCGTCAAGAAGCTTCTGACCTATGACATATGGTCCTTCCCAATTTGGTCCAAACACACCTGTTGCCGTCATGATTCTCTTCAGGACTAGATCTCCATTCTCAAAGCTGCGTTGGCGAACTTTGGAATTGAAATGTCTGGCTATCCTTTGCTGATGAGCTGCGATTCTGAGCTCAGCCTCTTCTCTTTTTTCATCAAGGAGATCTTGTGCCTCAAGCTGTAGTTTTTCATTCTCTGCTTGATTAAAATGAATTCTTCTATGTGAAGGGACCTCTGTTTCTACCGGAATCATTGCTTCTGACCCGTATGCTAATGAAAACGGAGTATGCCCAGTCGCAGTTTTGTGGGTAGTTCTGTATGCCCATAGTGCTAGTGGTAGCTTATCGACCCAACCACCTTTTGCTCTTTCGAGTTGCTTCTTGATGGTTGACTTGATAATTTTATTTACTGCTTCCACCTGCCCGTTTGCCTGCGGATGAGCTACTGCTGAGAAGCTTTTTCGGATTTTGAATCGTTTGCAAAAATCTTGGAATTCTTCACTTTCGAACTGAGTACCATTGTCTGTAATTATCTTTTGAGATACCTACAAATGATACTTTTAGTCACAAAACTTATCATCTTTTTAGAGGTGATAGTAGCCAGTGGTTCAGCTTCTGCCCATTTAGTAAAATAATCTACAGCAACAATGGCATACTTGATTCCAGATTTGGCAGTTGGTAAAGGTCCTACAAGGTCTATCCCCCATATTGCAAACGGCCATGGACTGACCATCTGTGTGAGTTCAGTAGAAGGTGCTCTAGTAATTTTGGCAAATCTTTGGCATCTATCACATTTTCGGGAATAGTCTGCTGCATCTCGATTAATTTCTGGCCAAAAATATCCGTATCGGAGAATCTTCTTTGCTAAAGTTTGACCACCTAAATGATCACCACATTCTCCCCCATGCACCTCAGCTAGGATTGTTTTGGACTCTTCCCTAGATACACATCGAAGTAACGGCATTGAGAATCCCCGTCTGTATAATTGGCCATCCTGGACTATATAGCGAGAGGCTTTCCTTAGTAGCTTCTGTCGTTCTTTTGAATTTTCTGGTAAAGAGCCATTGAGCAGATATTCTGTTATTGGAGTCATCCATGATTCTTGCTCTTGAGACACGCTCATGATCCAATCAATATCCACCTCATCAATGCTTGGAGCCGACAGGACTTCCACTGGAGTCAACCCCAGAAATTGAGCTTCGCCTATGCTAGAGTACTTTGCGAGAGAATCTGCTTTCGTGTTTTCTTCTCGAGGAATATGGCTTATCGTGTAATGATCGAAGTCACACAGGAGTTCCCAAGCCTTTAACAAGTAGGCAGGCAGATTTCCCCCTTTCGCTTGGAATTCCTTCTTGACTTGGCATACAATAAGCTGAGAATCACTGAAGATCTATAATGCTTGGATGTTTAGTTCTTTAGCAATTCTCAAGCCAGCGATAAGAGCTTCGTATTCTGCTTCATTGTTCGTTGAAGGAAATTCCAATCTCAGTGCATGCATAATGACCGACCTTCAGGGGTCTCAAGTACAACTCCGGCTCCAGAACAGTAGTCATTTCTCGCGCCATCAACACATAACTTCCATTGGATTGGGGAATCATTGATCGTTTCCTCCTCACTGTTACCCTTATCTGTGAATTCTGCGATGAAATCCGCTAAAGCTTGTCCGTTGATTGCTTTTTGGGGATGATAAGTGATGTCATATTGACTGAGTTCAATGATCCACTTTAGAAGACGACCCGAAGTCTCAGGGCGAAACAGGACCTGCTTTAAAGGTTGATCAGTGAGGACTCTTATAGGATGAGCTTGGAAATATTGCCTCAACTTCCTCGATGCAATCAGTAGGCAATAGGCGAGTTTTTCCAACTTGGAGTAATTCATCTCTGCCCCAGTGAGTCTTTTGCTGATATAGTAAACCGGATGTTGAATCCTCTTGTCTTCTCGTATCAGCGCTGTACTTAAAGCATGAGATGATACTGCCAAGTATATAAGAAGATCCTCACCATCGCCGGGCCTAGAAAGTATTGGAGGCGTTTTCATATGGCGAATCAATTCATCAAAGGCTTTTTGGCATTCGGGAGTCCAATCAAAGTTTTTCTTTCCTTTCTTTAGAGCGTCAAAGAACGGGATGCATTTATCAGTAGCTTTGGAAATGAACCGACTCAAGGCGGCAACTTTTCCGTTGAGACTTTGCAATTCCTTCTTCGTTCTAGGAGCTTTTACTTCTTTTAAGGCGGTAATTTGAGCTGGACTAGCTTCAATGCCCCTAGCGCTCACGATGAAACCTAAGAACTTTCCGGACTCCACTCCAAATGAACATTTTAAAGGGTTAAGCTTCATTCCGTATTTTCGGAGGACTGCGAACATGTCTGCTAAGTGTTCTATGTGATCCACTGCTTTCTTAGACTTTACTAACATGTCGTCGACGTAGACTTCCATAGTCTTTCCCAATTGCGGTTTGAACATAGCATTAACAAGTCTTTGGTAGGTTGCCCCCGCATTCTTCAGCCCGAAGGGCATAACTCTGTAGCAGTAAAGACCAACATCGGTGATAAAGCTCGTGTCCTCCTGATTTGGCTCATGCATCATGATCTGGTTATATCCGGAGTAGGCATCCATAAAAGATAACAATTCATGTCCCGCTATTCCATCTACCAGTTGATCGATCCTGGGTAATGGGAAGCAGTCTTTGGGGCATGCCTTGTTTAGATCTGAAAAATCGATGCACACTCTCCATTTTCCGTTGGCTTTCTTAACCAGCACTGGATTTGAAACCCAATTCGGATAGGTATATTCTTTGATAAAGTTATTCTCCATAAGCCGATCAACTTCTTCTTTTAATGCTGCTGACCTTTCTGGACCTTGAGTTCTCCTTTTCTGTTTCACAGGTGTAAATTTTGGATCAATATTCAGAGCGTGTACTGCAACTTCTGGGGATATTCCGCACATATCGGCATGAGTGCAAGCAAAAATATCCAAATTTGCTTTTAAAAAAGATATTAAGATATTCTGAATTGACACATTAAGTTGTGAACCCACATTCAACACCTTGTTTGGGTCCTTCGGGTCAACAGGTACTGGTACTGTCGTTTCCACTGGTACCACTGTATTCTCCCCTGCACTGGCTTTTCTAGGATCCATCTCTTTTCGTGCTCCGCTGTGCTCGCCAGTGCAGGGTCCGCCCTGTAATTGCTACAAGGCTGGTTCTTTGATGCGGACTGGGGTTGCCGCATCCTTTCCCATTTCTCTTTTCCTTGCTTCTCGCAGCTCTGTCAGATAACACTACCGCCCGGCATTTTGATCCCCTTTCATAACTCCTACTCCATTGTCTGTGGGGAATTTAATGGTGAGGCACCATGGGGCCAGAACAGCTTTGAACGCTGCAAGAGTTAGACGGCCAAGGAAAGCATTATAAGCGGAAAATTCGTCAACAATCACAAAAGTTTGCTTGCGGACTACTTTTCTTTCTCCCTCTCTGAGTTCTACAAGCAAATCAATGGTTCCTATCGGCTGCTTTGGCTCCCCAGTGAAGCCAGCGATTTTTTGTGACGAGGCTTGCACATCAGCCATAGGGATCTTCATTTGGTCGAATGTTTTCTTGAAGAGGATATTACAGGATGCGCCACAATCAATGAGAACTCTTCTGACAGTAGCTGGCCCGATACCAGCCGAGATGACTAAGGGATCCAAGGTAGGAGCTTCAACACCTGTGGAATCCCTGGCTCTGAACACAATACCATCATTGAAAGTTCTTTGTTGTTTCAGGGGCGTAGCATCTTCCAAAACAAAGACATCTTCTTCGGCCGGTGCATATTTCAAAGCCCGGGTATACCTTTCCATCTCACCCCAGCTCCTGCCTGCTGGGTGAGGTCCTCCCGTAATGACATTGATAACCGGCCTTCCGGATTCATGCCCTGCAGCCTTCTCACTTGTCCTGGGTTGATGAGCAGGAGCTCGTTGCCCCTGACTAGACGAAGCAGGATTGCTTTTATTATTTTCCACAAATTGCTGCAGCTTGTTTTCCCTTATCAACTCTTCAATCAAAATTTTCAATTGGCGGCATTCATCGTTATCATGACCGGGTTGATTATGGAAGTGGCAAAACTTCCCGCTTTGTACAGCTTTTTTCACGGTTCTCAGAACGGGAGGTTTAGGATAATCAACAGAATCTTTAGTGGTAAGGTAAATACGCTCCGGTGTATCTGATAAAGGAGTATATTCCGATGGCTTGAAGGAACGAGGCTTCTTCATATTTTTCTGTTTCTTCCCATCGTTATTTTCCCTTTTCTGTCCTACAGATTCATTCTTGCGTGGAGCAGCAACGTTATCTTCAGCTTTTTCCAATACTGCCTTTACCGGTACAGGACGGCTTTCTAGGCGTATGAACTCATCTGCTTTCTTGTAGAATTTTTCAAGGGAATTTGGTTCCTTCATATTAAGCCATTTTCCAAATTCGCTCGACTTGTCGATGGCCCTCATCAGATAGGTCAAGATCATCCGTGGTTCTGCATTGTCTACCTCGGCCAGCGCTATATTAAAGCGATTCAAGAAAGATTTGATAGTTTCCCCTGGATTCTATTCTAAACTTGACAACGACATGATATCTTTGGCTTTTGAAGCATATAGTCTGAACTGCTCCTTGAATTTCCGGGTTAGGTCAGAAAACTGATCTATAGACCGAATTGGTAGCTTGGTGAACCAAAGCAGAGCTACACCTTCCAAATATACAGGAAAATATCGACACTTTATTTCATCAGAAGCTCTGGCACCTGTCATGTGCCAATCATACTTATACAAGAATTCGTTCGGATCACCTGTCCCCTTGTAAGCTGGAATAGTTGGAGGGACGAACTTCCTTGGGAACTCAGCCTTTAAGATTCTTTCGGTAAACGGGGTTTTACTTGGAGCGAAACCCCATTCCTTCTCGTCTTCATTCCTTTGCATGCTCTCTTTCATGATTTGTTGAACCATTTCAGAAAGATACCCCTCATCACTTCGAGCTTTAGATCCACCAACTTCAGGAAATGTCTGCTCAAAGGGGCTGGTAGCCCTCTCAGGAATGTTTCTTTCTTCAGCATCATGAACGTTGCCAGCAAAGTTCCTTTCATTACCCGTTGGTTGACGGTTTTCCCCAAGCAAATCGTTTAACTTATTCAAAATCAGGGCATTTTGGGCATTCTGAGCCTCCAATTGTGCACTTTGGGCATTTATCTGCTGGTTCAGCCCCAAGATTACAGCATCCAACTCCGCTTTTGTAACACCAACAGGTGGAGTGGCTTGATTAGGTACTGTGGAAGCGGAGGTTCCCTCTTGAACATTTCCAGATCTAACAGATCTGCTCCTTCTCCCCGGAACCATGATTTCAGATAAACTCCTATTCTTCAGGGAGAATACTTCAACAAAATTTCGTGGAGCAATGATGATAATTCGCCTGAGTTCAGTTGCTCTCAGTGAAAGCACCAAAAATGTTAACGCTAAAATTTGAACGCTAACACCCCGGTGTGTAAAGTGTAGTTGTGAAAGCACCACCCGATGATTCGGGAACAGAGTATAAGCAGAAAACTGCAGAAAAAATAGTAAACAACAGCAGTTTTATAGTGGTTCGGCTTATGATCAAGCCTACGTCCACTTCAATCCTTTTTATTGCTAACTGAATTACAACTTATTACAATCTCTTTCAATTAAAATCCATCTCAGTTCAAAAAGACAAGTAGCTAGAAAGAACTTCAATGCCACAGAGTTCTTTGAATCCATGATTGGATATGTCGAATCTTTGTGCGAAGTTTGGTCTAAAAATCTTGCGTGAGTTTGAAGTGATGGAGTTTAGACTGTCTTGAAGATAGTAGAGCCTTGACGTCACGAAGAGAATGATCCAAAAGTCCTTTGAACGTTGGAGGTGGTCGCGTATTTATAGGTGTGATTCTGGGCAGCAGTTTTTCGCTCAAGTCATGAGTCCTGACCGACTTTAGCTGAGTCGCGGCCGACCTATAGAAGCAAATCCACGGTCTAGTAGATTTAAGCCGACTTACCTGATTTCACGCAAGTCCAAAGTCGTGTACGAGTTATGGGGCCAGGTCATGAGTCGTGTACGAGTTATGGGGCCATGACATAAAATGATGAGGTATCCGATTCGCTTGCTTAGGTCATGAACGACCTACCATAGGCCTTAGGTCGGTTTGCCCCATGAGTCGGCCAACATCTTTAAAGCATCAAGGTTATAACCCGGTGAGTCGCTGTCCCTGTTAAGTCGGCAATAAGTTGATTCGTCACTCATTCTGAGTCGGTTCATACGTTAGGTCGGCAACAAGCTAAGGCTATTGAGTCGGAACTTCCTTTGAGCCTTAAGTCGGCATTACTCCAAGACGTTAGGTCGGAACTCTCTTTGAGGCCTTAGATCGGTCTGCTTCTCAAGCCCCTTAGGTCGGTTTCCTTCTTAAACCTTATCCAGTTAGGTCGGTCTTCCATGCTAAGATACTAGGTCAGCATCCCTTTGTGCCTTGGGTCGGCAGAACTTGGGTCGCTAACTGTTTGATATGCTAGATCGGTGAGTCATGGCCGAGATGGAGTCAACACCGATTTAAACCATTTTATAGAATCATTAACCCCATATTTTCAAAAATCAACTTTTAACTATATTTCTCAAAAATCATAATTTTTATAACATTAAAATTATAACGTTTATTTATTTAAAAGGAATTGATTCCAAAAATATTTTATAAACGTATACTTTCAAAAATCACTTTAAAAATCATTTTTTTAAGTTCCAAATTTGGTCCAATGATGCTACATACCAAATAGTCAATCACGACAACAACGATATCATATATCGATATGATAATCAATCGAATATCAAAATATCCATAATCAAATAAATACTGTTGAGGAATCCAGTTGGATCCCTCCAACCTGTTTTCCTGCATCCACAAACATTAGCACAATACCAATTCCGCTCCAGTACGGAATTACCGCGGTATATGGGATTTAAAATATTATCCGCTTAATAGACGGCGCAATAGGGTCACATCCGCTATACAATGCGGGAAATCAACAACTGCAATATATACATATGCCAATATATATATATATTGCTATTATATATAATACCAATTTCACTGTTTATGAAATATTCACGGTATATTTTTTTAATAAATAACATCCGCTTACTAACGGCGCATAATGTCTATTTTAACAATCAATAGATAACAATCATCATTCAAACATGCATTCAAATATTTTAAATCTAACTATTTAAAATAAAATCGAAACCGATTCGATTGAGTGAGAAGTTCTCACCTTGATTTCAATTTCGTTTTAGCGATTTATTTCGAATAAAATTAAACGCGCGTTTAATTTTACCCAAAATTCTCACTAACTCCAAACGACTCCAATCCAATTCCATAGCATAGTGCTCGTCCATACGATTCCAACGCTTCCTGTTTCGCGCGTTTTCGACCTCGTATGAAAAAGATATGATTTTTCAAAGTTTTACACGATTTTATATAAACTAATTTCAACATTTATTTTTAATTTTAAACCTAACTCAATTACAGGCCGTTCGATCCCTTGTCTTCCCATCATGACCGCACGCAATCATCTTCCATCCCTCACGCGCGTTCAACCCAGTAGCAAGCACGCACAAAAGAAACCCAATCTTGCAAATTCGGTTTTGATTTTTCGATCACCACAAGCAACTTGAACACGATCAGATAGCGCCATGTTGAAGAGCGCCTCCTCCTCTACCCACGCCCAGAACCTCCATGAACTCGGTCGCCATTTGCTCGAGAAAAACGAGCACGAACTGCACACGTTCGTGGCCTCCAAACGTCGACTATGTTGCTCTAAAATCCATCATATCCGTATGGATTCGAAGAGCTCTCCTCCCTCTATAATATCCTAGTTGAAAGCATTAGTTAATTGTTTGTATTTTGGGAGAGATTAAGGAAGAATGTTGGGTGATTTCTGGCCTTCGGTTTCTATGGTGACGACTGCAAGGGTTTAGGGTTAGGTTAATTTTTTTTTTATTTGTGAATGGAGAGGGTCTATTTATAGGAAAATGAACGACACTATTCATCCCGGAATTTCCAAACTCCGATTTATGCGCAGTGACCAGCGGTTCTAGGGTTTACCCCGCGTTCCGGACATAATGGAATAGGTTTCGAAAGCTAATTCGGACATTTGTGCAAGTTATGGCAATAAACGTTCAATTTAAATTAAACCGATTTAAACGATTTTCTAGGCGTTTTAGCTTGCACCGGACAAACGGTAAATTCGATTGACATGAAATTTGAAACCTTATAATAATATCACATTACGGATCCGATGAAACTAGTTTCGTCGAAATCCGAGACTTTTTGAAAAATGGCTATTTTAACTCGCCAAATTAATATTAAAAAAATTTCGATGCGTTTCAGGCTGCCACGATCAAACGATAACTCCAATTGCTACGAAAATTGAAATCCGATAATAACTAACTATTACGGATCCAATGGAACTAGTTTCGTCCAATTCTGAGACTGTTCAAAAATTGGCTATTTTACAGTCGATAATTAAATATTTAAATATTCAATTTTCACAAATTAACTTTTAATTCAATTTTAAAAGTTCTAAAATATCGTTCTAACTTCAATATGATAAAATAAAATTTTACAAATCATTTTCAATCATATTTAACCCAATTTTCAATTATTTCCATAATTTAACATATTAAATTATCGATTTAATTATCCAATTAAATCCAATTATTCGAAATAAAATTTATTCGACTTATAAATTCACTAATTAATATTTAAAATTAATTAAATATTCAAATTATAATTAATAAAAATTCTGGGTCGTTACATAATTATAGAGCGATTTACTTGTAAGTGTATTATTGTTAATATAATTATGGACAAAAAGAAAATAGCAACGTGATAATATTATATGGTTCTCTTGACTTGAAAATACTATTAATCTTCAATATGAAAGATCTACTTTGATTATAGTCAAATCATGGCATGACATCCATCGAACGACTATAGCTGGGTCGAGTGGAATTATTGGAATTGAAAGATTATTTAAGAGACGATTTGTCTCCTTGGTTGTATCAGGTTAGTATCACGCTCAACTTAAGTCAACTCAAACACAAAATCTTAGGATAAAGTAGTTCGGTTAATAGTTATTGTTATTATTAAACCAAGGATTTCATGTTTAGACTATAAGTTTAATATAGACAATATTGAAATTTTGACCATTACCAAATACCATATGTCAAAATATGATATAATTTTCACGAAGAGAATTCGTGTAAATAATAATCACAATCGTGTAATGTTTAAATTGGTGAAATTTGATTTTACGATATCTAAGTAAGCTATAAATTTGGCTATAATGTCACGGTAGCTACTACGTGACATGTGAAATTTAATATTGAATTGTTCGATAATAATCTGTGATCGAATTTACGCATAAGAGTCACACAACCATGTTGAATATTCCTAATTACCACGTGATTTAATTAATTATAATTGTTGTAAATTAATTAAATTAATATTTGTGAAATATTAGTATAAATATTTATTCAACTTGCGTTGATTAATATTGAATAGTGCTTATATAATAGTTAGAAACACATGCATTGATATATGATGCCAATGTCCATTTGAATTAGATTTAAATGTGTTTATAATTGGTTGTGCTTGAAGTGATTTTAAGGCCAATAGGGGAGCCTATCTTTGCCATCCATTTAAAGGGGATGGGTTTGGAATTTTGATTCAAAAAAAGTTGAATTGGTAAGAGAGAAAGAGGGACTTAGTTCCTTCTTTTTCACCTTAGATCTTTTCTATATATTCATCTCTAACCCTGCTTTTTGGATAATGTTTTATTTTGCTCCTCTCCTTCGTCTTTTTGGCCGAAAACACCCAATTCCCTTTAATTTTTTAATGCAATCTAAACATAGAATTAAATAAAATACAAAAGTTGGTGGTTGCTGGATTTAGACTAACAACATTCTTTGGATTGTAAAATCTTTTCAAGGAGTTCTAATTCTATATTTTAAGTTGTACTATCTGGGTATTAGCAAAAGGTAAAATACTTATTTATAATCTTATAAAAATGTATACGATGCTCATTACATAATATATAGTTTAGATAAAAATTGAATACCACGAATCTCTATATATTAGTATTGTCTCCATTAGATGTATCATATATTCATAAATGTTTGTTTAGAATTAATTATATATACATATATATTACATGCACATGGATAGATAAAAAAATAAATTTTTAGTTTAGCATTCAAATTTAATAATACTGTCAAATTGATTTTCAATATTAAGATTAAAATAATACATAATTAATAAACCATGTATTTTATTTTTTAATATTAACATATGTATATAATATTTTTGGGAATAAAAATAAATAATTTTTAATAATTTTTAACTCCAAATGGTATATATAGCACTTAATTTAAAGTTAAATTAACTATATATATATATATATATACACACATACATATATCTATAACATACATATAAATATCAAAATCATGCTTGTAAATATTTTGATAAAAAATGCATACATTTAATTTTTTTTGGATATTTAACTTATTTAATTTTTCATGTATATTTCCCAATGGAAGTAAATCAAAAAATAATCAGAAAAAATAAAAAACGAAAGAAAAAAATTTACATGGTCGAAAGCATTTTTGTGAATATGTACACATATATTTATAATTATTATTTTGTTAAAAATATTTATATGTATTTACGTGTGTGTGTATATATAATATTTAAATATTATTTCAATACATGTATGAATATATGCAAATGAATTTTTTTGTTTTGAATTATTTAAATGTATTTTAATATTAATTTATTAAATTAAATTTTAAATTATGTAGATATAAATTTTTAATATTATGTCCGATTTCGAAGTTTCTAGCCAATTATATTAAATTTTGCAAAATACTTGCACACAACACACACATATATGTGTATATGTACCAAGTTATTTATATGTAATTATTTATAAACTTCTATGTTTTACAAGTAAAGTTTTATAATAGGAAAATTTGATATATATATATATATATATATATATATATATGCATATACATGCATATATGTATAATAGCAACGTACATATATATAGAGGGGCTAATATGTCTGTTGATATGTACATCCCAACATCCATACACATGCATGTTGAACCATGTATATTGTTTATGTTGGATGTGCATGTGCACAATTTTGTTTATATGGTTTACATATTATATTACACTATTTATACTTAATACCAAACAATACCTTATTGATTAATTAAATAAAGTATTGATTTTATTAAAATTAGATTTAGACAAGGTCTAAATAAACTTTGACTTTATAGGCACATTAAGGTCCAAATAATTATGTTATCTAGATTATAAAAGGTAATTTACCTCCCTATTAACGTCATACCATGAGCGATATGTCTTCTATATTAGACAATGCCCAAATCCCTCTGTCTTTCTTATACGCACATTATAGGTAGATTGTAACGACCCGTAAATTTCGTTAATTAAATTTGTCATTTTAATAAGATATTGGAATTAAATTTAGGAAGAAATGAAAAAAAAAGAAAAAAAATTAAAATCAATAATTAAGCAAATGTTGAAAATGAAATGAAACCATGGAAAATAAAGCTAAGTATTAATAGTTGAAGTGAAATTACGAATAAGTTGAAGTAATGTGAATTGTTATACTAGGCTAAGAGTTGAATATAAGGAAACAAAGGCAAAGAGTGAATTAATGAATTAATTATATTAAATAGTAAATTGAATTAAACCAATGTCCTGTGGTAATTGAAATATTGTTTGGGAATGAAAAACTTATTAAGGTAAGCATTTAATTTAACAGTACAATAATGTTTTGATTTATTTGTAACTAAATGTAAATTAGTGAAATTATGTTAACGTAAGTTATTAAATAATTAATTTAGCGCAATCCAAATTAATTGAAATAACGGTAAGGTTATAATTTGCGGTATCTAGTAAACTTGGAAAATAAATCTCAATAATTGTAATAAAGTATTGAAATGTATATTGTATCCATAAGATAATATAAAGAAATGAAAACTTGCGACTATGATTGGAATAACGACCAAAATAAGTGAAATAGTGTTAATGAAAGTATTTGATTTATTAATGAAATAATACATGTTAATGACAGTTAATCAAAATTTGTGTATATATGGAATTTTAACCTGTGTTGTTAAGTAATAAACTTATAAATGCAAGGAAGGGAAAATAGGTAACAATCTATATATGTTATTTATTTTATTTAGTATGTTAAACAAAATTTGAAAATCAATTTGCAATCAAAGGAAATTAAGTAGTACGTTAATTGGAAATAAATTAATAAATAAATTAATGAAATGAAATATAATTGTGACGCCCCACCTCTATACCCACGCTAGCCAAGAACACTCCGGAGTAGTGCTGTCAACTAGCACGGAGAATAAGGCTGTTGAGGAGCGACCATCCATGTAATTGCTTATCACACGGTGGCTATAAATAATCTTCGGAAACAAACATAGAAATAATCATATCACAAATCAGTCACAGATATCCATATCACAAATGCGGAAGAAGATATGAATATATAACTAACACATGAAAGTGTACATCAGAGTAGTGGTCAGTAAGATCCACGATAATACAAAAGAATAGCAACACGTGCTATACAAAAGAATACAACTATGAGTCTATATCTCAAGTGTATACAACAAAAATTGCTAATCTAAACAGTTAGCCAAAAGTTAGAGTGATGAATCCCTGGGAAGAAGTCAAGCAGAAGCACCTGTAACATCTCGGTCTGACCCGAGTATTATTTAAGAAAATAATAAACGGGTCAGTCTAGCTATAAATATCAGATGACATGATATAACATATAAGATATGGCATAAACATAAACATCCATAACGACATACCACTATAAGTATGTAAATAATGATCAACAGAAGATCAATCAATAAGAGATAATCAATATCACAAGAATCTTCTCAAAGATTCGGAAAAGGCATCATACCCCAAACTTGTACTCATAACAAGTCAATGACATAAATTCTAGAAATCAATGCAAGAAGTCCAGAAATCATAGAAAAGAGAAAGAGGCCTATCACATGACGGTCCGAAGACCAAGGGGAGCTACCCCACATGTGTGAATGGAATCACACAGATTAAGGTCCAGACTAACCAAAAAGCAAAAAGGTATGTGTGAGTGGAATCACACAAGTGGTGTCTAGTGTAACCTCGCAACAAGAGACATCGCACAGTTGCTAGTCTCAATCATCAGAATGATCGTCATGATCAACGAGAAGTGTCAATTACACTAAGCTAGTAAATATAGAAGTTTAGCTTCATGTCCCATAACCACTTGCTTAACTTAAATATTTACGAACAAACTGTAAATCTTCACTAATAAAATTGTCCCAAGAGGTTCAATCGAACAAGTCCAAGAATTAACCGACGAAGTGAACGCAAGCGTTTCATACCACTTGTTTTACTAAGTCGTTTAATTAGATTTCTCATCCGAGTGAGGTAAAGGTTTGTATATACTAATAGATTGGAAAACGGTTTAAGAAAAGAGCTTTGTTATTAAAAATAGAGTTGAAATTGTTTGTTAAAAGAGTTTTGATATTTACTACTAGTATTGAAACCTTTATATTATAAAGTGACAAAACACAGAAGCAATTGTAGAAACAATCAGTCACAAAAATCGCATACGGAGATGTGAATAAAATCCAAGGAAATCAGCTCAATGTTTTTCAGATAAGATCCCCTACGGAGGGGGGTCCAGGGGGGGTGGCAACCCCCCAAGGTGGGGGTGCGGGGGCAACGACCTAAGTGAAGACAAGCGGCCTACGACCTAAGTGAAGACAAGCGGCCTACGACCTAAAGCAAAATGAGGTCTAACGACCTAAGGGTTCACGCGGCCTAACACAATGGCCGAGCGACCTAACTGGAGTTAAAGGAGGCAAGCGACTTAAGGTCCAACGACCTACGACTCAAGCAAGCCGAGCGACCTAGTGTGGAGGGGTCGAGCGACTTAAGGAAGGCGAACGACCTAAGGTCTAACGACCTACGACTTAACAGAGTCGAGCGACCTAAGGTCTAACGACCTACGACTTAACAGAGTCGAGCGACCTAAGGTAAATGGTCCAACGACCTAACTCGAATGACTTATCTGGAGCTTAGGTCGGAGACGACCTACGAGATAAACCAGGCCGACTTAGTGGACGAGCGACCTAAGGTAAATGGTCCAACGACCTAACTCGAACGACTTATCAAGAGCTTAGGTCGGAGACGACCTACGAGATAAACCAGGCCGACTTAGTGGACGAGCGACCTAAGGTTTGCCTAGAGATTATAGGTCGGAAACGACCTAAGACTTAAAGCTTAACTCGCGAGCGACCTACGGCTTAAGGCCCAACTCGTGAGCGACCTACGACTTAAGGCTTAACTCGTGAGCGACCTAATTCCGAAGTGCCAATTCTTCCAGAATGACCTAAAGTTAACTCGTGAACGACTCACGACCCATGGACGAACGACTTAACTCCGAACGACCTAAAAATGGCCAGAACGACCTAAGTGCAGAAAATTCACCAAAACGCTAAAAATTGGAGTTTTTCGCCAATCCAATCCAAACCAAATGCTAACATGCATGCAAAAATGATAGGGAATCATTCCCAACAGTCCAATATAGTTATAGGCTAGAATTGGAGATAAAAATCTCACCTTTGCACCAAATAACAATGAAAATGAAGTTTTAAGCAAGCAAGAATCAATCCTTCTTCTATCTAAGCACAAGAAGCTTGAATCCAATGTCTTCTTCTTGAATTTGGAGTAGAAAGATGGATTGCAATTGAATTTGAGTTTTGGAATTTTAATTTCCCATTCCCTCCACCATTAATGCCAAAGCTTGATTAGTTAGGAAATTTATGAAGAGTGAGGAGAAGAGGGTTGGAACTTGGGCTTAATAGGCTAAACTAACCCAAAGTCCAAAGCGGGAAAAGTTAGTGAAATTTCACTAACTCCAAACCTATCGATGTTTATACTTAAAAAAGTTGTAAACGACATTTCGGACTCAATGGAAGTGGTCTTGAGTCCTAATTTGACCGTTTGCAAAAAGTAGCTTTTCGGACCAAAAATCCGATTAACGAGTTAATATTTAAATAAAATATTTAAATACAAACTCGATAAATATGCGGGTTGTTACAATAATCCAATGTTAATTTTACCCATAAAATGCCAATTTATTTAATAGTCAGGTTTTAAATCAATAAACGAATTTATTTAAATTTCAATTTATAATTAGTAACATTTAATGTGAAATCAATTACAATTAATTGACTTAATTTGTGCAGTTAGGTTAGATGCGATTTGTCATTAAAGAGGTTAAATTTTATAAGATGTAATTAATCCTAAAACCTATTTATTTTATGAAAATTGGTTGATTTAAAGAGTAGAAATCAAGATTTATTCATTTATTTGAATGAATTTAAATATAAAACCAAGTAAATAATTAATGGAGAATATAAATAATAATTATTGTACGTATCTGGCAAATACAGTAAAATTAGAATAAAATGTTATGCAATTGAAATAAAGATGAAAATAGAAATGGAATAAAGCTTTATTAATTTATTTGGATTTACAATTTAATAAAAAGGATTTAATTGCAATTAAATGGATTTAATATTTAAAATGGGAATTTAGATGAAATGGGAGGATATTATTGTAAATAGTTATGAATCCTATGTTAAATCCATCTATTTGACAATAATGAATGGAAAAATGATTTGTTAATTTAATTTAATAGAAATTTTGGAAATTAAATTCATAATTTCTGAATTTGAATACAACTAAGGAAAATACTGAAATCGATAAGATAATCAACTTTAAATTACCTTTTAATTTGTTTAAAACATTGAAATTGATTGAGAAATATAAAATTGGTAATATTTTTCAATTTTAAGACTTGAAATTAAAAAATTGGATTTTATTAATTAATTATTAAATTATTTGACTAATGGAAAATAGCCATTTTGGCCACTGACTCGGATTTCGACGAAACCAGTTTCATCGGAATCATAATGGTGAATTATTGTAGGGTTTCAAGTTTCGTAGCGATCGGACTTGTCGTTTGATCGTACGGACTCGGAACGCCCAGAAATCGATGAAATTGAAATCAATTTGAAATTGATTTGAAAATATTGTTTTAGCGTAACTTCTTCATACGATGCAATTTGAACCTGAAACCTTTTCCATTCATTTAATTTTTTTTAAATATCTATTTTGATATATAGGTTGACCCAATTTCGTTCCTGAGTCGAAACGGGCTTTTTGGGCCACTTTGGCTTTAGCGCGTATATCCAACCTTATCCATCCATTCTAATTTCCGACCTACCTATATAAACCCCGTTATAAACCCTAGCAGCCTCTATTCCTCATCTCTATATGTACAGAAACATATATGCTCCTCTTCCTCAATGGCTGCAAACCCTAGATCCAATTGCAAATTCAAAAATCTAATGAAAATTCAAACTCCTCAGAAAAATTCAGAAAAAATATATGTTGATGTTCTTGAAGTGTGTAATCTTCTGGTGAAATTCGTTTTTCGTTCTGGATTGTCGTTTGACCGGTAAAAATGGAGGAAGTCTCGGCCGTCCATCACGAGTTGGTCAAAGTTGTCGGATCGTCGAACCCTTTCTGGGTTTGTAGAGGGGACCGAGGGGAGTCGATCTGTGTTGTTTTTTCGTGGAGTTAACGGCTAGATCGTGCTATTAAATTAAAGTAAGGTTTTTAAATAAGGCGGAGGATGCGTGATTTTGTGTCGCGTGATGGAGGGCTCATAGCGGCGTTGGCCTGGGTGGGGTTTCGACGACATCAGGCGAGGCGTGGGCCACGGTCGGCCTTGGGTGAGAGGGCGGCGAAGTTGTTTGGTGCGATTGATTTTGTGGCGGCTCCGTTAGGGCTTGCGTGTTCGAGGTTCTTGGTGATATCGTGCTTTGAGGACAGTGCACGAGCGGGTTCTGGGTGCGTGAGGGAAGAAGCGTGTGTCAACGTGGCTTATTTTTTTTGTAGGTTTTGTTTTGTGTTAATTTAATTTAATTTTGTTTTCAAACGATTTAACACGTGTAACTTTCTCATACAAACTCCGTTTGACATGCGATTTTTTTTATTAGCATCGTATTGAAATTCTGGAGATTTTGACGGTGGTTTGGGTAGATTCTGAGGCTGTTGATTTTTTGGGTTTAAATTGGATTTGAGTTCAATTTAAATTCAAAAGGTGAGTGTTTTAACCCACTAACAACTTCTTAAATTTATTATGTTTATTAAATTGATATATGATGTGATCTAAAATTTAATTATGGTTGTCTGGCATATTTTTTATCATCATCTCAGTTAATTTCATTTATTTAAATTAAATTGCTATTTAATTTATTCATTGGATTCAAACTGACAGTTAAATTGTTTATTAATTATTCATTGCATATAAACTGCCAGTTAAACAGTTATTTAATTTATTATTGAATATAAACTGCTATTTAATACCTGTTGTTTATTATCCGTCCTATATTGATGCTATTGATTGAATTTGATGATGATTGTGATAAATGGTTGATGGTTGATATTGGATGAATGGATGATGTATTTTATATTGTTATAAGCTGCAAGTTATTATGCATTTTCATTTCATTCGGGATTGCGGTTTGAAATGATATATACCCGTAATTTTTATTCTAAATTACGGATTGAAATGATAAATATCCGTATGACTTAACCATATGATAGAAAATTATGTACAGGCACCGCGGTCTATATATAAAAATATTTTAAAAGGTTTCTATGGTTTTGTAAAGAAAATACGGTTTATGAGATATCGATTCGGATATTTATAAATGTTATATTTATATATATAATGAATTTCTTGGTTTTAAGCTATGAAAAAGATTGGTTTAAGTATAAAAGATGTTTAGTAATAAAGGTTGATTTTATTAATATATGATACAGTGATATTTGTTTATATTATATTTGTAGAGTATAATGACTTAAATAATAAAGGCTGGAAGAGAAATATGAATTGATTTGAATTAGTGTTTTAAGAATTATCCTCGAATAAAAATTAATTTGAAATTTAAATAAATCTGAGATTTTAAAACGAATGATTTGTGCAACTTGATTTTGGCTTAGAGGATTAAATGAATATCAATCACTTTTAATGAATATTATCATGTTAATTTAAATAGAAAGTATATCCTGTTATTTAAAGTTTAAATGCTTGCTTGAATGAGATTAGTTTTATTGAGTAAACATTTCAAATCTAAATAATAGTAAATGAAGTTGATATATATGGAATTATCAAAGAATTTGTTTGGAAATGGTAGAATATTTAAAGCTTTGAAGTATATGAATTGAAATGGTTTATTAGGAGGTTCAAATCGGTATTTGGGATTTAAAGAAGATATTTTATTATATAAAGTAATTTAATATGTAAACCGTTGAAGTATATTAAGTTACGTTTCAAAGCTATAGATTTCAAGGTATATAGATTGAAAGTGCTATGATTTCTTGAAAAAGGATATAGTTTGAAATTAAATGATATCATATAGATTTGGGTTTTAAAAGGAAATGATATCATATTTTAATGGTTTTGAAATGAAATATTTATTCTTGTTTTGAAGTAAGATTATTTTAAATTTACCGCGGTGCTATAATAACGTTTGGTTGTTGAAGAGACCGGGATCGGAAGTTGTCATACTCTCTGTCAACTCCGAAAACCACTTTAACAACTGTGTACGCGGTGGAGATTCCAGAATGAAGTAGGATGGTGGCGGCGTTCCTTTGAGGTAAATACATGGACCCGACTCCCATGAGTTGGCATAAGGTGGCTAAAACAGGAGCGGTTCTCAGGCCAATGATGTCGTTCCTCTGATCGGACGCACTCCTTTGATATTATAATCTGACTTTTGGTTTGATTCGGTGGCCACTTTTGATTTTTGATTTTGGGGGTGTTGTTCGAGGTGGGCGGTAGTAGCTGCTACGCGTTACCACCAGCCCGGATGCGTAATTGGTATATCTACCCTGGCATTGCCTAGTTGTGCCTTGTCACCTATCCTATCGCGCCTTGTACGAGTTTGGTTTTCTCCCGTAGCCTGTGTGGTATCCTCTGGTGGCTTCCCGATTAGGAGGGACTATGATATTGGATGGACTACTGGGACTGTTACGTGTTAAAGGGAATATTGGGTCACTCCTTAACGCTATTTAAAAGTTAGTTTATTTTACTATTAGACATTATTATAATAGCGAAATATTACTACGTAATAAATAGTTTAAGGGATCCTTAGGAGATGTGAATCCCGAGCATCTCTTGAGTTACTGCACTCATATTTATTTCTGTTGATTTAACTTGCATAAGATCTTTTAGTTCTGACTCGAGTGTTTTGTCTTTTCAATTCGCTAGGGTCAGTCCGAGCGTTTCAGGATTTGAAGACTTTATTTCTGGAGGACGAAGATGAAGATTTCATTATTATTATTATATTATATTGTTCCACTACACACTGTTTTCCGCTGCGTCGATTTTTATTCATTGGTATATGCAACTCTGACATATATTGTACAAGTAAAATTAAATATTTTGTAAACAGCTTCATGAACTGTATATTTGATTATTATATTTTATCCTTCCGCTGTGAGATTCTATTTTTGTTTTTTTTTGTTTTTCTTATTTAACCCATAACAATTTGCCCTTCCTTATGGTGTGAATTGGCACGTGTGTCGACTTAAAGCGTGCGGAAAGGAGGTATGTTACATAGATTGGGTTGTAGGGCGGTACAACTAGAGTAAAATATGTGAAGGAGGTGAACGTGCTTGTTTGAGTTATTTTTTATTCATTTTATCTATATCTTATTCCTGAGCTAGACCTATATTTATTTCCAATTGTTTGCCAAACACTTGTTAGTCCATGAGATGATGGTTTTGATGACAACAACCTTAGAATAGATTATAAAACATAAATACCGACATTTTAACTTTAGATATATATGTATATGCAGGATTTAACCGTGCAGGTACCAAGAATGAAGACTGTACAGTATAGAGATTCAAGATGTCGAGATAGAAGACTCATGAGTATCAAGATTATCAAGAGTTCAAGATTTCAAGCATAAGTATCTTTATTAGGAATTTTTGTTAAAACTCGTAGAAAAGCACTGGCATCTTAAAATCTAATTTATTCGTGGAATGGAATCCACTTCGAGCCTGTTAAAGGGATGAAACCCTAAGTAGGATGGAACCTATGAAAATCTAGTGGAACATTGTTTTGGATCCACTAATTTTAATTCAAATGATTTTACAAAATTATCTTGTTTTCAAAATGATTTCAAAACTTTCCTTTTAAAAAAACCAAAACTCTCTATCCTAATTTTAAATAATTTTAGCCTCAAAATTATCTTTAATTTCAAAGTCAAATTAATCCTGAGTTTAAACTATCTTTTTAAATTATATATTTAACTTTTATACTTAGAATTATGTATAAAATTATAGTTAAAATCTACATATATTATTCTCTATATTTACATATGAATTTTAACTATAGTCAAGTATATTTGTAATGTTTAAAATTATTTTAATATAAGATAAAGGTTATTTTCAAAGAAAATAAAATCACCGAAAATTCCTTTGGGATGTCGACATGCCTAGGTTAACCATGTCGACATGATGTCAGTTGAATTCAAAATATAAATTTCAAAAGAAGTGTCTATTCGCCATAACTCTTCATAAATGGACATGGTTGTTGTTCTTCTATAAATAGGGGTTAGTTTCAATGAATTTTATATCAGATTTTCTAGTTTTTCACTCCTCTTCTTCCACATTTCTTAATACATATTCTTACCATTACTCTGCCGAAATCAACATTGAATCAAACTCGATTACTTCTAGTTTGATTATCTATCACTATCTCTGCAAGGTTCTCAGTGCTATTCAGAGTTATAGACTTCTTTGTTATCTGTTAAGGGAGATAAGGTGTGATTGTAGCCTTAGAAATCAATCAAAAGAGAAAAGGTGCGATTGTAGCATTGGTAAATCAATTGGGTAAATTTGTGCCCTGAAAATCAAGTATCTCTACCCAAAGGATAGAAATTCTGGAGGGTGTACCTCGTATCCTTGAAACTGAGGGTGTAACTGTACAATTGCTTTTGAAAGGAAATCTGTACTTGTGTTGCGGGACAGGATGTAGGGTAATTCCGAACCAGCATAAAATCTAGTGTGTTCTTTCCCTTATTGCTTTTATTTTGTTTCTGCATCTGTGCTTGTTTCTGTGATCATATCTATGTCTATATATTGCATACATCGGTGTTTAAATTAACATCAATCGAAAAGATTTAGTAATTCTTTATTAACACTATTCACCCCTCCTCCAGTGTTAATCCTAGCCTTAAGATCCGTAATCCGCATTTCTCACAATTGGTATCGGAGCAAGGTTTCTAAAGTTTCATAATCTGATTTTTGAAAAGTTTTTAAAATGGCTATATTTGTTAATACTAATTTAGAAGTATTCAATACATCATTGTTTCTTGAGTCTGCATATAATCATTATTCAAATTCAAGTTGTATACCAAGATTGTTTGATGTGCAGGAATCATGCTTTATGGGTGTTGAGGAATCAATCCACAACGGACAAATTGTGCAGATCAGAAAGAACAAATGGATACTTGATAGTCGGTGTTCTAGACACATGACTGGCAATCCAAATATACTGAATGATATAATATACAAATACGGAGGACTGGTAAACTTTGGAGACAATTCAAAAGGATGTGTAATCGGCATCGGCAAAGTCGGTAATTCCGAAACTCCTACTATTACTAATGTTTTGCTAGTTAAGAATCTGAAACATAATCTGCTAAGTATAACTCAACTATGTGATAAAGGATATAAAATTAACTTTTGAAAAAGATAAGTGTCATATAGAAGATAATAATTCAACCATTATATTTGAGGGAGTCAGGAAAAAGAATATTTATATTCTTAGTATGAAAGTTTCAAATGATAACTTGTGTCTGTTGGAAAATACAAGTGACCCTTGGATTTGGCATAAGAGATTTGAGTATTTGAATTTTAAACTCTTATCTAGACTGTCAAAACATAATCTAGAAAGAGGTCACCCTAAAATGAATTTTAAAGTAGATAGTTTATGTGATGCTTGTCAATTAGGCAAACTTAGAAAAAGTTCCTTTATGTTAAAAGATATGATTTCAACTTCAAAACCTCTTGAATTACTTCATCTTGATTTATTTGGTCCATCTCAAATTCTATCAATAAATCATAGTAAATATGTCTTTGTAATTGTAGATGATTATTCCAGATTTACATGGATAATATTTTTGAAACATAAAAGTGATACTTTTGAATGTTTTAAGACATTCTCAAAAAGAATTCAAAATTAATTTTCTCTAAAATTATAACTATTCGAAGTGATCACAGTGGTGAATTTGAAAATGAAAAGTTTGAGGAGTTCTACAATAAAAAGGGAATAACTCATAATTTTTCACTTCCGAGAACTCCACAACATAACGGAGTAGTAGAACGTAAAAATAGGACGATTCAAGAGTGTGCAAGAACTATGCTTATAGATAGTAATTTACGAAAGAATTTTTGGGCAGAAGCAGTTTTTACCGCCTGTTATATTTTAAATAGAATTTTAATTAGACCTTTAATTGATAAGACATCTTATGAACTTCTTTATTCAAAGAAACCTAAGGTATCTTATTTCAGAATTTTTGGAAGTAAATGCTTTATTTTAAATACAAAAGATAATTTAGATAAATTTGATCCTAAACCCGACAAAGGTATCTTTATCGGATATTCTAATAGAAGTAAAGCATACAGAGTGTTTAATTTAAAAACCAATTCCACTGAAGAAACAATGCATGTTTCATTTGATGACAATTTCAAGATTTTTGAAGATACAAATGATAAAGAGGATTTAATCACTCAAAATCAAGAATCGATTGAAACTAATAATGAAATTAATCATCCTAAAAGAACTAAACTTTTAAAAGATCATCCAATAGAAAATGTATTGGAGATATGAAATCTATTGTTAAAACTAGAAATTAACTAATTCAAATGAGTATTGTAGCTTTTATATCAACTATTGAACCCAAAAATCAAAAAAAAGCATCAACTGATGATTCAGGGATTTTGGCTATGCAAGAAGAATTAAATCAATTTACTAGAAATGATGTCTGGGAACTTGTTCCTAGACCAGAAAATAAAACTATAATTGGAAGTAAATGGGTTTATAAAAAGAAAATGATGAACAAGGAGAGATAGTTAGAAATAAAGCTCGATTAGTCGCTCAAGGTTGTTGTCAAGAAGAAGGAATAGATTTTAATGAAACCTTTGCTCCCGTAGCAAGATTAGAAGCCACTAGGATTCTGCTTTCTTTCGCAAATCATAATAATTTCAAATTATTTCAAATGGATGTTAAAAGTGCCTTTTTAAATGGATTTGTCAAAAAAGAAGTATATGTTGAACAACCACCACTTTTTGAAAATGATAAATTACCAAATCATGTTTACAAACTTAAGAAAGCATTTTATGGTCTAAAACAAACTCCTAGAGCCTGTTATGATAGACTAAGATCTTATTTATTGCAATCTAATTTTGAAAATGGTAAAGTAGATAATACTCTTTTTATTAAAAGAAATAAAAATGATATTCAACTAATACAAGTTTACGTAGATGATATTATTTTTGGTTCGACTAATTTTGAAATGAATAAAGAATTTTCTTAAATAATGACAAAAGAGTTTGAGATGAGTCATATGGGTGAATTAAATTTCTTTTTAGGATTACAAATAAAACAATTAGATAATGGTATCTTTACTAGTCAAGAAAAATATGCTAAAGACCTAATTAGTAAATTTGGTTTGACTACTGCGAGTGGAAAAACCACTGCCATGGCAACCAATGAGTACCTTAGTAAAGTAGATCTCTTGAAAGATGTAGATCAAAAACTAAATAGAGGATTGATTGGATCACTACTCTATATTACTGCTAGTAGACCTGATATCATGCATAGTGTTTGTCTCTATGCCAGATATCAATCCCAACCTAAAGAGACCCACTTAAAAGCAGTAAAACGAATCATAAGATATGTTAAACACACATCTAATTATGGTTTATTCTACCTTAAAAATTATTCTTTTGACTTAATATCTTATTGTGATGTTGACTATGCTGGTTTTAAATCAGACCGAAAAAGTACAAGTGGGACTTGTCACTTTTCGGGGCATTCTCTGAATTCTTGGCTTAGTAAAAAGCAAAACATAGTTTCTTTATCAACAACTGAAGCAGAATATATTTCTTCTGCTTTGTCTTGTTTTCTAGTAATATATATGCAACAAACCTTAAAAGATTTTGGTTTAAAATTTTCAAAATCACTCATTTATTGTGACAATACGAGTGCGATAAATTTATCCAAAAATACAACTCAACATGCTCGAATTAACATAATGATATCAGACATCATTTTCTCAGAGATAATATAAGTAAGGATGTAGTTACTCTCGATTATATCAATTCTGAGAATCAAATTGTTGATATCTTAACAAAAACCGTAAATGAATCAATATTTACTAAATTAAGAAGAGAATTAGGTATTTTTTCTGTAACTAAAATATAAAATATAAATAACAGGTATAATTAATAATTAATATTAAAATAATTGAAAGAGTTAAAATATAAAAGACCATGTCGACATCCCCATATACCCCTGTCGACATGCAACGTTTTTAAATTTTTAAAATTTTCCCACCAAAATTCAAAATAATTGGTTATAAATTCTTCACATTTTCGAAATTTTATTAATCCTTTCCATTATCTCACTGTTCTTCTCTCTGAAATCAAATAATCAATGGCCTCCTCTTCCAAATCTAACATAAAATCAGCCTTTTCATTCCCCCCTCCTACGTCTGGTCCATTTCGACGTACTACTCTCCCTCGTAGGACTAAAATAGAAGACTCTCTGAAGGATGCACTTCAGATGTTGACTGAAATTCAAGTGACTCAACTTCGTATGGCAAAGGAATAAGAGAGGCAAGGCAAGATTGTTAGGAATTTGCAAAAATTCGTAATAGATAACCAGGCCAATCCTATCTTGATTGATGAAGACTCTTCACTCAATCAAGAACAAGAGGCAGCGAAGAAGAAGAAGAAGAACCCATGGAAGAAAAAGTGCAAGCGGAAGATGATGACCAACTCGTGTGTGTTGGAGAAGTGTGTTTTGACAAAAATGGGAATCTTGTCGAACGACTTGGAAAATTCTGTTTCCACTATCCAAACTGTTGGATTCATAGATCTCCTATGTTTAAAAACATACAATAGTTTCTTTTCTTTCTTCTCCATTGTTGTTTGTGTTTCTTTATGTTTTATATACGCTCATGTATATACAACTTCATACGTAATAAATAACTCATGTTCTTATACATGTTTTAATTATAAGTACTATCGTGAATTCTTAGTTAGGATAGTTAATAGTTTAGGACTATGTTTTAGTAATAGATTTAAGTAATGATTACTTATGATAACACTATCATTATAATCACATGTTATAGAGTGTTAGTTTTAGGGGGAGTTACTGTTGATGACAATAGGGGAGAAATATAAAATAGGATAGTCAGGCATAAATTAATGGGGAGATATTAGTTTTAGGGGGAGTTATTAGGATAAAAGTAATAGTTTATAAACAAAGGTTGTCATCATCAAAAATTGGGAGATTGTTAGTCCGTGAGATGATGGTTTTGATGACAACAACCTTAGAATGGATTATAAAATATAAATACTAACATTATAAGTTTAGATATAAAAGTACATGCAGGATTTAACCATCTAGGTACCAAGAATGAAGACTGTACAGTATAGAGATTCGAGATATCGAGATAGAAGACTCATGAGTGTCAAGATTATCAAGAGTTCAAGATTTCAAGCATAAGTATTTTTATTAGGAATTTATGTTAAAACTCGTAGAAAAGCACTGGCATCTTAAAATCCAATTTATTCGTGGAATGGAATCCACTTCGAGCCTGTTAAAGGGATGGAACCCTAAGTAGGATGGAACCTACGAAAATCTAGTGGAACATTGTTTTGTATCCACTAATTTTAATTCAAATGATTTTACCAACTTATTTTGTTTTCAAAATGATTTCAAAAATTTCCCTTTAAAAACATCAAAACTCTCTATCCTGATTTTAAATAATTTTAGCCTCAAAATTATCTTTAATTTCAAAGTCAAATTACACCTGATTTTGAACTATCTTTTTAAATTATATATTTAACCTTTATACTTAGAAATAAATATAAAATTATAGTTAAAATCTATATACATTATTCTCTATATTTACTTATGAATTTTAACTATATTCAAGTATATTTGTAAAGTTTAAAATAGTTTTAATATAAGATAAAGGTTATTTTCAAAGAAAATCAAATCACCAAAAATTGCTTTGGGATGTCGACATGACTAGGGTAACCATGTCAACATGGTGTCAGTTGAATTCAAAATTTAAATTTCAAAAGAAGTGTCTATTCGCCATGACTCTTCATGAATGGACATGGCTGTTCTTCTTCTATAAATAGGGATTAGTTTCAATGAATTTTATATCAGATTACTGGTTTTTCGCTCCTCTTCTTCTTCCACATTTCTTAATACATATTCCTACCATTACTCTGCCGAAATTAACATTGAATTAGACTCGATTAATTCTATTTTGATTCTCTGTCACTATCACTACAAGGTTCTCAATGCTATTCAGAGTTATAGACTTCTTTGTAATCTATTAAGCGAGAAAAGGTGTGATTGTAGTCTTGGAAATCAATCAAGAGACAAAAGTGTGATTATAGCCTTGGTAAATCAATTGGGTAAACTTGTGGTCCGAAAATCAAGTATCTATACCCAGAGGATAGAAATTCTGGAGGGTGTACCTCATAGCCTTGAAACCGAGGGTGTAATTGTACAATTGCTTTTGAAAGGAAATCTGTACTAGTGTTGCGAGACTAGATGTAGGGTAACTCCGAACCAATATAAAACCCGGGGTGTCCTTTCCTTTACTGCTTTTATTTTATTTCTGCATCTGTGCTTGTTTTTGTGATCATATCTGTGACTGTATATTGCATACATCGGTGTCTAAATTAACATAAACTCAAAAATATTTAGTAATTCTTTATTAACACTATTCACCCCCTTTAGTGTTAATCCTAACCTTAAGATCCGTAATCCGCATTTCTCACAACACTTTCCCCAATTTATTTCTAGTATATGTCAATTTTGTCTCTTTTACTCGAGATATGGAAGTGTAAATGTTTTCAAATTCATGCTTATCTGTAATAACTCGGAATTTCACATCTTTTTATTTACAAATATTTGATTAATTTTAAATATTCAATAAATTGGTTTTATAATGAAAATAAAACTCTTTTGGATAATAGTTAATGATGGTGAAATCCTTTTCAATTTTGTTTACAAAATATTTAGTTCGAAGAAAAATTGAAAATGTGGCCGGAATTTCTTTTTTATTTTTTGACTTTTTGTCGAGTAAAAGTTGTCAAAAAACATTATGCATGGAACAACTAGGAATTTTTCTACTTTAATTAGTGAATATTTATTTAATCTTAAAAATTCAATATGTAGATTTTATAATGAAAATAAACTAATTTTGGTTAATTAATGATGATGGTAAAATTGTTTTTAAAATTTGTTTACTAAATTAAATAGTTCGTAGAAAAATTGAAAATGTGACCACAGAACGTTTTCCAAAATTTCAACCTCTCGACACCGGAAAATTATCGGGAACGTTGTTCGTCTTTGTGCATCATATACACGTATATAAGAGTTCCTTAAATAAATAATAATACACTTAGAAACAAGTTACCTTATGTTAATTTGGGTTAGTAAGTGATGTGACAAAACATTGATTTAAAAATAATATATATATATATATATGTATATGTATGTATGTATGTATGTATAAACATACGTATAAGTGTGGTCACATTTTATGTTTTATATACATATATATATATATTAAGTATTATCAAATCGTTGATTGTAATAATTAAACATCATTATCCCTTGTCACGTCTTAGTTTTAATTAATAATTTAACTTATATACATATGTATAAAGGGAGCGACGTGACTAAACATAATTATTGTTAACGCTTAAAATCGAACGCTAACACCCCGGTGTATATAGAGATTTAGTGAAAGCACCACCCATGAACACGGGAACTACAAACAAGTAGAAAAGTCACAGAGAAAGCAGAAAAGACAACAATTTTTATAGTGGTTCGGCTTTAAGTAAGCCTACGTCCACTTTAATCCTCTTTATTATTAAATCAGTTACAACTTTGCAGCAATCTCCAATTACAATACGGATGAGACAAACAACTAGAACTTCGATGTAGAAGAATTCTTTGAATCCATGTTGATTGCGTTAGATTCCCTCTTGAAGTTTGTTGAAATGCCTTTCGTATTTGAAGTGCCGAGTGAGTCGAGAATTCAGCAGAGTATCGTCGTTCCCGAAATGAGCCAAAAAGATCCCCTCCATGCTTGAGGTGGGTTGGTATTTATATGGAAATTTCCCCCTTGGGTCGTAAGTCGTGACCGACCTATGGTAGGTCGTGGCCGACTTATCTGGCCAAACCCCATGGTTTCACAAAGGTTCACTTGTATAAGTCCCAAGTCTCCCACGAGTCAACACAACCTTGTATAAGTAATACGGCATCAGACTTATATTCAGTAGCTTTAGGTCGTGGACGACTCAAGCTAGGTCGCAAGTCGTGTACAAGTTAACTGGTAAGTCGCAAGTCATGGCTTAATTGGTAAGTCCTGAATCATGTACGAGTTAAGAGGTCACTGTGCCAAGTAGTTGCATCGGACTTGTCTTCCTTTGCCTGGGTCGTGTACGACCTATCATAGGCCGTAGGTCGGTTGCGATTCAAGTATAGTTCATGATCTTGTCCCTGTCCTGAGCAGTTAGGGCGGCAAACTCCCTGGATAGTTAGATCGGCTTCTATCTTAGGCCAGCACCCACGTTAGGTCGGTAGCTTTCTTAGGTCGGTAGCTATCTTAGATCGGTAGCTTTCTTAGGTCGGTAGCTATCTTAGGTCGGTATCCTGTAAGCCTTGGGTTGGTGTTCTTGTTAAGTCTTAGGTCGGTAACCTTGTTAAAGCATTAGGTCGGCATCCCTCTTAGAGCTTAGGCAGTTAGATTGACATCCATGTTAGGTCGGCAACCTCTTGGGTCGGTAAATTTTAAGTCGCTGAGCCATGGCCGGGGCGGGGTTAACATTTGCCCCTCGAAGTACACGCCTAATGGTTAGGTCGTGTGCTTCGATATCCTCTAACCCGTCCACTCTCTAAGTCGGTAGGTCGTGTACAACTTAAACGTTAGGTCACACGCCACTTGAGTTCTCACCGCTGCAAGGTATAAGTGACACATCTTCTCCTTCCTCTTCATTCAATTCTGCCATTAACATTTCCCTGAGCTCTCAAAGGTGATTTTGTTCCATCAATCACCGATAATCATTACGTAAGTAAACCTGCTTCCTTCTCGATCCCCTACTATCATTGATTCATGAATCCCATTCAAACTTCACCCACCTCCTCGCGCAGTGCTTCATCACGAATCTTATCATACCGATAGTTGATGATCCTGAGGTGGCTCAATTCGGATTCAAACGGTTGATGAAACGATGCCGATGGGTTACTGCTTCGGGCTCATCAATCTTGATTTACGTTTGGATTGTGGGGTGTTGAATTCGTAGGGGTTTAAACTGGTTTAATGGATGATCCGATAGCATGAAATAGCATAAATGAAATGAGGGTTTTTTGGTTGAGGGAGTGGCTATCGGGGTTAACGGGTTAGGTGTAGTGAGATACTGGTCGAGGGGATGACTTGAAATTCTCACGGCTTAGTTAGTTTCTGAATCTACCAACTTAGGAATTTCTTGCAACCTCGGCTGCACACGACTTAGCTTTTAGGTCGTATTGATTTTCTGACGACTTAGTACTTAGGCTGTACGAGCGACTCAACCCTTTGGATTCTTGACTAGACCTATCTTTTGGCCGACCTAATTTGATACGATCTAACCCTTAGATCGTGGCCGAACTAGCACTTGGGGAAATTTGCCGACCTAACCCTTAGACTGTGGCCGAGCTAACACTTGGAAAATCCTGCACCACTTTTTTGGATCGGAGCCTTTCTCCTTACTGCTTCTTACGACTTAAAGAACCGCCGATTTAAAGAATCAGAAACTTAATCTTAACTCGTGAAAGATTCCTTGGGTCGCAGCCGAGTTAACACTTGGATGCCCAACTTGAATTCTCAATTAAAAGCATAATTCCAATTTGAACACTTAACTTGATCTGCTGGACTGAATTGCTTACATCCTTGATTGTTTTAACTTTGCCGCCTTATTTCACAGATCACGTTAACTTATAGGCTAACAACCTGCTGAAAAAAACAATCACAGAAAACCAAGGCGAATATACTGCCATTGACTTCCCACATCAAATGACAGATTAGTCGACATAGAGTAATCAACTTAAATACACTGTATAAAATGTTGTGAACCAATCAACTAAAGTGAAGTATTAATGCAAAGCATTGCTAATTTAAACTTATTTGTTTGCATCAACATTACACTTGCATATTAAAACAATGAACCCTTGACTTTATAACTGACAAATACTTGCTAGTTTTTATTCCACTTATATTCGCTTATTGCTTTGTTGATTTTACACAACACTTCACACATTTTAGGAAACGTGCACCTTCATGTTTGAATATCCAGTTGTTTGTATAGAATGACTTCCCACCAAGAAGAAGAAGTGGTAGCTCAAGCGGGAGAGATCTTTCAGACAGCTGCTCCCATAGAGAATCCTCCAGAGAGAACTTCGACTATCCTAACTCCGAGAGCGTTCATTCAGCTACGTACTCAATTTGGTTTTGCTGAAAATGATGCCCTACTTTCCGGGCCAAATGATACTGCCGACAGTCCTCCGCCTGGTTTTGTCGCAGTCAATCGTCAAATGTGCCTAAGCGGGGCGATTCCCCCCTTTAACGACTTCCTCCGAACCCTGCTCCTCCGATTGACAATCTCTCCGTTCCAACTTCATCCTAATGGCTACGCCATCTTGATGGGGTTGTGTGTTTTTTTAGGAGAACTTTTGATCGCTTGCCAAGTTTTGAAGAAATTCGCTACTTATGCTCGTTTGCAAAGAGTAAAGACCATCCTTCCCTTATTATTGTGAGAAGCGCTAGAAACCGCAAGCTTATTTCTGATCTTACTGAAAGTGTTCATGGATTTTTGAAAACCAGTTTTTCTTTGCTTGCTGCCCCCCAGGGTTTTATGCCATCTGGATAGTAGGAGGTAAGATTATCTGTTTCCATTTTCTCCATTTCCAAACTTTTTCGAGATCCGAATTACCAATTGCTAATTTCATTCTTTGCTGTTCTCAGCACTTCCTCTCCCCTCTAGAGATCCAAGCCATAAGCAAATTTTTGAAAGATTGAGCGCCGTGGCCGCAGAAGAGAGAAGTATAATTATTTTGTTGAGGGATGAACTTTTGCATCAGTATGGTCTTTTACGCTCTTCTCGCTCTACACACCCCCATGAGGTCCCAGACTCCCCAGTTAAAGCATTAGATGCCCCGGTTTCTTCTGACGCACCCATACCAAGAGATCCTGCTTCTGAGGCTTCTCTGGCGAAATGCTCTACTACCGTCGATGTTGCGGGGTCGTCTGGCAAATTCGCACTTGCCCCAGTTATTGAGGAAGAAGAGTCTCAGGGATCTCCCCAACATTCACAGAAGTCTGGTGAAGAAGTCAGGAAAACAAGCCCTGTCAAGCAGAGCGGGGATGACACTTTCGAAGGGTTGAGCGACCTCTTTGTTACCTCACAGGAGCTCTTTAAAGACGACGTTGTCACCACTAGGGTTTCTTCTTCAGTGGTGGAAGCGACTTCTTCTTTGCAACAAGCTCCGTCGACCCAAGAGTCGATGTTAACTACTACCCCCACGATTAATCCGCAATCGAAGAGTGGTTCGTAGTTTGATGTGCGTAGTTTGCACATCACACACACTTAGAATCTTTCGGCACTTTCATGCACCTAATTCTTTGTACTTTGAAGATTCTAAAGTCACGCTTCTTTTCTCTGAAGACTTTTAAGACTTGTCTTTTTTTTATTTCAGATTCTCCGATGGGACGCAGCGGCTCTTACTATGACGACTTCCAACGCTACGAGAGGCGTAGTCAATATGATTATAGGCGCTACCATCCCGTTCACAGAGAAACCGACGAAGAGAGAGCCGTTCGAAAGGCTCAGGAGAGGAGGGCTCAAAAAGAGCGTTATGAGAGAAAAGAAAGGGAGGAGCACCATGATTCTTCCCAGAGAGGTGACGACTCTCACAAAAGAAAGTCGCATGATGATCGGGGAAAAAGCCATATGGTTGAGGACCCAAGCAAGCGTGCTCGGCACGGTGAAAAGCATGCATCTACAACTCCTGAAAAGGCCACTTCCCCTGTTTCACTCGACATCCCTTCTGGCTCCCCTGTTCTCGGGAAGACAAACATTCAGGCAATAGTTAACAGGCCTAAATTTCAAATTGGATCAGGCCCAGCCACTCTGCAAAGCCGGTTTCCACAATGGTGGTCGAAGGGGGTTCGCTTCGACTTGACTTAGTTCCAATTGACAAGCCTGCCATGCTGCGAAATCTCGATGCCGTCAGGCTTGATATTGAAAGAATGTCGAGCTGGCAAAAGCTTGTCGACGAGCTTCAAAGGGTAAACCGTGCGAATCTCGAGGCCATTCTTACTATGAAAAATGACAAGGCTGAATGGCAGAAGGTTCTTGAGCAGCATGATGCCGACATGAGGAGCATCACTACTTATAATGAAGAGCTTGAGGCGAAGGTCGAGAAACTTAAAGAAGAACTCCCCACTTCTTCTACTTCCTATACTCAAAAAGAAGAAGTGCTTCAGAAACAAGTGAGAGATGCTCATGCCGGCCAAAGAGACGCCGAAGACAGGCTCGAAGTGCAAAAAAGAATCAATGAGGGCTATATTGCTGATATTGCAGAGCTTCGGAAGAAAATCGACTCTCAAGAGGCGGAGATCGAAATGCTTAAGCTTCAACTCTCCAAAGCTGAAAGAGAGCATGATGAGGCCGTTGCCGGTAAAATTGCAGCTGAAGAATCTCATGAGGCAACGAAGACCAGCATCAGCTCGACATTATTTGACTTCTACCTGCATAGCGTCTTGGGGCTCGGTAGCCTCGCCTTTCTAGGTCCCAAATATGAAATTACTCTGGCTGAGGTGTGGGAGGCCGCACTTGATATGCTTGGTGCTACAGGTGCTGGCTACGTTGAATCGGCTCTTGAAGAGCATTACTTGGATGACGAAGCTCGCGCCGCTCTCGCCAAGGGAAAAGAACAACTTGCAAAATTAAGAGCTGAAATGGTAGAAGGAGAACATTTAGGAAAAACTACTTCGACTGATCCAGTTCAGCCTTTAATTTCGACCGAAATCTACATTGTCGGCTCCAGTTCTCATTCTCCATCCCTGGTTAAAGTTACAACTGAAATCACAAGCATACAGGGTGGAGATGAAGGCGAAGAGAGCGCTGAAGCACAGGCTTATGAGGTTGATATCAGGAAGCCAACTTCTCCAGGTAACTCCACTGTTAATCTTGCCCAAGTAGACTGCTCATTTGCTTCTCATGAGTTTGATGAGCTTCTTGACTATTTCCTGAACCTCAACGAGCCTTTATCTCCTCTCTTTACTGACTTTAACTTCTTTTCTTCTGTAGAGAAAGTGTCGAGCATCGTTCAGACTTCCCCTCCTCCAGTTATTCCTCCTCCGTCTCTTCAGGTCACTCCTCCTTCTGCCTCGCAACTAGGATCACAAGAGGAGAAAATAGATGCTCTCCAAGACTTGGATGATCCCATTGCTTCACAAGAACACAGGGGAGAAGAAACTGAAGAGGGAGAAAAGACTCCGGAACCAACTGGTTCCGACGATATACCGTTAAGCACACTTTTCACTACAGGAAGCGGGTCTTCTTCTAAGAAGAGGGGGAAAAGTGGAGTTTCAAAGAAGAAGAAGGAATCTTCAGCCGGCGAGGAAAAAGCAGAAGAAAGTCCAATTGTGCCCCATTCTCCTTCGTCCCCTACTCTTACAAGCCGGCCTAAGAAGTTGACCATCCGGCCGGGCGCGGGCTCAAAAGGTGGAAGGAAGAAGAAATGATGGCTTTGGTTCTGTGCGTTTTATATCGCTTTTTGCTTTTTGCATGTAATGACCGGAGATTGTGCGGGTACCAGCCTCCGCTTTTCTTTTTCTTTTTATTTTGAAACCTATACCTATACAAAATTTTGACAGTATTGAATAAAATGATTCTTTTTGTTTGTACAAACTTCTTTCTGTATTTGAGAATGCATTTACTATTCATTTTTGTACAAGTTTCTTTATATGATATTACAGTGAGCTTGTGGTATGTTGTTCGAGCGTAATTTTACCAATGTAGTTATACCATGTTGCCCCTATACCATAAGCTCATTGCAATATTTTATACTTTGAGGGGACTTGTACTCTTATTTTCTTGAGAATAACTGTTCCATACTTGGAGGAATACTATTCTGCTCAAAATAGAGTACAGCTCACTCCATATGAGTTTCTACGCTTCATCCTCCGAAGATATCACTTTTTCTTTTGTGCATACACACATTTTTACCAAGTGAATTCTTCTATGTGGTAAAGCGGGCCTCTGAAGGGCACTTTAGCTTCTTTTTGAGGAAGAGTATTTTCAAGAATAGATGAACCATTCTTCCTTTGAGAGCTAAAGTGCGCCTTTGAAGAGTTTTTTATTTTTATTTTTATTTTTATTTTTATTTTTTGCTGCGCCTTGGTGAAGGGCTTTCTGATCTTCACTTTACATTTCTGATGAAATGCTTCTTTGAAAAGTTGTACCTCTGAGGAGAGCTTTTTTCACGTTTCAACACTTGGAAGTTTTATTTCAATCTCGGTGAAACGTGTGCCTCCGAAGAGTTGTGCCTCCGAGGAGGGCTTTCCACATTTCAACAATTGGAAGTTTTATTTCAATCTCGGTGAAACGTGTGCCTCCGAAGAGGTCTTTCTGTTTGATTGCGCCTCTGGAAAGAGGTCTTTTTGTTTGATTGCGCCTCTGGGAAGAGGTCTTCTTGTTTCTGCCTCTGGGAAGAGGTCTTTTGGTTTCTGCCTATGGGAAGAGGTCTTTTTGTTTCTGCCTCTAGGAAGAGGTCTTTTTGTTTCTGCCTCTGGGGAGAGGCTTTTATTTTTTCCCTGTTCGCTGGGAAGCGGGCCTTCGAAGAGGGCTTTTCACATTTCGACTCACGGGAGTGTATCACCGATCACGGTGAAATGTGTGCCTCTGAGTAGGGCTTTTGCCTGGAAGTTTGGAGTTTCTTTCTCTCAGTTGGACGGATTCACGGGAGTGTATCAACCGATTAGTCCACAACTTTATGTCGAGAAAGACCTCTCTTTTTCTGGTTTGGCCCGCTCGAGGTCTTTTAGCATTTCAACTGTGGTGAAATGGGCCTCCGAGGAGGGCTTTTCACGTTTCAACATTTGGAAGTTTTATTTCAATCTCGGTGAAACGTGGGCCTCTGAGTAGGGCTTTTGCCTGGAAGTTTGGAGTTTCTTTCTCTCAGTTGGACGGATTGACGGGAGTGTATCAACCGATCAGTCCGCAACTTTATGTCGAGAAAGACCTCTCTTTTTCTGGTTAGGCCCGCTCGAGGTCTTTATCCTCCGAAGAGTTGTGCCTCTGGAGAGGGCTTGTGCCTCCGAAGAGGTCTTTTGCTGTTTGATGTTTGCTCGCCCATGTCTCTTTGCCATCTATTGGTGTCGGCGATCCCTGTTATCTTTTGCAAGTGTCTACCCTTTTTAATTGCCAATCATTTTCCTTATCTAAAGAAATATACTTCATAGTTCATCGAGTTGGTGGTGGTGGACACAGGCTATTAAACTGGATGCTTGTTTGTACAAACATTCGCAGTTAGTTAGAAATGGTCCACTTCCATCCACATCGCTAACTTTTGTTCGAAGCACTTCTTTTGTAGGATTTGAGTATGGAAATTTTGAATGGTTTAGCGTTTGCTTGCTGGATGACGTCGGAGATCGCTTGGTCTTGTGATGGGTAAGTTTTGTTTTTATGGCCTGCATTATTAAATCGACATTTTAGTAACACAATTAACGTATTTTATATGTCGAAATAAAACAAAGCAGTTTATAATAGTAGAGAACACAAGATTTATAGTGGTTCGGCCAAAAGTTGGGCCTACATCCACTTTATAGCTTTTCATTATTCACTTGCTTACAATTGCTTTCAATACAAGAATCACATATTTGTAATTCTTTTACAACATTTTAGCAAAGCTTTTAAGTAAAATATGGACGCAAATGATTGTTGTTCCAAGCTCTTGGGATTGGTTCTCCTTCGACAGTTGTGAGTTTGAATGTGCCATCAAGAAGTTTCGTGCCTATAACATATGGCCCTTCCCAGTTTGGCCCAAACACACCTATGGCTGTCATAATTCTCTTCAGGACTAAGTCCCCAACTTCAAAGCTGCGCTGACGAACTTTGGAATTGAAGTGCCTGGCTATTCTTTGCTGGTGAGCTGCAATTCTAAGTTTAGCCTCTTCTCTTCTTTCATCGAGGAGGTCAAGTGCTTCCAATTGCAATTTTTCATTCTCATCTTGATCAAAATGGATCCTTCTGTGTGAGGGGACTTCAGTTTCCACTGGAATCATTGCTTCTGATCCGTATGCCAATGAAAATGGAGTATGCCCAGTCGCAGTTTTGTGGGTGGTTCTGTATGCCCATAGTGCAAGCGGTAACTTATCGACCCAACCACCTTTTGCTTTTTCCAGCCGCTTTTTGATGGTTGATTTGATGATTTTGTTTACTGCTTCCACTGGCCCGTTTGCCTGCGGATGAGCCACTGCTGAGAAGCTTTTTCGGATCTTGAATCATTTGCAGAAATTTTGGAACTCCTCACTTTCAAACTGAGTACCATTGTCTGTGATTATCTTCTGAGGCACACCATACCTGGAAATGATATTTTTAGTCACAAAACTTATCATTTTCTTAGAGGTAATAGTAGCCAATGGTTCAGCTTCAACCCATTTAGTGAAGTAATCAACAGCAACGATAGCATATTTAATCTCCGATTTGGCAGTCGGCAAAGGCCCAATGAGATCTATTCCCCAGATGGCAAACGGCCATGGACTGACCATTTGAGTTAGCTCAGTGGAAGGTGCTCTAGGAATTTTAGCGAATCTCTGACATTTATCACACTTTCGGGAATAGTCAGCAGCATCCTGATTAATTTCTGGCCAAAAGTATCCATAACGGAGGATTTTCTTTGCTAAAGTTTGACCACCTGTATGATCCCCACATTCCCCTCCATGTACTTCAGTCAGAATTGTCTTAGCTTCTTCCTTTGTCACGCATCGGAGCAATGGCATTGAAAATCCTCGTCTGTACAAACGACCATCTTGAACTATATATCTGGAGCTTTCCTCATCAGCTTCTGTCGCTCTTTTGAACTTTCTGGCAAAGAACCATTGAGTAAATATTCAAGTATCGGAGGCATCCATGATTCTTGCTCTTCGGATACATTCATAATCCAATCAACATCCATTTCGTCTGTGCTTGGAGCTGACAAGACTTCGACGGGAACTAATCCCAATAGTTGAGCTTCACCAGTACTTGAATACTTTGCGAGAGAATCCTCCTTCATGTTCTCTTCTCGGGGTACATGGTTTATTGAATAACGGTCAAAATTTTGAAGAAGCTCCCAGGCTTTTGATAAATAGGTGGGTAGATTCCCTCCTTTAGCTTGAAATTCCTTCTTGACTTGGCAGACAATAAGTTGAGAATCACTGAAGATCTGCAATGCCTTAATGTTTAGTTCTTTAGCGATCCTTAAACCAGCAATGAGGGCTTCGTATTCTGCTTCATTATTTGCCGAAGGAAATTCTAGTCTCAGTGCATAACATAGTGATCGCCCTTCTGGGGTTTCAAGGACAACCCCTGCTCCGGAATAGTAATCATTTCTTGCGCCATCGACATACAATTTCCATTGGATTGGGATGTTATCAGTAACTTCTTCCTCACTATCACCTTTATCCATACATTCTGCGATGAAATCTGCTAAAGCTTGTCCATTGATTGCTTTCCGAGGATGATAAGTGATGTCATATTGGCTGAGTTCAATATTCCATTTCAAAAGACGGCCCGAAGTCTCAGGACGGAATAGGACTTGCTTTAGAGGTTGATCAGTGAGGACTATGATGGGATGAGCTTGGAAATACGGCCTCAATTTTCTTGATGCGACCAACAAACAATAGGCAAGCTTTTCCAACTTTGAATAGTTCATCTCTGCCCCAGTGAATCTTTTGCTGATATAATAGACTGGGCGTTGAATCCTCATGTTTTGTCGTATCAATACTGCGCTGAGAGCATGAGATGAAATTGCCAGATATACGAAGAGATCTTCACCATTGTCAGGCTTTGAAAGTATCGGAGGCACTTCCATATGACGAACCAACTCATCGAATGCCTTCTGACATTCAGGAGTCCACTCAAAGTTTTTTCTTCCTTTCTTTAGAGCATCAAAGAATGGAATGCATTTGTCAGTAGCTTTGGAAATGAACCGACTCAAGGCAGCAACCTTTCCATTGAGACTTTGCAATTCCTTCTTCGTTCTTGGAGCCTTGACCTCTCTCAGGGCAGTGATCTGAGCTGGAATAGCTTTAATGCCCCTAGCGCTCACAATGAAACCCAAAAACTTTCCGGACTCCACTCCAAATGAACATTTCAAGGGATTAAGCTTCATTCTGTACTTTCAGGGTACTGCGAACATCTCTGCCAAGTGATCCATGTGGTCCACTGCTTTCGTAGACTTCACTAGCATATCATCAACATAAACTTCCATTGTCTTGCCAATCTGTGGTTTAAACATGGCATTAACAAGCCTTTGGTAAGTTGCCCCTGCATTCTTGAGTCCGAAAGGCATGACCTTGTACCAGTAGAGTCCAACATCTGTGATGAAGCTCGTATCCTCTTAATCTGGCTCATGCATCATAATCTGGTTATATCCGGAGTATGCATCCATAAAAGATAACAATTCATGCCCTGTCGTCCCATCCACCAGCTGATCGATCATGGGCAGCGGGAAACAGTCTTTGGGGCAGGCTTTGTTCAGATCTGAAAAGTCAATGCACACTCTCCGCTTTCCGTTAGCTTTTTTAACCAGCACTGGATTTGATACCCAATTTGGATAAGTAGATTCTCTGATGAAACCGTTCTCTATGAGCCGATCCACCTCTTCTTTTAACGATGTCGTTCTCTCAGGACCCTGAGTTCTTCTTTTCTGTTTCATGGGTGTAAACTTTGGATCAATGTTCAGAGTGTGTACTGCAATCTCTGGGGATATTCCATACATGTCAGCATGAGTCCAAGCGAATACATCCAAATTAGCCTTCAAAAACGAAATCAGAACATTTTGAACCGTTGTGTTGAGTTGTGAACCCACATTCAGCACTTTGTTCGGGTCCTTTAGGTCAACGGATACCGGCACTGTTACCTCTACCGGTACTACCCTATTCTCCCCTGCACCGGCTTTTCTTGGATCCATCTCTCTTCGTGTGGCACTACATTCACCAGTGCAGGGTCCTCCCTGAAATTGCTACAAGGTTGGTACTTTGGTGCGGACTGGAGCCGCCGCACCTTTTCCCATTTCTCTCTTCCTTGATTCACGCAGCTCTGTAAGATAACATTCTCGCCCCACATCTTGGTCTCCCTTAACCACATCAACTCCGTTATCTGGGGGGAATTTTAGAGTCAGGCACCATGGGGCAAGAACAACTTTAAATGCAGCAAGAGTTGGTCGACCTAAAAAGGCATTGTAGGCAGAGAATTCTTCAACAATTATAAAGGTTTGCTTTCGAGCCACCTTCCCCAGTCCCTTTCCAAGTTCTACAAACAAATCTATGGTCCCAATCGGCTGTTTGGGTTCTCCAGCAAACCCAGCAATCTTAAGTGATGAAGCTTGAACGTCAGCCATTGGAATTTTCATTTGATCAAAGGTCTTCTTGAAGAGAATGTTGCATGAAGCTCCGCAATCAACTAGAACCCTTCTCACAGTAGCCGGCCCAATACCAGCGGATATGACCAGAGGATCTATGGTAGGAGCCTCGATACCCAAAGAATCTCTGGCACTGAATACAATATCATCTGTGGAAGTCTTTTGTTGCTTTAAAGGCGCATCATTCTCTAAAACAAAAACATTCTCTTCAGCTGGCACATGCCTCAAGGCCCGGGCATACCTTTCCATCTCGCCCCAGCTTTTGCCTGTTGGGTGAGGCCCTCCAGTTATTATATTGATGACAGGTCTTTCCGATTCATGCTCGACGGCCTTCTCACTTGAGCCAGGACGGTGAGTGGGAACTTGTTGTCCTTGAGTTGACGAAGCTGGGGTATTTCTACTCCTTTTCACATACTGTTGGAGCTTGTTCTCTTTCAAAAGTTGTTCAATTACTTCTTTCAACTGACGGCATTCGTTGGTGTCATGGTCGGGTTGGTTGTGGAACCGACAGAACCTTCCACTTTTTTCCATCTTAATCCCAACTCTCATTTTAGGTGCTGTCGGATAATTGACATCATCCTTGGTCGCAAAGAAGATATACTCAGGGGTATCGGTCAAGGGTGTGAAATTGAAAGGACAGCCTTTCTTAGCATCTCCCTGTTTCTTTCCACCATCATTTCCCCTTTTCTGAGTGTTAGGTTCTTTCTTGTTCGAAGGAGCACCATTGTTCCCGGCTTCTGCTGATACCACCTTAGCCGGTGTTTGGAAGCTCTCCAAGCGCATGAATTCATCCGCTTTCTTGTAGAATTTGTCAAGCGAGTTTGGTTCTTTCATTTTCAACCATTTTCCAAATTCACTTGATTTATCAATCGCCCTCATCAAGTATGTTCGGACCATGCGTGGCTCAGCATTATCTACCTCGGCCAAAGCTATGTTAAAACGATTCAAAAATGATCTGATAGATTCTCCCGGATTTTGCTCTAGACTTGACAGCGACATTATATCCTTTGCTTTAGAAGCATACAATCGAAATTGCTCCTTGAATTTCCTGGTCAAATCGGAGAACTGATCAATGGACCTGACCGGCAGCTTTGTAAACCACAGTAGAGCCACACCTTCCAAATATACCGGGAAATATCGACATTTGATTTCATCAGATGCTCTGGCACCCGTCATATGCCAGTCATACTTATATAGAAACTCGTTAGGATCACTCGTCCCCTTGTAGGCCGGAATAGTAGGGGGAACGAATTTCCTTGGGAACTCTGCCTTCAAGATCTTTTCAGTAAATGGAGTTTTGTTTGGAGCAAAACCCCAATCTTTCTCATCTTCAACTCTTCGCATATTTTCCTTCATGATTTGGCGAACCGTACCCGAAAAATATTCTTCATCATTTAGAGGCTCTGGAGGGCAAACATCAGCCGCTCTCTCTAAATTCTGTCTTGACAATCGTTCACGGAGGGTCGGCTGCGGCCCTGTTCCTCCCCCTTGAGGAGGAGTCCTTTCCACAGGGTCTGCGGCTCTTTGAGAAGTGTTCCCTGCAACACCCTGAACTCCCACAGCAGGGTTCCCATCATTATTAACTGGTTGACGGTTTGCCACTAGTAGATCATTCAACTTACTTAAGATCAGGGCGTTCTGGGCATTCTGAGCATTCAATTGTTGATTCAACCCCAAAACTACGGCGTCCAATTCTGCTCGCGTAACTCCAACAGTTGTAGCTGCTTGACTTGAAGGAGGAGAGGTAGCAGTATTCTCTTGAACATTGTCGGATCTTATAGAACTTCGTTTTCTCCCAGGAGCCATTATTTCCAATAAACTTCTGGTTTTAAAAGAAATCCTTTCAACAGACCTTTGCGGAGCAATGGTGGAAATACCCTGAGTTGGGTTCTCAGTGAAAGCACCAAAAATGTTAACGCTTAAAATCGAACGCTAACACCCCGGTGTATATAGAGATTGAGTGAAAGCACCACCCGTGAACACGGGAACTACAAACAAGTAGAAAAGTCACAGAGAAAGCAGAAAAGACAACAGTTTTTATAGTGGTTCGGCTTTAAGTAAGCCTACGTCCACTTTAATCCTCTTTATTATTGAATCAGTTACAACTTTGCAACAATCTCCAATTACAATACGGATGAGACAAACAACTAGAACTTCGATGTAGAAGAATTCTTTCAATCCATGTTGATTGCGTTAGATTCCCTCTTGAAGTTTGTGGAAATGCGTTTCGTATTTGAAGTGTCGAGTGAGTCGAGAATTCAGCATAGTATCGTCGTTCCCGAAATGAGCCAAAAAGATCCCCTCCTTGCTTGAGGTAGGTTGGTATTTATAGGGAAATTTCCCCTTGGGTCGTAAGTCGTGACCGACCTATGGTAGGTCGTGGCCGACTTATCTGGTCAAACCCCATGGTTTCACAAAGGTTCACTTGTACAAGTCCCAAGTCCCCCACGAGTCAACACAACCTTGTATAAGTAATACGGCATCGGACTTATATTCAGTAGCTTTAGGTCGTGGACGACTCAAGCTAGGTCGCAAGTCGTGTACGAGTTAACTGGTAAGTCGCAAGTTATGGCTTAACTGGTAAGTCCTGAATCATGTACGAGTTAAGAGGTCACTGTGCCATGTAGTTGCATCGGACTTGTCTTCCTTTGCCTAGGTCGTGTACGACCTATCATAGGCCGTAGGTCGGTTGCGATTCAAGTATAGTTCATGATCTTGTCCCTGTCCTGAGCAGTTAGGTCGGCAAACTCCCTGGATAGTTAGATCGGCTTCTATCTTAGGCCAGCACCCACGTTAGGTCGGTAGCTTTCTTAGGTTGGTAGCTATCTTAGATCGGTAGCTTTCTTAGGTCAGTAGCTATCTTTGGTCGGTATCCTGTCAGTCTTGGGTCGGCGTTCTTGTTAAGTCTTAGGTCGGTAACCTTGTTAAAGCATTAGGTCGGCATCCCTCTTAGAGCTTAGGCAGTTAGATTGACATCCATGTTAGGTCGGCAACCTCTTGGGTCGGTAACTTTTGAGTCGCTGAGCCATGTCCGGGGCGGGGTTAACAATTATATATAAGTGATGTGATTAAACATAATTATATATATACTTATATATATATATATATATATATATATATATATATTATAAAAGATTTGTGACGTGACTAGATATAATTATGACATGTTATGTTATTTAATTCATTTTACCTATATATATACCCACCTATTCTTTTTTTGTCTCCTTACTTCCATTTACCTTTTCTTCTTCCTTGTTAAAGTTTTTCATGGCTCCTTCATTTAGCCTTGAGAGAAGAAAAAAAGTCCTTACAAAACCAGTTCAAAATCAACTCAATATTTTCTGCATTTTCTTCCTACTTCCTTCGGCTGTAACATCAAAAAATTTTCTCCAAATCACGATTTTCATTTTAAACCATATATAAATCTAGTGCATGCAACTTTCATGTTGACCACTTCCTCAATTTTTTAGCCTAGCTATGTAAAAAACGATTGTCTTTAAGACCCATCTTCGGACCTATGTTTTGAAGGCCAAAAATACCACCACTTCTTTTGACCATAACTTTCTAAAAAATGATCCAAATTGAGTGATTACTTTTTTGAAATGATAGAGAAAATAATTTCCTAAAACATTTGTGTTGATTACTTTTCGAAATTTTGAGAGTAAAATTGTGAAAAGCCAAGAGTAAGATGATCTATTTTTAGGTTACTTTTTGGAGTTGTGAAGCTTTTCACGTTCTAAAACATTTCAGCTTTATTGTGAGTAAATTCTAATCTTTTTGAGAAAGCTTTTATCTATGCATATGTTTGCCATTATAGCTAAATGGGTGATTTTTGTTGTATGGATTATGACTTGGTTTTGATAGATATATATGTGCTAACATGTGGTTAGCATTAGATATGACAACAATGGTTTAAGTGCTATGTTTGGATATAAAGTTGTGCATTAGATATGTTATGCAAATGATATATGCTTCTGTAAGTGAGATCTTCGATTTTGGTCAAATGGTTATGGAAAGATTAGTAGTTTGGAATGTTGAAAGGACTTGAGATCCATTTGGAAATCTAATCATTTACTAGTTTTGAGTTAGTAAATGTTTTTGTTTAATATCTAACTTGAGTTAAGGTTTTCAAAACCCTTTATTTTATGTATTAAAAGATTATCCAAAGTGGAAGGTTAAATTTTTAGATGGTAATTTAGAGAAGCAAATTTTAAGTTGTTGCGTCCATAGCGATAGTTGCTATGGATGCAGTATCGAAAAGTTTGATTTCAAACTTTAAAGTTTTCTTTTGAAAATCATTTGAAAACCTATTTTCAAATGTACACATTAGTTAATTATAACTTGATTAAGTATGTTTAATAACTAATTAATTTATTAATTAATCAGTAATTAGGTTAAGTAATTAGTGACTAATTAGTGATAATTAAGTAAGCTATTAAGAAGTTTTAATTAATGATTAATTAAGTTAAAAAGGTAAATTATTTTTATTTAATCAAGTTTTACTATTTTTATTATTACTAAATTAAAGTTAAATTATTTAATTAATTATTATTTAATCAAAGATTAATTGTTACTTAATTATTATTTAGTAAGGGATTAATTTTAGGTAAACATTTATTAGTTTAAAGTTTAATTATTAATTTGCTTTCAATTAATTAAGAATTAAACATGATTTGATTTTTATTTTTTAAGATTTAATTAAGATTTAGTTTTATATTATATTATGATTTAATTGTTAAAATTTATTTTAAACTTTATCGGTTATGTTTTAAGTTGGGTTCTTTTCTAAGTGGCCTGATTTTAACCGAAGGATCTCTTGTCCATGATAATAAGTAGAAAAGCAGCTATTAATAAGTTAGAATGTGATTGTTTATGTTGTGTGGATAATCATTAGTAGAATAAAAGATCTTTCCGCTATAAGGTAATTGTTTGGATTATTTGGACATGTGTTTAGCTGTATAAGTCCACATTCTGCTATTAATTGATTAAATTGTTTTTGACATCTATGTAGCAGGACAAACCACCAGCCTTATATTATGTTGTTTTGATATGTATATGCAGTTGAGTTGTACTGACATGCTATTTCCTGATTTGATAAATGATTGGATTTACATTTATGCTGGCTCATGTAAATAACTAATAAGTGCCTTTGAATTAAATTGAAATAAAATGGTTACTTAAATCGGTACCTTTGGGATTGCTAAGCCCCATTTGGAATTTATAAAGTACGGTTTTTAGTTTACATAAACTCTTTAATCAATTTGAGAGTAAGGGTTCATAAATTATTTTCCAAGTTATATAATTCTTATGAAGGTATTTATAAATGATAACTTGTGTATAAAATGTGGTTTTACTATCGGAAATGGTTACTAAGGTGTTTGACAAATGCTGTTTTGTAAATGATATTTATAAAGGAGTATAGAATGGCTTGTATATAGAGTTTTATAAATAGGAAAAACATTTATAATTCATTTCAAAGATTTGGAAAGAGGTTTATAAACTAACATAAGGTTTATAAAAGTGGGTTATAACATCATTTTGAGATTTATATGTTATGTAAAATATGGGATGAGCTTTCAAAAAAGGAATTTTTAATAAAGGATAAGGGGAATGTTTTATTTGAAAGAAATGTTTGGTTATTTATTATGGGATTTGGAAAGAAGAAAACTTTGAAAAGTTTGTAAATATACTTATACTAATAAGATAAGAATTTAATATTGTTTCAATGCATGAAAAGTAAAATCTTTTGGTTATATACTTATAACACCGAGATAAGTATATAAATGTTTCACAAGTGTAAAAGGAAATGTAAGGGGTTTGGGTATAGTGTTTTGAAAAGTCTTGTGATCAGGTTTTACAAAGTGGTTTTATTAATTAAAGAGAATTAATAAAGGCTTAGTGGATCCTATATGGAATTTAAACCATGATTGGATGTTTGTGTATTTGATTGTTAAACAACTAACTATCAAATTTGGAAAAAACATAACTTTGGAAATATCTAGGTGAAACATTATAAATATATGACACAATTACTGTCAAACATGTTATACTGTATGTATAAACTCATTTTGTTCTTCTAGGACGAATGGTAAGGAAATCCATCCACAAACAGTTAGGAGGTGACCTTCACTCTTGTCATTTATCTGCTTATTTCCTAAAGAACCAAGGTTGAATTTACCAAAAATATCGAAAGTTGTTTCGAAGAGACCAGGATTGAATATGGTATCTAAAAACCACTTCAATCCAACTAAAGTATTTCGAAATGAAGATATCTTAAAGCATGGGATCGAGGAGAGCCTTTGAAGTGCAAGGGCTACTTGCTACTAATCTTGAGGGTCGTTCAAAAATGGATGTAGTAAAAGTAGTGCCTTTGGTTTGTCTTCATCTTGGACAACTTGTATGGATGAATGCTTGCACTACATTACTGCCTAGAGGGCAGTGTTTGCATTCCAATATGGATTGCTATTCAAAAAGGTAAACGTGGCTTCAAGCCTCATCAACCGTGAAAGACTAAAACCTGGGAGATGCAACAAGGCTATGAGGGTCATAACCATTAGGGTATGTTGTCACCCTTCTAGATACAATACATCTAAATATTTTTTGATTGGTTGTGCATGAGAGCTCGATATGAAAAGGGGTGCAAAGCAACAAGGGCGATGACATATTCAGTACTTCGAATAAGGGGTAGGCTGGTCTTGTGTTGGCAGGGGTCGTTAGGTACGATCTCGGTACATTTTGTAGACGTGTACTGTGATGGGAGGTACCCTAATAGCCCAATTATTAGCTGGAACCCATTCTCTAATACGATCTTTATAGATTTTGTTGTATACTAAATATGTTGTAACGCGAGATGTAAGCAGTCCGACTATTTTAATAATTCACTTTGAACCCCTGGACATTATTATAATATTACGGAATTTCTATAGAAGCGTTTTGGTTATCGTAAGGTAAAACCCATTTGTATTTATGTGCAGCATGCTCTTACGAGATACCTTTGATTTAAAAGAGTTTTAAAAGTGATAGTTCAGTTACTTTGAGTTTAGTAACACCAGACCCATGTCTGACCAGATTTTTATTTTTTCCCTTAAACTCTTGGGTGCTTAAATTTTTATGAGCAACCAAGTAGTTAAGCCTTCTAATGCAGTTTTATTTTAGAGGAGCTTGGAGCAGGATGCTTCACGATAGATAGTTATCATCTTGTTCCTCTATATATTATGTACCTATATTTGTATATACGGGCATGCTACTATAACGGGCCTAAGTAAGAAATTGTATTGCTACAACTCGAATGTATCATTTTGTAAGCGACTTTGTAAAGTGTTAGGTGATTAATATATGTTATTCCATTATGTTGTGAGATCCGTGTTTGTTATTAGTTCTTATGTTTTCTATCTTCTTCTTTCTGTCCACTAACGATCGGTTTTTTTAGGCACTTAAATACTCGGCATGTAATGCAGTGGACATATTAGTGTCAATTTTCGAGGCTCAAACAGCCAAGTTCGCTACATTTGGTATCAAAGTTGAAGGTTAAGCGAGGACCTTAGCTTCGGTGGGGTTAGCTCATTAGAGATAGGGTAAGTTACACCCTAGATTGAGTTTTAGTGTGTGTGTGTGTGTGTGTGTGTGTGTATATATGAGTATGTATTTGTTAGCGATTATCAAATGTTTTATATTGTGTTGATTTATCGTTTTGGTGGCTTATGTACTCTGGTCGATACAGGGTGTACAACCGTACCAATAGCGGTTCCTAAACACTTAAACTAGGCAAATCGACATAGTATTGTTTTGAAATTGGAAAACTGAAATAATTTTACCCAGGGTATATATAAAAGAATAATTTTCACAAATAGTGTAATGTATTTGGTTGAGGTGTTAGGAGATAATAATATGTGATTATTATTGTCATTTAGGGTTTGGTTAATCATGCTCATCTTGTTGAGCATTGATTATTGTTAGTATGTTCCCTTTTTAAGATATGGGCGGGGTCGATAAGGATTTAGAAAAATACAGAAACAAACACCTTGTAAATTAAGTTTCACAGTTTGACTAAAAGGAATTCGATATGCTAATGTTGAGGTGGAATTTGATTTCAAAGTTAGAATATTGTGGAATAAATATTCAAAAATGGTTTAATAGAAGTGATTTATAAAATGGGTTTATAAAAATATATCATATTAGTTGGAAGAAATTTACGTTGAAAACTAGAGAACCTAAATCTCGATGCTTTTCAAAAATAATTTTCAAGGTTTTAGGAATATAATAATAATATTTGAAACCAATTTGGTTTAAATATAAATTTTTGGAAATAAAAGTGTAAGTTAGAAGTGTTATCTTTGGTTGGTAAGAGGAACAAGTCTTGATTATTTTGTAAAGATCAGAATAATCTTCCAATTGACGATCAGATGTTTGTCCAGGTGAATGTTGTGGGGTACTTAGTTATTATACTCTTTACCATTGTATGATCGAAACAAGTTCAACCTGAACATACCGAAAGTGATTTGGCGATATATGTTGTTGGAAAATGTAAAGTATTGTTCCAAAAATGAGAATTTGGAAATTAAAGGAATATTTTAAGTTAACTAGTTTGAGTGGCTCAAAAATATCTTAAAATTGGAAAAAAGATATGTGTAAACATTTCTCTTGAGTATTACCCTTCTTAGTAAGGGAATGTATGATACTGTTTGGTGATACCCTGTTCCTTAGTATCATTTTGCAGTTACTCGAGCTATGTCTATATATTTGTATGATTTAAAGTATAGAGCTCCATTTCATAAAGTTTTTGAAAATAAAAGTCGAGTATTTGGATCTTGAATTTTCTTAGGAAAATAAACGCAAAATGGAATCAGATAAGGAAATATGATCTTAGGATATAGTGGAGTAGCATACAAGTTGAACCTAAGAATCGTTTATAAAATGATTTCATAAATAATTTGGTGGAAATAGAATTGATATTAGGGAGAACCAATCAAGTAAGTGTGTAGGTTGGACTAATATCATTTCTCTTTCCAAATACAGTGATCCAAGATTCAAATACATGGCTTTGAGGTATTGCACCAGTCCAAATAAGGATCTATTACTCCACCTTTGTTGGCAAGCACTTGATGAGAATTCTTGGTGCGAGACCAAGGTTTTATCTTATAGTTACAACTATGTAAAGAGAATAGATGTTCCAAATCAAGGAGCCTGATAGGAGTCCGCAGTAGAGAATCAAGTGAGCGATATTAATTTGGAGAGAAAGTTATATATTCGAGTTCAGATCAAATCAGAATTTACATAAGAATGATATATGTACATCATGCGAGCTGTATTATGTACAGTGTTAAGTTTTTTCTGAGATAGTTCGAGAAGTAATTTTGGGGATGAAATTCATTTAAGGAGGAAAGAATGTAATGACTTGGAATTTCACTGCTTTGATTAGTGAATATTTATTTAATTTTGAAAATTCAATATATAGGTTTTGTAATGAAAATAAACTCATTTAAATAAATTAATAATGATGATAAAATTGTTTTCAAAATTTGTTTACTAAATTAAATAGTTCATAGAAAAATAGAAAATGTGACAGAATAACCTTTTTCAAAATTTCGACCTTTCGACTCCGAAAAATTATCGGGAACGCTGTTTGTCTTTGTGTACCATACACACACATATATAAGAGTTCATTAACCAAATAATAATACACATAGAAATAAATTATCTTATGTTAATTTGGGTTAGTAAGTGATGAAACAAGACATAGTTTTAAACATAATAAACTTATAAATAAGTATAAGTATTGTCACATCTTAGGTTTTCTATATATATATATATATATATATATATATATTAAGTATTGTAACACCTTAAATTGTAGTCACTAAACATCATTATCCCTGATCATGTCTTAGCTTTAATTAATAATTTAACTTATATATATAGTGATGTGACTAAACATAATAATTTTATATATATATAAAGAAAGTGATGTGACTAAACATAAATAAATATATAAGTGATGTGATTAAACATAATAATATATATATAGATAGATATATACATATATTATAAAAGATTTGTGATGTGACTAAATATAATTATGATAAGTTATATTTTTTAATTCAATTTTCCTATATATACCCACCTATTTTTTCATTTCTCCTTACCTCCATTCTTCTTCTTCTTCCTTGTTTAAGTTTTTCATTGTTTCTTCTTTTAGTCTTGAGAGAAGGAAGAGAAAAAAAAAATCCAAAGAAAACTTGTTCAAAATCCACTCGAAATCTTTTCCATTTTCATCCTGCTTCCTTCGGCCATAACTTCCACCTTTCTGCTCCAAATTGTGATTTTTTTATGAGTATATATAAACCTAATGGCTACAAATTTCATGTTGACCACTTATTCATGTTTTTAGTCTAGCTATGTCAAGAACGCTTGTATTTAAGACCCATTTTCGGAGCTATGTTTTGAAGGCCGAAAATACCACCTCTTCAGTTAACCATAAATTTCTCAAAACTTAAACGAATCGGGTGATTATTTTTTTGAAATGATAGAGAAAAGAATTTCCTAAATCTTTTCTGTTGATTATTTTTTGATTCTCTAAGAGTATAATGGTAAAATGTCGAGAGCAAGACGACCTATTTTGGGTTACTTTTTAGAGTTGTGCAGTTTTTCAAGGTCTAAAACATTTCAAGATTAGGAAAGCCTTATGGTGAATAAATTCTAATCTTTTTGGCAAAGATTTTATTCATATGTTTATCATTATGGCTAAATGGATGATGTTTGTTGTATGGATTACTACTTGGTTTTGATAGACATATATGTGCTAATCGTGGTTTGCATTAGATATGAAAATTGTGGTTTAAGTGCTACATTTGGATATAAATTTGTGAACATGATATGTTATGAAAATTATATGCTTGTGTATGTGACACCTTGGATTTTAGTCGAACGGTTATGGAATGATTAGTAGTTTGGAATGTTGAAAGGACTTGAGATCCATTTGGAAATCTAACTATTTACTAGTTTTGAGTTAGTAAACGTTTTTTTTTAAATTCTAACTCACGTTTAGGTTTTAAAAACTCTTTCTTTTATGTATTAAATATAATCCAAATTGGAAGGTTAACGTTTTAGATAGTAACTTAGAAAAGCAAAATCTAAGATATTGCATCCATAGCGATAGTCGCTATGGATGCAGTTCGGAAACTTTTAATCTCTAACTTTAAAGTTTTCTTTTAAAAATGATTTGAAAACCTATTTTCAAACGTAGTTCGCAACACTTAAGTTAATTACAACTTGATTAAGTATGTTTGATAATTAATTAATTTATTAGTTAATCGGTGATTAGGTTAAGTAATTAGTGACTAATTAGTGATAACTAAGTAAGTTATTAAGAAGTTTTAATTAATGATTAATTAAGTTAAAAAGGGTAATTATTTTTATTTAATCAATTTTAATTATTTTAATTATTATTAAATTAAAGTTGAATTACTTATTTAATTATTATTTAATTAAAGACTAATTATTTATTAAATTATTACTTAATTTGGGATTAATTTTAAGTAAATGTTTATTTGTTTAAAGGTTAATTATTAATTTACTTTTAATTAATTAAGACTTAATTATGATTTGACTTTGATTATTTATGATTTAATTAAGCTTTAATTTATATTAAATTATGATTTAATTGCTAAAAGTTATTTTAAACTATATCAGTTATCTTTAACGCTAGGTTCTTTCTAAGTGGTTTGATTTTAACCAAAAGTTCTCTTATCCATGATATTAAATAGACAAACAACTATGAATAAGTTAGAATGTGATTGTTTGTGTTGAATATTCATTAGCAGAACAAAACACCGTTCTACTGTAGGGAATTTATTTGTATTGTTTGGATATGTGCTTAGCAGAATAAATCCCGTTCTGTTATTAATTGATTCAATTGTTTTAGACATCCATTTAGCAGGAAAAACCACCATCCTACTATTGTGCTGTTTAAACATTTATATGGTAGTTGAGTTGTATTGACTTGTTCTTTCCTGATCTTATAATTGGTTGGACTTACATATATGTTGGCCTATGTAAATAATTGATAAGTGCCTTTGAATTAAATTAAAATAAAATGGTAACTTAAATCAATACCATTGGTAATGCTAATCCTAATTTGGAATTTATAAATTATTGTTTTGAATTTACTTATATTCTTTAATAAATTTGAGACTATGGCTTTATAAATGGTTTTTAAGGTTATATAAATCTTATAAATGTATTTATAAATGATAACTTATGTATTGAAAGGGGTTTGACCATCGGAAAGGGTTATTAAGGTGTTTTATAAATGATGATTTTTAAAGGATATTTATTAAGGAGTATAGAAAGGTTTATATAAAGAGTTTTAAATATAGGAAAAAGGTTTACAATTCATTTCTGAGATTTGAAAAGAGGTTTATAAATTAACTTAAAGGTTTATAAAAGTGGGTTATAACTTTATTTTTAAAGTTATAAGTTAATTGACATATGAAATGAGCTTTTAAAAGGGAATTTTTGATAAAGGATAAGCAGAATGTTTTATTTAGAAAAAAATGTTTGGTTTAACATGTGATTTTGAAAGAAAAATACTTTGAGAAGTTCGTAAATATACTTATACTGATAAGTTAAATATATGATTTTGTTTCAAGGCATGAAAATTAATTTTTTTTTGGTAATATACATATCAAATTAAGATAAGTATACAAATGTTTCCCAAGTATAAAAGGAAATGTAAGGGGCTTTTGGGTATATTGTTTTGAAAAGACCTTGTGATCTAGTTTTATAAAGTTGTTTTATTAATTAAAAAGAATTAATAAAGGCTTAGTGGATTGCATATGGAAATTAAGCCATGATTGAATGTTTGTTTATTTGATAGTTAAATAACTAACTATCAAATTAGACAAAACGTAACTTTGGAAATATCTACAAGAAACATGAGAATTATATGATACATTTACCATCGAAGGTGCTATACAGTACATATAAACTCATTTCGTTCTCTAGGACGAATAACAAGGAAATCTGTCCATAAATGGTTAGGTAGTGAACTCCACACTTTTCATTTGTGTCTATTTATATCCTAAAGAACCAGGGTTGAGCTACCGAAAATATCGAAAGTTATTTCGAAGAGACCGGGATTGGATATGCTATTTGGAAAACATTTTGATCCAACTCAAGCATTTTGACATGAACACATCTCGAAGCATGAGATCGAAGACTGGGCCATTTATGTGCAACGGCTGCATGCTACTAAACCTGAGGGTGGTTCCAAAATGGATGTACTAGAAGTAGTGCCTTTGATTTGGCCTTATCCTGGTAAATTGCATGCATGAATTTTGGCCCTGCATTACTACTTGAAAGGCAGTGTTAGCATTCCAAGTGGGATTGCTATCCAAAAAGGTAAAATATAGCCTCAAGCCTCATCAACTAGGAATGACTAAAACACGGAAGATGCAGCAAGCTATATGGGTCGTAGCCATTAGGGTATGTTGTGACCCTTTTGGATAAGATACATCCACATATTTATGGATTGGTTGTGCATGAGATCTCAATATGAAAAGGGTAACAAAGAAACTGGGGTGATGACATATTCGGTACTATTCAGTAAGGGATAGGCCGGTCTTGTGTTGGCAAGGGTCATTACATACGATCTCGGTACATTTTCTAGACGTGCACTGTTATAGGCGCTATCCCAATAGCCTAGTCATTAGTTGGAATCAATTCTCCAATGCGAGCTTTGCAGTTTCAGTTGTATAATAAATATGTTAAAACATGTGATGCAAGAATTCCAGCTACATTAATAATTTACTTTGAACCTTTAGACATTGTTATAATATTATTGAATTTCTATAAAGGTGGTTTGGTTATTGTAAGGTAAAAACATGTCTGTGTTTATGTGCGGTGTGGTCATATGAGATACCTTTGATTTTAAAAGAGTTTAAAAGTAATAATTTAGTTGCTTTGAGTTTACTCACACCAGACCTATGTCTGCCCGGATTTTTATTTTCTTTCCCTAAAACTCTTGGGTGCCCAAATTTTTAAGAGGAGCAAAGTAGTTTAGGTTTCTACGAATGCATTATTTTTGGAGGAGCTTGGAGTGATAGGCTTCATCGATAGATAGTTATCATCTTGTTTCACTTTATATTATGTACTATATATCTATATATAAGGACGGGCAATTATAAATGCCCTAAGTAAGAAATTTATTGGTATAACTCTGATGTATCATTTTGTAAATGACTTTGTAAAGTATCATGTGATTAATATATGTTATCTCATTGCATTATGAGATTCTATATTGGTTCTTTGTTCCTCTATCTTCCTTCTTCCATTTTCTTCTTTCTTTCCCCTAATGATCAGTTTTTTTGGCACTTGAATACTCGGCATGTCATGTAGTGGACTCATTATTGTCGATTTTCGAGGATCGAAAAGCCAGGTTCGTTACAATGCACATTTAAGTTAAACATTCACTTTCATTTATAATAAGTTAGCATTAATATAAACAAACAAACAAACATACATACATATATATATTTATATATGAGATGACATTTTATGAAAGGTTTAATTATATTTAAAAATAAAAATAAAAATAAATAAAAGTAAAGCGAAACATATACAAACATTTAGTAAAGGAGTACTTAGGCTGTGACGACCCAGTATTTTGGGCCATACTGTTTTAATAAATATTTAATTCAATTAAATAAAATGTAAACTCATCATTTTAAAATGAATAAATTTTTTGGAAATATTTGCCTTTTTGCTTATATAGATTTGTATTTTTGAAAAGGAAATTTGATTTGTAAATTGAAATTAAATCTCTTAATAATATTTATAATAAAATTTATCTTATATAATCGAATTAAAATACGTTGCCTTGTTAATATTTGGTGAATATATATATATATATATATATATATATATATATATATATATATATGTATATGGATAATAATGTTTGAGATAAAATCAAATTCTATCATTAATTCTTTAAAATCCATTTAATTCCATCAATATAAAACTTAAGTATAAAATATAAGTAAACCATATGAATCTAATTTAAATATGGATATTCAAAATAGAAAAAAATAAATAAAAGCAAAAATTATGTGATTTGATGTGTAAGCAACATAGGATAAAAATACGTAAACAACTATAATAATTGTTAGGTGAAGCACAAATGTATAGAGTTAAAATGAAATCAGACAAAAGTATATATATATATATATATATATATATATGAATTAAGCAAGAAGACAAATGATTCATATCATATACAAAATATCTTTGTACAAATAAACAAAATAATATACATACATACATACATACATACATACATACATACATACATACATATATATATAGATATATATATATATATATGAAGACACGTGAATGGATATGCATGTAGAGATATTAGGGAACATAGAATTTAAAGCGAGCACCCATTTAATCAAATCAGCATAAAAATATCAGCTCACATTTTTATTCCAAATCAGGCCAACATCTATACAAATCAGAATAAACAAAAAAATCATATCAAATATGTAAATATCATTTCATTGTCAGAAGAAAAATCTTTGACCAATGTTTTAGAAAACAAGGGAAGCTTGTACCAGAAGCTCTTATACCTGCAAACTATTTACTTATATATCTGTATACATCTAAGCTATTCAAGTTTGTTCAAAACCTAAGCAATACCTGAAAATAAGGGAATAAGCATCTTCATCTTTTTCAAACTAAGAACATCATTTAATTCAAACAAAAACAAAAAAAATACTCAGAGCATATTCAAAAGAAAGTACAGCTAAACAGGGTTTTTACTCGGTTCAAACTCTTGTTACAGGTGAGTATTGCAACCTGTTTTCTTCTGATTTGGTTTGAAGTGCTTGTGAGTAACATCAGCATTTAAATGTCTAAGTATAAGATTCTGTGGTATGCCCATCTCTGAAAAATAAGTTTGTTTGGTGAGTATGTTTTTGAGTAAATCCATATGTGTCATATGGGTGTGTGCATTGCTGTGTGTTTTGAATTTATCTGATTTTGGGTTCCAGGCTCAAGATCAACTCAAATACCATCTGCTCATGATCCAATCTTTGTTAAGACATGTGTCTTGAACAAAATATGGTTGTTATACCATAGAATTTAGTTTAAAAAAAATTTCTAAGTTAAAATAAGTTTGTATTTCATCTGGAAAATAAAAACAACAGTGCAACTTTAAAATAAGTCAAGGTTTAATTATCATGATTGATGAATTCACGGTTATAAATCGAATACCTAAACTAAGATATGCTTTTTAAAACCAAAATCATAATTTTTACTTTATGGATGAAAGAGAAGTTTGGGTATGTTTAAATTTTGTAGTTTGGGTTTTTTCTGGTGATCTCTATAGTTAGGGAAGTCGCGGTCACCTTTGAAGGTGGAGGAAGGAACGGAGGGTCTAGGGAAAATATTGGATAGATGATCAATGTACGGTGGCGACTGCGGTTAATCGATGAAGTAGGTAAGCCTAGTTTTTGGCGTGGCCAAGTATTGGGGTCGCGTGGGCTCCTCTGATGCATCGAGTTCATCAGAACTTTGGCAATATGAAGCTTGGACGTCGGCGAATTGGTGGCTGGATCTCCTAATTTTCTGGTGGCCGGAGGAGTGAGTACGAGGAAAAATTTCAGGTGATGTGATGGGTCCATGTTCTGGTTCCAGTTTGGTTTGAACAGCTCGATTTTGTTCTCGAACTTGAATCAATGGGATTGGAGTTTTTATGGTTTGAGGTTGTGGTTGTCGACCTGTGGGGATCGTCAATGTTGATCGGAGTTGGCGGCGTCAATGGTGCATGTGCACGACTGTAGTGTTGGGTCAGTAGTTTGTTTGGGAAGATGGATACTCGAGTTTCTCGACTAAATTGCGTGAGTTGCTCGAAGTCCGGAGAGGAATGACTCGAAGTGATGAAGGAAGCGTGTGACTCGGCGCAGGCGCAGGGTATTTTTGTGTTTGTCTCTGGTTTACTCGAGTTTTGAGTTTTGTTGTTGTAACATGGTTTTAGGTTTTCTTTTAATGAATTAAGTCACAAGCCAGAGGTTAACCATGTTTTCAAAGGGATATGAAATAAGTTTGAACAAAATTTTAAAGTATAGGTTCAAATCAAATATAAACATAATTGAAGCAATTAATTTCTCAATGTAATTTATTAAATAAATGTGGTTAGTACGGATAAGTAATTAATTTGTTAAATTAATTTAAGATAATCATTTGATAAGTATAACTACTTAGTAATGGGTGATTGTTGGCTGAGATTAATTGAAGAATGGAAGTAATTATGGAATAAATTACTTAATGAATGAACGTAAGGGTAATTAAATCACTGGATGAGATTAATCGAGGGTGATTTATGAATAATTAATAAAAGATTTTTTTTAAAAGAAGTAATTAAGAAACCATTAATTAATGGCAGTAATTAAGGATTGATTAATTTAAGTCTAAGTAACCAATGAAGTGATTGTATTAATTAATTAATGTAATTAGTAAAAATTTGTGTAATAAATTTAGTTTATTTATTAATAAAGTAATTAAAGGTTAATTATAGTAAGTGGATAAGTATAATTAATTTGAGAAAGTTTAACTACTTAGTATAATTGAAGAATAATTAATCAGGGTTGATTAACTAGGATGGATACTTAGCGTATGATTAATTAATTGGTTTGTAACTAGTTAATGAATAAGTAAGTAAGATTCATAGTGATGGAAGAAAATTAGTTTGATTGATTAATTTGAGATAATGTGATTAATTAATCTTGCTTGTGAATGATCAGATTGATTGGATGTCTTAATTTGATCCCTTTCTTTAATATAAATGTTTTGTGATATGGTAAGATTAGATTGTATGATAAATTGTTGTGTGGATATGACATCCTATATTTAAAACTAGATTGTATTTCATCCGAGTAACTTGGGTTAAAACGATATGGGATTCGAAGAGACTGGGGTAGAGTATCGATAAATAACCGAAACCACTTCGATTCTTTATAAATTGATATGTGAAATCATTAGGCTAGAATGGAATGATTTAAGTAAATTGGACCATTTAAATCTAAGTTTTGGTACTTAGGAAATTGATGTGTGATATAAAGGATGTTTATAACAAATGATGAATCTATAAATTGATATGAGTTACACTGGGTGTATGTAAGTTGTATGCTTTTGTGCTCCATGTTGGATGGGTTTACTCACGCTGGTTTCCAGCCTAACCCGGGTGTTACTTTGATGTAATGCTCGGGTCAGACCGAGTATTACAGATTTTCAGGTAGGGACGTTTTGGAGCTCAAGAGGTGAGTTGGATCCCAGGATCGTATAGAGTATTTCCGCTATATCATATTATTGTAACTCTGAGACATGATAATTGTGTATATCCAGTGTCTGTATATATGAGTAACTCTAATGTATTAAATGTAATCGACAGATATAGTATTCTTTGTAAATAGTTATTATTTACTATTATATTTTATCCGCTGCGAATGTGAAATGTTGTTACTGTTCTTCTTCTTCTTCTATCGCTTTCTTCTTTTTCGTATCTACTTGGAATTTTCTGGTTCGAAAATTCGGAGTCGTTGCAGTTGGCATCAGAGCTGAAAGGATAAGCGAGAACCTTGGCTCTTGTTGGGCGCATTTCCATCACCGGACCAGAAACAAGGGGAAGATGCCACCGGACCGGACGAAGGAAAGCCAATACCGAACCAACCTTTTCTCGTGCCAGCCGAACCAAACCCCAGCCTCTACCACCGAACCAAAGCCTCTCCTCCATCACCGGACCAACACCTACTACCGGTCCAAACGACATACCAACTCCTAACCGAACCAACCGAGGCACCGAACCATCTCCTCTCCATGCATTGTCGAGCCAACTCCCTTCCCCTCATAGCCAAACCAACCCACACCTCTTCACCACCGAACCAACCTACCTCCACACTTAACCGGACCAACCACCACCGAACCAAACTCACTCCCAACCAACCACCGGTCCAAACAACATACCACTCTCCACCGAACCATGACGTTGCCGGATCAAAGTTGCCAGGCCAGATTGCTTCATCCCAGGCCCACCAACGGCTATATACATTCAGGACCCCTGCCCCCAACCTCACTCTATAAATAGAGGGGCAGGGGTACAGCAATGGGAGACAAGTTTGAGAGCTCAAGCACGGATAGAACTTTCGGACAACTTTCAGTTACTTGTAATCAAAGCTTTGTACTTGTAATCTGAATAGAAGAGGAGAATAACATATAAAGTGGACGTAGGCACGTTCAGGCCGAACCACTATAAATCTGTGTCTTTTACAATTTAGCCTCTGCTTTTTATATATTTGCATAAATCACCAAAATCACTAAGAACAACGTATAATCAACTACATCATACGACTTGGAGGTGTTTGCCCATTTTTGGTGCAAACATTTTTGGTGCTTTCACTGAGAACAGGAGCTCAGAGCTTCAGCTTCTCCCACTTAACCCTTTTCCTATCAGTATCGTTCATCACTTGGAAAACATGCCTCTCGGACGGAAGAAAGATGCTAACAAAGGAAAGAACATCGCAACTGGCAGTATCCCAGACCCAGTGATCAGAGACCAAGGGAATCGTCCGGTTCCAATAGAAAATGTAAATCAGACGAATCCGACAGCCCCTGCTGTGGAACAACCAATTACAAGGGCGGATCTGGACAGGGTTGTGGCTGAAGTAACTAACCGCTTCGCATCTCAATAAGAAGCCTTGGTGGATCAACTCACGTCACGCTTAAGGGATGTGGAAGAAATCAACCGCAACACTGAATCATGGGGTGAGTCCCGATCTGGAGGATCTGGGAGACGACAAAGGTCTTTCTTCTTCGAAGAGGCTAACAAAAGAAACAACCATGGTAGGAGCCGAGCCCGGACTCAGCCCGAATTCCGACCGGAGGAAACACTTGGAACCGAAACCAACATGGGAGGAACCAGGCAGGGGTCGGATGTAGCTGAGCCCGTCATGCTACCTAACCACGGAAACACCAGTGGACGGGGCGGAGCTGGAGTCCCGCCCGAAGTTGGACCCGAGGAAGTGCTGAGAACAGAAGCCAGCAGGGGAAAATCAAGGCAAGGGCCAACTGCGGCTGACCCCAGCGTGCCCCTGGAAGAGCAGAGGCAGCCGTTGGAGAATGTTAAGAGTGATAGGCGATACCATCCCTACAGGTCATCTGGACGGAATCAATTCCGCAGGGAAGAACCAAAATCATTTCTATCCGCTCCAAGTTCTGATGAAAGGATGACATGATTATTCAGAGAGTGCGTCCAACGGGAACAAAGGGATCGGGGGATAGGCGCTAGGATAACCAAGCCCTTCACCCGCAATATCGAAACTGCCATCACCCTCCGGGAATGGAAAATGCCAACAATGGAACCTTACAAGGGAACCTCTGACCCCGTTGTGCACTTGCAGAGATACACACAACATATGCTCATGAGCGGAGCAACAGAGGGAGTGTTGTGTAAATGCCTTCCACTGTTCTTGGCAGATCTAGCTACCTCCTGGTTCTTCCATCTGCCCCAAGGATCCATCAGCTCATGGGAAATGTTGAAAGAAAAGTTCATCATCCAGTTCCGCATTCATGTGGAACAACCCAAAGACGCTTATTCCCTATCTAATATCAAACAGAAGCCCGGAGAGACAGTGCAACAATATCTAACCCGATTCAACGCCGCAGCGGCCGCAGTCCAAGATGCCGACGAGAAACTTATCCTAATGGCCCTCTGTAGTGGTGTACACCCGGATACTAAATTTTCCAGGAGACTAATGAAAGAGAAGCCAACTACCTTGCCCGATTTCTTCCACGAAGCCAGTAAATATATGAGACTTGAAGACGCTGCCATTGAAAGGCAGACAGGGAAACAAACCAAGGCAGCTCATGGGAACACATCCGCAGTAGCAAGGGACGTTCGAAGAAATGACTCCAGAGATAGTGCTGGGGGCAAGAAGGGAGAAAAGCGCTTATATAGGCCAGGACCGAGATTTGACTCTTACACTCCTCTAAATGAAACAATCGAAAACATCTTCTTGGCCACCCAAGACGAAGTTAGATACAAGCGCCCCCCGCACAAGAAGGAATCAGATAATGCAATTAAGTTTGGAAAGTTCTGTCGCTTCCACGAATCTCATGGGCATGACACCAATGAATGCCATCATCTCCGGGACTTGATTGAAGAACACATTAAAAGGAAGAAACCGGAGTGCTATGTGAAAGTTCAGAACAGGACTTCAACTCCTGCCAGTGACAACCCAGGGCTATCCCTCCCAGAAGTTGGCGGAGGAAATCGCAACACTAGCGGCTCCTGTCAGGAGAAGATATTGGTCCTTACCATATCAGGAGGACCACACATCGCCGATGGAAGTTGGGCAGAGATGGAGAGATACGGTAAGTCACTTAGAAACAATGAAGGCTACGTTAATTCTGTTACAGAAGAGCGCCACCCGAAACGGAAAGAGAATGATTATATCACATTCAGTACGCGTTATCTAGAGGGAAGGCAGTACCCTCACATGGATCCTATGGTCATCTCTACCTAATTCTGTCCAGCCAAGGTTTTTCGAGTCCTAGTAGACACTGGAAGCTCAGTAAATATCTAATTCAAGCACGCTTTCGACAAAATGAAGCTGTCAATGAAGGATGTGTCTCCCTGCAGCAAACCGCTACATGGTTTCACCGGAGATGCGAAAATGCCCCTCGGGCAACTGGATCTCTTTGTCGAAATAGGAAGTCATCCTCGCTCTGTTGTGCGAAAACAAACATTTGTGCTAATAGAGAACCACTCAGCCTAAAACACCTTTTTGGGAAGACCGGCATTGTCTGACTTTCAAATTGTCCTAGCCCCGTGGTGCCTGAAGATGAAATTTCCAACGGATAACGGAATAGGAGAAATAGAGGGAGATCAAGACGCCGCTCGAGATTGCTATGTAACCGAACTTCGCAATAACCGCGGGAAGGACAAAGGGAAGGATGTAGAGACTTCTCTCTGCAAGAAAAACTTGGAAGCATAGCAATTAAAGAAAGCCCCTCCTCTTCGATACACAAGCGATCCTTTCAACGAATTAGACCCCAGGGACAAGGAGGAGGAGGCCACCACCGAGCCTGCAGAGGCTATGGAATTTGTATCTGTAGACAAACACGACCCAAGTAGACTACTAAGAGTCGCGTCTCAGTTAAGAGCGGAATTGAAGGATTAACTCGTCGATTTCCTTCGCCACAACATGGATGTATTTGCATGGACGCACGCCGACATGACAGGAATCTCCCCAGACGTAGCATGCCACGTACTGAACATCGATCCCACCAAGGTGCCAGTGAAGTAGAAAAAGAGGAGCATGGGGGCAGAACGATCATCAGCCCTCGAGGAAGAAGTAAAGAACTTACTTGCCAATGACTTCATACGAGAAGCCATCTACCCAGAATGGATCGCCAACCCGGTACTGGTAAAGAAGGCTAACGGGAAGTGGCGAACATGCATCGACTTCTCCAACTTAAATGACGCTTGCCCGAAGGATTGCTTCCCACTCCCCAAATCGATCAGCTCGTTGACACCACAGCCGGACACGAACTCTTATCCTTTATGGACGCATACTCAGGATATAACCAGATCCCTATGCACGCCCCCGATCAAGACCACACTAGTTTCATCACTGACCGAGGATTGTACTGCTACAAAGTAATGCCTTTTGGACCTAAAAACTCCAGAGCTACTTATCAGCGCCTCGTCAACAAGATGTTTGCGGAATTAATAGGACGAACTATGGAAGTCTATGAGGATGAGATGCTGGTAAAATCGAGGAAAGCCAATGATCATATAAGCCACCTGGACGAGATGTTTCAAGTACTTCCTCAATATGGAATGAAGCTGAATCATCTAAAGTGCTCCTTCGGAGTATCGTCGGGAAAGTTCTTGGGATTCATCGTCCATGCCAGGGGGATTGAACCAAACCTCAAACATGTCCGGGCTTTGCAAGATATCAAGATACCATCCACGCGAAGAGAGATGCAAAGCCTAAACGGGAAGGTGGCTGCCCTAAGCAGGTTCATCTCTAAAGCTACCGACAAATGCATCCCTTTCTTTGAAGCTCTGAAGAAAGACAAAGGAAAGTTCGAATGGACTGACGAATGCTCGACAGCCTTCCTTGGCTTAACCGAACACCTCCAGAAACCACCAGTACTCTCAACTCCAAATGAAGGCGAGGAACTACACCTATACCTTGTTGTATCGTCCCACGCTTTAAGCGCCGCTTTGGTGAGAGAAGACAACCACGCGCAACGGCCCGTATACTTTGTAAGCAAGAGATTTACGGGGCAGAAGCCAGATACTCTAAACTTGAAAAGCTAGCATACTGTTTGCTAATCACGTCACGGAAACTGCGACACTATTTCCAATCTCATTCCATCAGAGTATTAACCGATCAACCGCTAAGGCAGGTACTCCATCGCCCCGACACTTCTGGGCGACTACTTAAGTGGTGCATTGAACTGAGTCAATATGATATCACCTACCATCCTCGCACCGCCATCAAAGGACAAGCTATGGCCGATTTCATTGCCGAATTCACTACCAACGAAGGTAAGGATCAATCTGAAATGCAAAAGATATCAAGTGGAATCTCTTTGTAGATTGAGCATCGAACGAATGGGGCTTGGGGAAGGTATTATGATAATCACCCACAGGGGAAGGAAGCTGCGCTATGCCCTAAGGTTGGAATTTGCTGCCACCAACAACGATGCAGAATATGAAGTAGTAATAGCGGGACTGGAACTTGCCTTAGAAATTGGAGTCAGTTATTTATGTCTCCAGAGCGATTCTCAACTTATTGTAAATCAAATACTGGGAGAATTCCAGACTTGAAGAGAATGACTTACAGCATATCTAAAGAAGACCAAGCTGCTGCTCAATCAATTGGATCACTATTTAATTAAACACGTTCCTCGAGAGGAGAACCAAGAGGCCGACTAACTGGCAAAGCGAGCTAGCATGAAGAACAACACCATTTCTGGAATGGTAGCCATCTCAAAACAACTAGCCCCAAGTTTCGAACAAGAGGATCTGATAGCTGCAATCGAAAAAGAAACTTGGATGACTCCTATCCGGAAATACTTGCAAGATGGCACACTACCCAACGAGCGTAACGAAGTCAGGAAAATCTTGAGGAGTGTTTCCCGCTACACGATACAAGTTGGCATCCTCTATCGGCGCGGCTTCTCTAACCCCTTATTAAGATGTGTCGCCAGAAGGGAAGCCAAGGAAATCTTATCCCACATCCATCGAGGAGGTTGCGGAGACCACACTGGAGGGAAGACTCTGGCAAAGAAGATACTCCGATATGGATATTTCTGGCCCACCTTAAACAAAGACGCCTTGGACTTCGTAAAAAAATGCGACAGATGTCAGAAATTTGCTAAAATCCCTCGACTACCAACCAATGGGATTACTCAGATGACCAGCCCTTGGCCCTTCGCAATATGGGGAATTGACTTGATTTGCAAACTGCCAATGGGCCGAGGCGGAGCCAAATATGCCATAGTGGCAGTTGACTATTTCACCAAATGGGTGGAAGCGGAGCCTCTAAATAAAATATCTTCGGCAAAAGTTATTAATTTCTTGATCAAAAATGTTTTATGCAGGTACGGGGTTCCACTCAAAATCATATCGGACAATGGACTTCAATTTGATAGCGAGGAATTCACCAACTGGTGCCAAGAACACGGAATTCACAAAAGCTTCTCATCTGTAGTTTATCCCCAGGCAAACGGACAAGTCGAAGCTGTCAACAAAATTCTCAAAACTCTAATCAAGAAGAAACTTGAAAAGTCAAAAGACGCTTGGGTGGATGAACTTCCTACGGCACTTTCGGCCTACCGCACATCTTACAGAACTTCAACAGGACATACTCCTTCCACTTTGGCATACGGATCGGAGGCCATGCTCCCAGTTGAAACTGTAGTGCCCTCCCATCGTAGGATCCACTACGACCCAGAAGAGAACGAAGAACTCCTCCACATGTCTTTGGATCTAATTGAAGAGAGAAGAAACGATGCAGCACTCAAAGCGGCAGTTCACAAGCAAAAAGTGGAGGCACAATACAACTCCAAAGTCAAACAACGCAACTTACAAGAAGGAGATCTTGTCCTCAAACGGATCTTTCCGCGCCACGGAGGGCTAGATCCAATCTGGGACGGACCCTATGTAATTCATAAAGATCTCCACAACGGAGCTTATATTTTGTCAACAGTGGACGGAGAGGTGTTCCAGAGGGCATGGAACATCCAACACCTTCGTCGATACTTTTCTTAACTTGTACTGCCCATATGAAGTGAATTAATAAAGAGAATCAGTGGACATAGGCATTTTCGTGCGGAACCACTCTAAAAATCTTGTCTCTTTTTTTAACTTGTTCCTTTATATCTTGGCTGCTTGTTAAGCTTTATCCTTTTCTGTTGAACAAAATCCTGTATAACGGCATTTCCATTCTGGACACTTCACAGCACAACCTCACCTGGACAAGACCTAATAGGTGCTATACGAATCTATGCCCTCGTCAATAGACACTTTTGCTCCAACATTCCTCTCCTGTGGGTTAACTCATTGCTCGCGACGGCCCTCAAAGCCAACTGTAATGAGCCGATCATAAGCCACCGAGAAGGCCGCCTATAGCCGAGGCAGCTCATTACGGCGTTCGACTCGCCGGCGACTGTGAACCGATTATAAGCCCCAACATAAGGTGTGGCCAGCCATGGGCAGTTCACAGTTGACGATCAACACCCACGCTAGCCGGCCACGGTAAATCGAATAATACCCACGATTACGGGCCATAATGGCCCGGGTAGTTACTGTGCGCGATCTCGGCTCCGATGTGTCTTAAGTACGGACGTGGTAAAAAAGAAAACTCCCTGCGAAGGCGTAAGTTGGGTGACGAATGTCTCCAAGACCCACAGCTAGGGAAAGTGACTACAAAACCCGTTTGCCACGAACTTAAGCACATCGAAGGCCTTCCGCGATTGGAAGTTTTACTATTTCGTATATTTCCATTTTATTTATAAAAACTTTCCTCCTATCCTCTATAATGATCACTAAAGTACTGGACACAAAATGGGAGACACTCGCTAGTGGAAATGAGAACTCACAACTGGATAACAGGTCACTTAGCTGCATTCCATCCTCAGTCACACAAGAAATTCAAAGCTACAGTCTACAACTAAAACATGAAGGGAGGTACTTCCTTTTCTTGTACATAAACATGTAGTTATAGCCTATTCACATATCACACTAACATTGCGAGACGTGAAATTATATTTTAAGCAAGAGCTTAGCATCAAACACGATTAAAGCACATGCATATACACAGCTATATTTCTTATGCAACACGTCAAAATAACGACAGCATTCAAATATGACAGAATCAGCTTATGTTATAACACTATATAAGAATGAAATCATTCGCTACAATGACATAATTACATAATTACAGCCTCAAAGTACATTAATGTTTTGGACTAGTATTTTCAGGAATGCCAAGTAAACCAAAAAAGTAGTTAGCTGCAGCAGGGCTCCGCCTCTTTCCTGCTAGTCCTCCGGGACCTACTTGACCACTGGATCAGAGCCCACAGCATGCTGACCAGAGGTCCCACCTGTCCGATTCAGAAGAAGAATCCATCAGATAAGTGATACGCAATCAGGTTAAGAAAAGATTGAGAGGGAAGACTTACCAGCATCTGCTCCCTGATCATCATCACCCAACTACACACCCACTTCCTCGGCGGTGAGTAGCCGCATGCCTTCCTTCACTGCCACTTTCTCCTCCTCAGTAAACTGGGTCGTGACCACATCCATTCTGAAAGCTACACCACCCTCCTTATCCGCCTCAGCTTTGGCCTCCTCCAAAGCCCGGAGATATATCATGGCCATGACCCGGGGATAATCGTCCATCCAGGACAGGTTGCCCTGTTTCCAGGTACGGAAGTACATGTCCCGGAGTATCTCATCCATCATCCCCTCGTTCTCCTCAAACTCCCTCATCCGAGCCTCAGAAGCCGACGGCCTTGCAACGGCAACATCTCTCTCCGAACGGTATCTCGAGCAGTCAGCATGAAGGGATTTTCGCATCGCCTCCATCTCCTCCTTCAGCTTGGCTTGAGCAAGCTCTGCGGCCTCAAGCCTCCCAGATAACTCCTCTATCTGCTCAAGATCCACTCTCCGAACCTCATCCACCGTGGCAATGGCCATATCGATTCGTTCCTTGCAGGTGGCCTCCATTTTTCGCAGCTCGGCTCTGCTAGCCTCCTCCATAGTTTTCTTTAGCCGTTCTGGAGGTCGCCTCATGCTGGGAGATCTGAATGGCCTGATCGGCAAGTAGTTTGGCCTGATCAGAAACAATTAGCCGCAGCCGAAAGTTAGCAGTTCCGATTTCCTCTCCAGCCTTGACCATTCGGGCGTGATGCTCCATTAACTTCTTGGTATCTTCAGCCACCCGATCGATGTTTGCCTTGGCAGCATCCCCCATAGTAACAATCCGAGTGGTCAACAAGTCGAGATCCAAAGACTTAGCCTCATCAAGCACCCTTACCATAGGATTGCGGGGTAGGAGGAGGTGCTCACCGGTAACCTCATCGAAGGAAATATCACGGGAACTCGGGTCCAGATCTGGATGACCCGCAAATGGTTTACGAGCCAAGCCGGGACGATCGACATGAGTAACGGAAGGATTCTCTGATGGATGCGGAGATGGTATCGACTCAGTATCCTCCCCCGTGATGTCATGAATAGGTTGGGTTGGGGCTGAGGTCTAAGTGAAGGTTCGAACATGGAACGCCTCCTCTTTCTCTTTTGAATATCCTCTTCAATGACTATGAAAAGAGGACGGTAGCCGATTACGCCCCTGGAACGGTCAGTCGAGGGCTTCGGTTTAGCAGAGGCTTTGAAGAGTTTGAATTGTTCGAGGCGGTGCCGAATGTCTGATGGCTTGGCCGCCTTACCCGTTCCTGAAATAAAAACCAAGTGTTACAAGCATGCATGAGAGTATAATCCAAGAAACATATGAAGTCAAAAAATGAGTCAAGAATTCACCTTGAACCGCCAGAGTTGCCTTAGCTGAAATACTCTCAGAAGATAGACTGGCACCAGTCCTGGCCTGATCAAACTTCTTCGATTTCTCCACCAAGGCCGGCCCATCCTCCAACCCCTCAAAGGTTTGGCGGAAAGCATCGTCCGTCCACTCTTGAATCTCACCCGCTTGCCCAGAGGTCAAGGCACCAACGCCACTACCACTCTCCCCTTCGCCACCGTTACCACCGTCACCTTCTCCATCACCTCCGCTTTCCTCCTCGCCTCTTTCCTCCTCTCCACTTTCCTCCTCCGAAACATCTGGGCATGTGCTGGGAGAGGATCAATCAGATTTCTTAAGCTTCTTCCCCCCGACGACTGGAGGTATCGAGAAGGGCCTCCTCTTGCTACTCTTTGTCGTGGCCCCCCCTTTGGTTTGGCAGCTCTTTCCTCAGTCGTATCCCTCTGCTTGACCACAGACTGATGTGGTAGGATTAAGTTGTGTTCCAGGAGGGTGGCATTCCTGATTAGGTAAGAAGCTGACCTATCCCTTCCCGGAATGGCCTCCTCTCCGCGGCCATCCGAACCAGGTGATCATTCTCCACGACCGCAAAGCCAACTGTTGCTAGCAAGAAATAAAAAAACATAAGAAGAAGCATCTCAATCAGAACGGAAATTATAAATAAGCTTCAACTTACAGCCAAAGGTGAAGCGGTGAATCGAAACGGTGTCATCCCGGACGAAGAACCATTCCTTCTTGAACATGGTGAACTTTGAATACAAGTCCAGGACCGACTTGAAGGACATGGCCGATTCCAAGCTGATATATGGAGACACCTTCTTGTAACCCCTCAAGTTATATAGACACCGAATTTCCCGGTTAGAAGGGGGCGCCCGTACTTTCTCTGGAAAATCATGAATAGGCACACCAAGATAGCGTAGGAGTTCGGCTGGAGCTGGAAAGGGGCCACCTTCAAATAGGTGACGAAGCTAACTATCCAAGCATTGATTGGAGGAATGGCCCCGCACATGCAGTGGTACCAACTATAAGCGTCCTTGGGGGGGATTATATGGCATGACCCCTTTCCCTGGCAACAACATGCGTGCTCTATCAATCCCAAAGGAGCGGGAGATAACATCAAGCTGCTCCTCTCTGAGAGAGCTAGGAAAGCGGTCAGGTGGAGAAATCCGAAGCTCTTGGGGACCATACCCATCTACTAGCGATCTCGGGGTGGGTCCACGACGTTCCGGCCCTGGCTGACCTGGAGGCACTACGGTGGACTCTCTTCTGTCCGAAGATTTCTTCTTATCCGATCGAGTTTCCACTTTATGAGACATTTATCTGCAATACAAGAAAGTAGATCGTTAAAACATATAAACCATGTAGTCTGGGATTTCACTCGTAACTCAAACATTAGTTCAAGGGCAAAAGGTCATTCGGCATGTTCATTCGGTACTTGGGGGCCACGAACTCATTCGGTAAGTCAAAGATTTCAGGTTCATTCGGTACACGGGGTCCCCGAGTCCATTCGGTAATTAAAAACGAAAGTTCATTCGGTAGAGTAGGGCCTCACCTGGTTCGGCGAATGTAAGGATTTGATTCGGCTAACACGTTCGATTCGGCAGAAAAGATAGTTTGATCCGGCAAAGACAGGGGGGTGGTTCGGATGATGAGGAAAAAACGGAAGCGCTAGGCCCCTATTTATAAGCCAATATTAATGACCGGACAAGTTGGATCGGCGTTAGAGACCGTATGGAAACACCCAAGTTCAAGACAAAGCACGCCATGTGCATGCACATCCCCTACTCTGGGGGGCAAGTGTTGGGCGCATTTCCACCACCGGACCAGAAGCAAGGGGAAGTTGCCACCGGACCGGACGAAGGAAAGCTAATACCGAACCAACCTTTTCTCGTACCAGCCGAACCAAACCCCAGCCTCTACCACCGAACCATAGCCTCTCCTTCATCACTGGACCAACACCTACTACCGGTCCAAACGACATACCAACTCCTAACCGAACCAACCGAGGCACCGAACAATCTCCTCTCCATGCATTGCCGAGCCAACTCCGTTCCCCTCATAGCCAATCCAACCCACACCTCTTCACCACCGAACCAACCTACCTCCACACTTAACCGGACCAACCACCACCGAACCTTACTCGGTGCCTACCAACCACCGGTCCAAACAACATACCACTCTCCATCGAACCATGACGTTGCCGGATCAAAGTTGCCAGGCCAGATTGCTTCAGCCCAGGCCCACCAACGGCTATATACATTGAGGACCCCTGACCCTAGCCTCACTCTATAAATAGAGGGGCAGGGGTACAACAATGGGAGACAAGTTTGAGAGCTCAAGCACCGATTGAACTTTCAAACAACTTTCAATTACTTGTAATTAAAGCTTTGTACTTGTAATCTGAATAGAAGAGGAGAATAACATATAAAGTGGACGTAGGCACGTTCTGGCCGAACCACTATAAATCTGTGTGTCTTTTACAATTTAGCCCCTGCTTTTTATATATTTGCATAAATCACCCAAATCACTAAGAACAACGTATAATCAACTACATCATACGACTTGGAGGTGTTTGCCCATATTTTGTGCAAACAGCTCTCGTGGGGATTACTCATTAAATAGAGTCCGAAGTACTCTAGAATGAGTTGAGTGTGTGTGTGTGTATGAGAGCGTATTTGTTATTTTCTTATATAAAGATTTTAAATGATTTTATATAAAAATATATTTTCATACATAAGCAATATTTCCTTCTAATAAATATTAAGGTGATAGGTTGTTAAATTATCGGAATAAAATTAAGAAGTAATATAATACCGCCAAATTGAAATCTTGAAATGGGATTAAATTAAGTGGTAATAGGAAATATAACCAAATTAAAATTACATTGATTTAAAATACTATGAATTAATAGAAGTAAATAAATTGATTTTAAAATCAATTGAAGTGAATACGAGTTTGTTTTGGTTTAAAAAATGAATTGAATGTAAGTAATCGTGTTGTAAACCATTTAAATTGAATGAAGTTGTTGCGAATTGGTTGTAAACAATTAAAATTTTAAGTCGGAACCCTATAAAAATTTAAGTGGTAAATATATGTATCCGAGTAGGAATTGATTAGAATGTACCATTCATATCAGGAAAATTAGAATTAAGTTTGGTTTCAAATTGTTGAAGGGAATGACAAATAATATTATTCAGAATGGTTCTTAAAAGTAATCTTATTTCGAAATAAGAAGTTGTTTGAAGCTTTGGTTGAAATTAAAAACCAAAGATGTTAAAACATAAGATATAACTTAGTAATCTAATTAAGTCTAATTTATAGGTTAGGAAGATCCTCTAGAATTCGGTTCTTGAGAGATGACTAAGAGTGAAGAATGGAAGGTTAGGCGCAGAGAGAAAAGAGCAGGTGCACGTAGGGATCGAGAAGAAGGAATTCAAGAGTGTGAGAAACAGGTTAAGGAAAGGACTGAACCAGGACCTTATGATATTGACACATGTTACAGATGTTTCAATAAGGGTCATTACGCAGCCAAGTGCAGTAATACAAGGGAGGAATTGAAGGGTACAATCCTTCGGTTTCGCTCTAAGATCTAGTGCTTTAAGTGTCATAAGAAAGGACATTTCCTAAATCATTGCCCTGAAGTGAGGAAGGCGAGCGTAAACCAGTTGAATCGGTCAATGAGTCGACTATTTGTTATCATTGTAAGAAGACGGGACACATTGCTAGGAATTGTTCCGAAAGACAGAAGAGGAGTAAAGCTGTGGAACGTACTGTTAGAGGCGTGAAGGTTATCCAAATTTATGACAGGGTAGAAACATTTTGTGGCAAGTGTTATAAGTGGGGACACCCTTTTGAGAAGTGTATGTTCGGGCTTTGCCCTTTGGAAGGAAGTCCATAGGAAGGATTCTTGTAGGAGTATTAGGGCTCTTTTCTTTCCAAACCTCTAGGTAATAGAAAGGCATCTAGATTTATGACTTCTGTAAGACTCTTATTTTATATAAATGTATCTAAGGTGTGAACTACTAGCATGTAGTCAATTAATATATCTAAAATAAATTCTCTTATCTATTAAGAATTGGACTCAGAATTAAATTGTTTAAAGATTTCGGTTATTAATGTAAAAATAAAGGTTAATTTGATTTAGGGGGTTGAATCAACATTTGGGAATTTAACTCGAATTTATATAATTCAAGATGGGTTAAAAATTGAGATTCAAATTTCATTAGTTCAAATTGAATTTTGTTTGGAATTGAAGATGGGTAAGTATAAAAAAATTGAATGGAAACTTTGAATTGGATTAATTTGAAATAAAATTGAAGATCTAACGAGTTCAAATTCAGATGGGAATTAGGATTAATTCATAGAAATTGAAATGAGTTGAAATTGAAGTAAATTCTATTTGAAATTTGTCTAAATTAATTTGAATAATCTAGGAATTGTAATTAAAGTGAATATGTCTAAAACTCAACTAGAATTTAAATTGAAAATTTTGAAAGAAATTAAGAATTAATTCATCTTGAATTGGTAATAAATCAATTTCGATGGAAATTGTGGTTATTTAATTGGAATGGAGACAATTTAAATGGAAGTGGAAATTTAAATCGAATTGATGGGATTGTAGGTTGGGAATTGGACAGTTTGACTCTGGAATACTTTCAAAATAAATTGTTTTAGTACAAATCTATTTTTCAAGCTATTTTCTAAATATAAACTGGTCGGAGTTCAAACTGTTATTGATTAAATACCCAACTGAGGTAAGAATTGAAGTGATAATCTAATGGAATTGAAGCAATTGTGAATGTGTGGATAGAAATTCAAGGAAATGTGAATAGAAAGAGAGATTGATTTTGGCTAATAATCAATGATGTTAAATACATAGGATGTACGCATATCATTCTATTCGCATAGTGATTTGATCCAGATTCGAGCACAGAATTTCGAGATAGTTATATCAATCGGAGTTGGATTTTTCACTCGATTTTCGACGACGAACATGGATATGGATTGTTGACTGGTTCTGGATGTTCTATATCATAGTTATAGCTATGCAAGGAGAATGATGGTTTCTGATCAAGAAACCAGATTTGTGCCCGCACTAGGAAGTCGGGTGGACGATACTAGTTCAGAAGTGAAATTGTGAGATCGAGCGAGCGATTGGATTGGTATAGCTTAGGAATGATATGTGTTCATCGTATGGATTTGAATGAACTGATATTGGAAAGAGTAATCAAATTTGAATATTTGTTTGAGTAAACAAAGTTATATATCTTTATCATATAAGATAAATCTCCCCTTGTTGAATATATTGCTGGAAGAAAAAGGTCTTTGAAAGTGTTTGAAGTATACAAGGAGTTTTATACAAGATTGAAATGATCCAAAGCTTTTTTTAAAAAATAATATATGTATCTGAATGTATATATAAAGGATCTTATGAGGATTTTGGAAAAAGGTTTTGGGAACCTTTGGATTTGGAAAGGCTTTTGATTTTCGGGCAAAATCAATATTGGAATTTGAAAAGCGTAGTTTGAGAATTATCGATTTTGGGATAATCGATTTTGTGCAAAGGAGCCTTGTATGAGATCATACTAGGGGTATGATTTGAAATATACTATATGTGTATAGTATAAAGTGTTTTGATGATGGCTCTAGGGAAAAAGGCGCTTCCTTAAAATGAACTTCTCAGGAGTGCCACCGGGTGGTGCTGCCTTGAGCCCCAAAGGAGAGTTCTAAAGTTGATCCTCTGAGGAGTCCGGACGAAACTAGTTCCTGAGGATTATGAGTAGAGTATACCATAGCGAAAGTCGTGTGTGTCGCTAAGAGCCAACAGTCTGCGTTTGAGTTTATATCGGTAGACTGCGACCTATAATAACATAGCGAAAGTCGTGTATGCCACCGAGAGCCAACAGTCTGCGTTTGATTTTATATCGGTGGAATGCGACCTATGTAGGAGTGGAGAAGTTTCATTTTGGCAGCGAAAATCATGTGTGCCGGTGAAAGCCAACAATTACATGGAATTTTGCTGCGATGGCAACGTAACCCTGGAATGTAACGGCGATCTGTTGTGGGTTCCATGGTGTAATCGAGGGGGGCGGAGTGCCTACAGTTACATGGACTTTTGCTGCGATGGCAACGTAACCCAGGATGTAACTGCGACCATGGATGGAGTGATGATTTCCAGAGCATTCTCACCAAAGTTATATCCTCTAATTTCAAAAACTGTTTTCTATATTTTCAATAAAATTATATTCCCAAGTATTTTCACTAGATGTTAAAAATGGGTCTGCCAAGCACTTATAGATTTTCAGTTGTACGCCTTATCAACGTATGACCAAATTTCTGTGAGAACGAGGATGGACTTGTCGAAACATCAAGTTATAAAAGTATTTTTATAAAAACTATTTTAGAAATATTATATAGCTTTTTAAAGTAGTTTAAAAATGATCAAAGGAAATTTATCTGATTTTAAGAATTTTAATAAATCTGGCTTCGTTCCTTTTCGAGGACAAAAAGATTCTAAGGGGGGAGGAATGTGACGACCCGGTATTTTGGGCCATATTATTTTAATAAATATTTAATCCAATTAAATAAAATGTAAACTCATCATTTCAAAATGAATAAATCTTTTGGAAATATTTGCCTTTTCGCTTATATAGATTTGTATTTTGAAAAGGAAATTTGATTTGTAAATTTAAATTAAATCTCTTAATAATATTTATAATAAAATTTATCTTATATAATTGAATAAAATACTCTACCTTGTTGATATTTGGTGAATATATATATATATATATATATATATATATATATATGGATAATAATGTTTGAGATAAAATCAAATTCTATCATTAATTATTTAAAATACATATAATTCTATCAATATAAAATTTAAGTATAAAATATAAGTAAACCATATGAATCTAATTTAAATATGGATAGTTAGAATTCAAAATAGAAAAAAATAAATAAAAGCAAGAATTAAGTGATTTGATGTGTAAGCAACATAGGATAAAAATACATAAACAACTATAATAATTGTTTAGTGAAGCACAAATGTATAGAGTTAAAATGAAATCAGACAAAAGTATATATATGAACTAAGCAAGAAGACAAATGATTAATATCATATACAAAATATCTTTGTACAAATAAACAAAATAAAATAAATATATACATATGTAGGCATGTGAATGTAAATGTATGTTAGAGATATTAGGGAACATAGCATTTAAAGCAAGCACCAATTTAATCAAATCAGAATAAAAAATATCAGCTCATATTTTTGTTCCTAATCAGGCCCACATTTGTACAAATCAGAATAAACAAAAAAATCATATCAAATATGTAAATATCATTTCATTCTCAGAAGAAAAATCTTAAACCAAAGTTTTAGAAAACAAGGGAAGCTTGTACCTGAAGCTCTTATACCAGCAAACTATTTTCTTATATATGTCTATATATCTAAGCTATTCCCCAGTTCGTTCAAAACCTACGCAATACCTGAAAATAAGGGAATAAGCATCTTCATCTTTTTCAAACTAAGAACATCATTCAATTCAAACGAAAACAGAAAATACTCAGAGAAAATTCAAAAGAAACTACATCATTTCAAAACAGGGTTTTTGCTCTATTCAAACTCTTGTTACAGGTGAGTATTCCAACCTGTTTTCCTCTGATTTGGTTTGAAGTGCTTGTGAATAACATCACCATTTAAATGTCTAAGTAAAAGAATCTGTAGTATTCCCATCTCTGAAAAATATGTTTTTTTGGTGAGTATGTTTTTGAGTAAATCCCCGTGTGTCATATGGGTGTGTGAATTGCTGTGTGTTTGGAATTTATCTGATTTTGGGTTCCAGGCTCAAGATCAACTCAAATACCATTTGCTCATGATCCAATCTTTGTTAAGACATGTGTCTTGAAAAAAATATGATTGTTATACCATAGAATTTAGTTTAAAATTTTTATCTAAGTTAAAATAAGTTTGTATTTCATCTGGAAAATAAAAACAATAGTGCAACTTTAAAATAAGTCAAGATTTAATTATCATGATTGATGAATTCAGGGTTATAAATCGAATACTTAACTAAGACGTGCTTTTTAAAACCAAAAACATAATTTTTAGTTTAAGGACGAAAGAGCAGTTTGGGTATGTCTAAATTTTGTAGTTTGGGTCTTTTCTGGTGATCTCTGTGGTTAGGGAAGTCGCGGTCACCTTTAATGTTGGAGAAAGGAACGGAGGGTTTGGGAAAAATATTGGATAGATAATCAATGTACGGTGGCGACTACTGTTAATCGATGAAGTGGGTAACCCTAGTTTTAGGCATGACCCAGTTTAGGGGTCGCGTGCGCTCCTCTGATACATCGAGTTCATCGGAACTTCGGCAATTTGAAGCTTGGACGTCGACGAAGTGGTGGCTGAATCTCCTGATTTTCTGGTGGCCGGAGGAGTGAGTACGAGGCAAAATTTCAGGTGATGTGATGGGTCCATGTTCTGGTTCCAGTTTGGTTTGAACAGCTCGATTTTGTTCTCGAACTTGAATCGATGGGATTGGAGTTTTTATGGTCTGAGGTTGTGGTTGTAGACCTGTGGGGATTGTCAATGTTGATCAGAGTTGGCGTCCCCAACGGTGCATGTGCACGACCGTAGTGTTGGGTCATTAGTTGGTTTGGGAAGATGGGTATCGAGTTTCTCGAGTAAATTGTGTGAATTGCTCGAAGTCCGGAGAGGAATGACCTGAACTAATGAAGAAAGGTGTGTGACTCGGGGCAGGCGTGTGGTATTTTTGTATTTGCCTCGGGTTTACTCGAGTTTTGAGTTTTGTTGTTGTAACCTGGTTTTAGGTTTTTTTTAACGAATTTAGTCACAATCCAGAGGTTAACCATGTTTTCAATGGCATATGAAATAAGCTTGAACTAAATTTTAAAGTATAAATTCAAATCAAATTTAACATAATTGAAGGAATTAATTTCTTAATGTAATTTATTAAATAAATGTGATTAGTACAGATAAGTAATTAATTTGTTAAATTTAATTTAAGATAATCATTTGATAAGTATAACTACTTAGTAATGGGTGATTGTTGGTTGAGATTAATTGAAGAATGGAAGTAATTATGGAATAAATTACTTAATGAATAAATGTAAGTAAGGGTAATAAATCACTGGATGAGATTAATCGAGGCTGATTTATGAATAATTAATAAAAGATTTTTTTTAAACTAAGTAATTAAGAAACCATTAATAAATGGAAGTAATTAAGGATTGATTAATTTAAGACTAAGTAACCAATGAAGTGATTATATTAATTAATCAATGTAATTAATAAAGAATTTGTGTAATTAGTTTTGTGTATTAATTAATGAAGTAATTAAAGGTTAATTAAAGTAAGCGGATAAGTATAATTAATTTGAGAAAGGTTAACTACTTAGTATAATTGAAGAATAATTAATCAGGGTTGATTAACTAAGATGGATACTTAGCGTATGATTAATTAATTGGTTTGTAACTAGTTAATGAATAAGTAAGCAAGATTCATAGTGATGGAAGAAAATTAATTTGATTGATTAATTTGAGATAATGATTAATTAGTCTTGCTTGTGAATGATCGAATTGATTGGATGTCTTATCTTGATCGCTTTCTCTAATATAAATGTTTTGTGATAAGGTAAGCTTGGGCTGTACGATGAATTGGTGTGTGGATGTGACGTCATATATTTAAAATTAGATTGTATTTCATCTGAGTAACTTGGGTTAAAATGATACGGGATTCGAAGAGACTGGGGTCGGGTATCGATAAATACACGAAGCCACTTCGATTCTTTATAAGTTGATATGTGAAATCATTAGGCTAGAATGGAATGATTTAAGTAAATTGGACCAATTAAATCTAAGTTTTGGTACTTAGAAAATTGATGTGTGATATAAGGGATGTTTATAACAAATGATGACTCTATAAATTGATACGAGTTACCCCGGGTGTATATAAGTTGTATGCTTTTGTATTCCATGTTGGATGGGTTTACTCACGCTGGTTTCCAGCCTGACCCGGGTGTTACTTTGATATAATGCTCGGGTCAGACCGAGTATTACAGATTTTCAGGCAGGGACGTTCTGGAGCTCATGAGGTGAGTTGGATCCCAAGAACGTATAGAGTATTTCCGCTGTATTACATTATTGTAACTCTCAGACATGATAATTATGTATATACGGTGTCTGTATATATGAGTAACTCTGATGTATTTAATGTAATCTGTAGACATAGTATTCTTTGTAAACTGTTATTATTTACTATTATATTTTATCCGCTGCGAATGTGAGATGTTGTTACTGTTCTTCTTCTTTTTCTATCTCTTTTTTTCTTCATAACTATCTGGAATTTTCGGGTTCGAAAATTATGGGTCGTTACATAGGCATGTTGGGACATGATGTGAAAGGGGGAGACAAAGTGTTAAGCAAAATTTAAGGGTAGAGGGAGGTCTTGGTGAGGTGGAGCAGAGGAGTGGAGGGCAAAGTACAAGGTCGTTATGGTAATTCACCATGTTAACATTTTATAAAAACCATTTTCATAATTCTGATTTCATTTTCTCATTCTCATCTTCATTTTTCTAAACCTCCTAAGACCGTAAACAAACTTTCATGGCTTCCTATTTTAAAACTATTTTAAATTTTACTTTGTTTTAAATGTTTGCAAACCTTGGTTTAAAACTCTTTATTCTCCATTTTGCCTCCCACTTCATTTGGCAATAAATTCCTCCACACTACTCCAAATCATGATTTTCTTTTCTTCAAACCATATAGAATTCTAGTGCCTAAAACTTTTATTTGTATAACTATTATAAATTTCAAATATTTTTATGTCAAAATTGCATTTCTTACAGAGTAGTTTTGGACCCATATTATCAAGGTAGAAAATACTACTCCTTCTTTTGACCATACCTTCCTCCAAACAAATTGGAATTAAGCGAGTCTATTTTTCAAATTTTAGAGAATAGAATTTCCTAAAAATTTTATTCTTATGACTTGTCCAAATTCCGAAGGTAGGATGGCCAAAAATCGAAGAGGAAATGAATCATTTTCGAGTGGTTTTTGTGTGGTTTTCCAAGCTTTCCAAGTCTAAATCATTTCAAGTTCTAAAAAATTTTGGTGAGTAAACAATATTTAAAGTTAAAAGTTATTAGCCTGAATTATACGATGTTTGTTGGCATATGTTTTAGTTGGTTGCATGTTAGATATTCTGATTATGGTTGATAGAGATGGTAAAAGTGACTTGAATTGAAGTATACTTTGCATGGTTTAAAGTTGTGAAGTTAGATGTGATATAGTATGTGAACATGAGATATGTTGTTTAAGTGGATTTGGTTATGATATTGTAAGTGTATTTAGATATGATGATTGGTGGAAAACTATTTACAAAGTTGTTAAGTAAGCATTAAGTCCCTTGGAAACTTTGTTTATTTGTTTAATTTTTTTAAAAAGTTGAAGTTTAATTTTTTAATTTTTCAAATCATTCATTTCTTTAAGCTTAAAAAAAAGAGTTAATAAACTTTAAGGTTAAGTACCAAAAGGAAAGATAAAAACAAGTCGAGATAACGGGTATCCATAGTGTTAGTCGTTATGTATGCAGTTTCACTTAAAATTCGATTTTTGCAAAATTTGGTTTTATTAGCCTAAAGTGTTTTGAAATTGTTTTATAAACATAGTAAAGATATTTTATAAAGTTAGTGACTAAATTTTTATTAATTAATAATTAATTAAGATTAAACAAATTATAATTAAGCAAAGATTAGTTATTAATTAATTATCTTTAAACATAAGATTAATTATAATTACTTATTAATTAAGCAAGTTTAATTTTTTATTAAATATAATTTAAGTATATTATTTATTTTTAATTAATTTTTAATTAACAGTAAGGTTAATTATCTAAATAAGTCAATTTTTAATGATTAATTAATCAAGGCTTTAATTTAATATTATTTATTTATTTACGGTTTAATTTATTAACTAACTTTAAATTGAAGGTTATTTTGTTAATAAAGTGAAATTTATTAACATTTAATTATTAATGTAGGTTTAAATTATTATTTAATAATTAATAAAGGGTTATTTAAGGTTAAATAACTATAAACGAGTTACAAATTAATTGTTTGATTGCGTGGACCTTTGATAGCAGAATAAATCCCAATTCTGCTATAAATTGGTTGAATTATTTGAACATCTATTTGCAGGACAAATCACTGTCTTGTTGTTATGTTATTTGGACATGTATATGCTAGTGGAGTTGTACTGACATGTTTTCCTATGATTTAGATATGAATTGTACCTACATATATGATAACTTATATAAAATAAATGGTTAAGTGAATGGAAGCAAAATTGATGTTAAATGGTGACTTAAATTACTACCATTGGGTTTGCTAAGCATCTTTTTGAAATTATGAAGTATGTTTTTAAATTAGCTCCAATTCTTTAACCAATTTGGGGTTAAGGTTTATAAATGGTTTTCCAAGTTATATTATTATTGTATAAAGGTGTTTATAAAGAATAACTTGTTCATAAAAATAGGTCTTACTATGCAAAAATATTCATCGAAAGCAATTTCAAAGGAAGAGTTGCAAAGATATATTTTAAAGAATTTTTCTTAAAGAAGATTCATCAAAGGAGTTTTAAATGAGGAAATGTTTTACAAATGATTTTAGAGGTTTGTAAAGAGGTTTCGTAATTTTACTTGTAGACTTATAAAAGTGTTTTTACAAATTGACTTTTTGAAATTTAAAAGTTATTTGAATCATGACGTGCGCTTTTAGAAAGGAAATTGTTGTAAAGGATAAGTGGATTAGGTTACAGTAAGTAATGTTTTTCAAAAGGAATTTGAAAAGAGAGAATTTTCCAAATATTTTGATAATATACTTATAACACTAAGATAAGTATAAATGTTTCCCAAGTATAAAGGGAAAGTAAGGGTTTTGGAAATAGCGTTGTGTAAAGATCTTTTGATCATATTTTATAAAGTGATTTATTAATTAAATAATAATCAATAAAGGCTTAGTGGATCCCATGTGGGATCAACTCAATGTTGAACATTTGTTTACTTGATAATTAAATAACCGGCTAACAAAATCTGGACCAAAACGTAACTTCGGAAATATCAAGGAGAAATACGAAAATTATATGGTACTTTTACCATCGATGGTACAATACTGTACGCATAAATTTATTCCGTTCTTCTGGGATAAATGATAAGGAATTTCTTCCACTAGTGGTTAGGACGTGATCTTCATTTTTATCTTTGTCTATATATTTCCTAAAGTACCAGGGTTGAGTTTAGCAGAAGTTATCAAAAGTTGTTTTGAAGAGACCAAGATTGGATATGTTATCCGAAAACCACTTCGATCCAACACAAATGTTTCGAATGAAGACATCCTAAAAAGTGTGGAATCGAATATGGAGATTAGACGTGTGACGGCTATTTGCAACTAACCCTAAGCATGATTCCAAAATGGGTGTAGTGGAGGTAATGCCTTCAGTTTTGTTCAAACACAAAATGAACTTGTATGGATGAATGTGGGCATTGAATTGCTGCTTGAAGGACGGTGTTAGCACACCAAGATGGTTGCTACATATAAAGGTAATTATAGCCTCAAGCCTCATCAACTGGGAGTGACTAAAACATGGGCGATGCAGTAGGGCCATGTGGGTCGCACCTATTAGGGTATGTCATTACAAAATCTTGAATTGATATTTGACACTTTTTTGTATGGTTCGGTATGGTTGCTGATCTCAACCATAGTGGTGATATTTTCTGTACTATCCAACAAGGGGTAGGACAGCCCTGTGTTGGTAGGGAATCCAAGCCAGATTCTCGGCGTGTTTATCTAAAGATGCACTATGGCGAGCGGTACCTTAATAGCCCAGTCATTGTATGGAATCCATTTTCCAATAAGTGTCGTATGTTTTTTGTTGCCCCAAAGAATGCTGGAATATGAGATGGAAGCATTTCAACTATTTTATATTTACTTTGAACTTTAAGAAATTATCATAATATCATTAGATTTTTATAAAAAATGTTTTGGTTATCGTAAGATGAAAACTAATCAGTAATTATATGCGGCAAGGTAATACAAGTTACCCATGATTTTAAAAGGGCTTTAAACATAATAATTTAGTTTTTTGAGTTTTCTCACACCAAACCCATGTCTGACCCGGAGCTTTACTTTCTTTTCTAAACTCTTAGGTGCTAAAGTTTTTACGGCCAGCCACGTAGTTCAGGTTTTTCCATGGATGCATTTTGGAGGAGCTTGGAGTAGGAGGTTTCGTCGATAACTAGTTATTTTCTTGTTTCCACTATATTATATGTATCTTGTATCAGTTAGGTAGGGACAGGCTGTTATAACTATCCAAGGGTATAATTGTATTACTATGACTCTGATGTATCATTTTTGATATGACATTGTAAAGTATTATGCTGATTAATACGTATTATTCTGTTGCATTGTGATATTCTATGATTGTTTAGTTTCTTCTTATTTTTTATCTTCTTTCTCTATCTTTATGGCATTTAGTTGTGTGGCACGTGAGTACCATAAACGTATTAATGTTGACTTCTGGGGTTCAGAAAGCAGGGTCGTTACATTATCTTTATACCATACATACGATATGTGTTAGTCGTTACAACTTGTTTTAGAGCTTAGGTTTTGAGTTCCTAAACTAAGCACATATGTAATGAAGCAAAATTTCGTTCACTTGAATTTGAAATATTTAATTGATTTTAAATATTTAATGTTAATTTATAAATTAAAAGGATTAGATTTCGAATATAGGGGATATTTGAATAACTAGAATTGTTTAAATAATTAAATCTTCAATTTATTATGAAAAAAAATGATTTCAAGAGTTGATTTAAATTCTATTTGAACAAGAATAAAGATAGTAAACTTTTGAATTTGAATTAAAAGTGAATAAAATAGTTTTAATCATAATTTATTTTAATTAACATGTTAAAATATCCTTCTGGGACACTTTCTCAGAATTGGGCCATTGGATCCGTAAAAATTAATTATTGTATGTTAATGAATTTCATGGTGATCTGACGTATCATTTGATCGTACGAGCTTGAAACACATAAAAATTAATTAAAGGAATTTAATTTAATATATCTAGGTTTTGGAAAACCAACTTCTGTATACTTTGGAATTGGGTTCTAAAACTAGTTCAATTGTGTTTGGAATAGGGGTATAACATAAGAATGCCAGGCAGCATGCCTCAAATGGAGTTTGAAAATTTAACATGGGAAAAGCGTCACACTGTTTTTCTATAAAAGGACTTGGAGAATTCTATTTTGCAACAAAAACCTAAGTCAGGCCACATATGCCACTTAAATTTCAATTACTAACTACTAATCTTTCTTCCTCAATTCCTTATCAACCACTAAACGAAACGTCGTGGCGCATGCAGGAAAGTCGTAGAGCTCAATGAGCTCTACGTAATGTATGGTTGGATTATCAAATCATCGAAGATTGGAGTTAAGATCAGGTCACGTTCGTGTGACCTAGGGCTAGAAGCGTATGGAAATTTGGTTGATCGGGCATGTCGGGTTGCTGGTAGAAGGTGCATGATTGGACAAGGGAAGTGGTGGTGGCGTCTGATTGGTCTAAGGCGCATCGAGGCGGTGAAGACATACGGTCAAAGGCCGCATTGATTGGTTCACGTTCGATAGCCTGGTATCGCGATTGAAGAAAGGGCAACCAATGTCAAAAATACGTTGATGAGGTTAATTGGTTTAATGATGTAATTAAAATAATCAAAATATTTAATTTGTGAAATCTGATAAATATCATAATATTTTCATACGAAATCAAAATTAAATGTGACATGTTGCATTGTGCTCATTGTGGTGAATATTACGATTAGGAGGTGGATTGTAACAATTTTGCGTTAGTAAGAATTTGGGTGGGAATTGAACGCCTGTTCGATTTTAATTCAAATTGAAACACCTTGGCGATAAATGGAATTTCAACGACTTAAACTCATCTCTCCAACCTACATGTATTTTATATAAGTGTGGTATTGTTATTGTTGCTTATTTGTTGCTTATTTGGATTATTTAGTGTATTTGTCATTTGGTTAGGATATATTCATGCTATAGGAGCGATGACGTTACATTCCTGTCTAGAGCGGATAACCCTTTGTATACGATACTTCCTCGAAGCTATTGATATATATGTGTGCATGTATGTGTGTATATATGATTTGATTATATTTTTTTGTGATGAATGGGAACATGTTCGAGGGATCCAATAGAATTTTTCATCACTATTGATTTTTTCATTCGCATATATTTATATATATGTTGTAAATGTGATTTATGATGTGGGAGGAGGGGACATGTTGGACGGATCCAACTGGATTCCTCTCCTTATTGAATTTACTTTTCATATACTGTGATATATGATGTGTTGGATGCCATATTTGATGACATGAATGATTTCCCCTATTTAGTGGTATAGTAGCACTAGGCCCTGTTCTTAGTATTTTGAAATACTATAAAATAACAATTTTGAACTAAAACGATTTCGGAATTTTATATGTTTTTTAACAATTATTATCGAATTATTAAAAGGAATCAAATTATTTTAAATAAAAATAAATATATAATTTTTGATGTTATAAAATTATATTTTTGAGAAATACTTTAAATAGACATTTTTGACTGGTTTATAAAAAGAATTTATAAACGTGATATTTCGAAAAAAAGAAACAGATTTACAAATGGAATTTGTAAAAATATATAAATTGAATTTGTGATCGATATTTTATAACCAATATTTTGTAAATGGATTTAAAAATGGATTTCATAAATAAATTAGCTTTATAAGGGAATGGATTTATAAATGGATTTTATGAATAAATTAGACTTATAAAGGAAAGAATTTACAAATGGATTTTATAAATAAATTAGATTATAAAGAAAAGGGTTTAGATTTTTATGATAAATGGGATTTATAAGAGAATGGATTTATAAATAGAAAGTTATAAATAACAAGATGTTATATAAATAGAAATTTTATAACACAGAAATGAGATTTATAAACATAGTTTTATAATATGGAAATTATTTGTGTTGAGATTTAAAAACATAGTTTTATAAAATAGAATGCATTTTTCTGAAACTTAGAAAAATTTTGTTTGGACGTTGAATTTTTTTTTGAGATAGAACTTGTGAACTTGTGACAGAGCCTGTGAACTTGTTGTATTTGTTTTGTTCCGTCTTATTACAGGTGTATGCCCCCTAGTTCCTAGGGCTGTTCACTTCAAAAAATTTCAAGTATCTGATAACCCAGGGTCTAAATAATCTTTATTGAAAATTTGACTAAGCTACAAGTTGATTCTAATTTTTGGAGATATTGCGATTTTAGCATGCAATCTCATTTTTGGCAACATTTAGGTAAATATGCAATTTGCGCATGGGTCTGTGTCGTTGATTATTGAATGCCCTCCATCAAGCGCTAATTTCCTAGGGGTTGCACTTACTATTCCCGACTATATGTGTGTGGTTTCTCACACTCCATGGCGTTGCCTATCATCGGGCAACACAAGGAGTTATAATTTTGGTGTATGGCTCATGAGATGCGCGACATTTTTTTTCCTCAGTGTTGCCTATCTTCGGGCAGCACAGAGGGTTGTCCTTTCGGTGCACATCGTGGTTGCCGATCTTCGGGCTACACGATGAGTTATTATTTTGAGGCACTTCGATGCTTCCTATCTTCAGTCAATACAAGGTGTTTCGGTTTTGTGCTCTTCGAAGTTGCTTATCTTCGAGTAACATGAGGAGTGTTGATTTTCCTTGTTGTTGCCTATCTTCGGGAAACACGAGGAGTTTTGGTTTTAGTGCTCCTAGATGTTGCCTATCTTTGGGCAACACAAAGAGTTTTGCTTTTCCTTGGTGTTGCCTATTTTTGGGCAACATGAGGAGTTTTGGTGTTGGTGCTCCTCGATGTTTCCTATCTTCGGGCAACACAAGGATTTTTTATTTTACTTGGTGTTACCTATCTTTGAGCAACACGAGGAGTTTTCATTTGGGCTCCTCGATGTTACCTATCTTTGGGCATCATGAGGTGTTTTTATTTGGCGGCTTGAGTTTTTATTTTGAGGCCCCTCGATGTAGATTATTTTTAGGCAAGACGAGTTATTTTTATTTTGGGGGCTCTTCAGCGTTGCTAATCTTTGAGAAGTACGAGGAGTTTTTGTTTTTGAGGCTCCTCGATGTTGCCTATCTTCGGCAAACATGAGGATTTTTTGTTTTGGTGCTCCTCGATGTTGCCTATCTTCGGCCAACACGAGGAATTTTTTATTTCGGGGCTCCTCGATGCTGCCTATCTTTGGGAAACACGAGGAGTTATTGTTTTGGGGCTCTTTGATGTTGCCTCTCTTCGGGCAACACGATGAGTTTTTTATCTTGGTGTTCCTCGAAGTTTCCTATCTTTGGGCAACTTAATGAGTTTTTATTTTGGAGCTGCTCAGTGTTGCATATCATTGGGAAACACAAGGAGTTTCCATTTTAGGGCTCCTCGATGTTGCTTATCTTCTGGCAACACGAGGAGTTTGGTTTTTCTTAGCTCTCTTAATGCTATCGGAGAAGTCTATTTGTCAAAGATCAAGAATCAGTTTGAATCGATTTGTTTCCATCGACTCTGCGGGTAATTATTATGAAAATAGTTTGGTGTGTTCAAGAAGCAAACTTTATTAAGGAAAGCGTGGCAAATTCTTTGCCTATTTACAATGCCACCGGCATTTCTGGGATGGCTTATTTCCTACAGAATAAAAAAAAATTAGATGAAATAACGGCGGAGCGGTTCGCTACTCCAGGCCCTAAGAACTACGACTCCATCGACAGTCATCAGCTTGAAATCCCCTCACTGAGCTTTTGATTAACGAAATACGGTCCTTCCCAGTTTGGTCTAAAAGCTCCTGGTACAGGGTAAACATACTTGAGAACAAGATCTCCTACTTCAAAGGTCACACTATGAACTTTGGAGTTGAAGTACCGTGCAACCCTTTTTTGGTGGGTAGCCGTTCTCAACTCTACTTCTTCTCTTTTGTTCGTCAACCATGTCAAGCGTTCGAGTAGGATTTTCTCATTTTGCGCTTGGTTAAATTCTATCTTCAGTGCAAGGAGACTTCTAATTCAACAAGAATCATTGCTTCTGAATCGTATGCTAATGCGAAAAGAGTGCAGCCAGTTGTCGCTTTATGTGTTGTCCTGTATGCCCATAATGTGAGTCGAAGTTCGTCAATCCAATTTCCTTTTTCTTTTGTTAATTGCTTTTTGATGGTGGATTTGATGATCTTGCTTATTGCTTCCACTTGCTTGTTTGTATGTGGTTGAGCCACTATGGAAAAGCTTTTTACTATTCAGAAGCGCCTGCAGAAGTCTTTGAACTTGGCACTTTCGAATTGGGATCTGGTGTCGGTGATGATTTTTGTAGGACATCAAACATTCATATGACATTTTTATCAAAAAAGTTAATAATTTTCTTTGTGGTCATGGTGGTCAACGTTTTCGCTTCGGTCCATTTTTTGAAATAATCTATGGCAACTATAGCATATTTAGCTCATTCTTTAGCTATTGAAAGGACACCAATCAGATCGATCCCCCATATTGCAAACGGCCATGGGTTGAGAATTTGTGTCAGTTTCATAGAAGGAGTTTTCTTAATTTTGTTGAATCTTTGACAGCGACCGCATCTTATGGCATGATCTGCAGCAACGCGATTTATGGATGGCTAAAAATATCCATATCAAAAGACTTTCTTTGCTAGTATCTACCCCCAGTGTGGTCTTCGCATTTTCCTTTATGTACTTCCTTCAGGCCTTGTCGTGCTTCATCATCGGTCACACACATAAGAAGAGGGGTCAAGAATCCTCTTCGTTAGAGTATCACATCCTGTATTGCGAACCTTGGTGCCTTGCGGAGGAGCTTCTTCGGTAGATTTCGATCAGTGGGTAGGGTTTTGCAAGTAGACAGTCCTTTTTCGGTGTCATCCATGTATATGGCTCGACGGTTGGTTACGCTAAAATTGAACGCTAACACCCCGGTGCAAGCAGAGATTAAGTGAAAGCAACATCCGTCAATACGGGAATCAGAAGTAAGTAGAAAAGTCACTGAAAAAACACTAAAGAGACAATAGTTTTATAGTGGTTTGGCTTCAAGTTAAGCCTACGCCCACTTTAATCTTCTTTATTGCAGATTCGATTACAGCTTATACAACAATCTTCTATTACAACACCACTTAGACAAATAGCAAGAACTTTGATGTAGAAAAATCCTTCAAACTCATGTTTAATGTATTAGATCTCTTCTTGAAGTTCGTTGAATTGTCTTTCGTGTTTGAAGTGTCAGGCGAGTCGATAAATTAGCAGAGTATATGCGTTTTAGAAATGAGCCAAAAAAGGTCCCCCTTCAGTTTGAGTAGGTGGGGTATTTATAGGGAATTTCTGGGTTAAGTCGTAGGTTGTGAACGGCCTAAGGGTACGTCGTAGGTCGCGAGCGACCTAAGGGATACGAGCTACGGCTCATCTTGGTTACACTCGGTCTCATTGAAAAACTGGTAGGTCGTAGTGACCTAGGAGAGAAGCGACATAAGAAGTTGCAGCTTATGGAGTTACCTTGGTCTACTATATGTCGCGAGCGACCTAATGAAGAGGTAGTATGTATGCGGCCTCACACTGTCTTAACTCGTTAGATCGTAGGTCGTTGGGTCATTAGGTCGTTAGGGGTATTTAGGTCGCTAACTCGTTAGGTCGAGCATATCGCTAAGTTGTTGCCACATTAACTCGTTGTTGGTCTTGCATCCATGTTAGCTCGCTTATTCTCTAGATTGTTAGGTCGCTGGACCTTCTAACCCGTTAGGTCGCTGAGTTGCTTTATTCCTTAGGTCGTTAACTCGCTTCATGCTTTAGGTCGCTAACTCGCTTAAGCAGCCAGGTCGCTTAAGCAGTTAGGTCGCTAGGTCGCTTAAGCAGTTAGGTCGCTTAAGCAGTTAGGTCGCTTACACTTTAATTCCTTCGGTCGCTTATCTACTTAGGTCGTTGAGTCATGAAATTGAGGAGTTAACAACGGTGGTCTCAAGAATCCAGTCCACGTCCATTTCGTCTATGCTCGGGTTGGTTAGCATTTCAGTCGGAACTAATCCGAATGACCGGGCTTCTCTGGAGCTTGCAAGCTTGGCCAAATAGTCTGCCTACGTGTTTTTCTCTCGTGCGATGGGAGTTATGGTATAATGCTCGATATCACTTAAAAACTCTTGTACTTTAGACAGGTACATGGCGAGATTTTCTCCGTGCGCCTGGTACTCTTCATTCACTTGACACACGACTAGTTGGGAGTTGCTATATATGTGGATAGACTATATTCTGAGTTCCTTCACAACCTTTAATCCCACGATTAGTGCTTCGTATTCCGCTTCGTTATTCGTAGCTAGGTACTCCAAGTGCAAAGCATAGCAAATGGCTCACCCTTCGAGGGTTTCGAGTATTATCCTTGTGCCCGAACATAAGTTGTTTAATGCGCCGCCGATCAAGAGCTTCAATTATGCGTCCGTTTCCGACTGAGCTTCTTCCTCGTCGTCTCATATGGTAAATTCGGTAGTGAAGTCGGCAAATTCTTTCCTGTTGATTCCTTTCCTTGGATGGTATGTGATGTCATATTGGTTAAACACTATATTCAACCTGTGTAGTTGTCTGGAAGTTTCTGGCCAATATAAAACTTGCTTCAGGGGCTGGTCAGTTAATACTTTAATCGGATGGTCCTGGAAGTATGGCCGTAATTTTCAAGGATGCGATCAAAAGTCAATACGCTAGCTTTTCCAGCTTTGTGTAATTCTTCTCAGCTTTTGTGAATCGTTCGCTAATGTAGTACACATGTCGCTAGATTCTCACATCTTCCTGCACCAGAGCCACGCTCAGTGCCTGTGGGGAGCCGCTAAATAGATGAATGGGTCTTCTCCGTCCACTGGCTTTGATAAGATCGGGGGAGCTTCCAAGTGTTGTAGAAATTCCATGAAAGTTGTTTGACAAGCTTTGCTCCATTCAAATTTTTTCTTTCCTTTCTTTAATGCGTCAACAATGTATGCACTTGTATGTTGCTTTAGAGATAAACCGACTCAATGTTGCAACATTTCCGTTCAAGCTTTGAAGCTCTCTTTTATTTTTACGGGCTTGGACTTCCCATAACGCTATTATTTGTTCTGGATTTGCTTCGATGGATCAGGTACTTACTATGAATCATAGGAATTTCCCAAAGACTACTCCGAAGTGACATTCAAGAAGGTTGAGCTTCATTCTGTATTTGCGAAGTATTTGGAAAATTTCAATGAGATTGTCTAGATGGTTAGCAGCTACTTGGTATTTGACTGATATATCGTCCATGTAAACATTCATAGTCTTCCAAATCTGTCATTTGAACATAGTATTTACTAGCCTTTGGTATGTTTCCCTTCCATTTTTCAAACCGAATGGAAATAATTGGTAGCAGTACAGTCCTAAATCCGAGATGAAGCTGGTGTTCTCTTTGTTTGGCTTATGCATCAGGATAGGGTTATAGCCCGAGTATGCATCCATAAATGATAGCAGTTCGTGTCCCGCCGTTCCATCCACCGATTGATCAATCCTAGTAAGCGAGAAGCTATCCTTCGGACTGGCCTTGTTGAGGTCTGAGAAATTAATACCGGTTCGACATTTTCCATTGGACTTCCTGACAAGGAGTGGGTTTGATACCCATTCAGGGTAGGTTACATATCGAATGAAGCCGTTAGCTATCAGTTTATCTCCTACTTCTCTTAATGCCTTGGAACGTTCTAGGCCCAAGCTATGCCTTTTTCGCTTAACTTAGGTGAATTTGGGGTCAATATTCAGAGTGTGGTCGGTAATTTCTAGTGATGCCCCACACTTGTCGGAGTGTGTCCAAGAAAATACGTCCAAATTGTCATGAAGGAATTTGGTTTGTTCTGATCGCATCTTGTTTCAAAGCCGCGACCCAATTTTTAGGACCCGTATTTTGTCATCTATACAGACTGGGATAGATATAGTCAATCAGCCAGCGCTACCCGATCATCCCCTAAGCTCTTCTTTTTAGAGTCCAAAGCCTTATCGAATCGGTTATGGTCAACAAGCAAGGGCGTTATTGTAGTTCATATTCGAAGGGTTCATGGATGTGGAGGGTTTTCCGTACAACCTTTCCCTTTTCCATTCTTCTCGACTCGTGCAATTTCCCAAGTGACACATTTGTATCCTTTCACAATTCCGACTCCATGTTCCATTGGGAACTTCATTGTAAGGCAACATTAGGCCAGTACTATTATGAAATAGACTAATGTGGGCGATCTAAAGAATGAATTATATGCTCACATTTCATCCATGATCACAAAAGTCTGAATGAGGGTCACCTTTTGCTCATTCTCTCCGAGCTCCACGGGTAGGTGAATTGTTCCCACCGGTTGCTTAAAGTTTACCAGTAAACCCGTGAATCTTTGTTTGGCATGCGGGCACACTTTTCATGCCAATCTTCATTTGGTCGGAAGTCCATTTAGGGAGAATGGTAACGGAGCTTCCTTTGTCAACCAACACCCGTCGAAATACGGCAGGCCCAATTCCTACCATCACTACCATCGGGTCGAGGGTCGGAGCTTCGATACCTTTAGTTCCCTGATTTCGAAACACAATATTGTCATTCAAGATCCTTTTAATCTTAACTAGAGATTCATCTTCCACGACCAAACATGATTCTCTGAGAGTGTGCTTCAACGAACTTGCATATCGCTCCATTTCTCCCTAACTTCTTTATGTAGGATATGGTCCCTTGGATTTTGTTTCGATGACGAGTTCTGATTAGTTCATTTCAATCCTTCTTTACTTGTTCCTGCTTGATTTTTTGTTCTCTTGGGTATTGAGGAGTTGCGAATTTAGAAGGGATTTGTTATCGTCTTACGTACTGTTGGAGTTTGTTATTCTGGATCAGTTCCTCAAAAAGATTCTTTAGATAGCGGCATTCGTTCGTATTGTGACCATGTGTCTGGTGGAAGCGACAGAATTTCCATGAGCACATCTACTGCATGGTCATCTCCTTTCTGGGTAGCTTTTTTGCATTCCTCAGTTCCTTCAATAGTAAGAAAAATGTTTTCTGGTGTGTCGATCAGGGAAGTGCAGCCTTCGGGCCTAAACCCATTGAGCTTTTTATTTCTGCCGTTACCGTTCCTGTTATTGGAGTTTTGACCTTTTGTCCTTGAATTCCCATTTTTCTCGGTGGTTCCTTCTGTAGTTCGAGAAGTGGTCGCATATTGATTCATTGCTACATCACTTTGCCCGACATTTGCCAGCTGCAGACTTGTAGACTTCCCTTTCAATTCTTGCGTTTCCTCCAACCTTAGGTACTAACTTACTTTGCGATTGAATTCTTTCCCTATGGTAGGTTTCTTCATTTTAATCCACTTTCCAAATTTAGTTTCCAGTTGAATGGCATAAACTAATGCCATAAAAACCATATCTTCATTGGGGTTGCTTACATCCGTCACTATAGTGTTAAACCTGTTCATGAAAGACTTCAGTGATTCATTACGCCCTTGTAACAACCTAGATAGGGACACTAAATCTTTTTGCTGCGCAGTATGGAGCTTGAACTTATCAAGGACCTTATCGCCGGTTAGTCAAAAGTAGAGATAGATCTTGGCGTAGGGAACCACATTGACGCAACCCCTTCGTGATAGATAGAGAAGCATATGTATCGAACAGCTTAAGAGGCATTAACTCTGTCCATATACCAACTGTATTTGTACATGTAAGGCTTTGGGTCCTTCGTTCCATCATAGGATGAATAGTTGGCATTGTGAAATTTTTCGTATATCTCTCGTTTAGGATTTCATCGATGAAGGGGGTCCTACTTGGCTTTGATCCCCACTTGTCATCTCTTCTACCTCTACTTTCCTCCCTTAATTGTTTAACCATGTCTGCTATGTATGCCTCTGATTTCCGGTAGTCCTGAGAATGAAGATTAGTCGCTACGCCAAGCGTTTGACTTAGCAAATGGTCTTCGTGAGTGGGCTGAGGCCTAGGCTCTCCTGTCTTTGTGAAAGCCACTCCTGTAGGATCCCGTTGGCTTGCGTTGTTCTCATTAGAGCATTTTTTGTATTCTTTGCATTATCAAATGCATTAGCTTCTTCTTCCAGGTTTGGTATGGCTTTTCGTCCTCAGTGTTGGAAAGATCCACAGCTATGTCTTTTTTGGGGGTCTTTGCCCCCTGACTCAAATTAAGAATAGGTTTCCTATTAGCATATAGAAAACTTGCATTTCCATCCAAGTTAAGTCCTATTGTCACCCTTTTTTGTGGTTTTTTTCTGTTTCTTTTGTGTAGACCAGAAACGGAGGAATTCTCTTGTTCCATAGAAGGTGCAGGTTCGGGCATAATCCTTAGAGGGAGGTTCGACTATAAGGTTAGGAGAGAGTTAAGTTTTCCATTACAGCCTTTTGGGTACTCTCCATTTTTTGGTTGATCACATCAACTACTTATATAACTCATCCTTGGTAACAACTTCATGCTGACTGGATGAGGCAGGCGCCCGATTATCTAAGTTAGCGCCATTCACTTCAGTTAGTGAGGGATCATCATCTTCTCTAGCTGCTACTGCCCTTATAGACCTTCTAGAGGCAGTTCTTCTTCTTCTCCTTCCATGAGCCATTAATTAAAAATAGTGGATTCTTCAAGTAAAGATAAGGATCAAACTTCTGGGCATATGGGTCCAAAGTAGATAACTAGATCTGAATCCTGAGTTGGAGTTTCTCGGTGAAAGCACCAAAATGCTGATCAAAAAATGTCCCAACACCCTAGTTTGGATTTTGAAAGCGCCAGCCCATTTTTGATAGGGCAATATAATAGATTACATATATATAAAGAAAGAACAGAAAAAGAAAGTAGACAAAGAATTTTTGTAGTGGTTGGGCTATTAATGAAGCCTACGTCCACTTTATATTCTTGTTATAGACTAATTGCGGTTACAATAGTTGTTTGATTACAAGTGTTTTATTGTTTTTTAGCTAGATTAAATCTCCAGAGTTTGAATCCACTGGAGAATCATAGTGTACTACTTTGGAAATTACTGTGAGGGAGGTAGGGAGTGAAGAATAATTCAAGCAGAGCTTTAGCAACTAGTCCAGAGAAGATACTCTTTGTGTTGTAGGTGGGACGGTATTTACAGAGGTCGGGGAGCTCTGGGCTAGGCATGTCTTCATCGGCTCTCAGGCAGGTCATAGGCGACCTAGGGAAGCTTTGGCTCGCAAAATTAGCCAAAACCATGGGTCGTTAGTGACTCATGGTCTATGGGTCACTAGCGACCTATAGAATTGGCTCGTTTTGCGGACCAAGTCTTGGCTCCTTTTGATAGTTTTCCATATCTAGTTTTTGATTGTTCGAGTAAAGGCATGGGTCGCTGATGTGCTAAGCACTTAGGATTTTTTGTGGAGTCTGGACTTGGAGATGTTCCCATGGACTTTTATCATTGCTCTTATGTTTTGATAGCAATTCATTAGCTATTTATGTCCTACTACTGACTGAACTAAAGGAGTGCTAATCTCTTAGCTACGTTGATCTCATTCGTTGTCTTAGTCATATGGCTTGATCCTTGTCTTAGATTTTCTTATTAAGTCCTGAATCATCCTATATACACAAGGTTGTTCTGTTTTCTATTGCTTTTTCATAAGTTAAAAACCCGAATAACGTCTCAAAATTTTTTCAACGTCCAAACAAAAAAATTCTAAGTTTTACAATTTTTTTGAAGTTTTGCGAATTTCCAAACAAAAACTCTCTAAGTGCTATTAGTCTCTAAGTTATGTTACTTCAAATCAAGGATTTTGGTTATAATCACAGAACTAGCAAAGTATGAAATGAAACAAGCACAAGTACACAGACATATGTGAATAGATAGATAAAGATATGGTCAAAACATCATTGTATTAGTTATGATTTTCTATACATAGGATCAAAATATGGGGGCCGTACCCACACAACAATGGCCAACAAAGAGAATTTACAGACTCTACAGTATGGACGCAAAGTGTATACTTTGCACTTGAATAAAGTGATTCAAGGAGAAACAAAAACAAGTAAAAACAAGCCAGTCTCCTTGTAAGCTATTGGTTAAGCCAAGTCCATCCTCGCGCCAACCACTCAATGCTTTTTGCTACTGTTTCCATTTCACCTTTGGTTGGTAGTTTCTGCTTCTTTTCGAGAGAGGTGCCACTGCCATTAAAGTCAACATGCACTTCGGTGGAAATTTTCTCCTCCTTTTCCCAATGTTTTTTTAGAAGTGCTTCCCTTTCCCTTATGTTTCTTTGATTTTCAAGAAATCTTCGAAACCTTGATTGCTCCACCTTTTCATTCTTGATGGCTAGCATCTCGTGCTGAGTCTTCGTTGGATGCTCTATCTGTGTCTCCTGCTCCTTGGCTTCCACCGCGGTCCAAGCCATGGAGCGCCGCTATTTTCTCGGCCTCCAGACCCGGTTGTGAACTAGAAAAGAATGCGAGAACTGGAGCAGGAACGGATACAATTCAGACAATGTGAAAATTGTAGCAGGTGCGGATGCCAAGTTAGTTGGCGCATCAATAGGAAAAGTGGGTGGACCTATATGATCAAAAAGGAAAGTATTAAACTCCTCTTGCTCCTATGGCATAAGATGGACACTTCCGAATTCGGGAGAAGCATGGATGTTGCCTGCACCAAGGGAAGGATCATGAATAGCGACTTTGAACACACCCTCATCACCTTCTTTTGAGGGCTCCATCACATGAGGAATAATACCGAGTCCTGAACTCATTGGCGGGTCATGGAGCTGCTCCGATGGTTCACCCATATTGGAAATTAAAGGCCTGGCAGGCATGTCAGTGGGAGTTATCAAGGCAGCATCGACGGCCTCCTTCTCTCGTTTGACTCAGAGAAACTCTTGCCACTTAAGTTTTGCTTTCTTGGATTCGTCACCAAGATAGGAATCTCACAACTCTTGGTCGGAGTAAACGTCGCTATTATTGGCGAAGCGAGATTGGATTTCCTCTTAAATAAGGTCAAAAGTGCGCAAAATTTCAGGCCATGGTAGTTGAGACTTCCTTGATGCAACAAGGAGTTGACGTAAAAATTCAAAATAGTTGGCTCCAACTTCTCCATCTTCTTCTCGAAGTCATTTCGAAGGTCCATGTAGTCCGTTGTCACCACAAGCTTTTCAACTTCAACGATAGTTTTGTCAGCACTAGGTTGCGTGATCTGAGCCTATAATTTAGCGATAGTCTTAGCTTGGTTGACAATCGTCTTGTTATGCCCTTTAACAATTAAATCATGTAGGCGATTGTTTTCCATCGAGCTTCAATGTTAGCGTTACAAGAAGCCACTTCTTCTTTCAATTTTTCCTCTTCCGCATGATTCTTTTTGATTTCCATCTCCCTAGACAATCTCGACCTTCTCATGCGCCTCCTTCAACTCCTTCATCAGGCTAGTAGTTCTGCTATTCTTTTGAAGCGTTGTTTCCTTCTCCTCCCTTCGAATGTTTAATTTTAGCATCCCGATTGGCAACCCCTTTCAAAATCATCCATTTCCTTTTTAAAGGAGAGGATCTCTTGGTAATTATTTCTGTTAATATCCGCCAGCTACTTGTAGAGCTTCTCCCATTTCATGGAATACTCTCGCTCATTTTAGACAGATTGGAGATGCAACATGAAGGAATCCCTACGAACGGGATGATGGTCCATGTCAAACTTAACCCCTCTTAAGAACAAACCAAAAAGCACGAACGCAAGCTTAGGGGGCTCGAAGGAAGAGTAAGGCCGACCTTCGGTAGGGATGAGATGTGCCAAGGGCAGCAGTAACAATAATGGAAGATCGAACATGTGCTGCGGGCATAATCATGGTAGAAGTGATAAGAAGTTCTTAGAACATGGAAGTGTGTTTCGAAGCTTGCTTGGAAAGATAGGAGCGATAGTTGACTCTTGACCTCTTTGATGGCTCATCTCTTTCCTCATGATATCTCCTTTTCAAATACCCGCCTCTGTGTGAACGAGTTCTATCTCTCTTCTCTTGGTGATGAGTTTCGACTTTGGATTCCTTCCTATGAATGTACTCTTCTTCCGTCACCTGGACTTGATGGCGGCTGGAGGGGAGCTTTGGATACTGCTATAAATCGATAAATTCCTCGAAATCATCATAGAAGCCTCGACCTTTCATCATACCTAAAATAGTGCATGCACAAAAAGTTTCAAAAACATAATAAAGTTAAGAAAATATATGAAGGAATGAAAAAATGGAAACAACTATAATCCTAGCACAATGTGTGGGATTGGACTGACTTCGATTGTTGTAAGCGGGACTGATCTGACTATTGGCATGATATCACACGTATAGGAAGGTATCATATCGAATTTTAAGTTTCCTTTCATGAGCTCAATGAAGTCGAGAAAAAAGCCGCTAAAATCTTCGAGCCCCACTACATCATCCTTACTTGGAGAATCTTAGTGTCATTTAGTTTTATGGGTTTTGCCTTGGCTACTTGTCTCCAAAGGAGGTGGAATCGAGAGAACGGGACTCATTCTTGGTGTCTCGTCGCAAGGCTCTGACTCATCTCCATTGGATGCTGACGAAAAGTAATCACTAGCAGTAGTGTAACGCCCCACCTAGACACCCACATTAATAAAGAGTATTACTGGGTAATACTATCTGCTAATATGGAGAGTAGGGCTTGATAGGAGCGACCATCTATAACCATGTCATAAATATCTATTGAATATGACGACAATGCCATAAATTTTATTTTTGAATCAACATATTCAATAAATACTTAATACAAAGCCATAGGTGGCGATAGGATATATCAGAACAAAATACAACTACTCAAATGCAAAATACATCACAGAACAGCAGATAATCCCATATGCACACATATAAAGATACATCAAAAAGTACAAATGATACATCGCATATGTGGTACGACGACCACAATACAAATACGAGTCAAAAGAATACACATATCAGAGTAGCAAACCAAAAAGAACTACACAAAAAGCTGTAACAAAAAGAACTAGCAGAATAGTCCATGCAGAAGCAGAATAAGCTGAGTCCAAATGTACCTAACCTGAAACACCTCGGTCTGACCCGAGTATAAAATACACGGGTTAATCTAGCTAAACAAATCAGTTAAGAAGGATAACCGATAATATTAGCATAAAGATAATATGATAATATTCTCGAGTGCGAAGAGACAACTAAAGCATATGTTTACATCAAGTGAAAATATGGTATCACTATACAAACATATAATCCCAAAAGAGATAAAATAACCCATAAAACGCCAAAAGTAGTGAGCCTCATATCATCTACATTCATAAAAAATTTAATATGGTTTAGGGGAAAAACCTAAACCCGCCAACTTGGCAAATCTAAAACATGCATAAAGAGATCTCATCTCAAATACGCCAGAAGACTAATATATCCCCAAAGTGGAGAATAAAATCTCAAGTAAACGCCAAGAGGCAAATCTCATATAACACTAGTATAGGCAATTCATATATCAAAAAAGGAATTTCCAAGAGTTCAAATTCCCAAAAGGTAATCGCCACAAATACGTATCGAATGGTTCAAAGGACCGATTCCAGAAAGGGGCGATACGCAAGGGAAAATAGTTAAAGAAACCATCTCAAAAGTGTTTGCACATGCATGTGGCCGAAGCCTTGCCAAGTACTGTTATCTCGAATAGGTACCTCACTCGAAGGTAAAAACTCCGCAATGGCAAACATCTCAAAGACCAATATGCCACAATGGTAAAAGCCGCAATGGCAAACATCTCAAAGACCAATATGCCACAATGGTAAAATCCCCAATGGCAATAATCCGAAGATCCAATACTGGCATGCCGCAATGGCAAATATGTCACAAACTCTCGAATACGAACCCGAGTAGTGTTAACGTGCGTCCCATACCACACGTTCGCACTAAACGATTTACTAACCACTAGTAAATTTCACACTCAAAGCAGTAAAAAGGCTTATCTCATCTCATCGGTAAACTCGACTAGAGGGTCAAAACGATCAAACAGACAAGTCAGGAATTAACCGAGAAGATAAACGCACGTGTCTCATACCATGTGTTTTACCAAACCGTTTAATTCTTCTTCTCATTCGCATGAATAGTGCAAAACCATATACTTTATAGAAAATAATTTACCTTAAAAATAAGCTTTGGAAAATTGATTTCGAAAACCATTTGGGTTTATTTTAAAATTTCCCATATTATAAAGGATAAATAGGTTTACTACATGAAAATACTTTATAATGTTGTATAATAATTATTTTTAAATCCCTTAAATTTTAAAAATCATTTCAAAAAGAATTGGAGAAAACCGCGCTCGAAAACGACCAAAAAATAGCAAAATTCCACTCAAACCGAAATTCAAATTTAATTCGGATAATTCAAATTTTGAATTTTGAATCCATCAAAACCGGGCTATCCTATTTTTAGGCAACATAACCCTCAAAATACTTGAGAAATATCAAAATAACGAAGTAAATGTCAAAAATCGGATGGAAAAGGGACAAACACTTGGCCAAAATAATGCCTAGGTCTGAAATCTTCTCCGGGTTCAACTTTCAGATATAAAACAGGTGGTCGAACGACATTTTATTGAACAAAAAATTGGTACGCACAAATTAGAAATCTTTATCTTTCAAACAAAAAAGGAACCAATGAATTCTGACAGGAAACGAAAAAGTTACACTATCTCAAACATGGACTCAGGCCATGTTTGCAACGGTTCAAAAACTAAAAATGCACAGGCCTGAAAACCCTCTTGGGTTCAACTTTCAAACATTAAATAGACAAACAAATTAGCTCGGATTATGCTAAAAATTTGTCTTCCTATAAAGGAGAACTTCAGCTTTTAAGCAAAAAAAGAATCATGCAATTTGGATAGAATGTGAGAAAGTTATGATGTCTCAAAGTTGAACCTAGGCGGTGTTTTAACTGTAAAAATCTAGGCAAAAACATGCTCTGGATCATAGTTCGGCAGCATATATATAATGTATAGGTAGAAATGAACTGAAATTTTAGTACAGTTATAGTAGAGAAGTTCATCTTTCAAACCAAAAAGAATCGACGAATTCTAGTAAGAAATGAAAAAGTCATGCTATCACAAACATGAACTCAGTCTATTGTTGCAGCAACTCAGCAAACAATTTCTACAAGAAAAAGTATGCTTTCGAGTAGATTTTCCACCATTTATTTGAACATCCAATTAACAATATTTTTCAAACAAAATTTGCAGAAATGAAATTCAGCATGTATGCTACCAAATGCATGAAATCCTGCAGTATTTTGGTTGTCGGAATCAAAAGTTATAAGTACTCAAAGATGCAAAAGGGAACAGTTAACAAAAAAAATAACTATAGGAACTTTCATACCGCAAGCAAATATTCACTATTTTTGGCGATTTGAGCTTTGCTCAGCTAGAATTTGTGAGTTTTTGTAACTCACCTTGTAGTTTAGATGCAAAGACTATCATTTGAGTAGAAATATGGAAGCTTTTCGCTAGATTGAAACTTCCAAAACCTGTAAAAAAAAGAAATAGATGCATACAAAATGAAGAAAAGCCATTACAAGAAAAATCATTTCACAAATTAAGACTTTTGATGAAAAGATTGTGTTTTGGAAGCGATTACCTGTTGTATTCTTCTTTAGATTGATTATAATAGCAACTTATTGAAGAAAATTGGAGATTAAAAGCTTTGGATTTGAAAAATTGGTGGACTTTGATTCCTTTTTCACTGTTTTCTTTCTGGCTATTTGGAGAAGATGAAGTGAAGTACGTACAGGTAATGTTTCTTACTTGTTAATTTCTGTTTTTAGTAAACTAATGGGCTTTAGGCCCAAATTAGAGAAAATAAATAAGCTATGTAACTAAATTAACACTAAACCAAATATATACACTTATGTCATAAAATAAATGACATTTTTCTTCTTCAAGTTTTAACCCAAATAATTTATGTGAACCTACATACATATTAAATAAAATATTCTACATCATATAAAAAAATTAGTTTTCAAAACATTTTTATTATCAAATTCTTTTATTTTTAACTTCAAAAATTCAACAAAAATTCTTTTCTTGCACATAAAAATATGATAAACCATTTCAATCCTAATTTTATGACCAAAGCTCATTTTTAACCCAATTTCCACCTTTTATTCCAATAAACAACCTTTAAAAAATCAAATGCTTCATTTAAAAATTATTAAAAGAAGTAATTGGTAGTAATTAATAAAATTATTGCATTTCCTCTAAATAAAAATTATTTTCCATTCATTATTAACCCAAACAAGTAAAATAAACCTTAGAATTTCATTTTCACATTTTAAGTTCCAAAATTCATTGTTTACTCCAAATAAACAGTTTAATTTCTCCAATTTTATTTTAATTCACAATATTAAATCATAACTACCGGTATAATTTAATATTTACAGGTAATCTCCAAAACTAGGGTTGTTACAGACTCCCCTTCTTAACTAAATTGTGTCCACACAATTTCAAGAGAAGATTTTTTTATTCAACTTATTAATTTCATCAATTAAAAGAAAAGAAATAGCTTGAGACAAAAAGATTCTCAACATCGCTATGCGAGGAAAGAATGCCCGGGTAGGATCGCTTGATAAACTCTTTTGTTTCCCAAGTGCAGTCACTGGGATTAGCGGACCATTGAACTTTAATGAGTGGCACATCCTTTTATTGAAAGCGTTTCACCCCCGAAGCAAGTACATGAGTAGACTGCTGCATAACAGATAAGTCTGGTGAAATCTCAAGCTCTTGCAAATAAGTAGAATCGATAACAGAATCCGACTCTCGATGACACTTCCAAAGCTGAGAGACATGAAATGCGTCATTAATGCCAGATAGATGAGTTGGAAGTGAAACTCTAAAAGCCATAGGGCCAATACGTTCAGTAACAGGAAATGGTTCTATTAAGCGAGGAGCCAGTCTCCCAGTCGTACTAAAGCGAATAGCCCCTTCAAAGGAGAAACACGAATAAAGATGAGATCACCAATAGAGAACTCGAAAGGCTTCCTACAGTTGTCCGCGTAGGATTTCTAGCGGCTCTGTGTCTCTTTCATTCTTTGACGAATAAGATCAATCTCTTCTGAAGAATCACGGACATAATCTGGGCTAAGAATAAGCTTCCCACCAGATTCCAATCAATAAGAAGGTGATCGACATGGCCTTCCATATAGGCCTATGAATGGAGCCATACCAATACTGGACTGAAAAGTATTGTTGTAGGAAAATTCCGCAAGAGGTAGGTGATCCTCCCAACTACCACCAAAATCTAGGATGCAAGCACAAAGAAGATCCTCGACGATACGATTCACCTGTTCAGTCTGTCCATTAGACTGCAGATGATATGTTGTGCTGAAATTAAGCTTTGTTCACAAAGCTTATTAAAGACTCCGCTTGGAATGTCTCGTGAATAGCGGGGCATGGTCACAAACAATCGAGCTAGGAACAACGTCGATTTCCTTGATACATAACCTGGCAAAATTAGAAGAACTTCTATTAGACTTAATAGGAATGAAATGAGCTATTTAGTGAGGCAATCAACAATAACCCAAATGCTAGAATGGCCCGATCTTGAATGTGGTAGGCTGTCAATGAAATACATCGAAATCTGATCCCATTTCCACAATGGACTCTCTAGAGGCTGAAGGAGACCAGAAGTTGCTGATGTTAGGCTTTGATACATTGATAAGTCATGCAATTACTTACATAACTCGCCACATTGCGCTTCATGCCTTCCTAATAATAAAAGCGATGCATACCGGCGTTCATCTTACAACTGCCGGGATGAATGGTATACTTAGAACAATGACAATCATCGAGAATGTCATGCCTAAATACAGAATCAAAAGGCACAAAAAGACGGTTCTTCTTGCGAAGACATCTTTAAGAATCAGTGCTGAAATACCTCAACTCCTAGTCATGGGACTTAGACTCACAAATTTGAATAAGGTCCATAAGATTGAGATCACGCCGCTCAGCATCGGCAATACGATCCAATAAGCTAGATTGAGCTTCCAAACTGAATAATAAGATAGGAGAATCAAAAGATGGAGCTCGATCATGAATATCACAAAGGGATAAGGTCTCTAGAATAAGCGCATCAGCAACACGATTACCCTTACCAGGGGTATACTTGATATCAAAGTCATAGGAAGCAAGGAACTCGAGTGTAATATCCCGGAATTTCCAGGAGTTTAAAATGTTGATAATCGCTTAATTTAATTATTTGAATTGATTAAATTGTTATTTTCAAAAATAATTAACCAAGTAATATTTTAATCTTGGTTATAAATTGGTTTTATAATAAGAATAATTATTTTATTGTATAAATAAATTCTAAATTGATATATTGTTTTCAAAATTTATAAGTATGTTTAAATGCATTTATGTCTATGTATTTAAATCTGTGTATATTAAATTGATTTTAAAATAGGATATATTATTTGGAAATAATAATGAGTTTCTTTTAAAATAGATGATTATATTTATTTAAATTTATTTTAGATTTGATTTTTAAATTGGACTTTGAAAATGAATATAAATTTGAATTCGGGAATATACATACATTTTAAAATAAAATAATATATATATAGTTGGTTTTAAATTATATAGATACTGTTTTTTAATTAAAAAAAAAGATTTGTTTATTTGATATTTAATTAGAAAAGCATTTTTAAAATTTAGAAAAACACATTAGTAATTAGGAAAATAATTTTAAAAAGCTTTTAAATTTTCTTTTAAAACAAACTCAATATTTACAAATGTTCATTTCTTAAACACTTTGATAACAAGTGTTACAAACTTTGTGTAAACAAAAGACATGTGTCCATTTATTTCTAATTTTCTTTTTCATTAATAAAATCTGAAATTTTCTATATAAACACTCTTTTCATTTTTCCCTTTTTCTTTAAATCTTTGCTCATGCTTAAAAAGAAAACTAAATCTTCATGCAACCTTCATTCAAACACCCAAAACCAGAAAAATATTCAAACAAAACCTGAAGCACTCCTCAACTCAAAGCTTGTTCAATTCAAAAGAAAAACATAAACCTGATCAATCTTCAAAAACAAATTCTGCAAATTTGTTAATCTGGAAGCATCACAGTTAAACCCAAATTTGCAAAATGAATTCAAAGAGCCTGAAACCAATTCACAGATTTTAAACAATCTGTAGTATTCAACCTGCAATGCGTTGATCCTTCCTGTTTCAAGTTGAATCATCTCAGTCAATAAAGAAACCAAGTATTAAAACAATTTCCAGTTCTATCATCAACAACAAACTCTGCACTAGGTTGAGGTGAGTAAACATTTAATTCTAAACATAAAGTTGATTGATAATTGTTGCTTATAAAATCTTTGTGAAATGATAACTGCATGTGTGTACTTTTATGAATGTGATTTTATTTGAGTATGCATGCCTGGTATATGTATGTCACCCCTCTGTTGCATGATTCAGAGTAAAATTTTAAACAAATTCTTTTCATTCTTCTCTGATTTCTGAGGCGCCTGAATATTCTCAAACAAATTAAGTTTGTTTAAGTATGAACTATAATCTAAAATTAGTTAAACATGTTTTTAGATATAGTAACTGGGAAGATATGGTTAAAGTACAAACTTTATAAAATATGTTAGAAATCAATTAACACAATTCTCTGATTCATCTATATAGATTGAATTGATGTTGGAAGTTATGATTTTTAAAATCAAAATCAGGTTTTTAAATGAAGTAAAATGTGGGAATTTGGGGTTTTATCTGGCAATAGATTTTTGGTGATCTCTGTTAATATGTGAATCTCGAATGCTTGAGTTGGTTAATGGAGTTAGTATTTACGTCAGAGTGTTTAACAAAAATCATTGAAGAATTTATTAATCATCGTAGGTTTTGATTTTTGCCTTAGATTGATTTAAACTTAGTTTTTGAAAGCCTAATGTAAATTTGATTTCTGCATACCCAAAATTGAATCGAGCCGTATGATTTTTGGGGAGAAGCTTGTGCGGTGAGTCAGCAAGCTAAGGTCGTGGTTGTGTTTCTTAATGATGATCGGCAGCGACAATTTTTGGGTTTTCTGGTGATGGGTTTTTGAGTTCAGTCACCTGATGAACTCGATTTTGATTCTAAGCAAAGGGTGTCGATCTGTGTGTCGTAGGTGGATGTAGGAGCTTGGATGACTAGGCGGTGGTTTCGCCGTTGGCCAGAGGGAAGCCAGCAACGGTGCAGGTTGCACGGGGAGGTGGATGTGGTCAGTTGTTTGGGAATTTGTTTTGGTCAGTGTTTCTGGAGTTAGCTCCGGAAGGAGGGGAGAAGACTCGGGGAAGGACTCGAGCATTTTTGGTTATGGCTCGGGGTTATACCCGTGTTGATCTGTGCATGGTTGGGTAGTGTTAACTGTTAGTTTAACAGTTTTAAGTTTAAAATTTTAAACAGTCTTAAACTTTTAAATATATATATATATATATATAAGAAAAAAAAAGATGTGCTTGTTTCCTTAGATTCATGTATATAGGTTGAATCATAATGGAAATACTTAACAAAATTTAAAATTTAAAATAAGTAAGTTTAAACCTTGAATTGTTTAAGTTAAATTTAAATTCATCCTTTAATTTATTTGTTTTTATAAAAGAATTTGTATGAATGTTTTAAATTTTTAATGTTATTTTCAAATTTTACTTTGGAAATATAAAATAGGAAATTTACAAATGATTTATTAGTTAACAAGTGAAGTTTTAGCAATTTATTTGAAATTAGTATTTGTTAATTAATAATTGAGGGAAAGTAATTAATGATTATTCTATATCTTAATTTAATTAATAAATTAAGATTAAGTTAAGAGTTCAAGATTTATTTAAGATAATATTTTATCTTAAATAATAATTAAGTATTTATAATTTGTAATTAGTTAGTAAATTAAGGAATTTTAATGTAATTAAATTATTTAAAGGGGTTTAATTAAGTAATTAATTAAATATAATTAATTATTTAATTAACTATTAATTAAGTTGATGATTTAATTAATGTCTAATGTTAATTAAATTTTAATTACTTAATTAACTAGTCATTAAGAGTTAATTAAATATTAATTAATTAATAAAGGTTTTATTTAAATTTTAATTGGGTTTTCTTAATTAATAATTAAAGGATTATTAATTTATAATGAAAGTTAATTAAGAATTAATTAACCGTTTTATTTAGGTTAATTAATTGTAATTAAGAATTAATTAATTTTAATTATGGATTAATTAATTTTTAATTAATGTTAATTAATAATTAAGTTTATTAATTAATGATTAAGAGTTGATTAATTAATTAATTAAGTTTAATTAATTATAAAGGTAATTAGTGATTAATTACTTTTTATTAAAGGATTGATTAATAATTAAGGTTTATTTTAATAGTTGGAGATAATTAATCTGATAATTTAAGATTAATTTGGGTTAATGAGTAATTATGGATGGATTACTCAATGTTGTTTTATGAGATGAGTGTAATCAAGTAGGTTAATTAATTTGTTAATTAATTAAATATGGTCACTTGATAAATGGTTAAGTATGATTACTTAATAAAGTTTTGATAAGATTAATTACTTAAGATAAGTAATTGATTAATTACAGAGGTAATTGAGTTGGTTAAATTACTGATTTGGGAAGTAAATTTTAAATGAATAATTACATGTTAAGTAATTAAAGGTTTATTACTTGGTGTAATAAATCAATGAATTTATAAAGCAATTAAAAGTAATTAAGAAGTAATTAAGAATAATTAATTACTGTATTTTGATTAATTAAAAGCAATTAATCTAAGCATGATTAATTAATTAAGGTTCATTAATTGATATGATTATGAAAATAATTAAGGATTAATTACTTTATTAAGAGTTAATTAATCAAGGTTGATTAGGATTAATTAATTGATTTAACTAATGTTAATTTAAGCAAGATTTATTTTGATGAAGGTAATTAATTTCATTAATTTTAAATTAATTAAGTGATTAGGTAATTAATTTAATTCACTTTAAATTAATTAGAGTTTGAGATAGTTAATTTAATTCAGTTTAAATTAATTATGATATGGTTTGAGTTAATCATTACTTATGAATGATTGGACGACGTTGATTGTCTCGAGTGCTGCGTGATCTCAGTAATGAGATAAGTATGGTTATGTGATATGAATACTTGGTTGGATTGTGTTGATTACATAGATTATCAATTTGGATGTTGATATATGGATTATCTATTATGATATTGATAATGTGGATTACCTGTAATTTGATAATGTTGATTTTCAATTGTGGCTTGTGAATTACCTATTCTGTGTATATATAGATAGTTGAATTTAATTGTTTTAAAACCTTTAAAACAACTTGAACCTAAATGACACGCTTTGGATTTCGATGAGACCGGGATCGGGTTTCCATATTTGGATATTCGAAAACCACATCGATTTCAAATAACGTTAGGTCGTGAGTCAAAGTGGAGCAAGTGAAGACTCGAGGTGTAAGGGCTATACGTCAGTATAACTCTGTGGGTGATTCCGTAATGAGTTGACGAAATAGTAATTATAGATTCGAGATGGTGGTTTAGAGTGCAAGGGTTATTGTCGTTAACTCTGAGGATGATTCCAAAATGAGTGTAACGAGATAATGCCTTCGGTTTCGTTCGAAACGGGAATGAACTTGTAAGGATTGAATGCTTTCAGAACATCGTCAGGTAGACGATGAGCATTCTAAGTGATATTTCCTATAAAGGTAATCGTAACCTCAAGCCTCATCAACCGGGAATGGCTAAAACAGGGGAGGTGCAGCAAAGCTTCGTGGGTCGCACCAACTGGAGAGTAAGATTTACCCCTGTCTAGAGGTCCCTTTTATTTCGGCTTTGTGGACGGTTGAATAGCTACAACCATCGGGGTTGTCTTATTTGGAACTGTTCAGTAAGGAACGTGTCCGGCTTTGTGTTGCAGGGGCTTGGGAGTAAACCTCGGTACGGTGATCTAGGCCACGTACTGTGATGGGCGGTACCCCAGTAGCCCTGCCATTGTATGGAATCCAAAATCCAATAAGTGCCAACGGTTTTGATTGTATTACCCACTTTTGTGGCTAGTAGCTGGAATTTAAACATGTAACAATTTCGGCTATTTCTTATTTACTTGAAAACTCTAGACACTATTATAATATCACAGAATTTCCTATCAAATGTTTTGGTTAGCGTAAGGTAAAAACTTTTCCATGTTTATGTGTAGGAAGTCTTACGTGATACCTTTTCTTTTCAATGGTTTTTAAAAGTTAAGCAACTTTAACCGTTTACTTACACCAGACCCATGTCTGACCCGTAGTTTATTCTGTTTTTCTTAAACTCTTGGGTACTCAAATTTTTACGAGTAGCCAAGGGATTCAGGTTAGGATTTTAGGTTGGCTTGACGAATTCTGATGGAGCAATGGAGCAGGAGGCTTCTGCATATAGCTATAGAGTATTCCGCTGTGTGTTCTCTGAGATGTTGTTTGTCTTTGAGTTGTATAACTAGACAGGTGTTTATAACTGTCTAGTATGAGTTGATTATGCTATGTATCTCTGATGTATATGATACTATGTGATTAATATAATTTATTCGTTCCGCTATTTAGATTCTGATGTGTTGTTTCTTCTTCTTTTCTATCTTTTCTCTTTTCTATCCCTTTCTTTCTTAAAGATGACGTGATTTTCCGGGAGTGGAAAGTCGGGTCGTCACAGTTGGTATCAGAGCATTAGGTTGAGTGGATACCTAGGCTCTGAAGTGTATCTTTCTTTAGGGAGCATTAGGTTGAGTGAATACCTAGGCTCCTAGAGGTGTCTTTCTTGAGAGAGCGTATTTGTAATTTTTATATATAACTATATATGTATATATTTCTACCTATCTGTTGGGTTACCTGTTTGGGTTTTCCAATATAAGTTATAAAGGTAGATGGGGTAGTAGTGTGTAACACAACTACCATCTGTTGGAGTTTGAATGTTTGAGGTTGGAAGTGTATTTGTCGAGACTGTAGACCTAATACGGTCTCGAGTAATCTTTTTATTTGGAGTAAGGATTTCATTTGATCTCTGAAGGAAACCTGTTAAGGTTCGGAGTTCATCTTTGAAGTGTGAGTTTGATTGCGCTCGTGTGAGCGGATTTTTGAGAATTTGGATCTGTCGGTTGGGCAGATGTAAGTGATGGTATTTTGATACCTCAGGAAGTAGTAGCTGCGTGATGAGATGCAGTGACTATGGAAGTCTCTGGAGATGTTTTCTTTCGAGGCAAGTTTAAGGAAGTATGTTTGCTTCGGTGTTGTGGCTGAGTTCAGCAGGATGTTTGTGTTTAGTTGGAGGTCCGAGTTTCTTAGAGAGCTTTGTTTTCGAATTCTTTGGCATCTGTGGCAGCAGTGCAGCTTGGAGTGTTCACGGTGTTGGCAGAAGATCTTTTAGGCTTAGCATTTCCTGGAGATGGAGTTCAGAAGCAGCAGTGAGGATCTGTTTCTTCAATGGATTAGTTGGTTAAGGATAAACTGCTCTGATTAGTGGAGAGAGAACAGTATCTTGGATTTGGATTGGTTGATCGCAAAAGTGACTTGCGATGGCTTGGTGATTATCTTAGATAGTCTTTTGCTTGGATTTGTAGCATTTCTAGAGGATGTAGAAATTATGGAGTTGCTGAAGATTGTCCGAGTATATCTTCAGGAAAGTTAGAGTTTTGCCCGCATTGGAGATTGAGTTCTGAATCGACTTGTCAGGAGTAATACAGGTGATTCAGTTGGGTAGAAGGTTGTCTCCTAGGTTGGTTGTTTGGTGTAGCAGCTCTGTATCTCTTGGAACTTCTGTTGAACCTTATTTCCAAGATGTGATGTTTAGTCTGTGCCTGTGTTCTTCTACGGCATTTTTCATCTGCTCCAGATCAGAGTTGTGCAGCGGAAGCAAGGTGGCTGTTGTTCTTGAGTAGAAGCAACTGGATGTTGCAGTGTTTCGGATTAGAGAATTTCTTCTGAATTTATTTTTCAGAATCTGAGGCAAGTTGGCGAGTGATTATGTTCTGTCTTTTCAGATAGGAGAAGTTGTTTTCTACTGTTGATAGTAAAGTCTGGTTTTGACTTGGATTGATCTTGTGAGAATCAGTTTGTTGAGTTGATCCAGTTGGTTTTGAGAAGCATCAGCGAGGGATGAGTTAATCAGGAAGGATCTGTAGGCAACCCGGATCATTAGGTAAGTTTTGAGGTTAAGTAACGGAAGAATTTGGAATTCAAAGTTGAAGACTTCGTTGTTATCGAGATTTTTCTCTGGTAAAGGGAGCAATGAGATTTGAGGTGAGCTCCGTAGTATATAGGATTCTTCATAGTTTGTAGGATCAGTGCTTTGGATTGAAGAGTTGAATTTCCAGTTTGGAAGACTGGAATTCAAATTATTTCATGTGTCTCTGAGGGAGTACGTGTTTTGGTCATCACTGGTTTTTGAGACTAGTAGTTCTGTGAAGGTTTTAGATGTTGATCAGACTTGTCTATGGTCTGGTATCTTAGGTAGATTATAGATCTAGCTGAGTGGGAACTCAGTAGCTTATAAGTATAGCTAGCTTGGATTTAATAGAGCGAGTATCCCTGTGTCTGTACTGGGGAAACTCGAGAAAATTTAGGAAGTTTATCCGGATCTGTGTCCGGATAGCTAGTGTTGTTTGATTGAATTGGTTGTTTGGATGAAACTATTTGTTTGATTGATAGGGTATGGCTGTTATGTTTGTTTGAACTGGTTGAAATAAATTAAAACTTTGGGATTATCTTTGCTTTAAATTTCGAGGACGAAATTCTGTTAAGAGGGGAGGATTGTAATATCTCGGAATTTCCAGGAGTTTAAAATGCTGATAATCGCTTAATTTAATTATTTGAATTGATTAAATTGTTATTTTCAAAAATAATTAACCAAGTAATATTTTAATTTTGGTTATAAATTGGTTTTATAATAAGAATAATTATTTTATTGTATAAATAAGTTCTAAATTGATATATTGTTTTCAAAATTTATAAGTATGTTTAAATGCATTTATATCTATGTATTTAAATCTGTGTATTTTAAATTGATTTTAAAATAGGATATATTATTTGGAAATAAGGAGCTTCTTTTAAAATAGATGATTATATTTGTTTAAATTTATTTTAGATTTGATTTTTAAATTGGACTTTGAAAATGAATATAAATTTGAATTCAAGAATATACATACATTTTAAAATAAAATAATATATATAGTTGGTTTTAAATTATATAGATACTGTTTTTTAATTAAAAAATAAGATTTGTTTATTTGATATTTAATTAGAAAAGCATTTTTAAAATTTAGAAAAACACATTAGTAATTAGGAAAATAATTTTAAAAAGCTTTTAAATTTTCTTTTAAATTAAAACAAACTCAATATTTACAAATGTTCATTTCTTAAACACTTTGATAACAAGTGCTACAAACTTTGTGTAAACAAAAGACATGTGTCCATTTATTTGTAATTTTCTTTTTAATTAATAAAATCTGAAATTTTCTATATAAACACTCTTTTCATTTTTCCCTTTTTCTTTAAATCTTTGCTCATGCTTAAAAAGAAAACTAAATCTTCATGCAACCTTCATTCAAACACCCAAAACCAGAAAAATATTCAAACAAAACCTGAAGCACTCCTCAACTCAAAGCTTGTTCAATTCAAAAGAAAAACATAAACCTGATCAATCTTCAAAAACAAATTCTGCAAATTTGTTAATCTGGAAGCATCACAGTTAAACCCAAATTTGCAAAATGAATTCAAAGAGCCTGAAACCAATTCACAGATTTTAAACAATCTGTAGTATTCAACCTGCAATGCTTTGATCCTTCCTGTTTCAAGTTGAATCATCTCAGTCAATAAAGAAACCAAGTATTAAAGCAATTTCTAGTTCTATCATCAACAACAAACTCTGCACTAGGTTGAGGTGAGTAAACATTTAATTCTAAACATAAAGTTGATTGATAATTGTTGCTTATAAAATCTTTGTGAAATGATAATTGCATGTGTGTACTTTTGGGAATGTGATTTTATTTGAGTATGCATGCCTGGTATATGTATGTCACCCCTCTGTTGCATGATTCAGAGTAAAATTTTGAACAAATTCTTTTCATTCTTCTCTGATTTCTAAGGGGCCTGAGTATTCTCAAACAAATTAAGTTTGTTTAAGTATGAACTATAATCTAAAATTAGTTAAACATGTTTTTAGATATGTAGTAACTGGGAAGATATGGTTACAGTACAAACTTTATAAAATATGTTAGAAATCAATTAACACAATTCTCTGATTCATCTATATAGATTGAATTGATGTTGGAAGTTATGATTTTTAAAATCAAAATCAGGTTTTAAATGAAGTAAAATATGGGAATTTGGGGTTTTATCTGGAAATAGATTTTTGGTGATCTCTGTTAATATGTGAATCTGGAATGCTTGAGTTGGTTAATGGAGTTAGTATTTGCATCAGAGTGTTTAGCAAAAATCATTGAAGAATTTATTAATCATCTGGGTTTTGATTTTTGCCTTAGATTGATTTAAACCTAGTTTTTGAGAGCCTACTGTAAATTTGATTTCTACATACCCAAAATTGAATCGAGCCGTAAGATTTTTGGGGAGAAGCTTGCGCGGTGAGTCAGCAAGCTAAGGCCGGGGTTGTGTTGCTTAATGATGATCGGCGGCGACGATTTTTGGGTTTTCTGGTGATGGGTTTTTGAGTTCAGTCACCTGATGAACTCGATTTTGATTCTAAGCAAAGGGTGTCGATCTGTGCGTCATAGTTGGATGTAGGGGCTTGGATGACTCGGCGATGGGTTCGCCGTTGGCCAGACGAAAGCCAGCAACGGTGCAGGTTGCACGGGGAGGTGGATGTGGTCAGTTGTTTGGGAATTTGTTTTGGTCAGTGTTTCTGGAGTTAGCTCGGGAAGGAGGGGAGAAGACTCGGGGAAGGACTCGAGCATTTTTGGTTGTGGCTCGGGGTTATACCCATGTTGATCTGTGCATGGTTGGGTAGTGTTAACTGTTAGTTTAACAGTTTTAAGTTTAAAATTTTAAACAGTCTTAAACTTTTAAAAATATATATATATATATATATATATATATATATATAAGAAAAAAAGAAGATGTGCTTGTTTCCTTAGATTCATGTATATAGGTTGAATCATAATGGAAATACTTAACAAAATTTGAAATTTAAAATAAGTAAGTTTAAACCTTAAATTGTTTAAGTTAAATTTAAATTTATCCTTTAATTTATTTGTTTTTATAAAAGAATTTGTATGAATGTTTTAAATTTTTAATGTTATTTTCAAATTTTACTTTGGAAATATAAAATAGGAAATTTACAAATGATTTATTAATTAAGAAGTGGAGTTTTAGCAATTTATTTGAAATTAGTATTTGTTAATTAATAATTGAGGGAAAGTAATTAATGATTATTCTATATCTTAATTTAATTATAAATTAAGATTAAGTTAAGAGTTCAAGATTTATTTAAGATAATATGTTATCTGAAATAATAATTAAGTATTTATAATTTGTAATTAGTTAGTAAATTAAGGAATTTTAAGTTAATTAATTAATTTAAATTATTATTTAAAGGGGTTTAATTAAGTAATTAATTAAATATAATTAATTATTTAATTAACTATTAATTAAGTTGATGATTTAATTAATGTCTAATGTTAATTAAATTTTAATTACTTAATTAACTAAGTCATTAAGAGTTAATTAAATAGTAATTAATTAATAAAGGTTTTATTTAAATTTTAATTGGGTTTTCTTAATTAATAATTAAAGGATTATTAATTTATAATGAAAGTTAATTAAGAATTAATTAACCGTTTTATTTAGGTTAATTAATTGTAATTAAGAATTAATTAATTTTAATTATGGATTAATTAATTTTTAATTAAGATTGTTAATTAATAATTAAGTTTATTAATTAATGATTAAGAGTTGATTAATTAATTAATTAAGTTTAATTAATTATAAAGGTAATTAGTGATTAATTACTTTTTATTAAAGGATTGATTAATAATTAAGGTTTATTAATTAGTAGTTGGAGATAATTAATCTGATAATTTAGGATTAATTTGGGATAATGAGTAATTATGGATGGATTACTCAATGTTGTTTTATGAGATGAGTGTAATCAAGTAGGTTAATTCATTTGTTAATTAATTAAATATGGTCACTTGATAAATGGTTAAGTATGATTACTTAATAAGTTTTGATAAAATTAATTACTTAAGATAAGTAATTGATTAATTACAGAGGTAATTGAGTTAGGTAAATTACTTATTTTGGAAGTAAATTTTAAATGAATAATTACTTGTTAAAGTAATTAAAGGTTTACTACTTGGTGTAATAAATCAACGAATTTATAAAGTAATTAAAAGTAATTAAGAATAATTAATTACTGTATTTAAGTTGATTAATTAAAAGCAATTAATCTAAGCGTGATTAATTAATTAAGGTTCATTAATTGATATGATTAATGAAAATAATTAAGGATTAATTACTTTATTAAGAGTTAATTAATCAAGGTTGATTAGGATTAATTAATTGATTTAACTAATGTTAATTTAAGCAAGATTAATTTTGATGAAGGTAATTAATTTAATTAATTTTAAATTAATTAAGTGATTAGGTAATTAATTTAATTCACTTTAAATTAATTAGAGTTAGAGATAGTTAATTTAATTCAGTTTAAATTAATTATGATATGGTTTGAGTTAATCGTTGCTTATGAATGATTGGATGACGTTGATTGTCTTGAGTGCTGTGTGATCACTGTAATGAGATAAGTATGGTTGTGTGATATGAATACTTGGTTGGATTGTGTTGATTACATAATTATCAATTTGGATGTTGATATATGGATTATCTATTATGATATTGATAATGTGGATTACCTGTAATTTGATAATGTTGATTTTCAATTGTGGCTTGTGAATTATCTATTCTGTGTATATATAGATAGTTGAATTTAATTGTTTTAAAACCTTTAAAACAACTTGAACCTAAAAGACACGCTTTGGATTTCGATGAGACCGGGATCGGGTTTCCATATTTGGATATCCGAAAACCACAGCGATTTCAAATAACGTTAGGTCGTGAGTCAAAGTGGAGCAAGTGAAGACTCGAGGTGTAAGGGCTATACGTCAGTATAACTCTGTGGGTGATTCCGTAATGAGTTGACGGAATAGTACTTATAGATTCGAGATGGTGGTTTAGAGTGCAAGGGTTATTGTCGTTAACTCTGAGGATGATTCCAAAATGAGTGTAACGAGATAATGCCTTCGGTTTCGTTCGAACCCGGAACGAACTTGTATGGATTGAATGCTTTCAGAACATCGTCAGGTGGACGATGAGCATTCTAAGTGATATGTCCTATAAAGGTAATCGTAACCTCAAGCCTTATCAACCGGGAATGGCTAAAATGGGGGAGGTGCAGCAAAGCTTCGTGGGTCGCACCCACTGGAGAGTAAGATTTACCCCTGTCTAGAGGTCCCTTTTATTTCGGCTGTGTGGACAGTTGAATAGCTACAACCGTCGGGGTTGTCTTATTTGGAACTGTTCAGTAAGCAACGGGTCCGGCTTTGTGTTGCAGGGGATTGGGAGTAATCCTCGGTACGGTGATCTAGGCCACGTACTGTGACGGGCGGTACCCCAGTAGCCCTGCCATTGTATGGAATCCAAAATCCAATAAGTGCCAACGGTTTTGATTGTATTACCCACTTTTGTGGCTAGTAGCTGGAATTTAAACATGTAACAATTTCGACTATTTCTTATTTACTTGAAAACCCTAGACACTATTATAATATCACAGAATTTCCTATCAAATGTTTTGGTTAGCGTAAGGTAAAAACTTTTCCATGTTTATGTGTGGGAAGTCTTACGTGATACCTTTTCTTTTCAAAGGTTTTTAAAAGTTAAGCAACTTTAACCGTTTACTCACACCAGACCCATGTTTGACCCGGAGTTTATTCTATTTTTCTTAAACTCTTGGGTACTCAAATTTTTACGAGTAGCCAAGGGATTCAGGTTAGGATTTTAGGTTGGCTTGACGAATTCTGAAGGAGCAATGGAGCAGGAGGCTTCTGCGTATAGCTATAGAGTATTCCGGTGTGTGTTCTCTGAGATGTTGTTTGTCTTTGAGTTGTATAACTAGACAGGTGTTTATAACTATCTAATATGAGTTGATTATGCTATGTATCTCTGATGTATATGATACTATGTGATTAATATAATTTATTCGTTCCGCTGTTTAGATTCTGATGTGTTGTTTCTTCTTCTTTTCTATCTTTTCTCTTTTCTATCCCTTTCTTTCTTAAAGATGACGCGATTTTTCGGGAGTGGAAAGTCGGGTCGTCACATCGAGCCAACGTTGTTGCCTCATATTGAGCTCCTTCTTAGTGAATAGATATTTCAAGGACTTGTGATCGGTGTATAGAATGAAATGCTAGCCTAATAGATAATGGAGCCAAATCTTCAAGGCGAAGCAATGGCGTCTAACTCGAGCTCATGAGTGGCATAGCGTACTTCATTAGATTGAAGGTTCCTAGAAGAATAAGAAAATACCCAATCCTCCTACATAAGCACGGCGACGAGGCCACAATGACTAGCATCGGTGTGGACAAGATCTTGATTCCCTTCGGGAACCACTAGAATAGGAGCATTAGTGAGAAGCTTCTTAAACTGTTGAAAAGAAGCTTCACACTTGTCGGACCAAATAAATCAAATGCCTTTCCCGGTAGGGCTGGAGAGAGGAGCACAATACGAGAGAAATCCTTAATGAACCAGTGACAATAACCTGCCAATCGAAGGAAGCCATGAATCTCATGAACATTCTCAGACCTCTTCCAATTCTGGATGGATTCGATCTTCGAAGGATCGACCGAAATACCTTTGGAAGAACTATATGGCCTAAGAACTTAACTTTATTCTCCCAGAAATGGCACTTGGAGAATTTGGCTTTAAGCTGATCGTGAAATAGTGATCAAGATAATTCTCAAGTGATTAGCATGCTCGGCTTTAGACTCTGAACAAACAAGGATGTTGTCGATGAATAGAACGACAAATTTATCGAGATATTGCCAGAATACTCAACTCATAAGATCAACAAAGAATACAGGAGAGTTCGTCAAACCAAAAGACATAACAGGCCACTCGTAAGTTCCACATCAAGTGCGGAAAGCTATAATAGGTATGCTATCTTCCACAACTCAGAGCTAATGAAAAGCAGTGGAAAGGTCAAGGTGAGAGAAGACCTTGGCGCCACTCAATTGATCGAACAAATCGTCGATCTTAGCTAATGGATATCTATTCTTGATGGTCAATTCATTAAGCTTGCGATGGTCAATGCAAAGCCTAAGAGTTCCATCCGACTTCTTCATGAAGACGACCACGACACCCCACGTTGAAAAACTAGACTGAATCAACTGCTTGGACTCAAGCTCTAAACGCTGCTTCTTAAGATCCTCATTTTCTTTTATTGACATCCTCTGATGACTAACTGGCTGTGTGCCTGGAATGAGATCAATGTGGAACTCAATCGCTCGCTTGGGTGGCAAATCCAAAATAGGCTCAAATACATCAGAGAAGTCACAAACAATAGAAATACGAGATATATCATCATCATCATCATCTCGTGAGTCTTGGGAAAATAACGATGCCTCGGAATTATCCACATTCCGAAGAACAAGTGATAGCTGAGTAGACGAATCTGGATGTCGAAGATACAAAATTCTCTAAAAACAAAATATCTTGGCATGGTATCACACTAGCCAGTCCATACCGAAAATCATATCAAAATAGATGCATGCAAAAGGAAGAAAAGCCATTGCAAGACAATTCATTTTACAAGTTAAGATTTTTAATGAAAAGATTATGTTTTGGAAGCCATTGCATGTGTTCTTCTTTAGATTGATCAAAATAGCAACTTATTGAAGAAAATTGGAGATTAAAAGCTTATTATTTGAAAATATGATGGACTTTGATTCTCTTTTTCATTGTTTTCTTTCTGGCTATTTGGAGAAGATGAGGTAAAGTACGTATAGGTAATGTTTCTCACTTCTTAATTTCTGATTTCAGTAAACTAATGGGCTTTGCGCCCAAATTAGAGAAAGTAAATAAGTTATGTAACTAAATTAACACTAAACCAAATATATACACTTATGTTATAAAATAAATGAAATTTTTTTCTTCAAGTTTTAACCCAAATAATTTATGTGAACATACATACATGTTAAATAAAATATTTTACATCATATAAAAAATTTAGTTTTAAAAACATTTTTATTATTAAAATCTCTTATTTTAACTTCAAAAATTCCACAAAAATTCTTTTCTTGCATATAAAATATGACAAAACATTTCAATCTTAGTTTTATAACTAAAATTCATTTTTAACCCAATTTCCACCTTTTATTCCAATAAAGAACCTTTAAAAAATCAAATAGTTCCTTTAAAAAAATTTAAAGAAGTAACTGGCAATAATTACTAAAATTATTGCATTATCTCTATATAAAAATTATTTTCCATTCATCATTTACCAAAACAAATAAAATAAACCATGAAATTTTAATTTTTCATTTTTATTTCTGAAATTCATTGTTTATTCCAAATAAACGATTTAATTTCTCCAATTTTATTTCAATTCACAATAATAATCATAAATAACGTTATAATTTAATATTTACAGGTAATCTCCAAAACTAGGGTTGTTACAATTAGACTCGTCGCTGGTGCTCTCGAACTCTCCTTCCACTTTATCTATGTCCATCGCGGCTTTGCCTTTTCTGTGCACGAAATCATCATCCCCTTCCTTCGAATTTGAGGGCATTCTAACTGAAATACTCAAACCTGTTGCAACGACTTCTTCCTTATCGTAGGCCTCATCGAGTGATCCTCTGGATGGGCTACCTTTCTCCCGACCATTCTCGGAACCATTGGATAAAGAAGAGGATTTTGTGTGAACACTAGCTTGACTGCGAAAGTGAACTTCAATATGAGCGATGGATCTTCCTAGAGCCAACAGTCCGTATAGACGTAGATTCTCATCGGTCGGTAGAACTCTAACGCACCCCTCCTCGATGTTAATAGCCTTTAAATTTCGGCAAACTTCATTGAGAGTTACATCTCTGTTCGGCCTTCGCATAAGTGCAAAGGGAATATAATTAATTAGAAACTCAACTACAATGCTTTGGAGCTCGTCAAATAGAAAAGAATAGCCTACCCCCTGTTGTCCACCGACGGATGAACCCCTCAGGACATCTAACAAAAAATACTACATCTTGAACTGTGATAAATTGCTTTGTAAACGAAAGATGACATTTTGATTCCTTTGGTCCTCGATTATAATCTAAGAAGGACAATCATCTCTCCTTTGAACGCCAGAAAATATCGCAGCTTATCGAAACTTGGGGCAAAGTTGAACATCTGCATAAAAAGGACATGTAAGCAAGTAAGAATGTCGTAACCATTCGAATGAAGCTGGAATGGGGGTGATTCCCAAGTTTGAGAGTGTCTCACGTAGAATCATTGAAGGGAGGCACGTCTCCGTTCAAACACATATATCTATGGCAATCTTTATACCCCGGTGGGGGCATATGAGCGAATTCAACTTTTGCCAGCAGACGCACATCCTCTTTGAAAATTCCATGCCGTGTACATATATTGTGAAGAGCCTTGGCGGAAATCATTGACGATGCTCTTTCATAAGGATTAAGCAGGAATCGAAAGTTAGGAAGCTTCCGTTCAACAAGGGACCCAACCAAAACTAGTGAACCGTACTGGGCTTGTGAGGTTGATGATTATTTAGCTTCGAAAAGCACAGAGCTTCGCCCGCTTGACTTACGACGTCTGAATGGCTGCTTATTTCTATATAACAGAACTAGCATCCAAAAACGGTTAGGTAAGTCTATCCTTAATTCATAAGTTTCCCTTATCACACTTGAATTCTAAAAAAATAGTAACTTGTAATCGAAGCTCGGATTTCAAGTGCAAACTGTGGCAAGTGTGTAAGTGCATTATGCTATCTATATGGGATAAACTCTATGCTCGGTACACTGCAAATGCTCTATCTAGTGTAGATAGTTCGCTCACAGTGGAAAAGAGAAGAAATTCTCGTGTTAGTTCGTTTTTCATTTTTGGCTTACTTATTGTACACTTACCCTTTATCGATCAATGACCTGTAACGGATCCGTTGTCCGAAGCGACGCGGAAAACTCTTATCGCTACAGAAGCACAGAGTGCAAAATAATCAAGCTGGATAAGGACAGGTTCTGTAAATTCACTAGTGATATGTCATATGGTGGTGTTTGTGAAACTCAACACCAGTTAATTCTGGTCTAAAGGATGAAGATAGCAAAACTTGTCAAGCATTGGACCGAAGCCCGAATCTCGTTCTGGGAAACTATAACGACCCAGAATTTGACCACTTTCAAAAGCACTATTTAAAGTGATTTTAAATGTAAAATAAGTAAGGCTATATGATTCAAATGATATTAGATAGGATTTGGAAAGGGAAGTATACACAAAAATAGTAACATTTGCCTATATTGACAAAAAGCGACAAAATGCTGATTTTAGAAAAGTAGGTTTCAATGGTTAAATAAATTATTTGAATTAGTTTATGAGTGTTTATATTTTAAATAACATTATAAAAATTTGTTTTTAAATTTGGTTTACATAAATAAATATTTAACTAAAATGTCAAAATATGACCGTAATATATTTTGCCGAAAATCAACCTTTTGCCGATTAAAAGTTGTCGCCATGTCATCGTACCTTTATTTTCTTATATACGAACATATATTCAAATAGTGTAAGTATTGATTAACTCCCTAATCAAGTTCATTTTTACTAAACATACTTAGAAAATTCTAGAATATAATTACAAATGTTAAGCACAAAAAGACAAAAGGAGTACAAAAGTCAAAAAGTAAAACATCAAATCAAACGAACATAACTGTTATTTTCTTTAATTAATCCTTAAGTGAAAATGACATAAAATAATGATTTGAAATGTGATATTATGTGTTGAAAAAAATAAGGTTGCTTAAAAAGTAAGTAAAGGGTATTTTGGTCTTTTTAGAAAATATTACTTTAATCCAAAACTTTTTCTATAAATAAGCGTACACTTTTCCACTTTTTTCACTTCTTCTTCTTCCTTCTTCAAGTTTTTCTCCACTTTTTTACTGGTATCTTCTTCTCTTCCATTTCCTTACTGTCTTTTTCAAAACCATATCAAAAAAGTCAAAACACCACCAGACCTTGCCAAAGACCTTAGAATATAATTAAAACATGGTTTAACATCTAAATATGGAAGAAATGAAGGAGGAGAGGTTGGAACCATGGAGGCTGAACCTATGTAAGAGAAGGACGCAAGATGGAAAGCTCTGGAACTAGAAAAAGGGAAGGAAATGCCGCCGATTACATTCCAAGGAGCTAGGAGAAAATTCAAGTTGCTGTGGAAGCTCTGCATAATTTTCCATAGTTGGTTGAACTTGAATGCAATAGTGTAGTGTTGGATTAAATGAATGTTGGTAGGAAGTGAACACTTTGGTTAATGGTGAGTACTCCAATCTTAGTTTTATTTTAATAAAACTTAAGTTGATAATACACATATCATATTAAAAACTAATATGTTGAATATTGGTTGTTAGTGGATGACAACATGGTTGATATTATAGTTGATTATATGTTTGTGATATGGATGACAACTTGGTTTGATAAACGCTAAGAGAAGTGGTTAGTAAGCATAGTTAACTAAATGAGAATTAAATCAATACAAATGTATGTATGGAAGTTATTTATCCACCTAATGGTTTTAAATGAGGTAAAATAGTTTAAATTTGGTTTAAAACAAATTTGAAGTGTTTTGGACAAGTTCCGAAGCAATTCACAAAATTGGTCAAATTAGAGCTCGTCCTGTGGCGACAATACGTAAATTTCGACCCATAACTTCAAACTAATATAGAGAATGATTTATAAGTCGGATTTCTTTGAAATAAAAATTCTTTGGTCCACAATGATAATAGTTTTCCAACGAAGAAAGAAAATCAAGATTTCATTAAGTAGATTTTGAAATATGTTAAACAATTTTCTAAAAGCATCATGGTTTTGTAGTTCGGAATCCAAAAAGGGATTTCTTTGTAAATGGTATTTTTAAATCATTAAAAATATAAAATAAATTTGATAAATATATTAAAATTGTTTAAAAGCGATTTGGAACGAAAAATTTGAATTTTCAAATATTAAATAGTTTTTTAAGTCAAATAAGCTTATATAGCACTTTCCGCAACACTTTTATGCTGTGAATTCTGTAACCTTTTGAATATGAGTTTAAACGTAACAATTCTTTCCTAAATATTCCATGAATGATTTTTAATGAATAATTAAGTAATTTATAGATGATTCATAAGTTTTAGTAAAAGTTTTAATAAATGGTTAAGAGGAATTTTTTATACTGCCTAAACAAAAAGTGAAGAATATTGAATGTAATAACAAACTGAGTATGCGGAAATGACTAGTACATTTGTCCTGCCTATGAGATCTTGGAAGACAAAACAAGGTAAAGTTAGGGAGCAACCAGTGCCCAGAAATTACGTGTCCTATATTTTCTCTTTTTGGGCAAAAGGTGGAATATATCGAAAGGAAAGCCAGGATGCTCTAAAAGATCATATTTAAGTTTTTCCGAGATAAAAGAAAAGAAACGAATTATTTGAATGTTAATTAATCACTTAACATGTTTTATTCGGTGACTGGTACGAAAGAATCAGGATCGGATTTGGGTCATTCCTATCCGAAGAACCGGGATATGATTTGGGTGATTCCAATCTGAAAATCACATCAGACTAATATTCAAAACCCTATATGAATTAACAACTTTTATTCGATGGTTGGTACAAAGGATCCGGGATTAGATTTGGGTGATTCCTATTCGGAATACCAGGATCGGGTTTGGGTTTTTCCTTGTCCGAAAACCCTTTCAAACTAATTTTCAAGATCTAACATATCGAAGACAATGATCATTGATGACAAAGATCTTCATGATGTAGGGTTACTTGCCATTAGTCCCTGAAGGTGAAATTTAATGTATTTAAAGTGGTAGTAGCACTCTATTATGAAAATCTTCGATTTGCAAGAATATGATTTGAAGCTAAGAAAGAAATCTTTGATTAAGATTTAATAAATGATTTGAGAATATTTTCCCTAAGTTAAAATTTATAGCTCGAATATAATAAATCTTTGATTAAGATTTAATAAATGGTTTGTAAAGGTTTTCCTAAGTAAAAGAGAAAATGATTTGGAATTATACTAAGATCTAAAGAGGTTTAAATAAACCAAATGATTTGTTAAATGAGGCATAATAATTCGATATGCACTTCAATAGAAAATGGAATAAATTGAAAAGAATATATCAAAGAAAGATATTGGATTTAAATAAAAGATGAAGTAATTGATTGATGATTGATATCCACATATAAACTAAACATCTTTTATCGATATTTGGTTTCTAAGGAAACAGGGTCGGATTTGGGTTTCCTATCCGGAAACCAGTTTGAACATATGTTCGAAAGTAAAGACACGTTGAAGATGATGATTATTGAAGAACGTTGGTCTTCATAACATGGGGACTGCGTGTTGACATGCTCTGGGTCGCTCCTATTGTTGAATTATTTATAGATGTGGTCTCCTTGTTGTGGAGATTTCTTAGATTGTAAGGACTACTTGCTACTAGTGGTAGTAGGAGAGTGCTTTCGATTTCGTTCAGTCCCCGAACGAACTTGTATGGACGAATGCCTGAAATTTCATTTCTGATGCACAACGTTTGACTTTTACAAATGTATATCTGCTTGGTGGTAGAGAAGACAACTTCACTTAGCTTAATACCCTTCTCTAAGACATACGAGCTTAGAGGTTGTATGCTTTGGGAGTCAAATAGTGATCAAAGGAATGGCAATGTGACATTCAAAGTGGAACCCTTTATAATCAAACCGTGGTTTTGTTTGAAATTTTGGCTTTGAAGAAATTGGTCGTAGCCTCACGAGCCTCACACCACGGTTATGATGGGATTCTATGTAGTTAGATGTATGCTCGCATTTCGAGTAGTAGTGATTTGGGTTATCAGATGTTCTGAGCCTAGGTACTAGATACATCTGGGCCTCCTGGGAGGGATTCGCGAAGTCCGAGTCCTTGGATGTTATTCGTAGATTGTATCCACTTTAACACATGTTTATTGTTGTATAAAGGTGCATGAATCTTGGACGTAAGCCTGGATACAGATTGATCTTTCAACTAGTTTCCTATCATATTGGAAATCCAATCCCAAAACGAGATTTATGGTTTTGATTGTATTCCCAAAATAGATGTAACGAATTGCAAACATTTCAGCTATCCCTTTTGGTATCATATATTTCACATGGTATATTCCATTTACCCAATCCGGATATATTATTTTAGGCTTTGTCTAAATATTGATACCTTAACTGAATAAGTTTATTCGAAAGTGTTTTCAAAGGAATGTCAATGAAAATAATATCAAGTGAATTTTTGTATAAAAGTGTTTCCATAACGTAAAAACCCCTCCGTGTATATGTGTGGGTGTGGTCTTATGAGATACCCTTCTTTTCAAAGTTTTTGATTACATAGTCATTTAAAAATTCGAATATCTTATGCTGGTTTCTCAAGCCTGATCCAGGTATTTTTAATACTCGGGTCAGATCAATCTCGTTTTGATTACATAGTCATTTAAAAATTCAAATATCTTATGCTGGTTTCTCAAGCCTGATCCAGGTATTTTTAATACTCGGGTCAGATCAATCTCAAGCCTGATCCCAAAACGAGATTTAGGGTTTTGATTTATTGGAAATCCAATCCCAAAACGAGATTTATGGTTTTGAAGTTTCCAGAGAGAGTAGGAGACCTTCATCATTGTATGGACGTATTTGATTATTCGGTGCCTCTATTTCCTTTTTTGTAAGCATTTGCAAGGATAGGTGTTATAACTATCCAGGCTGAATATAGGTTATACTCTGATATTATAATTTAAAATTTTCCGCTGTAAAGATTATTATTGAAATAATATATATTACTCCATTCGTGCGAGATTCTATTCTATCTTTATTTTTTTCTACCCTCAATGATCCATCATTTCGTGCAATTTGAGTCAGATATGTGTAGTTTATTGTCGATTCAACGGGTACGAAAAAACGGGCTATTACAGAAACAACCCAAGAGCCAAATTACTATCTTCCTCATTTAAAACGGAATTCACTCAAACTTCTCATAATCAACGTCACAAGCAAAAGCCAATCATCAAATCATTGTACCAGCATGATAATAAGTGAATCAACCAAGCAAACCCACCTCAAAATGATTTAAAGGAACAAGAAGAATCACAAATCAAACTCCATGAGCTATGGATTGGATCGATGGGGGCTTAAGAAGGTAGTGAGCTAATGCTAGGTCGGCTACAATCCAACAGCGTTCTAGGGTTTAATTGCAGCGAGCTAAGTTTTGGATTCGAATAGTATGATGGGTAGAGAGGGTTTCGTGAAATTGGCAAATGCTGGGATGGATCAACGAAGAGAAAATTTAATTGAAGTAAAGAAGCAACTCGAGGTAATGTTTGGACTACCTAGGCCGAATCGTTGGACGAATTAGTTACATAAAAAAATAAAGTAGATTGGGACGAATGAGTTGTGTGGGTCAGCTCTAGGAATATAAGTAGGCAAGACGTAAGAATTTTTGCTAAGTAATCGGGTCGCTGGCGTCCCGGCACATCTTGGATCGCCAATGACCTAACCCATCTTGGATCGCCAACATCTCGACTTAAGACTATTAAAAATATAGAATGATGATGATAATAGCTGCATAAATACATTCAGAGGAAAAGAAGAAAGAAAGTGACGCAGCGGATAAACGAAAATGGATGAAACGGTGAAAAGTTGAATCGACGGATTGAAAATACCCAAGTGCCCAAATCCGTTGATCTCAAGAGATACCGGATTCCAGCTATCTCCGACATGTTGATCGCGCACGATACCATGTTAAAAGATCTATGATTCTTCTACGTTGATCTCGTGCACGAGATTCCGTGAATAGGCTTCAAATCCGTTGATTCGAGCGTACTCGAATAACCGAAAATGGAGAAAGGAGACAACGCTCAACTTCCAATTTTAAAGAGGCACAAAGCACTCAAACAAAAGTTTATTCAAAATAATTCACCTTACAGATGACACCTCTCCCCTATTTATAGGATTTACACACAGCAGCACATGACTTAACATAGGTCGTTAACGACCTAACAAACATATACAACACAATACAGGTCGTTCACGACCTAACAGTCACAAGTTATGACACGTGCGACCTAACAATCCAACGACCTACGACTTAACAAATCATGATTTACAACTTACATTCACATGCGACTTAACAACATGACAAGTAGAAGTTTCAACACAACAACATAAACAACATCATGACCTAACGACATACGAGGTAACAATATACGACTTATCATCAGCGACATAAGACATGAGCTTCAGCGACCTAACATCAATGCCTCGCTTTAGGAACTTGCGACGTAACGACTTAAGGAAAGGAGCGGTATAAGGTAGGAACGACCTAAGGCTTCAGCATAATAACGAAATAGCTTTTGAACATCTGGAGCGACTTATCTTCTGGAGCGACTTAAGAAGATCGTTTGCGACTTAGCGACTTAAGGAGGCTTGCGACCTAGCGACTTAAGGAGGCTCACGACCTAAGTGAGCTCGTCCGTGTTAGGTCGTTACACAACTTCTTTTGAACCATTAACTCGTTAGGTCGGTCTTTATGTCTCGTTAGGTCGTTTATAGCTTGTGAGCGACCTAAGATAGCTTGTGAGCGACCTAAGCTGATTGTGAAGAGCGACTTGTCCTGGTGCTCTGCATCATCCTCCCTAGGTTGGAAAGAATTGAACCCCGAATTCACATTTTCCTCTTCCTCAACAAGATTGTCTTCATGATACGGAATCAAATGTTTGACGTTGAAAACGTCAGCAATATGAATATGATCCGGTAATCTTAACCGATAAGCATTATCATTGATCTTCTTTAAGATTTCTACTGGACCAATCTTTCGAGCTTTCAATTTGTTGTAAGTTCCAACTGGAAAACAATCTTTCGTCAATATTGCGTAAACAAAATCTCCCTCTTTGAAGTCACACTCCTTCTCTTTTTATCTGCCAGTTGCTTATACTTCTCATTTGACTTAAGCAATCGTTCATGAACAATCTTGTGGAAGACCTGCAACTCGTTCACAAAATCACAAGCTCGTTTAACAACCCCTTTCTGACGTGGAACTATCGACACATCCAACGGTCCCTTTGGAATTGCTGAATATACTACTTGAAATGGACTGAATCCAGTACTTCGATTAACTGCATGATTATGTGTGAATTCTTCCTGACACAATTTCACATCCCAGCTCTTCAAATTATCTTTCACAAGGCATCTTAACAAATTTCCCAAAGATCTGTTCACCACTTCCGTTTGTCCATCAGTTTGTGGATGACAGACGCTACTAAAATTCAGCTTAGTCCCAACCATCTTCCACAGACTCAACCAAAAATGACTTAGAAATAGAGTATCCCGGTCAGAAACAATGGTCTCAGGTAGTCCATGTAGTCGATACACATCTTTAAAGAACAATCGAGCAACCCAGACTGCATCAGATGTCTTTTTACAAGCTATGAAATGTGCCATCTTCGAAAATCTATCCACCACAACATATATAGAATTGTTTCCTCATTGAGTTCTTGGCAAACCCAAAACAAAATCCATGCTAATATCCACCCATGGTCTAGTAGGCACGGGTAATGGCATATACAATCCTGCATTCGTAGTTGTCCCTTTGGAAACTTGACATATGTGACATCTCTGCATAAATCTTTCAACTTCTTTTCGCATGGAAGGCCAAAAATATGATTGAGAAATTAACTACAAAGTACGATCTCATCCCACATGACCTTCTTCATACAATTCTTTCAAAATTTTCATTCGCAAACTGCATTCTGGTATACACAACCGATTTCCCTTGAAGAGAAAGCAATTTATCAACACATACTCATCCGTCTTCCCCTTCTTGACTTCAGCTACAATCTTCGCAAAGTAAGGATCCTCAATAAACAATTCTGGAAGTACATCAAACCCCATCACTTCAACTCTCATTGTAGTCAACAAATGATTTCTTCTACTCAATGCATCTACCACTCTATTTGTAATCCCAACTTATGCTTTACAACAAATGTAAACTGCTACATGTATGCGATCCGTGAAACATGCATGGCTGCAAACTTATCCTGTCCCTGCAAATGCTTCAACGCTTCATGATCAGTATACAACACAAACTCCTTATAAAACAAATAGTGTCTCCAGTGCTTTATGGCTTGGACAATAGCGTAGAACTCCAAGTCATATGTACAGTATCTTGTCTTGGCTGTAGAAAGTTTCTCGCTAAAATAATCAATTGGACGACCCTTCTGACTTAATACTTCACCAATTCCAACCTTAGACGCATCAGTATCTAGCTTAAAGAGCAACTGAAAATCAGGGTATCTAAGAATCGGTGTTGTATTCAAAAGTGTCTTGGCCTGTTGGAAAGCAGAATCAGCCTCTTCAGTCCACACAAACTGCTTTCCTTTCATGCAATCTGTCACTGGTGCCATCACGCTACTGAAATGCAGAATAAACCTTCGGTAGAATGATGTTAACCGATGAAAACTTCTCACTTCAGTTATAGTCCTGGGTTGTGGCCAATCCTTGATCGCTTCAACTTTACCTTGGTCCACATGGATTCCTTCCTTGGACAACACATGCCCCAAAAACAAAACTTTGTGTGTCATGAACATGCACTTCTTTGTTGCCGTGTAAAATTGCTCCCGACGAAGTATCATGAACACTTCCCGCAAGTGTTGTAGATGTTCTTCTGTGCTTCCACTGTATATCAATATATCATCAAAGTATACCACTACGAACTTTCCAATAAAAGGTCGAAAGATCTAATTCATCACTCCCATAAAAGTACTAGGTGTATTCGAAAGACCAAACGGCATGACCAGCCACTCATACAATCCTTCCCGTGTCTTGAATGCTGTCTTCCATTCATCACCTGGTCGAATTCGAATCTGATGATACCCACTCTTCAGATCAATCTTTGGAAAGATAGGAGCTCCATTCAACTGATCTAACAAATCATCCAATCTAGGCATCGAAAATATGTACCTTATTGTAATCTTGATTAGTGCTTGACTATCTGTACACATTCTCCAAGTTCCATTCTTCTTTGGCACTAACAATGCTGGTACTGCACAAGGACTTAAACTCTCTTGTAAGCGTCCTTGTTCAAGCAACACTTCCACTTGCCTTCTTAACTCCTCGTGCTCCTTTGGACTCATTCTATAATGTGGTCTATGTGGTAACACAGCTCCCGGAACAAGATCTATCTGGTGTTGTATGTCTCTCAACGGTTGTAACTCTTTTGGCAATTCTTCAGGAAATACATCTTCAAATTCCTTCAACACTGGCTTAATTTCTTCAGGAATTTCAACCGCTTCACTACTTTCACGTCCTATTAACAAAAATACTTCAGGCTCATCCTCCACTTCCTTGACAAATTCCTTTAAAGATAACAGAGTCTTTAGTTCTTCAATCTCCTCCAACTTGCTTTCACTCTGTTGTCGCTGTTTAGGAACTAAAGTGATTTTAGTGCCCTCGAACATGAAACTATAACAGTTGTTCCTTCCATTGTGTTGCACGGCTCTATCGAATTGGCACGGTCTCCCAACAACAAATGGCATACGTCCATATCTACCACGTCACAACAAATTTCATCTTTATACTTCTTTCTGATGGAAAAAGTTACACAAGCTCTTCGACTGACTTTCACTTCACCACCTTTTCTCAACCAAGCTTACTTGTAAGGTTTGGGATGCTTCTCTGCCTTCAATGCTAACTTCTTTACAGCTTTTGTAGAGATGATGTTATCACAACTTCCTGCATCAATAACAAACTTACAAACCCTTCCCAAGGTAGTGCACGTTGACTGAAAGATATTACTCCCCAACCAGCTAGTCTCCTCTTCCTACTTTGGCGTCAAGCAAGATCTCCTCTTCATTAAAGAATATCCTTCGTCTCCCGCCAATAATTCTTCTTCCTCCTCAACTTGTGGTGAATTGGAACATTCTATTTCTACATCCTCATCCTCAACCTCAGCAACCATCGTTCGCTTCTTAGGCTTTGGACATTCATTGCTCTTGTGACCAAACTCCTGACAGTTATAACACTTGAAATTGTTGTTGACCTTGGTCTTAGCAACTTCATTGACAACCGATTTTCCAATAGCCTTGGAAACATTTGTATTGCTACTAGCCCCTTTCACTTGATTGTTGGAATTTGAAAACACACCACCTCCTCTTCTACCTTGCCTCTCCCAAGCTAGAGCCTTCTGATGTGCTTCAGCAACGGATCTTGGATCAAACATATTCACCATATCCTGAATTTTCATTCTCAATCCTCCAACAAATCTAGTTGTCAACTGTTCCTCCGTCTCCATGACGACATATTTAGCAATCAAGTGATAAAACTCATCTGCATAATCATTTACCGACTTTGTCCGTTGTCTAAAATTTTGTAAGCGCTGATAAATAAGAGACTGATAATTATATGGCAAAAAAGTGGCCTTCATCAACTTCTTCATCTTCTCCCATGAAACAATCTTCGACTTTCCCATTCTTTCTCGTGTAAGTTTAGTTTGTTGCCACCGTGCCATAGCTCTTCCCCTCAATCGTGTAGCAACCAACTTAACTCTACGTTGCTCGGGTACTAACTTGAAGTCAAAAATATCTTCAACATTTGATAACCAATCCAAAAACTCTTCTGCTATCATTCCTCCTTTGAATTATGGAATTTCTGTCTTCATCCCCGACTCCCATTTATGATCATCTTCTACATTTTGATATTGACTTCGTACTTGGTCTCGATCTCGATAATGAACACTACCTCTATCACCATCTTCATCAGAATCAAATGTACTTCTGCATCGATCTCGACCATCAACATCTCTATGATCATGCATATCTCTTCTACTATGTCTTTCAGCATCACGATATGGCTCGTCTCCAAACTCACGTGGAGTTCTTCTCTCTTCATTTCTGTATTCATGGTATTCTCTTCTTATTAAAACTGATGATTCTCTTCTATCTCGATAAGATTGTGGTGACACCCTCCTCGCTCCCGCAACTGATGGCGAAACTCTGTTTCCTCCATGGTCTGAGATTGGTGATGTTCTCATTTGACTTTGATTTATGTCATTCATCAATTTCTCTAACTTCCCAATACCTTCATCAAACTTTTCATTAATACGTTGTTCCATTTGCTCAGCTTCTTGTGTTCTATACACATCTTCAACATTTTGAAAACGGTTAGCACGTCTCGGCAGCATGATTATCAAACAACAATCTTCAACCTTCTCTAACTCTCGGTTGTAACTCAAATCTGCACTTAGCTCGGCTCGGCTTGTAACTCTCGGCCTTGATCCACACAAGTGATGCAAAGCTTTGCATATAGCTCTCGGACACTTCACCTCGGCTCCCAGTAGGCTCGGCTTAGCTATGATTGGATAAGTCTAGTTTTGATACCAAATTGACGCAGCAGATAAACGAAAATGGATGAAACTGTGAAAAGTTGAATCGATGGATCGAAAATACCCAAGTGCCCAAATCCGTTGATCTCAAGAGATACCGGATTCTAGCTATCTCCAACACGTTGATCGCGCACGATACCATGTAAAAGATCTACGATTCTTCCACGTTAATCTTGCGCACGAGATTCCATGAATCGGCTTCAAATCCGTTGATTCGAGCGCACTCGAATAACCGAAAATGGAGAAAGGAGACAATGCTCAACTTCCAATTTTAAAGAGGCACAAAGCACTCAAACAAAAGTTTAATCAAAATCATTCACCTTATAAATGACACCTCTCCCCTATTTATAGGATTTACACACAGCAACACACGACTTAACACAGGTCGTGAACGACCAAACAAACATACACAACACAATACAGGTCGTTCACGACCTAACAGTCACAAGTTACAACACGTGTGACCTAACAATCCAACGACCTACGACTTAACAAATCACGATTTACAATTTACATTCACATGCGACTTAACAACATGACAAATACATGTTTCAACACAATAATATACACAACATCACGACCTAACGACATACGAGGTAACAATATACGACTTATCATTAGCGACATAAGAAATGAGCTTCAGCGACCTAACATCAATGCCCAGCTTAAGGAACTTGCGACTTAACGACATAAGGAAAGGAGCGGTATAAGGTAGGAACGACTAAGGCTTCAGCATCACAACAAAATAGCTTTTGAACATGTGGAGCGACTTATCTTCTGGAGCAACTTAGGAAGATCGTTCGCGACCTAGCGACTTAAGGAGGCTCGCGACCTAAGTGAGCCCGTCTGTGTCAGGTCGTTACATAACCTCTTTTGAACAATTAACTCGTTAGGTCGGTCTTAATGTCTCGTTAGATCATTTATAGCTTCTAAGCGACCTAAGATGGCTTGTGAGTGACCTAAGCTGATTGTGGTGAGCGACTTATCTTGGTACTCTACATCAGAAAGCCTCGTCAATACATTTCAAACCTGATCGATTGCAACTGTTCGTCAACCCATGATATGTAGGGAAGCCACAAGTGAAAATATGATATATTGTGGCTAGTGGTATTAGCCAGAACTAAAGAAAGACGACTAACAACGATAAGCTAACTTATTCGTAGAGTTCTAATGCAATCACTTGTAAATCAACAAATGGATATTGAAAACGATAATTTTCTACGCAAGCCATATTTACAACGAAGACGTGCTCTGGGTGGAAAATTTTATCCTGGTTTTTAACCCAAAACAGACCAATAGAAAACAGGACAACCTTGTGTAGACGGGATGGTGCCATATTTAACTAGAAAAGCTAAGAGAAGGGACCGACAAGGGTCAAGCCATATGATTGAGACAACGACCGGGATCAACGGAGCTGAGAGATTAGCACTCCCTTAGTTCAATTAGTAGATGAATGTAAATAGCTAGTGAATTTCCATCAAAAAGCAAGAGCAATGCTAAAGGATAAGGGAATATCTCCAAGTCTAGACTCAAGAAAAATCCTAAGTAATTAGCTCATCATCGACCCTTCCTCATCTTAAACCATTAAACAAACAAGATATGGAACACTATCAAAAGGAGGGAAGACTTGGTCCGCAAAACAAACCAAGCCTATGGGTCACGACCCATTGGCCATGGGTCGCCAGGATTCCATGGTTTTGGCTCATTCTGCGAGCCAAAGCCTCCCTAGGTCGCCTATAACCTACCTTTGAGCTGATGAAGACAGGCCTGGACCGGAAGCTCCCCAACCACTATAAATACAATCCCATGTGCAACACAAAAGGATCTTCTCCAGACTTGTTGCTAAAGCTCTATTGGAATTATTCTTCACTCCCTACATTCCTCATAACAATCTCCAAAGGAATAAACCGTGATTCTCTTGTGGATTCCAACTCTGGAGATTTAATCGAGCTAGAAAACAATCAAAGCCTTGTAATCAAAAATCTATTGTAACTGCAATTTGTCTATAATAAAACTATGAAGTAGCGTATTCTTCATTAACAGCTGAATCACTATAAAAATTCTCTATCTACTTTATTTTAACGTTCTTTCTTTATATCCGTGATCTGTGATGTTATCCAATAAAAATAGGGCTGGTGCTTTCGAAATCCAAATCAAGGTGTTGGTCCATTTTTTGGGTCAACTTAAAATAGTAATGGGATTTCTAAACATAGTTTAATAATATGGAAATGATTTGTGTTGAGATTTAAATATGCATTTTTATATAAAGGAATACTTTTATGTTTTAAAGGTGGAAATAATCTTTTGAATGAATGCTTTAAAAGTGATTTTTTCAAATGTAGTTAAATGGTTTTAAAATGTAATTTCAAATGTGTTATTTGATAAAAACATAGGTTTCAACAATTATTGTTGTAATAAACATTTTCGTGGAAATTGAGGAAGGCATGGACTCTAAAACTATTATTGTAGTAAGTGATTTCTGAAAGGAGATGCTTTAGACAGTATATGGGATATACATGTGTATTTATATATCCTAGATGTGATGTTAATATTCGAGGTATGAAACTTTTATCCGACTAGAAGTTAAGAATTTTGTTCAATCAAGATCTAAGAGGTAATGATACCCCAACTTGAATGGATTCATTTTTAATTAGTAAATAATTGAAGTTCGACGTCGCAAATTAATGATAAGTACAATTAGTTGAATCCCTATATTAGTGCTTTTGGGTTGTCATAATGATGTTTTACACAACATTCGTTTTGGCCCAACAAAATGTATTTGGGCCTAATACTGTGAAATACATCAAATGGTTCTTATAATCGTACTAAAAGCTTCGTGGTATTGGAAGCATTACTTCTTATACTTGACACTCGTTCTAAGGTGTATGAACTTGGGAGTTGTACGGTTATACAAATTTATTTAGTGCTTCTCTAAAATTGTAGTGTTATTAAACATAATTATATCATTGATAAAAGTTTATGGAAATGTTTTCCAAATATAAAAGATTAAAGTGGTTTTGTGAATATGTATTTTAAAGATATTTTGAGAAAAATAAATTGGAATGTGATTTTATTAATAAAAGATTAATTAAATGGGCCTAGTGATTTCTTTAGTGTTAGATTATATTTTGGCTAATTTTTGGTTCCTTGACTTGATGTGGGAAATGATTAGTCATGCACTTAGCACGAAGCCGACTAAGTAGGCTTGATTATCGTTTTGTGTGATACGAGTAGATCGGAGTGACCATGGTACTCTAATCTACCAGGCTTCCTTCTTAGCTGAAGGATACCAAGTTGTGAGTAGGAAACGAGATAAGTCTATGACACTTGGTTTTCGTATGAGGTTGAGGGCCTCTTTATCGATGTTGGTATGCTGATACGGCTTGGGTCGTTACAGTTGATGTTAGAGCTTGGGTTTTGCAAACACCTAAGCTTTAATGGGGTACTCATTATAGATCGCGTCAATAGCTCCCTAGAATGAGTTTGTGTATATTATAGATATAAACATGTATTTGTAAGTGATATAAAAATGTTTTATTGTATTGATTTATTGGTTTAGTGAGTTAATAATTCGGGTAAGTACAGAATGTACAACTGTGTCGATAGGTATTTCTAAACTCCTAAACAAGGTAAACTGTCATAGTGTTGTGTAGAAATAGGTACATGAAATAATTTTACCTTGATTATATTTTATATAAAAGAATAGTTTTTCACAAATTATAATAGTCATATATTGTGAAGACTGCTATTTTGACCAACGAAAGTCAACACCAAACACTACCACTATGTGCCAATGTCGTGCATCCAATTGATAGATGGGAAGATCGTAAAGGTAAGTAAAAAGAAAAAAATAGAGAACAAAGGAAAACAGAATATCATAGCAGAATTGATAATATATAATATAACAAGGATAGCAGAAACCGTCACTCTAAAAATACAGAGTATATCAAAGCTAAAAACAAAACATAACAGCTGGACAGTTATAAAATCCTGACCTGACAAATGTTGATAGGGACAATATATAATATAATGGAAAATAAAACACTACGATAGGTGAATCTCTAGATCCCCTCCAAGATCTTAATAACACTAAAGTCCACCTGGGAAAATACTCAGCCCGACCCAAGCATTATAATAAAATAACTCCCTGATCAGTTTGGAAATACCAGCATGAGATAACTCAAATAATAGGGTACATATAAAGTTCTGTGAGACCAAGCCGCTTATATATGACATGTTTTTACCTTATAAGGATAGCATCCATATGGGCAAGAGCAGAAATAAATATCAGGAAAAAAATCCAAATAAAAATGAGCATAATTAATATTAAACCATACTTGAAAGAATGGAAGTAAACCAAGTAAAATCGGAAGTTAACAAAATGGATAAAATAACAAAATAGTCCAAATTTAATTGAAAGGACAAAATAAGATAACAGTCCAAACTTGATAGAATGAGCTAAATAAGACAGCAGTCCAAACTTGATAGAATAGATAGAATAAGGTTACTATCCAACTTGATAGAATGGAAAGAATAAGGCAACTGTCCAACTTGATTGAATAGACAAAATAAGGTAATTGCCCAATTTGATATAATCGACTAAATCAATACTTAAATGCCATAAGGAGGAGTTGGCTCTACTCGTGGCAATTTAAAGCAAAACATATTCAGGGATTCGAGTCAAAGAGAGAGAGGAAATTCTCCAACAAACGACTAGTAAGGTGGACCTCCCTTGTAGTATACCTTTAGTAATATAACTCTGAGAAGCTCATTTACTCTATGACACTTCTCGGTACCCTCCAAGACGGACCCCATCAGACCTTACCAAGAATCCGAATTTTCACATTTAAGTGCACAATC